>JAGIQG010000018.1:50627750-51227750 GCA_024679065.1 Sphyrna mokarran
TTCTCTCACACCCATACGTTCACACACACGCACACACATGCAAAATATGCACACACACACACACACACACACACATGCATGCACACACACAACAGATGCACACACTAACAGACAGACACATAACAACAAGCATACAAAACACAGATATACATGAAACAAGCACAACTCACACAACAGGGAAACACACACTAACGGTTGGCATTATTGAATATTATTTATCAAAATTTCAGTGAGATTGCAAAGTACAGGAAGAATGTTGCACAGGACTGATGATAATGCTGGATCATTTAACCATTCTTCATTCTGCCTCACACTGCCTGTGTCTTGTGAAGCTGCACACTCAGGTGTGGGCCTTTGCCCTGGTTCAACAAACCCGCCCTTTAAAATGCCCACTCAGAGGCTGGATTTTTATTCAGGGGATAGGGGGAGGACAGAGGAGGAGTGGGAGAACGTTTGGGATGTAACAGGATTTGGGGTGGATGAGCCCCCAGAATGAATGCGTAGATTATTGGATGCAGAGGCAGGTGGGACAACTGCTGCCTCTGTGCTCCAGCGCTGTGCTGAAGCAAAAAGTGATCAGGAATCAAAATACATTCCTCCAGTCCTTCATTCCCAACACATTCCCTATCCTCTGCCTTGCCAACCCATTCCCCTTACCCAGCACAATGGCAACATATGCCACTTTCGTGCCAACGCATGCTAACCAAAACCTTCCATCCTTCTATGCAAAATGTCCTTTGCTAAGCACCTTCAGTCTGTCCGCAAGCAGGACCCAGGCCTCCCTGTCGCCTGCCATTTCAGCACCCCCACCCTGCTCTCCTGCCCACACATCTGTCCTTGGTCTTTTGCAACGTTTCAGCAAACCTCAATGCAAAATGGAGGAGCAGCACCTCATCTTCCAATTGGGCATTTTAAACCTTCCGGACTGAACATTGAGTTCAACAACTTCAGAACGTCAACTCTCCCCTCCACTCTCACCATATTTTTTATTTTTTAAATTTCATTTCGTTTCATCCCACTCATCCATTTTTTCATCCTTCTTTCTCACTTTTTTTCCATTTCTCCATTCCAGCTCTCCTTCTCCCTTGCCTCCCCCCACCCACTCCCACCCCACCACCCATTCAGTACAACTGCCATATCCCCAGGCAGTCCCTTAACCATCTGTATCTCTGTTCTACCATTCACGCATCCTGATCACTTATGGCATCTCTCTTTTGTCCCATTCTGCCTCCCCCTCCAGCCCCCACCCTCATAGTATTTGCTCTTAACTCTGACAATGGGTCATCTATGAATACAGGAGTTGGGAAGTCTTGTTGAAGTTGTACACTGATAATGACACACTTGGAATACTGTGAACAGCTCTGGTCACTATTATAGAAAGGATATTATTAAAAGTTGTAAGGTGCAGAAAAGTTTAACTAGGATGCTCACCCAGGACTTGATGGTTCGAGTTAAAAGGAGAGGCTAGATAGACTAGAACTCTTTTCTCTGGAGCGTAGGAGACTTAGGAATGATCTTATAGAGGCCTATAAAATAATGAGGAGCACAGACAGAGAAAATAGTCAATATAATAAGAGCATAAGAACTAGGAGCAGGTATAGGCCATCTGGCCCCTCGAGCCTGCTCCGCTATTCAATAAGATCATGGCTGATCTTTTCGTGGACTCAGCTCCACTTACCCATTCGCTCATCATAACCCTTAATTCCTTTACTGTTCAAAAATTTGTCTAATATTGATTTAAAAATATTCAATGGGGTAGCATCAACTGCTTCACTGGGCAGGGAATTCCACAGATTTATAACCCTTTGTGTGAAGAAGTTCCTCCTCAACTCAGTCTTAGATTTGCTTCCCCTTATTTTGAGGCCATATCCCCTGGTTTTAGTTTCACCCACCAGTGGAAACAACCTCCCTGCTTCTATTTCATCTATCCCCTCAAAATTTTTATATGTTTTTATAAGATCCCCCCTCATTCTTCTAAATTCCAATGAATATAGTCCCAGTTTGCTCAGTCTCTCCTCATAAGCCAACCCTCTCAACTCCGGAATCAACCAAGTGAATCACCTCTGCACTCCCTCCAGTGCCAGTGTATCCTTTCTCAAGTAAGCAGAACAAAACTGTACACAGTAACTCCAGATGTGGCCTCACCAGCACCTTATACAGCTGCAACATAACCTCGCTGTTTTTAAACTCCATCCCTTAGCAATGAAGGACAAAATTCCATTTGCCTTCTTAACTATCTGCTGCATTTGAAAACCAACCTTTTGTGATTCTTGCACAAGAACACCCAGGTCCCTCTGCACAGCAGCATGCTGCAATTTCTACCATTTAAATAATAGTCCATTTTGCTGTTATTTCTACCAAAATGGATGACATCACATTTACCAACATTGTACTCCATCTGCCAGATCCTTGCCCACTCACTTAGATTATCCATATCCCTTTCCAGACTTACAGCATCCTCTGCACACTTTGCTCTTCCACCCATCTTAGTGTCATCTGCAAACTTTGACACACTACACTTGGTCCCCAACTCCAAGTATCTATGTAAATTGTAAACAACTGCCGTCCCAACACTGATCCTTGAAGCACACCACTAGTCACTGATTGTCAACCATAAAATCACCCATTTACCCCCGCTCTTTGTTTTCTGTTTGTTAACCAGTCCTGTATCCGTGGTCATACTTTATCTGTAACTCTGTGCACCTTCATCTTATGCAGCAATCTTTGGTACGACACCTTGTCGAATGTCTTCTGGAAATCCAGATTCACCACATCCGCAGGTTCCTCGTTGTCCACTGCACATACAATGTTCTCAAAGAATTCCAGCAAATTAGTTAAACATGACCTGCCTTTCATAAATCCATGCTGTGTCTTCACAATGGGATAATTTCTTTCCAGATGTCTCACTATTTCTTCCTTGATGATAGATCCTGGCATTTTCCCTACTGCAGAGTTTAAGCTAACCAACCTACAGTTACTTGCCTTTCATCTACCTCTTTTTTTAAAGCAGTGGTGCCACATTTGCTGTTTTCCAATCTGCGGGAACCACCCCAGAGTCCAGCAAATTTTGGTAAATTACCACTAGTGCATTTGCTATTTCTCCACCATCTCTTTTAGTATCCTGGGATACATTCCATCAGAATCAGGAGACTTGTCTACCTTTAGCCCAACACTAACTCTTTCATGATAATGACACTTCCTAGGTCCTCACCTGCCATAGCCTTCCTGTCATTAATTCCACTGTGAAGATCAACACAAAATACCTGTTCATTGCCTCAGCCATTTTCTCATTTCCAGTTATTACATCTTCCTTCTCATCCTTGAAAGGACTAATGTTTACTTTAGCCACTGTTTCTCATTTTATATATTTGTAGCAACTTCTGCTATCTGTTTTTATATTTTAAGCTAGTTTACTCCCATAATCCATCTTACTTTGCTTTGTAACTTCTTTTCGTGGCTTTCTGTTGACTTTTAAAGATTTCCCAATCCTTCAGGCTCCCACTAATCTTTGCCACTTTGTATGCATTTTCTTTCAATCTGATACCCTCCTTTATTTCCTTAGATATCCATGGCTGATTATCTCTTTTCTACAATCCTTCCTTATCACTAGCATATACTTTTGCTGAGCAATTTTGTGAAAAATTGCTTTGAAATTCCCCCACTGTTCCTCAATTATCCCATCATAAAGTCTTTGCTCCCAGTGTGTCTTAGCCAACTCCTCACTTATCCCATTGTAGTCTCTTTTGTTTAAGCACAAGACACTAGCATTGGATTTTACCTTCTCAAGCTCCAGCTGCATTTTAAATTCCGGGAGTGGGGGGGGGGGGGGGGGGGGGGGGGGGGGGGGTCCCCCCGTTACTGGATCGGTTGGGGGCAGAGGGGGGAGTTACAATTGATCTGGGTGGTACTTTTCCAGGAGCTTGCGATTGGCCATGGGCCACTGCGATTTCAGAGATGGGGGTGAGGGAGGGGGCGAGGGTTGGTTGTGACCAGCTCCAACAGCAGAGGCCTGACAGCTCTCTCTCTCTCTGCCAGGTTACTATTGATCATGTGCAAGCATAGAGGTCTGCACAAGCGCAATAGAGAGCCTTGCCCACTACCTCTAGTAGCTAGAAATAGTCTCGCCCATTTTTTCATGCATAAAACTCACCCAAAAAAGGATCTGCAACTCTCCCATTTTTATGCTACTAGAATCATTCTGGTAAAATTCCAGCCTATATTCCATCTGCCATTTCCTTTGCCCCCTGTCCATATCCCTTTGCAGACTATTTACTTCCTCTTGACAATGTTCTTTCCTATCCATTGGCACACTTAGCTGCTGTACATTCACCAGGTGACACAGCCACTCACCTGATGGAGGAACCCACTCCAAAAGCTCATGATTCCAAATAAACCTGCTGGACTTTAATCTGGTGTTATGAAGCTTCTTACTGTGCCCACCCAAATCCAACGCTGGCATCTGCACCTTATGGCCTTTTATCTGAGTCATTGATATAGATTCAGGCCTTAGCATAGATCCCTGCTGCGCTCCACTAGTCATAGCTTTATATACTGAAAATGACCCTATTATCCATACTCCTCAGCCTTCCTAAACCAATCAATTATTTACCTACGCGAATACATTACTTCATCCCATTGGCAGGACCAATGGGATGAAGGAGTACAATATCAAGGGTAGGAATCTTGGCAGTGTTGAGGAGCAGAAGGATCTTGGGGTCTGAGTCCATAGGATGCTTAAATCAGCCCCGCAAGTGGAGGAAGTGGTCAAGAAGGCATATGGTGCACTGGCCTTCATGAATCGAGGGATTGAGTTTAGGAGTCAGGAGGAAATGCTGCAACTTTATAAGACCCTTGTCAGACCCCACTTGGAGTATTGTGTGCAGTTCTGGTTGCCTCACTACAGGAAGGATGTGGAAGCTATTGAGAGGGTGCAGAGGAGATTTTCACAGTAACTTCACTGCAGTGTTAATGTAAGCCTACTTGTGATACTAATAAATAAACTTCAAAAACCATGAGCTCTTATTTTTGGAATGATGTTGGATGTTGCCACAGAAACAGTGACTCCCTGGATGAATTGGAATGTACCATCAGCAAGAAACAAGTGTGTCTCATCTATCAGGCTGTCATTGTGAACTCCACTGAATGTCTCGCAGGTCCCACTGTGGATCCCTGTGTACAGCTTTTGGGTGAGAGGGATCTATTTACAGGGGATCTATTGTCCTTCCCACTCCTCCCAGGCCTTTGACCAGGAAGCTGCCACCAAGCACCGGTTGGACTTCAGCCTAAGCAAGGGGCTAGTCTGCCATCAGGAAGAGCCAAGTGGCATCGTTACTTGGCTCTCAAGTGGGCACCTAATTGTTGATTAGCTACTCTTTGCTGCTCCGGGTAAGGGGAGGTAGAGCAAGTTGGATGGGATGGGATTACACCAGCTTCTAGGTGACTAACAGGAGTCTTGTTCAATGTCATAGCGTTTACACCTGTGTATCTCAGTTCACTTTTTGGCCCCAAGTGACCACAGTAAGAAGTCTCACAGCACCAGGTTAAAGTCCAACAGGTTTATTTGGTCGCAAAACCCGCTAACTTTCAGGCCTCTGACCCTTTGTCCACTCCCAGGATTAAATAATCACACACGGTAAACAGATACCAGGCACACACAATCAAACCCTGAACAAATGAATAATTGGACACCACCACTCCTGACACGAGACTCTTGAATTTTTGTTCCTGGTCCTGTTGCCATGGAAATGATAAAATGTAATGCGTGTAAAGAGTGAGGAGAAGGTTTCAAGCCTTTAGAAATGTGGAGCCTGGCAGCAATGAGCTTCTTCCATTGCTGGTAGCATCGACTGTAAGGATTTCTGTGAATAATGAAGCTGTGATTGGTTGCAGGACATAGAACAATAAGAAAGTTACAGAGGCCATTTGGCCCATCTTCTTCAGGCCGAAGACACCCAAGTGTTCCACATATACTTCTGACTCTCTCTGTATCCTGTACTTGTGAAAAAATGTAAACAGTATAATTATTATCTAACTGTATCCCACAGATAGGTGCTGATGGACCTCCTCATTAATCACTGTCACTCATTTAAACTTTCTTTCATATGACACAATTCTTCATTGGAGCGAGGTCTGAATGTGACTTCAGTCTGTCCCCCAGCCCTCAAACACTTTCTCCTGTGTTAAGGGTACGGCATAAATCCAAGTTGTTGTTCTTGAATCAAAATTAATTATTTTGTTTTAAAAACCCTAGCGTTTAAGTATTCTGAAATGCTTTATATTCATTGCTGAAGTGAAGAATGTGGCAAATTTAATTCAGACATTTTATGAGTGGAGGGACTTCTTGGATATCGAAAAAAGGAAAGTTGGCAAAGTTAACCTACATTATTAACATTTAGATCCCTCATTCACATATAGATCCTTCATTAACATACAGATCCCTAATTGACATATAGTTATCTCATTAACATAAAGATCATTCACTAACATACATATCACTCATTAACATAAAGATCCCTCATTAACCAGATCACTCAATAACATGTATATCACTAATTAACATCTGGATCCCTCATTAACATAGATCCCTCATTAAAATGCAGATCCTCATTAATATCAGAGCATCCATTAACATACAGGTCACTCATTTACATACAAATCCCTCATTAACGTAAAGATCTATCATTAACATACAAATCCTTCTTTAACATATAAATCCCTCATTAACATGCAAATTCCTTATAAATATAGAGATCATCATTAACATACATGTCACTCATTAATGTACAAATCCCTCAATAATATGCAGATAGATCATTAATGTACACATCACTCATTAACATACAAGTCTCATAGTAACATACAGATCTCTCATTAACACGCAGGTCTATCATTAATATATAGATCACTCATTAACAATCAGATCTCATATTAACATACAGACCCCTCATTAACATGCCGATCCCTCACTAACGTATAGATTCCTCATTAACATAGAGGTCACTCATTGACATATAGATCCTTCATTAACATGCAGATCCCTTATTAATATACAAATTACATTGACTTACAGATCCTTCATTAAAATACAGGTCACTTATTAACATAAAGTTCCATCATTAACATACAGGTCACTCATTAACATATAGATCCTTCATGATTAAGCTGATTGGTCTAACATGCTTGAGGGGTTGAATGATCTAATTTTTCTCATCCTGGAGATGTTGACCTTGTGGACAACATCAGGATTAATTGCCCATCCCTGGCTGCCCTTAAAAGCAGTCAAAAGCCACATTGCTGTGGACCTGGAGTCACATGTAGACCAGACTGAGTAAGGATGGCAGGTTCCCTTCCCTAAAGGACATTAGTGAACCCAATGGTTTCTCTGACAATTAACAATTGTTTCATGGATTTGGATTTTATTGCCCCGGATGTTGGCAGTGGGGTGAATGAAGACACTAAAATACATTGGATAGCTAGCCCGCCTCCTTAAAGTGCACCCCCAAAATGAGTCCCCAAAATACAACAAGTGGTAAGCTGGGACCTGCTAAATTGTCCCTTAGTGTCCCCAGATGTGTAGGTTAATGGAATTAGTGGGGTAAATATGAGACATTACAGCGGATGGGATGGGAAACATGTTCGTGGGAAAGTCGGTGCAGACTCAATGGGCCAAATGACCTCCTTCTGCATTGTTGGGATTCTATGGGATTCGAACTTCAGGGATTAGCATAGGCCTCTGGATTAACAATCTTGTGACAATACAACCACACCAGTATCTTCCCTAAAACACTGCCTACCATTACAAACATGCTTCATATACATGGGCATATCAGTGACAATCCACAGAATTGCTACAATGCAGAAGGAAGCCATTCAGCCCATCAAATCTGCGCCAATTCACTGATAGAACACCTTAGCCAGGTCCTATTCCCATAACCCGAGTATATATCCCATTAATCCCCCTAACTCACTCATCCTGGGACATCAAGCAACAGCTCAGCATGACCAATTCACTTAACCTAAAGATCCAGGCACACCAATAGATAGTTTAGCATGGCCAACCCACTTAAGCTATGTATCTTGGGACAGTAAAGGGCAATTTAGCATGGCCAGCCCACCTAACCTGTACATTTTTGGAGTGTGAGAGGAAAACGGTACACCCAGAGGAAACCCAGGCGAACACAGGGAGAACGTGCAAACTTCACACAGACAGTGACCCAAGGCTGAGAATTGAACCCGGGTCCCTGGCGCTGTGAGGCAGCAGTGCTAACCACTGTGCCACCATGCTAACCCTATATGTCTAATCTTAAATTCCTATGTTTCTAACCCTTGTCCCAATTTTCTCTTTAGAATGCATGAATAACACATGAGTAACATTCATTAACGAGTGTGTTGGGAGCGTGCTGCTCTGATGTGGAAGCAGCGGATGATTAAATACATGTTATTGCTGAATCCTGGGAATGTCCCAACTCTTTCACACCATTGTCTAAGTATAAACTTCCACTGTTTGGTTCGTGGCAGCAGTAAATGAAATTGTTGAAATGCAAAATTGTAAATAACTCCCAATTATAAACTGCAACGTGGAGTAATGGTAAATTCTCACAGCGCTGGAATGTGTGATTGCAGTGAAAGCTGTGCAATATCTTTATTTTAAAACATGGGGATTACCACATAATGTTTGGTTTGAACATCAGCAGACATTTCAATTGATTATCCTAAAATATGCATTTACCAGAGCAGTTCTTTTTGTTAGCAGCATAAACAATAATTGAGGGTATTATAATCCGAACCAGCATCCCCTGGGATTCCTGATGGAATGATGGTTGCCTGGCAATTGCTATCTGGAGACACAGCATGTTGCGCAGACTGCTCATAGACAGCGACAACGGGCGGGTTTGTCTGCACCAGCCGCATTAATAACATAAAATACACCTGGAAAATAACCTTCAACATCTAGTTCATAAAGTGGGAAAGCAGCAAGACAATTCTAGCTTCAGTCATCTTTCTAATCAGCGCGACTGACTGGTACTACCTGTTGTCTGCAGGTTAATTAGTTTCTGGAGTATCAAGCAGTGTATTTGTTACGTTCTTCACTTTGCTCATTGCCCCGTTCCTAATGCTCTTTGTTATTTGTCAAGAGGTACTAAAGATTAATGACAGTGTTTGGCAGGTTGTTAGAGTGAAATGAGTTCAGTCTGTGTCTCCTAGAAGTTGTTTGTCCCATGATTTCACCAGAAAAACCAGCATGTGGTCTTTTATTGTGGGACAGGAATTGCCCCCATTCTGGTGACCATAAGCTATAGGAGTAGAATTAGGCTGTTCAGCCCATCGAGTCTGCTCTGCCATTCAATCATGGCTGATATGTTTCTCAAACCCTTTCTCCCGCCTTTTCCCCCATAACCTTTGATCCTCTTACCAATCAAGAACCTATTGGCTAGCTGATAGAAGACAGAGGGTGGTGGTTGATGGAAGTTATTCATCGTGGAGTTCGGTTACAAGTGGTGTACCTCAGGGATCTGTTTTGGGGCCCCTGCTGTTTGTAATTTTTATAAATGATCTGGATGAGGGTATTGAAGGATGGATTAGTAAATTTGCGGATGACACCAAAGTCGGAGGAGTGGTAGATAGTGAAGAGGGGTGTTATAGTTTGCAGAGAGACTTGGACAAGTTGCAGAGCTGGGCCGAGAGGTGGCAAATGGAGTTTAATGTGGAAAAGTGTGAGGTAATGCACTTTGGCAGGAATAATAAATGTGTAGAGTATAGGGCTAATGGTAGGACTCTTAATAGTGTTGATGAACAGAGGGATCTTGGTGTATGTGTGCATAGATCCCTGAAAGTAGGCAATCAAGTCGATAAGGTTGTTAAGAAGGCATATGGAGTCTTAGCTTTTATTGGTAGGGGGATTGAATTTCGGAGCCGCAACATCATGTTGCAACTGTACAAAACTCTAGTGCGGCCGCACTTGGAGTATTGTGTGCAGTTCTGGTCCCCACATTATAAGAAAGATGTGGAGGCATTGGAGAGGGTACAGAGGAGGTTTACCAGGATGTTGCCTGGTATGGAGGGCAGGTCTTATGAAGAGAGGCTGAGGGATTTGAGGTTGTTTTCGTTAGAAAGAAGGCGGCTAAGAGGAGACCTTATTGAAACATATAAGATGATTAGAGGTTTAGATAGGGTGGACAGTGATAGCCTTTTTCCTAGGATGGAGAAAGCTAGCATGAGGAGACATAGCTTTAAATTAAGGGGTGGTAGTTATTGGACGGATATCTGAGGTAGGTTCTTTACCCAAAGGGTGGTAAGGGTATGGAATGCCCTGCCTACGGCAGTTGTAGATGCACCAAGTTTGGTGGCATTTAAGAGGTTAGTAGCTAAGTTTATGGATGAAAAGGGAATGGTTTAGGTTGTAGGGTCATTGCTTTTTCCTAATTGGTCGGCGCAACATCGAAGGCCGAAGGGCCCTTTCTGCGCTGTAATGTTCTATGTTCTATATCTATCTCAGTCTTAAATGACCTGACCTTCACAGCCCTCTGTGGCAATAAATTTCATATGTCCACCATCCTCTGGCTAAAGAAATTCCTCCTCATCTCAGTTCTAAAGGGTTATCCCTTTACTCTGAGGCTGTGCCAGCAGATCTTAATCTCTCCTGCTAATAGAAATATATTCCCCACATCCACTCTATCCAGGCTTTTCAGTATTCTGTAAGTTTCAATGAAATCCCCCTCTCAGCCGTCTAAACTTCATTAAATACAGACCCAGAGTCCTCAAAGGTTCCTCATACATCAAGCTTTTCATTCTTGGGATCATTCTTGTGAATCTCCTTTCGAATCTCTCCAAGACCAGCACATCTTTCCTTAGATACTGGGTCCACAATTACTCACTGGACACATCGGTCCCCCTTGCTAACTACATATATTCCGTTCACCTTCACTCCTGAAATGCTGCTCCATCATAGCATCTCCTTCTCAAGACATGCACAGCTAAGGAATGAGTAAACAGTGTACAAACTTGCTTCAACATAAACATCAAAGACAGCTTCCAACTGCTCTACCAACAGGTCAGCTAAGTGGCATTAATCATGTTGCTAAGAGTCCCCTGTTTACTATCGGCACAGCATTGCCCATTTCAACATGACATTTTCTACACATAGTGGTTAATTTTATCTGTTCCCTTTATTCTTTCATGGATGTGGGCATCACGGGGGCAGAATTTGTTGCCCATCCTCAATTGCCCTTGAACTGAATGTATCATTCGGCCATTTCAGAGGCAGTTAAGAGTTAATCACATTACCAGGGGTCTGGAGTCATATGTAGAACACACCAGGTAAGAGTGGCAGATTTTATAGCAAGATAGAAGATAGGAGCAGGAGGAGGCCATTTGGCCCTTTGAGCCTGCTCCACCATTACGATTCTGGCTGATTGTCCATCTCAATAGCCTAATCCTGCTTTCTCCCCATAACTTTTGATCCCATTCACCCTAAATGCTACATCCAACTGCCTCTTGAATATATTGAATGCTTTGGCATCAACTACCTCCTGTGGTAATGGATTACACAGGTTCACCACTCTTTGGATGAAGAACTATCTCCTTACCTCCGTCCTAAATGGTCTACTCTGAATCCTCAGGCTGTGATCCTTGGTTTTTATTTCTTTCCCATCATCTGGAACATCCTTCCTTCATCTACCCTGTCTAGTCCTGTTAGAATTTTATAAGTCTCTATGAGATCCCTCCTCAGTCATCTGGACATCAGCAAAAACAATCTTAACCTAGTCAATCTCTCCTCAAACATCAGTCCCGCCATCCCCGGACTCAGCCTGATAAACCTTCACTGCACTCCCTCAAGAGCAAAAACATCCTTCCTCAGAAAAGGAGACCAAAACTGCATACAATATTCTATTGTGGCCTCACCAAAGCCCTGTATAATTGCAGCAGCACATTCCTGTTCCTGTATTTGAAACCTCTCTCAGTGAAGGTCAACATGCCAATTGCCTTCTTTACCCCCTGCTGCACCTGCATGTTTACCTTCAGCGACTGGTGTACAAGGACACCCATGTCCCATTGCACACTCCCCTCTCCCAATTTACAGCCATTCACGCAGTAATCTGCCTTCTTGATTTTGCTTCTAAAATGAACAACCTTACATTTATCCAAATCATACTGCATCTGCATCTGCATCTGCATCTTTCCTTCCCTAATGAACATTATCGAACCAAATAGGTTTTTCCAACAATCAATGATTATTTCATGGTCATCATTGTTGAATCTAGCTTTCAGTTCCAGCTTTTATTAATCAAACTATCAGCTTGATGGGATTTCAATTCATGCCCTCCTGGGCCTCTAGGTTACTACTCCAGTGACATGGCCATTGTACTACTTCGAAAGATAAGTATAGCGTTAAATCCTTTCTGGAACAATCTGTGCTACAAGTAGCATCATAAGGTGCAACTTGTTGGGCTCAATAAGAATATGCGTTGCAATGCTAGAACAATACAATGGAGTTTTGGGTGCTAAGAATTAGATTCTTAGAAACCAGATTGGGTCGTTCACAAGAACACAAGAAATAAAAGCAGCCTCTTCAAGCCTACCCCACCATTCAATACAATCATGGCTGATCTATGTTGGCCTGAACTCCTTTTCTGTACCATTCCCCCCAGCCCTCTATTCCTCAATCTATCAAATATTTATCCACCTCCACTTTAAATAATTCACCATCCTTTGGGTCAGAGAATTCCAGGGATTCACATCCTCCTTCACAGAACTTCACAGTAACTTCATTTCAGTGTTAATGTAAGCCTTACTTGTGACTAATAAATAACCTTCAACTTAACTCTGCGAAAAAATTTTTTTAAATGATCAGCCCTTTATCATGTAGTTTTGTAGCTTGTTCAAGATTCTCCCACTAGTGAAAACATCTCAGCATCTACCCTGTCAAGCACTGTCAGGATACTATATGTTTGAATAAGTTCACCCTCACTCTTCTAAACTCCAACGAATACAGACCCAAACTATTTAGTCTCTTGATGGGACAACCCTCTCATCCCAGGAATTAGCCTGGGGAATCTCCATTGGGCTGCCTCCAATGTTACTATATCCTTTTTAAGGTAAGGGGGTCAAAACTATATGCACTATTCCAGGTGAGGCCTCACCAACACCCTGTACAATTCCAACAAAATTTTGCTATTTTTAAATTCCAATCCCTTTGCAATAAAGACCAAAATGTCATTTGCCTTCTTAGCTACTTGTAAGACCTGCTTGCTAGTTTTATGTGTTTCATGTACAAGAATACCCAGATCTCCTGGTATTTCACTCATCTTCAGTTTCTCTCCATTCAGATAATAATTTATAATAGTCATTTTTTTAAGAGATTAGAAAATAAAGTGTGCATTGTTGATATCAGCAAGTGTGATTGGACAAGTTTCTGAAATCAATGTTCTCAATGAGCTACACTGCCTTGTTCTATGTCGTCTTGTGTGACAGTCCACTCTGTCGCTGCCAATAGCAATTCAGAAAGAAACATTGGAGGTCATTTTAACTTTTAATAAAGGAAAGAGAAATCAGACAGAGTATAAAATTAGAAGCTGACCTGATATTTCCAATTTCTGGTCCCCAACTGACATTGAAAATATTGGCCGCTTTGTGACAGTAACCTTGGTGCTTGATATGCAGGAGTAAACAATAAGACACAATTCATACATGATAACATAAGAACATAACAAGAACTAGGAACAGGAGTAGGCCATTTGGCCCCTCAAGCCTGCTCCGCCATTTAGTAAGATCATGGCTGATCTTTTTATGGATGCAGCTCCACCTACCCGCCTGCTTACCACAACCCTTAATTCCTTCACTGTTCAAAAATCTATCCATCCTTGCCTTAAAAACATCCAATGAGGTAGCCTCAACTGCTTCACTGAGCAAGGAGATCCCCAGATTCACATTCCTTTGGTGAAGAAGTTCTTCTTCAACTCAGTCCTAAATCTGCTTCCCCTTATTTTGAGGCCATGCCCCCTAGTTCTAGTTTCACCAGTGGAAACAGCTTCTCTGCTTCTATCTTATCGATTCCCTTCATAATCTGATAGGTTTCTATTAGATCCCCCTCATTCTTCTAAATTCCAATGAGTATAGTCCCAGTTTACTCAGTCTCTCCTCATCAGCCAACCTACTCAACTCTGGAATCAACCAAGTGATATGCTCTGCACTCCCTCCAGTGCCAGTACATCCTTTCTCAAGTAAGGAGATCAATACTGTACACAGTACTCCAGGTATGGCTTCACCTTAGACAGCTGCAACATAACCTCGCTGTTTCTAAACTCCATCTCTCAGCAATGATTCCCAATAAAAACCCCAGCATCTCATAAGGATTAGAGCAGAGAGAGGTAAACTGCACAGTAAAGTCAGAACGAATGATGATGAATTATTATAACACAGAGATAGCAAATTCACTTAGATGGTGCATTTAATGTAGGAAAAAAGTTGCCAGACCCTTCACAAGAGCTAAATGAAATTTGACATACTTGAAAAGATTTTCAGACAGATGACTATTAAGCTAGTCAAAGAGGTAGGCTTTAAGGACAATGGTAAGGGAAAGTGTAGAGAGATTTAGGAAAGGAATTCCAAAGCTTTAGATCTGAGCAGCTGGAGACGCAGTTGTCAATATTGAAGCGATTAAAATCTAGAATTGTTCAAGAGGCCTTCAATTGGAGATAGAAAGACAAAATGTGAAGGAAAAGTTTTACTCTGACAAGCCCAGAACTTCTGGATTTTTCAATAATACACGCATAGTAACAGAAACATCTGATCATTAAGCAACATTCTCCTATTACTATACATGGGTGGCATGATGGCTTGGTGGCTAGCACTGCTGCTTCACAGCACTAGGGACCCAGTTTGATGTCCAGCTTGGGTCACTATTTATATGGAGCCTACATGTTCGCTCTGTGTCTGTGAGGATTTCCTTCTGGTTTCCTCCCACAGTCTGAAAGACATGTTGGTTAGGTGCATTGGCCATGCTAAATTCTCCCTCAGTGTACTCGAACAGGCGACAGAGTGTGGCGACTAGGGGGTTTTCACAGTAACTTCATTGCAGTGTTAATGTAAGCCTACTCGTGATCCTAATAATAAATAAACTTTAAAACTTATTCTATTTCTTTATGAACCTAAAGTTCCAGTCAGGCCTAATTATTCATCCACATGTTTCATTTTCCAGATTATTGTACCTTGACAAAAGAAAGTTCCATGAAACTTCAACGAAATAGATCATTTGCCAACGGATATTAATTGAGACTCCAGTTACTGAAACTCAATTTTTTTATATAAGCTGCCCATTGCAATAGTGAGTTAGAGAGACCAAATGCAGACACTTTATAAAGGAAGTTGTTTCCTTGTAATATAGAACTCAGATAAATAAATCATTCAGTTGTGTGGGTTTTTTTATGCTTGTGTTTGGGATTTAGATGATGCTTTCGCTCAGAGACTGGAGAATTTCAGCTATGGGGTGAGATTCCCTGGCCTCCCAGCTATGTGTTTTCCGCCAGGGGAAGGTGGTGCGCTATTTGTTAGCAGCAGGATTTTCCAGTCCCGCGGCTGTCCATGGGAATTCCCACTGATGTCACTCTTACACCAGCAGAGAATCTATGCTTGGAGGTGCGCTGCTGGTGGGAGCAGAGATTCCCTCTAACGTGAATGGCCAGAGAATTCCGGCCATGATCTTTGATCAATCTGAATTCAGATTGCTAAATTCTGCTGACACATCAATGCACGACAGTCAGCCAGGTCAAAAAATAAACTGTTCACGGAATTCATTGGTTAAGCTTTTCCAACCAGACAGGAAAATATGTCAACCAATTACAGTTTGAAACAATTCACACATCAGCTTTCAGTCTGCCTTTCACATTGGGTCACATCACACTGATTAGAGGATTGAAACTTGCTTTAGCTAAATGAAAAAACTTTGAGATGTGTGCACTCCAGAAATGTTGCCGTAATTTCTGATCTCCTCGGGTGGAATTCTCCTATCAGGTACTGAGTCCTGAGGTGGGGGCCAGGAGGGTTTCCCATTGCAGAGGCTGATAAAATATCACACCCGTATCTTCCAGCCCTGGCGTCATTCATACTGCACCTGGGGGTTTAGTGCTGATCGTGTGCGCCCCACTGTCATATCCTGGGTATCACACTGAAAAGACACCCAGCACTAACGATCCTGAAAGAAGATGGGTCTCCAGAGACACGCTGAGGCTGGGAGGGTGGGTACGATGGCACAGTAGTTAGACTGCTGCCCCACAGTGCCAGGGACCTGAGCACGATTCTAGGCTTGGGTCACTGTGTGGAGTTTGCATGTTCTCACCATGTCTGTGTGGGTTTCTTCCAAGTGCTCTGGTTTCCTCCCACAGTCAAAGGAAGTGCGGGTTAGGTGGATTGGCCATGCTAAATTGCCCCTTAGTGTCAGGGTGACTAGCTAGGGTGAATGCATGGGATTGTGGGGATGGGCCCTGGGTGGAATTGTGTTCAGTGCAGACTCAATGGGCCGAACGGCCTTCTTCTGTGTAGCAGGATTCTATGGTTCTATGGTATGAATCTCCTTGATGACACTGAAATTGGAAGATCCATTTGATAGATGCTCCCTCCTCCCTGCCCCCCCACTGCTGTGGTGTTTTAGAGTCCAGGGTGACCGGTAGCCTTTATCCTGAACTCCGGGGGGAGCCCCAGGCATTTTCCAGGTAGGTTCTGACCTCTGCGCACCATGTGCTTCAAGATGTGTTTTGGACCGGCGTGTTTTCTGGCTAGTGTTGTGGGGAAATGGGCATCGGGGCACAGAGGGTTGGTGGTGGGGAGGGGGGAGATTCCAATTGGGTCTTCATCAGCATCTGATTGGTGGGATGCAGGTCGGTTTACACCTCAATGTATTTTCTGATCCAACATGGCGGGCAATGATGGAAGTTCCCACTGCAAATTCACACCGGGGAAAACCCATACTTGGGTTCCCTGCTGAAATTTCCATTGCGAAACCCCTCCATTGCTGGGGTTGGGAGGGGGGAAGGGGGCAAATTTGGGACTTAGTGGTCCCATTTTTTTCTCACGAAGAAACAACATTCAAGATTCACAAGAGAAACTTGCTCACATCAGGAAGGTCTTAAGCCCTACATACTGCAAGGGATTCTCGTGCCAGGTTTCACCCCACAAGACTGTTATGCACATTTATATTAGTCTATCTCCCACTGGTAAAAATGTAATTAGGTCTTATGATATGGATGAGTGGAAATGAGCACTGAAGCCTGATTTTAAACTGATAACTCTGTCAAAATTCTCAGCCTTTTCCTTAACACTGAAGTGCTCATTAGCTTCTAGTCTGCAGACAATATGCCTCAGTCCAAAACTGTCAATAATGAACTCTACGTGAACTATGTAAAGCAAGTGTACAACATAGGCAAAATCTTTTACGATTCTGTTGGAATTTCATTTATCTAACTGGAATCTATAAGCATTCCTTTACTCATAGTAATTTACAGGAGGAGATGGTGTAGTTGTAATGTCACAAGGCGCGTACCCAGGTCTGAACATGGGTTCAGATCCCAGCACGCCAGCTAGTAGAGTTTCACTTCAATTAAGTAAATCTGGAATACAACACTAATCTCAGTAATCATCAAATGTCATAAAAAAAAACCCATCCGGTTCACTAATGTCCCAAATGACTCCAGAGCCACAGCAATATGGTTAGCTGATAACTACCCTCTGAAATGGCCACTCAGTTCAAGGTTAATTAGAGATGGGAACATATGCAAGGACTGCCAATAATGAATGGAAAACAATTATGAGTGGGAAAGGCTACTCAGCCCATCTTATTCATCAATTCAGAGATGCTAACCCTGCCTTCCTTCAGCATGATTGAGAGATGCCAACACAATAGTTGAGAAAGCCCCATCAACACCTCTACTTTCTCAGAAGACTAAAGAAATTTGGTATATCAGCTACAACTCTCACCAACTTCTATACAGATGCACGATAGAAAGCATTCTTTCTGGTTGTATCACAGCTTGGTATGGGCTCCTGCTCTGTCCAAGACTGCAAGGAATTACAAAAGGTCATGAACGTAGTTCAATCTATCACGCAACCCAGCCTCCCATATATTGACTCTGTCTATAGCTCCCGCTGCCTTGGCAAAGCAGGCGGTATAATTAACACGCAATATACTCAGACATTCTCTCCTCCACCTTCTTCTATTGGGAAAAAGATACAAAAGTCTGAGGTCATGTACAAACTGATTCAAGAATAACTTCTCCCCTGCTGCCATCAAACTTTTGAATGGACTTGTCTTGCATTACGTTGATCTTTCTCTGCACCCTAGCTATGACTGTAACACTATGTTCTGCACACTGTTGCTTCCTTCTGTTTGAACAATATACTTTGTTTTTATAACGCACAAGAAATCATGCTTATCACTGAATGTTAATACATGTGACAATAAATCAAATCAAATCAAATTAATCAAAAGATCCTATGTGTGCTTAGCCCTGTTTGCTTCAATCTATGCAAAGAGTTAATTTGAAGATATTTCTGCCAATGCAATTATATTTGAATGCTAGACTACTGGAGTTACTAACACTGCTAATTTGACTACATTTTAAAACTCAGAAGGCATGCTGGGTTCATTAAAAATTGACTCCATTCTGAAGAGTACACAATATAAGCAAAACAAGTTTTTCATAACAGCGGCTGCAAGGCTTGTTTTTCTAGACAGAGACACCCTGCGAAGGACGATAACAAGATAAGGACTGAGATATATTGTGGATTTTAGTGTGTGTTTTCAGTTCAGTGTCAAGGTCTTGTTCAAGCTCAGTTCAGAACTGGTCTCGCAGCCAGTCTCCAAGTTCGCTTTCTGTTTTCAATGTTAATTTTCTTAAGTTCTGTTCAATAAAA
This sequence comes from Sphyrna mokarran, assembly GCA_024679065.1. Classification (NCBI taxonomy): domain Eukaryota; kingdom Metazoa; phylum Chordata; class Chondrichthyes; order Carcharhiniformes; family Carcharhinidae; genus Sphyrna; species Sphyrna mokarran. The sequence goes on from JAGIQG010000018.1 coordinate 50,646,654, forward strand.
GAAATTCATTTTAAAACCCCATATCAGTGCTGCCTCCTTGTCTATTTAAAGGAATGAATGGACTCAACAATGATGCTTAAAGTTCTTCCTCAAGTAATTCCAGATTTTTTGCCTGAAGATTTATTCAGGTTTACCTTTACCTGAAGATTTATTGTAATTATTAGGGAGAAATGTCTTCACTTGAAATCTCTACCTGCTGGATTGTTATTACCCCTTCTCTGAATATTTTTAAGGCTGGAATAATCAGAGTTTTGATCTTTCAGGGAATTAGGGGATATGGGGAATGGGATAGGAAATGATCAGTCATGACTGTATTGAGTGACAGAACAGGCTCGATAGGCTGAATGGTTTTATCTTGGTGCTATTTGTTGTTTATGAACAACAAATAAATCACATGTACCGGCAATGAACAATTTACAATGTTCATTTTGCAATAAAAGTATCAGCTGACAAATTAGCTCAGGCTAATCATGACAGTTTATAAATGACCTTTCTCTCCGCTTCACACTCTCACAGCTTGAAGAAATATTTGGCTGAAATATTCCTACAACAACTTGCATTTACATAGTGCCTTTAATGTGACGTATCAAGGCTCTACACACCTTAATACTGGTACAAGACTCCTTTGATAGCTCATCTGGAGCTCTTCCTCATGCAAAATTGGGAAGATTCGCTGGGCTGTAATCATAGTGGAAGGTCTGTTTTTTGAGGACCAGGCCTTTTTAGCACAGACCAATGGATTGTATCTGGATTCTCTAGTTCTGGGCCAGAGCAAGATCTGGGCCAGGATTCTCCGGCCTCGCAACAGTTGGCAGTGGGAATTAGATTTTGGTGTTCAGCCGAACATTTGTTCACTACAGCAGGACCAGAGAATCCCAGGTCAGAGAACCTGGCCCGTGATAGCTCTGAGCGATCAATGGTAAGGGGAGATAATGAGGTTAAGATGGCAGTAGCAGCAGCCCAAGTTAATCTTGCAAAGGGTGAAAGGGAACTCTAACTCTCTCTGACCCCACAGATACAAAGAGGAATTTACCAATTGGATGCTGTTTGGCCCAGTCATCAGTTGATACTAGCACAGTGCACAGTGTCTGCCCAGGTTAAATGGCATTGTAGTCCTGTTGGCATTGATTCTCTTACTGAAACATTGAAGTCAATGTCTTGTGACAACCTGACCTGAACATGTGACTTCCCAATAGGTTGACAATGATGCTAATGGAGTAGGAAATCCATACTCTCATTTCAAATTGCAATCCAGTTCCTGTCAGGCAGCAAATTTCCAAATTCAGCTTTCTTTCATTTCATAAGAAAGCCAGAATTTCTCCAGCCTTTCCCTCATGTTCATACCCTGTACCCTCGGCCTCAAACATGTGGTTCCTGCCCTCTAACTCAAATGTCTCTTTGATCTGTTGGTCTCCGCAACTAGATGCCCAAGTTCAGGATGCAATTTCATCAATTGACTTATTTCTGACTAATATTCTCTGACTAATATATCACTAATAAACAACAGTATACCATTCACAGAACAGTATATGACTAGTGAAAGATATACACTAATATACCGCAGTATACCACTAATTTACCAAGTATTCTACTAATAGAACATTATACTACAATAAAAGAGTATACCATTAATATACCACAGTATCCCACTAATATAATACAGCATACCACTAGTATACCACAGTGCATCATTAAGAGAAGAATATTCTACTAATATATCACAGTATATCACAATATCACAGCAATATTATTCTATTGCTAATAGAACAATATACCACTAATACACCATGACATACCACTAATAGAGCAGTATACTAAAACTCTGCTAAAACTTGATGGAAATTATCTTGTACTATCAGTCACCTCATTTGACAGTGTGTCTTACAGAAATTTGAGCAATATTGTTTTGGAGGAAATTATCAGCCATTGTATGATCTGAATGGATCCCTCAATACAGAACGGACCCCAGCACCTAACCTGATCCGTGCAGGAATTTCATTAACAGCTACATATCAGCAAATTGATTATAGCTCCCCTGGATTCAGGATGTAATGGCAAACATTGTGTACAGAGCCATGGAACTAACTGCTCCTTGCGGATTATCAGCTGTCCTGGGATTGTTTCCCCACAGTGATAAAGACAATAAATACTGCAAATATTCCACTACAGAGCAAGTATTAGAGTGAACCGTAAGATATAGGAGCAGATTGAGGCCATCCAGCCCATTGAGTTTGCTCTGCCATTCAATCATGGCTGATAGGTTTCTCAACTCCACTCTCCTGCCTTTTCCCCGTAGCCTTTGATCTCCTTACCAATCAAGAACTTATCTATCTCTGTCTTAAATACACATGATGACCACAGATTCACTATCCTCTAGCTAATGAAATTCCTCCTCATCTTGGTTCTAAAGAGTGTCCCTTTATTCTGAGGCTGTGCCCTCAAATCCTAATCATTCTTACGAATGGAAACATCTGCCCCACGTCCGCTCTATCCAGGCCTTTCAGTATTCTGTAAGTTTCAATGAGATTCCCCCCCTCAACCTTCTAAACTCCATTGAATACAAACCCAGAGTCCTCAAAGGCTCCTCATACATCAAGATTTTCATTCTTGGATCATTCTCGTGAACTTCCTCTGGACTCTGTCCAAAGCCAGCACATCCTTCTTTAGATACAGGGCTCAAATTATGCTCTGACCAGAGCTTTACAAAACCTCAGCAGTACATCCCACTAGGAGAAATAACATTCTGAACTCAAAAGGGTAGCATGGTGGCACAGTGGTTAACATTGTAGCCTCACATCTCTAGGGACCCTGAGTTCGATTCCAGCCTCAGGTCATTGTCTATGCTGAGTTTGCATATTCTCCCTGTGTTACATGGCGTTTCTCCGGGTGCTCCAGTTTCCTCCCACAGTGCAAAGATGTGCTGGTTAGATTGATTGGCCATGTTAAATTGCCCCTTATTGTCAGGAGGGACTAGCAGGGTAAATACATGGAATTATGGAGATAAGGCCTGGATGGGATGGCTGTCATGCAGATGTGATGGGCCAAATGGTCTCCTTCTGTACTATGATTCAATAATAGCACAATTCATTGACAATCAAATATTTTTTCATATTGGGTGTACATAGCTACAAAATTCTTGACAGTTTTGAGATCATTTTGCTTCCAAAATGGGATCTGCAGCAAGTAGAAACATTAAGCATGTTGGGATCCCAATTGATATTATAACTGGATGGGAAGATCCCAGGATGGAATCCTGGCTCAAAAGACCATAGGTGGGATTCTTCAGCCGCGCACACCCCAAGACGAGAAATTCCAATCTGAGGTCCATGGATCTTCAAACGCTTCTGCCAAATTACCTGCCCCACCGGCCTCGATTCCGGCAGGACTGGAAAATCCCGTCCTGTAACCTTTACTGTTCTTTAGACTGACGATGGGTGGTTATTCTGAATACCAGATCAAGCACAATAGAATTACAGCTGGAACCGAACCAACCCCCACACATACGAACACCTTTGTCCTGCATGAATCTAACAATAGATTTGACCCTTTCTAGGCACAGAAACATTAAATTAAGCTCAGTTAAAATTATATCGTATTTCTGATGTTTACCAATGCAAATATCAATCCCTTAAAACTGCCTTTGATTTGCTAATAAGTGTCCTATCAGCCATTTTGCTGAGGGTGTGAATGAGAATGGGGTGTGCCCACAGAGTAGGACACACTGTGTGGCTAACCAGCAATGGAATGTCAATCTGATCCAGTTTGGGAGTTCAACACAAATGCTGCCTTCAATCTGACTTCATATTCATGGCAGGAATAACCATCCATCACCAGTATTTTGAAGAATCATCAACTACTTTCGAGTTATTCGTAAGTTGCTTTCCAATGGCTGTTATCATGATTACAGAAGTGTTGGTTCACAGAATTGTTCCAAGTCTGGGTGAGAATAACATTTCCAGTGCTTGTGTAGTTGATTTTGGTGATGAACTTTATGTATCGGGTTCCTTCAAGGTTGGAGATATTGGCAGTCGCAGTGTCCCATCCACTACTGCCGAGGAGAGAGATCGCTATGAGCCTGAAATGAAGAAAGCTCATTTTCTCTTGCTATCAGCAGCCTCTCTCTGGCTCCCTCTCTCTCTCTCTCTCTGGCTCCCTCTCTCTCTCTCTCTCTGGCTCCCTCTCCCTCTCTCTCTCCGGCTCCTCCTCTCTCTCTCTGGCCCCTCTCTCCTCTCTCTCTGGCTCCCTTCTCTCTCTCTCTTGTCCCTTCTTTTGTCCCTTCTCTTCCTCTCTGGCCCCTCTCTCTCTCTCTGGCTCCCTTTCTCTCTCTCTCTGGCCCCTCTCTCTCTCTCTGCTCCTTCCTCTCTCCTGGCTCCCTCTCTCCCTTTCTCTCTCTTCCTGGCTCCCTCTCCCCTTTCTCTCTCTCTCTGGCTTCCTCTCTCTCTCCTCTCTGGCTCCCTCTCCCTCTCTGGCTCCCTTTCTCTCTTCTCTCGGCTCCCTCTCCTCTCTCTCTCTGGCTCCTCTCTCTCTCTCTGGCTCCCTCTCCCTCTCTCTCTGGCTCCCTCTTCTCTCTCTCTCTGGCTCCCTCTCCCTCTTCTCTCTGGCTCCCTCTCTCTCTCTCTGGCTCCCTTCCCCTCTCTCTTGGCTCCCTTTCTCTCCTCTCTTGGCTCCCTTTCTCTCTCTCTCTCTGGCTCCCTCTCTCCCTTTCTCTCTCTCTCTCTGGCTCCCTCTCTCCCTTTCTCTCTCTCTCTCTCCATTAAACAGCCACTCAGACTCCAGGGTGAATTGCTTCCATTCTAAAAATGAGTTCTCAGGGAAGTGAGGCATCCAGTCTGTGACCCACAGTCTGTGTCATGTTGGGGCAGATGGTGGTTGGCGGTGCAGGTGGGTGGGGTACCCAGGGTGGGTGGGGGTGCTCGGGATGTGTGGGTGCTCCGGATAGTTGGGGTGCTTGGGATGGGTGTGGTGCCCAGGCAGGTGGGTGTAGGTGCTCAGGGTAGGGGGAAGTGCTCGAGGTGGGTGTGGGTGCTTGGTGTAGGTGTGTATGCTCGGGGTGGACGTGTGTGCTCAGGTTGTGTGTAGGCGCCCAGGTGGGAGTGGATGCCCCAGGTGGGTGTGGTGAGCGCCCAGGGTGGGTGTGGGTTTTTGGGGCGGGGGGGGGCTCGGGGTGGGTATGGGGGCTTGGGTTGGGTGTGGGGGCCCGGGGGGGGTGTGGGGTCCTCAGGATGGATGTGGATGCTCAGAGTGGGTGTAGGTGCCCAGGTGGGAGTGGGTGCCCAGGGTGGGTGTGGGTCCTCAGGGTGGGTGTGGGTGCCCAGGGTGGGTGTGGGGTCCTCAGGATGGATGTGGATGCTCAGAGTGGGTGTAGGTGCCCAGGTGGGTGTAGGTGCCCAGGGGGAGTGGGTGCTCAGAGTGGGTGTAGGTGCCCAGGTGGGAGTGGGTGCTCAGGGTGGGTGTGGATGCCCAGAGTGAGTGTGGGTGCCCAGGGTGGGTGTGGGGTCCTCAGGGTGGGTGTGGGTGCCCAGGGTGGATGTGGGGTCCTCAGGGGGGGTGTGGGTGCCCAGGGTGGTGTGGGGTCCTCAGGATGGATGTGGATGCTCAGAGTGGGTGTAGGTGCCCAGGTGGGAGTGGGTGCCCAGGGTGGGTGGGTGCTCGGGGTGGGTGTGGGTGCTCGGGGTGGGTGTGGGTGCCCAGAGTGAGTGTGGGTGCTCGGGGTGGGTACGGGTGCTCGAGGTAGCTGCCAGGGTGGGTTGGGACCCGGGATGGGTGTGGGTGCTCGGGGTGGGTGTGGGTGCCCGAGTGAGTTGGGTGCTCGGGGTGGGTGCGGGTGCTCGGGGTGGGTGCGGGTGCTCGGGGTGGGTACGGGTGCTCGAGGTAGCTGCCCAGGGTGGGTGTGGGACCCGGGATGGGTGTGGGTGCTCGGGGTGGGTGCCTGGGTTGCCATGCATTCCCTTCACTGACGATTCCTGGCTTCTGTTCGTTCTCAGGTGTTTGGCTCCATTCCAGGTGCTTTTCCTCTGCTTCAGGCAGTCTTGGGCCAGGGATTCCCTGCTGTCAGTGGAGATGTTCTCAAAGCAGTAACCTCGTCTGCATTTAATCTCCCCAAGGTAGAGGAGACTGCTTTAGGAGCAGCGAATAGAATCATAGAACCCCTATAGTGCAGAAGGAGGCCCTTCGGCCCATCACACAGTCAAATAAATTTTAAGAAGTACAAGTGAATCACAGCTGGAAGGAATGGTTGGGGCCTTGGATAGTGAGGAGGTAAAGGGGTAGGTGTGTCACCTCCTGTCATTGAAGAGGAAGATGCCATGGGAAAGGAATGAGAGGTTTGGAGCGATGGATGAGTGGACTAGAATTCCTACAGTGCAGAAGGAGGCCCTTCAGCCTATCGAGTCTGCACCAACCACAATCCCTCCCAGGCTCTATTTCCGTAACCCCACATACTTACCCTGCTAATCCCCTGACACGAGAGTCAATTTAGCACGGCCAATCCGCCTAACCTGCACATCTTCAGACTGTGGGAGAAACCAAAGCACCAAGAGGAAACCCACACAGAAATAGGGAGAGAGTGCAAACTCCAGACAGACAGTGACTGAGGCCAGAACTGAACCTGGGTCCCTGATGCTGTAAGGCAGCAGTGCTAACCACTGCGTCATTATGCTACTCACAGAGGGAGCAATCCCTGCAGAACACGGATTGGAGCTGGGTGAGGGGAAGGTGTGGTTGGTGGTGGCACCACGCTGGAATGGGTGGAAATGGCGGAAGGCTGGTGGGGTGAAGAATGAGGAAATGACTCACGCTCACCTGAAAAGATTTTGCAGCTCTTGCTCAACAAGATGGTTGGTATGTGTCACACAGTCCAATCACTGACATGAGCGGGCAGCATGATGTTTGTATCCAAATCATAGGCTAATTACACAGTGCCACTCTCAGGTTAGGTTTCAGTTCTCTTCAAATTTCACAATGGGTATCTTTACTTATCCCACATTACAACCTCGTCACATTAGGATAGAACATAGAACATAGAACATAGAACAATACAGCACAGAACAGGCCCTTCGGCCTTCGATGTTGTGCCGACCAAAATAAAAAGCAATGCCCCTCCTAACTAAACCATTCCCTTCTCTTCCATATACTTATCAACTAACCTCTTAAACGCCACCAAACTTGGCGCATCTACAACAGCTGCAGGCAGGGCATTCCACTCCCTAATCACTCTTTGAGTAAAGAACCTACCTCTGATATCCGTCCTATAACTCATACCCCTTAATTTAAAGCTGTGTCCCCTCGTGCTAGCTTTCTCCATCCTAGGAAAAAGGCTATCACTGTCCACCCTATCTAAACCTCTAATCATCTTATATGTTTCAATAAGGTCCCCTCTTAGCCGCCTCCTTTCTAACGAAAACAACCTCAAATCCCTCAGCCTCTCTTCATAAGACCTGCCCTCCATACCAGGCAACATCCTGGTAAACCTCCTCTGTACCCTCTCCAATGCCTCCACATCTTTCTTATAATGTGGGGACCAGAACTGCACACAATACTCCAAGTGCGGCCGCACTAGAGTTTTGTACAGCTGCAACATGATGCTGCGGCTCCTAAATTCAATCCCCCTACCAATAAAAGCTAAGACTCCATATGCCTTCTTAACAACTTTATCCACTTGACTGCCTACTTTCAGGGATCTATTGACACATACACCAAGATCCTTCTGTTCCTCAACACTATTAAGAGCCCTACCATTAGCCCTATACTCTACACATTTATTGTTCCTGCCAAAGTGCATTACCTCACACTTTTCCACATTAAACTCCATTTGCCACCTCTCGGCCCAGCTCTGCAACTTGTCCAAGTCACTCTGTAAACTAAAACACCCCTCTTCACTATCTACCACACCACCAACTTTAGTATCATCTGCAAATTTACTGATCCATCCCTCAATACCCTCATCCAGATCATTTATAAAAATTACAAACAGCAGGGGCCCCAAAACAGACCCCTGAGGCACACCACTCGTCACCGAACTCCACGATGAATATCTCCCATCAACCACCACCCTCTGTCTTCTATCTGCCAGCCAATTTCTAATCCAATTAGCTAAATCACCCTCTATTCCACACATCTGCATTTTCTGTAGAAGTCTTCCATGGGCCACCTTATCAAAAGCCTTACTAAAGTCCATATATACTACATCAACCGCCTTACCCCCATCCACCTCTCTGGTCACTTTCTCAAAAAACTCAATGAGGTTAGTAAGGCATGACCTACCCTTCACGAAACCAGTGACTTAATATTGGATAGTGACTTGGATAGTGACTTAATATTGGATAAAAAACAGGAGACAGAGCAGTAATTGGATCTGAGTCTGTCAGTGCCAGTTAGTGAGCTGTTAATTTAATTTCTAAATGTATTTACTAAATATGAAGGCTTTTTTTTGTTTCTGGAGAAGGAATGGAGTTTGATTCATTGCTTTTCTTGCCGTACTGACGGTTGACAAGGAGAATGAATTGTTTCTCTGTGTTTACTTACAGAGGGTGGGGTCATCATTGCATGTTGAATTAGTGCATATAAAATTTTTGACATGGTGTGTGAGCAAGTGATCGGTGATTCCAGTGCAGAGGGATAGTGATGATGATGCATTGGCTCTCTTCTTCAGACCTTCACTAGATCTGCAGTGAAAAGATGATTCAGAGTGATCACTTTCTGTTAACGAGTGAAGCTGCCCATCTATCTCATGTGACGTGAATACAAATGTTATCCGACATTCACTTTTGCTCTTAAAATTTGGAGAGAAACACAACATGGTAAATACAGAAGCAGGCTCTCTCCGTCTTGTACAGGGTAATGTATAGTGCAGTTAATAGCTGAATACATGCCTATTATTACTGAGTCATATAAATCAGAGAGGTACTTATACAAGAAACAGATTTTGATGACAGAACATGAGGATTGTTCTAGTTTATATAATCTATTAATCATCAAATTGAAGAGAGTCATCTTAAAGGCACTCTGTTCGGAGTTCATGAACAATTCAGATGTCAAAATGCTTTGCTTATTCATGGATTTACTTGAGTGGTTTATCTATGATTTACAGCCCTTGAATTTTCTGTGTTAATCTTAGTCCTGTCAAATGAACAATGCTTTGTGTTTTGCTTTATGTAGCCTTTATGAGTTTATCCTTTGGCTATCTGATATTGATTCATAGCGTGCAGTCTTACCTTTGTTTACAAAAGAAATGTATAGGGCATCTTCAATGACTTCATTTTCTGTCTCACAATCCGGGTGATTACACGGTAAATTAGTGAGACTATCAGATTTAATCCTCATGACAATAGTGAACCTTGTTAAAGTATTAACATGGAATTACTGACGGCTTTAAGTAGCTTATTGTTGAGATGTGTAGATTATTTTATGTGATCCAGAACCTGAGACAGATAATAACCAAGATTATATACCCAAAACAAATTGGATTTATATAATGGGGCGTTACTCTGGAGGCAATCTCCAAAGGCTCCTTAATATCATAATATATGCCCCCAAAGTCATGGAGTTATATGGATATATAAAAACTAGAAGCAGGAGTAGGCCATTTGGCCCTTGGAGCCTGCTCCACCATTCATTTTGATCATGCTGATCATCGAATTCAATATCCTGATTCCCCCTTTCCCCTCCATATCCCTTGATCCCTTTAGCCCCAACAGCTATATCTAATTTCATCTTGAAATCAGTCAATGTTTTGGCCTTAACTACATTCTGGGGAACTGAACTCCACACATTCACCACCCTCTGGATGCAGAAATTTCTCCTCATCTCTGTTCTAAAAGGTTACCTGTTATCCTAACCTATGACCCCTAGTTTTGGACTCCTCCACCATTGGAAATATTCTTTCTGAATCTACCGTGTCTAGACCTGTTAGAATCCAGAAGTTTCTATGAGATCCCCTCTCATGCTTTTAAACTCCTATGAATATAGAACATAGAATATTACAGCGCAGTACAGGCCCTTCGGCCCTCGATGTTGCGCCGATCAGTGAAACGAATCTAATGACCCTCTGACCTAAACTATTCCAATGCTATCCATGTGCCTATCCACTGACCACCTGAACGCCCTTAAAGTAGGCGAGTCCACAACGGCTGCAGTCAGGGCATTCCACACCCTTACTACCCTCTGAGTAAAGAACCCACCTCTAACATCCGTCCTGTAATTATCACCGTTTAATTTAAAGCTATGTCCCCTCATGTTAGCCATCACCATCTGAGGAAAAAGGCTCTTACTGACCACCCTATCTAACCCTCTGATCATCTTGTATGCCTCAATTAGGTCACCTCTTAACCTTCTTTTCTCTAACAAAAATAACCTCAGGTCCCTCAGCCTTTCCTCATTAGACCTTCCCACCATACCAGGCAACATCTTGGTAAACCTCCTCTGCACCTTTTCCAGTGCTTCCATATCCTTCTTATAATGCGGCGACCAGAACTTTACGCGATACTCGAAGTGCGGCCGCACCAGAGTTTTGTACAGTTGTAACATGATCTCACGGCTCCGAAATTCAATCCCTCTACAATAAAAGCTAACACATCATGCACCTTCTTAACAACCTTATCAACCTGGGTGCCAACTTTCAGGGATCTATGCACATGTCCACCGAGATCTCTCTGCTTGCTGACACAATTATGAGTCCTTCCATTAACCCTACATTCTGTACTCCTGCTACTCTTTCCAAAGTGAATCACCTCACACTTTTCCTCATTAAAATCCATTTGCCACCTCTCAGCCCAGCTCTGCAACCTATCTATGTCCCTCTGCAAACTGTAACATCCATCCTCACTGACTACAGCTCCTCTGACTTTGGTATTGTCAGCAAATTTACTAACCCTCCTTCTACATCCTCATCTAGGTCATTTATAAAAATGACAAACAGCAGCGGCCCCAAAACAGATCCCTGAGGCACACCACTAGTAACTAGTAATTCCAGGTTGAATATTTCCCATCAACCACCACCCTTTATCTTCTACCAGCTAGCCAATTCCTGATCCAAACTGCTAAATCACCCTTAATCCTATGCATCTGCATTTTCTGAAGTAGCCTACCATGGGGAAATTGCTCCTCGTATGACAGACCTGCCATCCCAGGAACCAGCCTGGTAAACCTTCGCTGTACCCTCTCTATAGCAAGGACATCCTTCCTCAGATAAGGACATCAAAACTGCACATAATACTCCAGGTGTGGCCTCACCAATACCCTATACGATTGCAGCAAAACATCCCCATCCCAATACTCAAATCCCCTTGCAATGAAGGCCAACATATTATTTGCCTTCTTTACTGCCTGCTTCCCTGCACTTCCAGCAACTGATGCCCAAAATATCCACATTTTTCAATTTACACCCATACAAGTAATAATCCGTCTTCCTATTTTTGCTGCCAAAGTGGACATCATCACATTTGTCCACATTATGCTGCATCTGCCATGCAGATGCTCACACACTCAGCTTGTCCAAATCACGCTAAAGCATCTCTGCAGCCTCCTCACTAGCTCACCCTCCCACCCAACTTTGTATCATCTGCAAATCTGGAGATAATACATTCAGATCCCTCTTTTAAATCATTAATATATAAAGTGAACAGTTAGGGCCCTAGTACAAATCCACTAGTCACTGACTGCCCACTCTTTGTTCCTATCTGCTAACCTGCTTTTTATCCATCTCAAGATGTTACTTGCAATCTCATGTGCTTTAACTTTACGTAGTAGTCTGTCATGTGAGACCTTGTTGAAAGCCTTTTGAAAGTCTAAATAAACCACATCCACTGGTTCTCCTTAGTCAATTCCACGAATTACATCCTCAAAGAATTCAATAGATTCTTGGTTTCATTGATCAGAACATTGAATAAAGGAGTTTGGGCATCTTGTTGACATTGCACAAGACATTGGTGATGCCACACTTGGAATACTGTGCACAGTTCTGGTTACCCTATTATAGAAAGAATATTATTAAATAGAAAGAGTACAGAAAAGATTATTATCAGAATGCTACTAGGACCTAATGGTTTGAATTATAAGGAGAGGCTGGATTGATTGGAGCTTTTTCCCCTGGAGCGTAGGAGACTTAAAGGTGATCTTAAAGAGGTCTATAAAATAATGAGGCACATTGATCAGCTAGATAGAGAATATCTTTTTCCAAAGGTAGGGGAGTCCAAAACTAGAGGGCGTAGGTTAAAGTGAGAAGCGAGAGAAACAAAAGGATCCAGAAGAGCAATTTTTTCAACAGAGGGTGGAGAGTGTTTGGAATGAGCTGCCAGAGGCAGTAGTGGAGGTGGGTACAATTTTGTCTTTTAAAAAGCATCTCAATAGTTCCATAGATAAGATGGATAGAGAAGGATATGGGCCAAATGTGGGCAATTGCAACTAGCTTAGCTGTTTAAAAAAAAGAGTAGCATGGACAATTTGGGCTGGGGGGCCTGTTTCCATGCTGTAAATTTCTATGACCCTAAAATTGATTCCCCCTTCCTAAGTAACCATTGGAGGGACAGCAGGGAACTGATTGGTCAATACTTACACCTATACTGGTCATACACTGTGTTAAGGGAATTTTGGGATAAGGTATTCAAAACATTGACTGAGATGTTCCACATGGACATCCCACAGACCACTCACTAACTGCTCCACTCGGTACAAGTCCAGAAAGGATGGAAGGAAGGAAACATATCGATCTTACAAATTTTACTAACAGCTGCCATTAGCACTCTCGACTGGCTGAAATACACGCGCCTAACTGATGAATCTTGGTTAACTAAAGTTAGAGAGCTAAAGTCAGAGACAGTGGCATGGTGGCACGATGGTTAGCACTACTGCCTCACATCACCAGGAACCCAGGTTTGATTCTGGGTCACTGTCTGTGTAGAGTCTACATATTCTCCCCGTTTCTGTGTGAGTTTCCTCCGGGTGCTCTGATTTCCTCCCATGGTCTGAAACACATGCTGGTTAGGTGGATTGGCCATGCTAAATTCTCCCTCGGTGTACCTGAATAGGCACCGGAGTGTGGCCACTAGGGGATTTTCACAGTAACTTCATTGCAGTGTTAATGAAAATCCAGTTGTGTCACGAATAAGTAAACTTAAACTTAAAAACTATTCGTGGAGGAAAAAATTGCCCATGTATTGCATTTACAGCGTGAAAAATTCTTTCCAAGGTGGCTGCCAGTAATGGGAACATTGTTCATATGAACTAAAACACAGAGAGCAGTTCACAACACCATTAACCTAACCCAACACCTCTCAGTGTGGGTTCGATTCTTCAATCTTGCATATAGCTGGGATTCTTCAGTCCAGCTACTGTAAATGAAGATTTGACTGAGTGCCAAATTCTCCATTCTCGCTGGCAGCGGGAGCGGGGCGTCTGACATTGGAGAATTCTGACCTACATATATTTTATTTACTCCTGTTTGCTTGTTTGCTCTTATTTATTGTTATTGTAAGATTATCCTATGAGAAAAGGACAAATATAATTTAAGAAAGGAAATAATCCCTATTACAATAGTGAACCATGTTAAAATGGAGTTATCGAGAGCTCTGGGCACCTTATTGTAGAGATGTGCGGATTATTTTATGTGATCACAGCCTCAGACAGTCTTACGAACTGAAAAATGGAATGATTTATTTCAGAAATTGGAAATCTGTTTTGCTTTGGAATCAGTAGTTTTAATCACACATTCATGTAATATTTAACATTGCTGGCTAAGCCAGCATTGATATTGCCCAACTCTAATTGCCCTTGAGAAGATGATGGTGAGCTGTCGCCTTCTTGAACCAGTCCATGTGGTGGAGGTACACCCATAGTGCTGTTAGGATGGGAGGATTGAAACCTTTTCCATGTTAGTTGTTTGACTCCATTCACAGTGGTCTTTTTGTAAGGTGCTCTTTTCTTCCTGTGGTTGGTTCAGACCACAGTGTGCAGAAGACCCTTTGGCCCATCAAATCTGCATCAACACATGTGAAACACCTGACCTACCTACAGGGCAGCACGGTGGCACAGTGGTCAACACAGCTGTCTCACAACATCAGGAAGCTAGGTTCAATTCCGGCCTCGGGTGACTGTGCAGAGTCTACATATCATCCATGTGCCTGCATGGGTTTCCTCTGGGTGTTCCGATTTCCTCCCACAGTTGAAAAATGTGCCGGTTAGGTTGATTAATCATGCTAAATTAACTGTTAGTTTGAGGGCAATTAACAGCATAAATGCATGGGGTTATGGGCTCAGGGCCTGGGTAGGATTGTTGTTGGTACAGATTTGATGGGCTAAACTGTGCTATAGAGATTCTACAACTGTGCAAGATTGGAAGGAAAACACAAAACTGAATTTCTGATTTCACAATGCCACTAGTTCATGGTCTGGCATTGGTGAGGACTTGCAGTCAGCTCCAAGACTGAGCCTGGGCTCTACTGCAACCTCACAAAGAAAAGGTAGACTACTTTTAAGTAATAGCTGTGGAATCAAAACAAAGCCCCATTGTTTGCAGATCTTGACTCCAAATTTGCTTTACAACTTCTGAGTATCGATGCTACAGGGGCCCCTGTGACAATGAAAAATTAGGACCATTTGGGGCAAAGAAACACAATCAATTTCTATATTAATGAACAGTGCCATCGTTAAACTTTAAGTAGCACACAGATAAATTAAAATGTCCTGTTATTTAAATGAATATCGATTAAACAATTTGCCCTTATTTATTGTCTTCGGTTTATGCCAACCAGTAGGATTAATAATTAGCCAAGGAAGGAAACATCATTAAACAAATGTTGTCAATTCCTCATTACTACAATCGCTTCGGGAGAAAAAGTTTCTATTTAACGAAGATGTCCAAGCCCTAGGTGCATAGATTTGATCAAATAGTTTAACATGAGCCAGGTTTGGATCTGCTGTAAGAGATAATGTGATGAGTTATTAGCAAAGCTTATGTCGCCTGATTACTTAAGTTTTCTCAATACGTAGTAAATCTGTTTGCTGTTCTGAGGAAAGCTCTGGACCTGAATTGTTGGATGGAATTTTCCAGCCATTCATGCCGTGGCATGTTTGTTTATTTGTTAGTGTCACCGGTACGCTTATATTAACACTGCAATGAAGTGACTATGAAAATCCTCTTGTCATCGCACTCCGGCGTTTGTTCGGGTACACTTAGGGAAAATTTAGCACGGCCAATGCACCGTAACCAGCACGTCTTTCGGACTGTAAGAGAAAACCCACGTAGATACAGGGAGAACGTGTAAACTTTGCACAGACAGTGACTCAAGCTGAAAATTGGTAGCTGTGCTAACCACTGTACCGCAACAGTCTTCTGGTCCTGATGCAGTGAATTGAGATTTGGAAAATTCCCGGACATTAGCTTTGCTTTTCTCTCCGCAAATGCTGCCTGACCTCTTGAGTATTTCCAGAATTTTCGGTTTCATTTCAGCTTCCGCAGCATGTGGCTGTTGTTATACCATTCAGCTCCTTAGCCGGAATGAATTTTCCAACCATTATTCAACTTCTGTTTCCAAAAGTCCAGAAAAGAACATCCCCTACAGCAAAAATCACCAAATGGGAAGGCAAATAAGAGGAGATTCTGCCAAACTGCATGGGCCCTTACACATGCAGTGCAAACATTAGATCTTGGCCAATATTTATCCTTCAATCAACACCCCAAAAAAATGCTTGATCATCTGGTCATTATTGGCTTCCTGCTTAGGGGAGCTTGCTGTGAACAAACTGGCTGTTGTGTTTCCTGAATTACAAGGGAGTTGAGGTTATGGAGCAGCAAACCCAGGCAGTGGAGTTAAGGCCACAATCAGTTCAGTAATGACCTCAATGACTGACGCAGGAGACTCAATGGATCAAATATTGCATTCATCTTCTTGACCGAAAACCTCCATCTTTGCTCTCAGCTGGCTGGCACGGTGGCACAGTGGCTAACACCAGGGATCCAGGTTCGATTCCCAGCTTGAGTCACTGTCTGTGCAGAGTTTGCATATTCTCCCTGTGTCCGTGCGGGTTTCCACCACGTGCTCCGGTTTCCACCCCCTATCCAAGGATGTGTGGGTTAAGTGGATTAGCCATGCTAAATTGCCCCTTAGTGTCAGGAGGTTAGCTAGAATAAATGCATAGGATTATGGGGATAGAGTCTGGGTGGGATTATGGTCGGTGTAGACTTAATGGGCTGAATGGCGTCCTTCTGCACAGTAGGATTCTATGATTCTAGTGTCTGGTTCCACAGAAACTGAATGGAGTTTTGGCTGGAATGCCAAATTCTCCATGTGCATTCATAACGGCACAAGGAAGGATGAGATCCGAGAATCCCAACCCAACAATGGCTACATTTCATTGGTTGTAAAACAGGGGAGGCAACAGCCTAGTGATATTATCATTAGACTATTAATCCAAAAACTCAGCTCATGTTCTGGGGATCCAGGTTTGAATCCTGCCACGACAGATGGTGGAATTTGAATTCAATAAAAAAGAAATCTGGAATTAAGAATCTACTGATGACCATGAAACCATTGACGAAAAACCCATCTGGTTCATTAATGTCCTTTAGGGAAGGAAATCTACCCTTACTCAGTCTGGCTTACATGTGACTCCACACAGACAGTGACCCAAGCTGGGGATCAAACCCGGGTTCCCGGCACTGTGAGGCCACCGTGCCGCTGTATAAGATATTAAATAGTTACTAAAAAAGTCTCCCATCAGATTTACCTCCCTCTTAAAAAAAATCAACCACCAATATCTTGCAATTTAATTTCAACTGTCAAAGGCCAAATTTGTTAAATTTAGGTACATTCTGCAAAGACATCTTATTGTAAATGCCGAATATTTTGTCCTTATCTTTGTGGTGTTGTGTATGCCTGTTCCATCAAATGAAAAAAATGTCAAGTTATATTTTTTTCCCTTCCTACTTGTCTACTCAGCTACCCACACACCACCATAATACTCCACACAAACCATCATCATTCCCCTTTATATTATATTTCTAAATCACTTGATCATATCATTTGTACTATTGCACACAGCAAAGGAGATAGCTACAGCTGAACACATTTGCCAAACTACTGTGAGTGAAAAGCAGACAAGATTCATTCTAATAATATCAAGCAAAATACTATAGATGTTGGAAATCTGACAGAGAAACAACAAATGCTAAGAAAGCTCACCAGATCTGGCAGCAACTGTGGAGAGAGAAACAGTAAGTTTCATTAAAAACTTAAAACTGTTTTATTTATTAGTGTCACAAATAGGATTACATTAACACGGCAATGAAAATCCCCTAGTCCCCACACTCCATCCAGCACCTGTTCAGGTACACTGAGGAAGAATTTAGCATGGCCAAAACACCTAACCAGCACAGCTTTCAGACTCTGGGAGGAAACCGGAATAAACACTTGCAGACACGGGGAGAAGGTGCAGATTCCGCGTAGATAATAACACAAGCCGGGATTCTAGCCCAGGTCCCTGCTGCTGTGAGGCAGAAGCGCTAATCACTGTGCCACCGTGCTGTCTTTTAACAGGGTTAATGTTTGGTGGCTAAATGGCCTTTTTACAGAACTGTAGTTGAACTGTCATCGTAAACAAACACAAACAAAAGGGTTAAGGTGACAGACTTTGTCTCACTTCTCAGTCTGCAGGATGTTAATAGGAACTCAAGCAGACTGTCACTGACCGCAAAATGTTTTAGGATGTGGCAAGGTCAAAAAATGGGCTTTCCAGATTACCCAGATTACACTGAGCTCTCAAGGGTTTAAAGATTAATTCAGTCGACACTGCGGTGGCCAATCGAACAGAAATCTCAGAGGGGGTTTATTAAAGACTCAGTTGGAAGCTGTGAGCTGGAAAGGGAGAGGGAGAAGGCAAGGCACAAGTCAGGAGTGTGATGGAATACTTCCCACTTGCAGCTCCAATGACACTCCAAAAGCTTGACACCATCCAACTATGACTGAATGGTGGAACAGACTCAACGGGTCAAGTGGCTGAATTCTACTCCTATGTCTTATGGTTTTATGGCCTTAGAACTTGAATAGCAGGTTAGCTGTGAAGATTTGCATTCTACTCAGTATTCTGTAAACTGTGTGCTGTTATACACTCTGTCTGAGGCCAGAACTTTTCATTCATCTGACAAAGGGGCAAACCCCAAAAGCTTGTGAGTTTACTATCAAATAAATTGGTTGGAATCGAACCTGGTGTGGTGAGATTTCTTACTTATAGGACAAAGCAGCCCAATTGACTGGCACCCTATCCACAAACATCTACTCCTTTCACCACCAACGCACAATAGGAGCAGTGTGTATCATCTACAAGATGCACAATTCACTAAGGCTCCTTCGACAACACCTTCCAAACACATGACCTCTACAATCTAGAAGGACAAGGGCAGCAGACACATGGGAGAACCACCCACCTACAAGTTCCAAGTCACTCACCATACTGACTTGGAAATACATTGCTGTTCCTTCATTGTTGTCTCCTCAAAATCCTGGAACTCTCTTCCCAACAGTACTGTGGGTGTACCTACACCACAAGAACTGCAGCATTTCAAGAAGGCAGCTCACCACCATCTTCTCAAGGGGCAATTAGGAAGGGCAATAAATGCTGGCCTAGCCAGCGATGCTAAACTACATGAATGAATTTTTAAAGATCCCTGTTCTTTGAAACAAGAAATGAATTTTAAACTTTAAAACAAATTGAAACGTTGGAGGTTGATATACAGACTATGTATCCACAGATTTTTAACTGGTATTATAGAGACGCATTCTGAAGGTTTTGTACCCTCTGATTCACAGAGTTACATCACCAAAGTTAGCAGAGAAAACAATTCTAAATAGTTTCATTACAAAGATTGCCATTTTAAGAAAATGTCCCGTGACATTTATCGCAAAACTCACAATGTCCTTTCATTTCCTTTGGCATCTTGCATTGTGCCAATTAACCTTCTCCAGCCCCTTGTTTCTCTGTAGGAGTGACTTAGCCTGTGACTTTTCCAACCAGATCCAGGTTAGTCAGCCTCTCTTGTTATGTCGGATAGCAAAAATAACTTAGTCAAATGCGAGTGACCTAGAAATATAACACCATGGGAGAGGACAGCTTTATACCAGAATTTACAGAGCTTTGGAAAATCTCTGCGAGTTAGCATTCATCAGCTGTACATGGACTTGGATCGAACTTTCTCCGATAAGAACGCTCATTGTAAAATTGATCCTAAAATCATGGCTTCTGTTTGCTCTAGAGCTAACACACAAACTGGTTAAAGCCTCTCAGTCACCTTGGATGTGTCTTTCAGCTATAATTGGTCCCTGGGATGAAACTTCAGTTTCACTGCAGTGAGATTTATTTTCTTGTTCTCCTGACAGATTACAAAGCGCGAAGCTGATTTTTACAAAATCAAAATGCCAATTTTCATTGGTGATAGACTTGTGAGGAGGGTGCCATCGATCACCTTCACCATTTTTAAGTGAAAATATTTCTCCAATTCTGCTGGAATTGACATTGTGGTCGTTCTGCTTTGGAAACAGGACCAACATCCCAAAGTCTCCATATTCCACAGAAAACTCTCGATCTAACAATGGCTTAGACTGCTAAGCTTTCAAACAGGTCAAAGCAGCCAGCATAATCATGGACCCCACACGGCCAGGACAGACTCTCTTCCATCTTCTTCAGTTGGGGAAAAGATACAAGAGGCGGGATTTTCTGATCACACTCACCTCAAAACGAGAAATTCTCACCAGAGGTCAACGGAACTTTGCATGATCTGACTCCCCATTCCCCGCTCCCATGATGGGTGGGACGGGAGAACACCTCTCCACCCAAAAAAGTCTGAGATCACATACCAAACAACTCAAGAACAGCTTCTTCCTACCTCGCATTAAGCTGATCTTTCTCTGCACCCTAGCTATGATTGTAACACTACGTTCTACATTCTCCTTTCCTTCTCCATGAAGAGTATGCTTAGTTTGCACAGAGCGCAAAACAATACTTTTCACTGTATACTAATATAAAGACCATAAAATCATAAGACATAGAGTGGAATTTTTTGACCACGTTCACTCCAAAATGGGAAATTCTCGCCCAAGGGTCAATAGACCTTTGCATGGTCTACCAAATTCTCTATGCCACCTGTTACAATTCCTTGAGGGGAGGGGGGACTGGGAAAAACAAAGAATGCTGGAAAATCTCAGCAGGTCTGTCAGCATCGGTAGAGAGAGAATAGAGCCAAGGTTTGGCACCTGGGGTCATCCAGATTCAAAATGTTGACTCTACTCTCTCTCTACTGATGCCGACAGGCCTGCTAAGATTATCCAGCGTTTGTTGTCCATGAAATGTATTCTGTATTTTGCAAAGCTCCTCTCCACCTGGGCCAGCCAGACTCTCACTACTCTCCGAGGAGGGGGAGTGAAGGGTACGATTTCTTTTTTGTGTTTGGCAAGAAAAGGTAGTTTGACTGAGCTTTTGTTCTAAGCTTACAGGTAATATGAAGTGGGAGAGAAAGAAGATGTTAACATTACGGCAGTGGCGGAGCAGAGCAAATATTTTCTAGACAATCTCCCTGTAATGAAACCCAGAGGAGCAGCTGAGGCTCGGTACTCCAGGAGCACTGCTCAAAATGACATGAAGGCAGCAGTGAGCGAGATGCTAAGCTTCAAGTCCCATGGTGACAACTCATCTGGAATTACATTTGTCATCCTAATTCAATTGAAATGACAAAATGTATTAGTCTCGAGGATTCAGTACCACAACAATATTTTTTCCCAAAAGATATAGTCCGTCAGCACAGTTTGTGCCACTCACCGTTTGTGTTTACACATTAAAGAAACGGAGATAAATTACCTTTTTGCAGAAGAAAAGTAAATGAGCTTGAATATGAACCTCAGAACCAGCACGGTGGCACAGTAGTTAGCACTGCTGCCTCACAGCACCTAGAACTCAGGTTCAATTCTGGCCTGGGGCCACTGTCTGTGTGGAATCTGCACATTCTCCCCTTGTCTGTGGGGGTTTCCTCCGAGAGCTCCGGTTTCCTCCCACGGTCCACAGATGCGAGGGTTAGGTTGATTGGCCATGCTAAATTGCCCCTTAGTGTTAGGGAGAATTACATGGAGTTGTGGGGATAGGATGGTTGTTGCCAGTGCAGGCTCGATGGGCTGAATACCCTTCTTCAGCACTATAGGGATTCTAATCATTGCTGCATTTTATGGGAGCACGTTGTGATGGCCAACATGCTCGAGAACATCAGAATCTTATTCCAGTAAGCTATTTGATCTTCTTCCAAATGTGAAACATTTGATTACTGCATTAACGTGAGAAGCATTCTGTCCGCAGTGGCACACAACATTTGCCTGCAAGCCAGCTACATATTTTCTCATTGCTGAGTTAACAGTTGGTTATTTATTCAGAGCGAAATCCTGCAATAAAACAAAACAGACAAGTGTTGGCCTCAGAAGGCTAGAAAGGATGAGGTTGGAGTTCAGCTGAATGTATCTTCCAATCATCACATCTATTTCACATTACATTCACTCGCGCTGCAGTAAATCTTTATGATATGTAAGTGAAGCATCCACATTTTTGGATCAACAGCAATCAAAACCACAGAATCCCTACAGTACAGAAGAGACCACTCGGCCTTTTGAGCCTGCACTGATTTTCCAATAGAGCATTTTAGCCAGGCTCTCTTCCTCACCTATTCTGGAACCCCACACGGCTAAACCCCCTAACCTGATGGTAAGATTCCGGCCGTCGTGTACAGAGCAATTATTCTCACCACACTCCTGTGCTGTGAGAGACCTGGCCTGTGCAACAGCAGCAGATGTGAGTATCATAGAAATTCCATTGACAATACCTGTGCCAAATCCACCACACTCAATGGGAGGGTCACAAACACTGAAATCCTTCTTGAAGCCAGTTCTCCAGTTTATTTTTTTTAGATGAGGCTTTTTACAATTCAATGAAATATTGGATCTTCTTGTGTAGGCGTGTGTTTGGATGTTTTGCCAATGAGGCAAATTTCAATAATTTTGCTGTCTCGAAAGGTCGTTTGTTAGTTTGTGCCGTGACCTCTGAACCGACTGGGGAATCACGCTGGGAATTATTGGTGTTCCCAATGGAAGGCTAAGCAGCATTCCAGTCCTCCAATTGAATCCAGCCTCAGGAATACATCCCCTTGCCCCATTCCCAACATCTCTTTAGAGGACAATTCAGACCAAGTGAAGGTGCTGCAGCCACATCTCATTGCGATGCTGCACTAATTCTCAGGGAAGATATGTTAACAATAGCAAAGACTGGGTTGTCTTTTGCAGGTCATTTAGAACTCGCTTCACCAGAGCTGATTGTTAAATTACTGCATTGAGGAAGAAGCTCTTCACTGTCGTTAAGTCCTAACACTGAGAATGGAGCCTTGATGGTGCGGAATTCTGGCTGGACCCAGTCTCGCACATCCTGACACTGCTGCCAGCGAGAATAGAACATTACAGCACAAACAGACCCTTTGGCCGGTCATATCCATACCTACTAGGCCAATCTATAACCCTCAATCCCATTTAATCCCATGTACTCATCCAGAAGTCTTTTAAAAGACCCCAGCGAGTTCGTCTCCACCATCACCGACAGCAGCCGATTCCACTCATCCACCATTTGACGTTCAGCTAAAGCTCCATTCACTGCAGCAGGACTGGAGAATCCCAGCCGCGGGGTAAAGGTCAGAGAATCCCAGCCGCAGGGTAAAGGTCAGAGAATCCCAGCTGCAGGGGCAAGGTCAGAGAATCCCAGCCGCAGGGTAAAGGTCAGAGAATCCCAGCTGCAGGGGCAAGGTCAGAGAATCCCAGCTGAGGGCAAGGTCAGAGAATCCCAGCCGCAGGGTAAAGGTCAGAGAATCCCAGCTGCAGGGGCAAGGTCAGAGAATCCCAGCCACAGGGCAGGGATCAGAAAATCCCAGCCGCAGGGTGATGATCAGAGAATCCCAGCCACAGGATGAGGATCAGAGAATCCCAGCCGCAGGGTAAAGATCAGAGAATCCCAGCCGCAGGGTGAGGATCAGAGAATCCCAGCTGAGGGCAAAGTCAGAGAATCCCAGCTGTGGGGCAAGGTCAGAGAATCCCAGCTGAGGGGCAAGGTCAGAGAATCCCAGCCACGGGGCAAGGTCAGAGAATCCCAGCTGAGGGGCAAGTCAGAGAATCCCAGCTGAGGGGCAAGGTCAGAGAATCCCAGCTGAGGGCAAGGTCAGAGAATCCCAGCTGAGGGCGAGGTCAGAGAATCCAGCCACGGGGCAAGGTAGAGAATCCAGCTGAGGGGCAAGGTCAGAGAATCTCAGCTGAGGGCGAGGTCAGAGAATCCCAGCTGAGGGCAAGGTCAGAGAATCCCAGCCGCGGGGCAAGGTCAGAGAATCCCAGCTGAGGGGCAAGGTCAGAGAATCTCAGCTGAGGGGCAAGGTCAGAGAATCTCAGCTGAGGGCAAGGTCAGAGAATCCCAGCCACGGGGCAAGGTCAGAGAATCCCAGCTGAGGGGGTGAGGACAGAGAATCCCAGCTGTCAGGGGGTTGTGTTGGAGAATCCCCTGCCGTGGGGAAGGTTGGAGAATCCCAGCTTCTGTTTCACTTTAGAAGTGAATCACAGTGTCTCTAATTGTCTAGAAATGTAACGACGTCAGTCATTTCTGCACCACGTCTGTGAAACTAGGAGTATCTGATATAATCACTTCTCTTCACCTTGGACAAGGTGTTATCTATTGAGCAGCCGACACTTCAGAAAGCAATCCACTGCCTGTGAAGTTGTCCTAACGGCATGACAAGGGGCAATGTAAACACCACTTCTTTCTTTCCCTCCTGATCTGCTTCTCCTTCATTTATTTCCTTCAAAGGCTGGGGTTGGGTGGCACCTTCACAGAAAAATGACACAGCCAGAAATATTAAAGGATTATGTACAGAGCAAAAAATAAGGCTTAGCACCAGTTCGCAGCCCTTCCCTTTGGTCACCTTTAAGGTTATGTTGGAAAGGATATTCTTTCCACAGAATGGAAATAATATCCTTTCACCAGGCTTGTTCCAGGGACAATGGGGAGAGATCTGTATTCTCCAGAGTTTTGAAGAATAAAAAATTATCTCACTGAAACCTAGAAATAAAGGAATAGACAGAGTAGATGCAGGTAAGGTCCAGAATTCTCCAGACATTCATACTGATGGGATTCTCCAGTCCCACTGGCAATTCATCCATTCAGTAAAGTTTTACAACACCAATTTTAAATCCAACCAATTTATTTGATAGTAAATCCGCGAGCTTTCGACACTATGGCCTTCGTCAGGCAAATGCAGTGTTCTGGTCTGCAATAGCACTCGTATCAACACAGACAGTCACAGATTGCTGATTAGAATGCGAATCCTTACATCTAACCTGCTATTCAAGTGTTAAAGTGGCTAACAATGTGTGTGAAGGGAATCCTGAGCATTGGTTAGAGAATTGTGTATTTTCTCCAGACAGCACAGTATGTGAGGTTTTTCATCCATTAACAGCAGCGGGACTGGAGAATTCCACTGCTAGCAAACTACACACCACCTCCCGTCGGTGGGAATTACACAGCTGGATGGCCGGAGAATCTCTTCCTGCATGTTTCACTTGGCTGAAGAGTCTAAAACCAGGGGGCAGAATTTCAAAATCTGGGAAGGACTTCAGACCAAGATGAGAGAATTTTTTTTTCCACAGGGCATTGTGAACCTTTGGAATTCTCTGCCCCAGAGGGCTGTGGAAGCTCAGTGATTGAGTCTGTTTAAGGTACAGGTTAATAAATTTCTGATTAACAATAACATGGAGGGTTATGGGGAGAGTGTGGGTAAATGGCATTGAAATGTCCAATCAGCCATGACCGTGTTGAGTAGTAGAACAGGTTCAATGGGCTGAATGTAGGTTTAAGGGGAGAGGGGAGAGATACAGAAGGGTCCAGTGAGGCAATTTTTTTCACACAGAGGGTGGTAAGTCTGGAACAAGCTGCCAGAGGCAGTAGTAGAGACGGGTACAATTTTATCTTTTAATACATGGGTAAGATGGATATAGAGGGTTTTGGGCCAAACGCGGGCAACGGGGATTAGCTTAGTGGTTATAAATAAAGGGATTGTGGACAAATTGGGCCAAAGGGCCTGTTTCTGTGACTCTATGGCCTACGTTCCCATGTTTCTATCCGAAAAGAAAGGGAAAACTGTAACAGAAAATGCCGGAAGCTTTCAGCAGCATCTGTGTTGAGAAACAGTGCTGGTGATTTAGAGCTTTCATCGAAGCAGAAAGAGGGGAGGAGGCTCTCCACTCACCCACTGCTGCCACACATTCTGTCCCTTTCAGTGGACAGATCGACACTGGAAAGAGATATCTCAACTGAAATAAACGAGGGCTTATCATTCCCTCAGCAGACAGACCACCTGACACTACACTAGAATAAACCTGATATATGTAAAAAAGATCATTTCATCCGCGCAGCCTACAAAACACTGACAGACTGACATTAAAGAAACTGTTGGCACCGAATGAACTGGAGTTTACCCAATACTCTGAGTGAAGACAGGCCTCTATTTCAACACAATAGATGCTTTTAGAATGTCACAGAAAAAAAAAACACTGCTGAAGGGAACAAAGTCAACACCATCTTTTCTGATTCTCCACACTCGTGATGGCACTTTGACTTCCTGTTGCCATAGTAATAAAATTAGTCACAGTTATTCCCAAATTCAGCTTGCAGATAATGAAGAGATTGCAGGAGAACGTGTTCATTTCAAATTCATTCACTGGCTTTGGGTGTCACTGGCCTGGCCAGCATTTATTGCCCATCACTAATTGCCCCTTGAGAAGCTGGTGACAAGCCGGCATCTTGAACCTGCTGAGGTATAGGCACAACCCCAGTGCTGTTAGCAAGTGGGTTCCAGGATTTTGATCCAGCGACAGGGAAGGAACGGAGATATGTTTGTAGGTCAGGATGGCAAGTGACTTGGAGGGAGAGCTTCCAGGTGGTGTTGTTTCCTGGTGTCTGCTACCCTTGTCCTCCTCAGGATAACGGTTATCTATTTGGAAGGTGCTGTTCACAGAGCCTTGGTGCGTAGCTGCACTGCATCTTATATATAATATACATAGGATGGAGGTTAGGCAGGAGCGTTGTGGGTGGGGGCTCCACTGCTTTCCCACCTTCAACCTGGTTAACTCAATGGTAGGTTGGCTTGTAATCAGTTCCCAGACACCTACCAGTAAACAGGTAATTAATACATATTTAGAACATTAACTCTGATGCTATTAACCCAACAAAAGGCAAGGGGCTTCCCATGTATGGGACATGACAAGCTAACCTTTGTGTGGGGGTGCTTACTACCTCCTAGAGGGTGGTTAGGGTTGGGTGTTCCTCAATTATTCAGTGCCCTGATCCCATCATCGTTCACTGTAGCCCAGATCCTGGGTCTCAGGAGGGGGGGGGCATCATACTAGCCTCCTCAATGGGACAGAAATGTTGACTCTGATCGGCTGGCAGTTTCTGGAGAGTGGAGCATCCACTGCCAGGATCCTTGAACCTGGGACAGGCCCCATGACTGCCTCACAGGAAGAGGAGGTGGCAATCCTTCCTGAAAAGAAACTGGCATCGCGTTACTTAAATACCAACCTCTACATACCTTACATATTGGCCGTGATCCTCCAGCACAGACCACACTGGGGCCTCTACATCCCTACAATCTGGTTCATGCCCACAAGCAGAGACCAGTCGTAATGTTCCTGTAGGGGCCTGGGAGGGTATTTTAGCCCCCAAGTAGTCGGGGATGTGGCTGGTTGGTTGTCTAGCATTGCTCCCTAGCAACCCAGTAGTGCCAAAAGGCCAGAGTGACATTGGCAAGGAGCAGAACCTGAAGGGTGTGTCTGAAAGAGGGCAAGGCATGAAAGAGCTCCTAAAGGTGGTAGGGGGCTTTCAGCGACCCCACTGTGAGGTTTCGCTCACTTGTGGGTTGGGAAGTGGTGCCCCAACGTCGGTAAGGATAGATGGGAGGATACAGGGCTGAGCCACCCTGATGCCTGTGTAGTGTGAGGTCAAGAGTTGGATGTGCTCCCCATGTCAGCAGGGACTGAAATGTCCACGGGGTGGGAGGGGAGTGATTGTAGGGGGAATCTTCACTTTGAGATGCTGAGTTTCACACCTTTAGCTCAGCACTCCTCAAAATAATTGCAAGAGTGGGAAAATTCAGAGAGAATCTCTCCAGGCTACAAAAGAAATGTCTAAGTGTTGTTAAATAATAAATTGAATAGTCCCGCCCCTCCCCTAGGGAATCTCAGCAGCTTTCTCACTGGGACAACACTGGAGGAGCATAAAACAGAACATGCCCCTGTTTACATGAACGAGGATAAAGTAGAAAGGGTCGTGAGTTTCAGGTTTTTAGGTGTCCAGATCACCAATAATCTGTCCTGGTTCCCCCATGCTGACACTAGAGTTAAGAAAGCCCTTCAACTTCTCTACTTTCTCAGAAAGCTAAGGAAATTTGACATGTCAGCTACGACTCTCACCAACTTCTCTAGCTGCACCATAGAAAGCATTCTTTCTGGCTGTTTCACAGCTTGGTATGGGCTCCTGCTCTACTCAAGACCTCAAGAAACTACAGAAGGTCATGAATGAAGCCCAATCCGTTACGCAAACCAGCTTCCCATCCATTGATTCCATCTACACTTCCCGCTGCCTCAGAAAAGCAGCCAGCATAATCAAGGACATAAGAATGTAAGAAATAGGAGCAGGAGTCAGCCATCCAGCCCCTCGAGCCTGCCCCGCCATTCAATAAGATCATGACTGATCTGAAGTGGATCAGTTCCACTTTCCCGTTTTCTCCCCATAATCCTTAATTCCCTTGTCTATCAGAAATCTATCTACCCGTGACTTAAATATATTCACCACTTCAATGGGCAGAGAATTCCAGAAACTCACCACCTTTTCAGTGAAGAAGTTCCTCCTCAACTCCGTTCTAAACAGTGCCCCCCCCCCTCCTTATTTTGGGCTGTGTCCTTTAGTTCTGCTATCCTTTCTAAGCGGGAAGAATCTCTCTACCTCTACCCTATCCAGCCCCTTTATTACCTTATAAGTCTCTATAAGATTCACCCTCAGCCTTGTAAACTCTAACGAGTATAGACCCAGTCTATTCAATCGCTCTATCAGACTCCACACATCCTGGACATTCTCTCTTCCACTTTTTTCTGCTGGGAAAAAGTTACAAAAGTCTGAGGTCACGCACCAACCAAGAACAGCTTCTTCCCTGCTGCTGTCAGATTTTTGAATGGACCTACCTCACGTTAAGTTGATCTTTCTCTACACCCTAGCTATAATTGTAACAATATTTTTTGCACTGTCTCCTTTCCATCTCTATGAATGGTATGCTTTGTCTGCAGAGCATGCAAGAAACAATACTTTTCACTGATATAAGTGACAATAATAAATTAAATCAAATCAAATCAAACTTAAGAATTTTCTAGGAAAATTGTGGCCATGATGCGGACAGGTACAGGTAGATCAGACTGTTCAGGTACAATCACCAGTTCAGTCTTAGACGTGGGAACTCTCAGTTTATTAATTGGCTGTTAGTGTTTCAGTCCCTGAGTCAGTGTGTGAACATTTCCTCAGAGAAACAGGTAGAAAGTGTCAGTATCACACAGACAGATCAGTGGACTGGTCCCAGATCTCGACAGGGCCAATCAGATGAGTTACAGAATGAGACTGAATCAATCTGACATGGTATCACTCTGTGAGAAAGTGCACAAACATCAGACTGAAAGTGTGGCTGTTAGCTGTTACAGAATCAGCGATACAGGTCTGGTTATTTAACATCTCCAACTCCCCGCCCACCAAATGGACAAGTAATCATGAAGTATATATATATATAATATACATGATGCCAACTTCCCATTTAGGAGAACGAGTCAAGTGACCCCTGGGTTATTGGCTCTGCCCAGTGTGGGAGGGTGGCACAGTAGTTAGCACTGCTGCCTCACAGTGCCAGGGACCTGGGTTCGATTCCTAGCTTGAGTCACTGTCAGTATGGAATTTGCACGTTCTCCTCATGTCTGCGTGGGTTTTCTCCCGGAGGCTGCTACTTCGATGCATTGGCCATGCTAAATTCTCCCTCATTGTATCCAAACAGGTGCCAGAGTGTGGGCAACTACAGGATTTTCACAGTAACTTCATTGCAGTGTTAATGTAAGCCGACTTGTGACACTAATAAGTAAACTTTAAGTCCTGTTGGGTATTCTCAGACTTGACTGTAAATGAGTTTACGCCTTCAGTAAACAGCTCCCAGCGGTGAAGTATTCAAGCTCATGATTCTTTATGTCCCTTAGTCCACAGGGACAGATATAATAATAACAGAATTCCTACAGTGCAGAAGGAGGCCATTCAGCCCATCGAATCTGCACTGACAATAATCCTACCCAGGCCCTATCCCCATAACCCCACGTAACTACCCTGCTAATCTCCCTAAGGCTAAGGGACAATTTACCATGGCCAATCCACCTAACCTACATATCTTTGGATTGTGGGAGGAAACCAGAGCACCCAGAGGAAACCCATGGAGACACTGGGAGAGCATGCAGACGCTGCATAGGCATTGAGGCCGGAATTGAACCTGGATCCCTGGAATTGAAAGGCAGCAGTGCTAACCACCATGCCACCCTGAAAATAACAGTCTGCTAAAATTCAACATCCACATTTTCAAGGAAAAAGAACAGCCAGCCAGATTGCTGCTTTGATGAGTTTTGATGAAAGTTTATCGACCAGAGCCATTAACACTATCTCTCTCTGTCTCTATCCCTATATCTTTCTGTCTCTCTCCATCTGTCTCTGTCTGTCTATTTGTCTGTCTCTCTCTCTCTCTCTGTCTTTCTCCATCTCTGTTTTTCTCTCTACTTCTATTTCTGTCTCTCTGTCTCTGTCTCTCTCTCTCTGTGTTTATTTCTGTCTCTCTCTGTCTTTCTCCACCTCTGTCTGTCTTTCTCTCTTTCTGTTTCACTCTCACTCTGTCTCTGTCTCTGTATCTCTCTCTCTCACTCTCTGTCTCTGTCTCTGTCTCTATCTTTGTCTCTCTCTCTTTTTGTTTTGCTCTATCTGTCACTCTCTCACTCTGTGTCTCTGTTTCGCTCTATCTCTCTGTCTGTCTCTCTCTCTCTCTGTCTCTTTCTCTCTATCTCTATCTCTCTGTCTCTCTGTTTTGCTCTATCTCTGTCACTCTCTCACTCTCTGTCTCTTTCTCTCTCTCTATCTTTGTCTCTCTCTCTCTTTGTTTTGCTCTATCTCTGTCACTCTCTCACTGTGTCTCTGTTTCGCTCTATCTCTCTGTCTCTGTCTCTCTCTCACTCTCTGTCTGTCTGTCTCTCTCTCTCTCTCTCTCTCTCTGTTTTGCTCTATCTCTGTCACTCTCTCACTCTTTGTCTCTCTCTCTCCCATTCTCTGTCTCTCCCTTTCTCTCTGCCTCTCTCTCTGTGTTTCGCTCTCTCTCACTCTCTCTTGCTATCTCTTTCTCTGTGCAGATGCTACCTGACATGCTGAGTTTCCAGCACTTTCTGGTTTTATTTTGGATTTCCAGCAGTCCATGTGTTTCATGATAGCTGTGCTGTTTGCGACGATGATTTGAATTTGTCGAGATTGGTTTCAGTTGCTCTTCTGAGATGAATCAGATATTCCAGGCATGAACACATTAAAAGTTGCAGTGAGTGAAGCCTGTGGTGGAAATTGCTTTATCACCACAAACAGTAACAGGGGGTGAAAGCCCCTAGCAGCTGTATTAGAGTGATCAACATTCATACAGAGGTATGGGGAATGATAATAAGAGTATAACAGATTGCAAACTCTACACTGGAAGCGTGCCGGTATACCAGAGAGTGGATAATACAGCTCCCACTGCTTTTATCTCTGTATCAAATATTACAGCCCTTTTACACATCGCAGCATTAATTTTCAATTCCTGCACCAGAAAATAAATCTCTTTGTACAAGCTGAGGGAGCAAAATAAACTACAAATTATTTTTGAAGGTAACATTCGAACAATGAGTTTATTTTAACAGAGGCATTTATTCTGTTCATTAACAAACTGGAAAGTTTGAGCAATGACTTTAGTTTTGCATTTAATATATTTGATACCTCCTTGGAGTGAAATTATTTATGCACAGTTTAAGTAGGTGCCTGAATATTAAACTGTCGAAAATGTCCACGTTTCTGCAGAGCACGACTGTTCACACTTAGATTGAATTTGATTTATTATTGTCACATGCATTAACATACAGTGAAAAGTATCGTTTCTTGTGTGCTATTCAGACAAAACATACCATTCACAGAGAAGGAAAGGAGAGAATATAGTGTTACAGTCATAGCTAGGATGTAGAGAAAGATCAACTTAATGCAAGGTAGATCCATTCAAAAGTCTGACAGCAGTAGGGAAGAAGCTGTTCTTGAGTCAGTTGGTACGTGACCTCAGACTTTTGAATCTTTTTCCCAAAAGAAGAAGGTGAAACAGAGAATGTCCGGGGTGTGTGGGGTCCTTAGTGATGCTGGCTGCTTTGCCGAGGCAGCGGGAAGTGTAGACAGAGTCAATGGATGGGAGGCTGATGTATGCTATGTTCACAATCCTTTATAGCTTTATGCGGCCTTGTTACAGACACCCTTCCCCCTGACAAGAAACAGATGTTGAATCTTCAGTTCTCGCTTCTCTGTTTCAGTTCTTCCTGAACCAAGGGTCACGGACAAACTGCGTGGTGCTGAAATTCAGCAGAAATTGTTGATTTTCAGCTCTGGGCATGTTGTAATATTCAGAGTGGGCATTAACATTGGTGGAGGAGCGACATTGTGGGAAACTCAGGAGAGGACTATGACATCCTGTAGTCAGGGTGGGGAAGGAACTTACAACCCTGATCGTGCCATCCAGAGAAATCCTGACTTGTCCCAGTCAGGGGACAAAGAAACATCTTTAAAGTGGCAGCTGAGGTCAGCTTTACCTTTCAGTGAAGGCAGATGAGGGAGGCAGCATCTTCGGTGATAATTCCCTTATCTGCACTCATTGCTTTCCGTAGCCCAGCACTTACACCAACAATAAACACATTGGAGAGAGTGCAGAAGAGTTCACAAAAATGGTTTCAAGAATGAGAAACTTCAGTGATGAGGACAGATTGGAGAGGTTGGAGCTGTTCTCGTGGAGAGGAGATTTGATAGGTGTTCAAAATCATGAGGGAACTGGACAGAGTAAATAGGAAGAAACTATTTCCACTCGTAAAAGGATTGAGAACGAAAGGGTACAGATTTAAGCTGATTTGCAAAGGAAGCAAATGTGATGTGATAAAGAACTTTTCTCTCAGTGAGTGGTTAGGGTCTGGAATGGTCTGCCTGGGAGTATGGTGGAGGCAGGCTCAATCGAGGCACTCGAGAGAGCATTAGATGATTATTTGAATAGAAACAATTTATTCAGGGGTACAGGGAAAAGGCAGAGGGTTGGCACTAAGTCATGATGTTTGTTTGGAGACTTAGTGCAGACACAATGGGCCACATGGCCTCCTTCTGCATTGTAATAATTGTGATTCTGAACATTTGGTCCCACGAGATCCTGGTCCTAAGCTTCAGACAGCAAGTTCCTCCACCATCACATCTCCTAGTCTCTCCTACCAATGGAAATATCTGCCCCACATCCATTCTACCCAGGCCTTTCTGTATTCTGTAAGTTTTAATACTTCTGTAAGTTTTAATGCTCCCCTCATCCATCTAAACTCCATCGAGTACAGACCCAGAGTCCTCAGTCGCTCCTCGTATGTCAATCTTGTCATTCACAGGGTCATTCTCCTGAGACAAGCCCGGTCACTGTAACTGCTCTCCTGCTGTTAGAGGTTGTCTAAATTTTGTGTGCAAAAATAGTAAAAAGCTCCACAATACCATTTAACAGTACCTGGCTCTCAGTGAATTGCACAGTTAGTTTGATTCAATGTGTATTAACATTCATTTGCATTAAATAAAATTTCTCACTGGGGCTCTGATTGGGATGTAAGATTGTCCTGGTCAATGATCATTATTCGTGGAAACGTTTCAAAATGTTGGAAGATAGTGTAACAAAGATTGTTCATTCTTATTTAATAGATGGTGTGAATGGTAAAGTTGGAGCATTTCTTTGCTTGCACTGATAAGGTTCTTCAATCTTTCCCAATATTTCCATAACGCCTTGGATGTATTCACACTTCTGAATTGTCTAGCTGGAGATGCAGAGCCCTATAGCTAAAGGTGGATTTCTTCTAGAAGAATCTCTGTGTGAGAGGCTGGCAGCGTTGTGACGCCCTGGTATATCACTGCTTTCTGTCATCATTTCCAGAGCTTCAAACTCAAGAAATCAGGCTTGAAGAAACAGAGCCTCGATCACAGTGGTCTCCCATGCTTGGAATTCACCTATGATCTTACATTGACACCATAGATATAATTGCTATATGTCAGGTGAGTGTGGCACAGTGGTTAGCACTGCTGTCTCTCAATGCCAGGGACCTGGGTTCAATTCCAGCCTCTGGTGACTTTCTATGTGGAGTTTGTACATTCTCCCTGTGTCTGCACAGATTTCCTCTGGTTTTCTCCCACAGTCCGGGGATGTGCAGGTTAGGTGCATTGGCCATATTAAATTGTCCCTTCGTGTCCCAAGATATGTAGATCAGAGCAATTAAACATATGAGATTATGGGGATAGGGTAGGGGTGAACCTGGGTAAGATGCTCTGTCAGAGAGTTGGTGTAGACTCAATGGGCTAAATGACCTTCTCTACATGGGTGTTATTCCCTTCCAATAGCATTGAAACCTAATAGAAAAAATTTACTTTTGTCATACGATTCATGTTCAGAATACTCTTTGAGTTGTTGGTATTTTTGAGCAGTGTAATAATCTCAATGAGGACAATGAGATTGCCCTTTTGGAGAATGAGCTCCCTGATTGAGATAATGATTGCTTGCCCAATCAGGGAGTCTCAGCTGTGTATATATATTGAGAAGTGTCAGCATTACTGACACTCCAGATTCTGACTTTGTACTTGAAGCACTCTTAGGAGTGGAATTGAGTTTGTAAATAAAGAGAATCTGGTGAAGGGGCTCCAGCCTCTAAGGAGTTAGCTTTTTCAAGGTGATACTCAGGTTTTTTGAGGTCTATTTATCATGGGCATCCTGTCCCAGAAAACATTAAACTCGAGGAGACCCTCCTTTCAAACACAAATGGCAATGATGTAAATCATACAAAAACATATCACTATATCATTGGAAATGTTGGCAGACAAAATTATCAGAAGTCCTCCCACTTCCCAAATATATTAAGAGAAAAAGCTTAAGTTTATTTCCTAATGTCAAAAGTAGGTTTACATTAACACTGCAATGAAGTTACTGTGAAAATCCCACAGTTGCTACACTCCAGCAACTGTTCAGGTACACTGAGGGAGAATTTAGCACGGCCAATGTACCTAACCAGCATGTCTTTCAGACTATGGAAGGAAACCGGAGCACCCGGAGGAAACCCATGCAGACATGAATAGAATGTGCAAATTCTGCACAGACAGCGACCCAAATCAGCAATTGAACCTGAGTCCATGGCACTGTGGGGCAGCTGTACTAACCACCGTGCCACCATGCTGCCCATGAAGATTTACAATCCCACACCTGAGCTGCCTGGGTGAAAACCAGGAATCTGAACTGCTAGACTGTGCAGACATTGGCATTCTTAAAGAAAACCATCAAGCTGTTTGAACCAGTTATTTTCAAATCAAATCAAAGATTCATGATCAGAATGTTATAGCAAACTGAGCCATTTATTATCAGGACAGTTACATCAAAACTGATTCAGATTAAATGGAACTCAAGGGAACTTGTCACCAAAATGTCTTTGCAAAGTTGGGATCAGTAAGTGGCACTTCATATTCTGTATCTGGGAATACTCCTTAAACTGTTCCATCAACTTACTACTGGTAACATGAAATTCCTTCCAGCAAAGATAAGATCCTATCATCATTCGGTCACTTCAGATTAAGTAAACTGCTCAGATGAAGATGGTTAATGTCTCGCCTACAGCAAGTAGAGCAGAGTTTTGGTGAGTAAACCTCTCCTCTATCTGAGCAAACTGCTTTGAGGATCTCATCCTTTGAAGCAGATCTTCTTAAAATGGCAGCAACTGAGAATATGGCTCCTGCTCAGTGTCAACTCCCACAGCATATCTGAAATTTAATATTCCCGATCAAGGAGGGTGGTGGGTTAGTGTTCCTATCTCCAGGTTTGAATCCTACTCTGGAACCTGGTATTTAAGGAAGGTTCATTCATAATGTAACTGCATAGATGATTATTCCACCAAGAGCAGGTGGTGAGAGTGAGAGAGATTCCTGCTGAACTGTGGGACAAAAAGAATGTCAGATCCTTTACCATCACTATCTGCACCTCCAGGCTACAACATGCATGTAAAAGTATCTGTTGCCACAGCAACTCCTTAGGGTGGCTGGTGGCTTTATCCATTCACTGGGGATTTTTTCACTGCTTCTCAGTAGCTTCAGCAGAAATCCCATTTATACAAACATAGAAACAAGAAGCAGGAGTAGGCACTTGAAGCCTGCTCTGCCATTCATTTTGATTATGGCAGATCATCAAAGTCAATATCCTGATTCCTCCCTTCACCCCCCCCCATATTCCTTGATCCCTTTAGCCCATAAATGATATCTAATTTCTTCTTGAAATCACACAATGTTTTGGCCTCAACTACTTTCTGTGGCAGTGAATTCCACACATATATCACTCTCTGGGTGAATAAATGTCTCCTTACCTCACTTCTAAAAGATTTACCCCTTATCCTCCCTGGTTCTGGTCTCTCCCACCATTGGGAACATTTTTTCCGAATCTATCCTGTCTAACCCTGTTAGAATTTTAGAATTTCTATAGATCCTCTCTTACTCTTCTAAGCTCTAATTAATATAATCCTAACTGATTTAGTAAGGAGTCTCACAATAACAGATTAAAGTCCAACAGGTTAATTTGGAATCACGAGCTTTTGGATTGTTGCTCCTTCATCAGTTTTGGCCTCAACTACTTTCTGTGGCAGTGAATTCCACACATATATCACTCTCTGGGTGAATAAATGTCTCCTTACCTCACTTCTAAAAGATTTACCCCTTATCCTCCCTGGTTCTGGTCTCTCCCACCATTGGGAACATTTAATCAGGTGAGTCTCACCTGATTAAAGGGCAACACTCCAAAAGTTTGTGCTTTAACAGGACTTTAACCTGGTGTTGTGAGACTTCTTACTGTGCTTACCCCAGTCTAATACCGGCAACTTCAATCACGGCTAACCAACTTAACCTCTCCTCAGATGACAGACCTGCCATCCCAGGAATCAGCCTGGTAAACCTTCATTGTATTCCTTCTATAGCAAGGACATCTTTCCTCAGATAAGGACACCAAAACTGTGAACAATACTCCAGGTGTGGCCTCACCAATGCCCCGTACAATTGCAACAAAACATCTCTATCCCTATACTCAAATCCTCTCTCTATGAAGGCCAACATACTATCTGCTTTCTCTACTGCCTGCTGTACCTGCACGCTGATGTTCCATAAACTATATTTTCCACCAAATCTTCTGCCAGAACTAAACTGGGAAGGAAAGACTGGGAAATTCATCTGCAGCTCATCACATGTCTCACAAAAACAAAAAGCACTTTATGGAAAATTAATTATTGAAAACTGTTACTTCTTCAGCTGTGGATAACACTTTCATCAGAAGTTCAAATTGCGGTACCGAGGGAGTGCTACACCTTCTTCCCATGAAATGTGAAATTGTGGCTTCACCTTCCCTCTCAGATCGACGGATAAAGTTCTTTGGTTGCAACTGAGAAAGAACAGGTTCTTCCAAAGAATCACAGAGTCCCTACAGTGCAGAAGGTGGCCATTTGACCCATTGAGCCTGCATCGACCATAACAATCCCACCCAGGCCCTATCCCCAGAGGCCCTTTTCCGTAGAGTGGGATTTTCCACCCCATCCTATCCCGTGGTATGTTCTCTGATAGCAGAGGTAGCCTGCTATTGGCTGATGGTAAAATCTTCCAGTCCCGGCACTGTTAATGGGATTTCCCATTGAGGAACAGTGAAAAAATTCCCAGTGAATGGATAAAGCCACCGGTGAAACCATAGCAAGGCTTTGCCCTTGGTGGGACCAGAAGGTCCTGTGGGCAGGAATCACCAGAAAGTTCCGACTCTAGTATGCTGGTCAATGCTTATCCTTCAATGGGGAGCAGAGAATCTGGGTTTTTGTTTCATCGCACAGTGTTTGTGCAACATCACTGTACTTGGGGGCTTGTTGTTGCATTTCCCAGGTGGTACATTGACACAGTGGTTAGCACTGCTGCCTCACAATGCTAGGGACCTGGGTTCAATTCCCAGCTTGGATCACGGTGTGGAATTTGTACGTTCTCCTCATGTCTGCTTGGGTTTCCTCCCACAGTCTGAAAAATGTGCTGGTTAGGTGCATTGACCTGAACAGGTGCAGGAATGTGGCTACTAGGGGAATTTCATAGTAACTTCATTGCAATGTTAATGTAAGCCTTTCTTGAGACTAATAATTAAACTTTATCTTCCCACATTCCAACACTGCTGCAATACAATTTCAAGTCATTCTATTTAATAACCTGTTTCTATACAGGATTCCATAAACAGAAAGCAGGTGGAAGGGTTTTGTATCTGCTGTATGTTAAAATAGCTGATGAGAGGCAGTTCTCCAAGACAGAGGGAACTTGCTGATTTTCACTGAGTGCTGGCAACGGATCTTTGACATGGGCAAGGAGAGGGATTTGCTTTGGCATTTCATCAGATGATTCTGCTTGTGGGCGGCACGGTGGCACAATGTTTAGCATTGCTGCCTCACAGTGCCAGGGACATGGGTTGGATTCTTGGCTTGGGTGACTGTCTGTGTGCAGTTTGCACATTCTCCCTGCGAGTGATTGGTTTCCTCTGGCTACTCCGTTTTCCTCCCACAGTCCAAAGATGTGCCGGTTTGGTGTATTGGCCATGCCAAATTCTCCCTCAGGGTACCCAAACAGGCGTGGCAACTAGAGGATTTTCAGAGTACAAAAGCAAATCATTGTGGATGCTGGAATCTGAAACCAAGAGAGAAAATGCTGGAAAATCTCAGCATGTCGGGCAGCATCTGTAAAGAGAGCAAGAGCTGGCATTTCATGTCCAGATGACCCTATCATCTGGATGACCCTTTTATTAAGGACTTGAAATGTCAACTGTTTTCCTCCCTTTTACAGTTGCTGCCAGACCTGCTGAGATTTTCCAGTGTTTTCTCTTTTGATTTTTCACAGTAACTTCACTGCAGTGTTAATGTAAGCCTACTTGTGACACTGATAAATAAATATTTAAAAATCTGAAGCCTGGAGTACCTCAGACGATGCACATTCCCTCAGCACCTCCCAGCGTCATCAATCTCATATCCCACCTCTAATTCAGGCGTGGGGCTTGAACCAAACACCTCTGGTCTCAGAGGCAACACTGCGACCGAGAGAAACAAGCTGACTCTGGAAAGTAGGAAGACAAGCCTAGAAATTACTGCTTCACCATTCAGGGATTAACTGAAAGTTATTAAAGGTTTCTGGGAGAATTAATGGCTGTTCATTAACCTCTTGGTATTGTTGGGTTTCATTAGCAAGAGGAAATTGTTTTGCAATAATGACACAGCAAACTGGAACAACAAAGCTGAGAAAGTGATAATAAGAGCGAGCAGTTGTTAACAACTGTTAATGGCACTAAGGAGCTATTGAAACCCCCAAGCACCGAAACAAGGGAATGGAATCAATAATATCATAGAATCCCTGCAGTGCAGAAGGAGGCCATTCAGCCCATTGAGCCTGCACCTACAATAATCCCACTCTATCTCTGTAACCCCCGATACTAATGGTTAATTTAAATAAAAGCAAATTGCTGGGGATACTGGAATCTGAAACCAAAAGGGAAAATGCTGGAAAATTTCAGCAGGTCTGGCAGCATCTGTAAGGAGAGAAAAGAGCTGATGTTTCGAGTTCAGATGACTTTTTGTCAAAGTCAAAAGGTTATTTTAGCATGGCCAATGCACCTCACCAGCACTTCTTTCAGTCCATTGGAAGAAACCCACGCAGACATGGGGAGAACATGCAGATATCGCACAAACAGTGACCCAAGTCAGGAATTGAACCCAAGTCACTGCATATGTGAGGCAGCAATGCTAACCACTGTGCCACCATGCCACTAGTACAATGCAAACACACAGGAAGCATTTCAATGACCTGAATTACTGATACAAAAGGTAAAACTCACACATGGAACTGCAGAGCACTGGCCCAAGAAGAAACTAGCATGGCAGGTTTCAGGGCCAATAAATGATGGGCAAATGAAGGGCAGAATGTTCCTATCTGGGACCAAGTCCTTCCTGCTGTGGAGACCACACCATATACTCCAGCCCCAACCTCATTCATTATGTACCTAGGGGTTTAGTGCCACATTCCACATCAGGGCAGTCCTGATGACATGGGTTCCACCTTCATATTCAGGTGCCAATATGAAAAGGCACCCAACATCACTTGACCCACCTTTGGTGAAGGAAACAAGATGGATGTCCTGAGGAAGAGGGTAGACCTCCAGGAACAGCTAAGGCTGGGAGATAGACCTTTTCGAGGACTCTGAAACTGGGAGGTCCACCTATAGATGCTACACCCACTCCTCTCCGCTCTGGTATTCCAGAGTCCATGCCAAACTCCAGAGACAGCACCGTCCATTATTATGATCAATCCTGACTTCTGCAGATCTTGTTGTTCCAGGCGCATTACATAGAAACATAGAAATATCAAAACTAGAAGCAGGAGGAGATCATTCAGCCCTTCGAGCCTACTCTGCCATCCATTAGGGTCATAGCTGATCATTGAATTCAATATCCTGATCCCTCCTTCTTCCCATATCCCTTGATCTCTTTACTCCCAAGAGCCATATCTAATTTCTTCCTGAAATCACACAATGTTTTGGCCTCAACTACATTTTGTGGGAATGAATTCCACACATTCACCTGAATCAGCCTGGTAAACCTTTGTTGTACTCCCTCTATAACAAGGACATCCTTCCTCAGATAAGGATACCAAAACTGCACAATACTCCAGGTGTGGCCTCACCAATACCTACACAATTGCAGTGAAACATTCTTATCTGTGTATTTAATACTCTCGCTATGAAGATCAACATGCCATTTGCAGTTTGGATTAGCAATTTGGATTAGGAATTGGCTAGCTGATAGAAGATAGAGGGTGGTGGTTGATGGGAAATATTCAACCTGGAGTGCAGTTACAAGTGGTGTACCTCAAGGATCTGTTTTAGGGCCACTGTTCTTTGTCATTTTTATAAATGACCTAGATGAGGGTGTAGAGGGTTGGATTAGTAAATTTGCTGACGATACCAAAGTGGGGCGAGTTGTAGATAGCGAGGATGGATGTTACAGTTTGCAGAGGGACATAGATAGGTTGCAGAGCTGGGCCATGAGGTGGCAAATGGAATTCAATATGGATAAGTGTGAGGTGATTCACTTTGGTAGGAATAACAGGCATATGAAATATAGGGCTAATGGAAGGACCCTTAATAGTGTTGTCGAGCAGAGGGATCTTGGGGTACAAGTACATAGCTCTTTGAAAGTTGGCACCCAGGTTGATAAAGTTGTTAAGAAGGCGTACAGTGTGTTAGCTTTTATTGGTAGAGGGATTGAATTTAGGAGCCGTGAGGTTATGTTACAACTGTACAAAACTCTGGTGTGGCCGCACTTGGAGTATTGCGTACAGTTCTGGTCGCCGCATTATAAGAAAGATGTGGAAGCATTGGAAAGGGTGCAGAGGAGGTTTACCAGGATGTTGCCTGGTATGGTGGGAAGGCCTTATGAGGAAAGGCTGAGGGACCTGAGGTTATTTTCATTAGAGAGAAGAAGGTTACGCGGTGACCTAATTGAGGCGTATAAGATGATCAAGGGATTGGATAGGGTGGATAGTGAGAGCCTTTTTCCTCGGATGGTGATGACCAACAGGAGGGGACATAACTTTAAATTAAGAGGTGGTAGTTATAGGACGGATGTCAGAGGCAGGTTCTTTACACAGAGGGTGGTGAGAGCGTGGAATGCCCTGCCTGCAGCAGTTGTGGACTCGCCTACTTTGGGGGCATTCAAATGTTCGGTGCATAGGCATATGGATGATATTGGAATAGTTTAGGTTAGAGGGTCCACTGGCCGGCGCAACATCGAGGGCCGAAGGGCCTGTACTGCACTGTAATGTTCTATGTTCTATGTTCTATTTGCCTTTTTTATTGCCTGCTTTATCTGCATGCTTACTTTCAGCAACTGACACGAGGAATCCAAGGTCTCGCTGAATGTCCACCTCTCTCAATTTACCACATTCAAGTAATAATCTGTCTTCCTATTATTGTTACCAAAGTGGATAACCTCACATCTATGCACATTATCCGGCATCTGCCATGTACTTGCCCACACACTCAGCCTGTCCAAATCACATTGAAGTATCTCTACATCCTCCTCACAGCACACCCTCCCACCCAACTTTGTATCATTTGCAAATATGGAAATAATACATTCAGTCCCCTCTTCCAAATCATTAATATGTAATGTGAACAAATGGGGGGGAAAAGCAAATTACTGCAGATGCTGGAATCTGAAACCAAAAATGTTGGAAAATCTCAGCAGGTCAGGCAGTGTCTAAAAGGAGAGAAAAGAGCTGATGTTTTGAATCCAGATGACTCTTTATCAAAGTCCCTCTGAGCTTTGACAAAGGATCTTTTGGACTTGAAATGTCAGCTCTTTTCTCTCCTTTCAGATGCTGCCTGACCTGCTGAGATTTTCCAGTATTTTCTCTTTTGATGAACAGTTGGGGTCCTAGTGCGGAACCCCACTAGTCACTGCCTGCCAATCAGAAAAAGACTCATTTATACCAATTATGTGTTCTGGACTTAAGTGTTTTCCCACTGGTGTCAGTCAGACACTCATCTGCATCCATTAGCGGGATGTTAATCAATTTCATCACCTCTAGGAGGCTTCCCGTACCAATGGGGGATCCATGGGAAATTCATGCCAGTGTAGAACTGATTTTTGGATTCCTGCTGAATTCTCTCCCCACCTCCCCATCCACCATTGAATCCACCAGCAGGACACTCTGCTCATGGTCCACATGCCACATAGATTTGAAAGGGTATGACAATGGCTGCCCTCAAAAAGTTTGGATATGCCAAGTCCATGCTTCAAAAGTCCATCGCATAAAACCAAAACATAAGAACGGGGAGCAAGAGTAGGCCATTCTGCTCCTCAAGCCTGCTATGACATTGAGTAAGATCATGACTGATGTGATTTGAAGCCATAACTCGAATTTCCTCCCTGTCCCCAGCATTGGCTCCTTTGTCAATCAAAAATCCTGTCTCACTCAGCCTTGAATATATTCAATCACTCCCAGCCTTCACCGCTGGCTGAATGAAACGGCCTCCGGCTCTGCCCAAAACCGCAAGGATCTACAAAAGGTCATGAATGTAGCCCAGTCCATCATGGAAACCAGCCTCCCATCCATTGACTCTACACTTCCAGCTGCCTCAGCAAAGCAGCCAACATAATTAAGGACCCCACACACCCCGGATATTTTCTCTTCCACCTTCTTTCTTTGGGAAAAGATACGAAAGTCTGACATACCAACCAACTCAAGAACAGCTTCTTCCCTGCTGCTGTCAGACTTTTGAATGGACTTATCTCACATTAAGCTGATCTTTTGCTATAGCCTAGCTATGACTGTAACACTACATTCTGCACTCTCTCGCTTGCTTCTCTATAAATGGAATGTTTTGTCTGTGTAGCATGCAAGAAACAATACTTTTCACTGTATGTTAATACATGTGACAATAATAAATCAAATCAAATCAAATCTGTTTATCTGAACATTCAGAGAAATGAAATTTACTCGGAAATTCACATCATGATGTCCATGTGCAGCTGAAACAGCAGCGGGCGAAAACTATAAATCACAATCCTATCACTTGTATTGTGGACCCTCTTATTCCTCATTGCCCAAGACTAACTCCCAGCAACTCCCTCGAGGAAGGTTTTACTGTCTGATTTACAAAATGGTGCATCATTAATAGAAAGAGTCAGAACCCAGCAAGGTCATAAACTTCCCATTTCAGGAGCTGGGCAGGGGATAGTGATCAAAGGCAGAGTTTAAGTTAAAGTTTACTTATTAGTGTCATGATTAGGCTCACATTAACACTACAATGAAGTTACCGTGAAAATCCCCTAGTCACCACACTCCCGCGCCTGTTCGGGTACATTGAGGGAGAATTTAGCATGACCAATGCATCTAACAAGCACATTTTTCAGACTGTGGGAGGAAACTGGAGGAAATCCACGTAGACACGGGGAGAATGTACAAACTCCATACAGACAGTGATTCATGCTGGGAATCGAACCCTGGTTCCTGGCACTGTGGAGCAGCAGTGATAGCCACTGTGCCAACGTGCTGCAGAAAATGATGTACTTTGTCCAGCAAACCACTCCTTCAGTTTCCTAAATATCTTCTCAGATTCTCCTATTCACAATTAAATTATTTCAGCAAAGCCTTTGACAAGGTCCACATGGAAGACTTATAAAGAAGATAAATTCACATGGGATACAGGGTAATTTGACAAGGTGGATTCAACATTGGCTCCGTTGTAGGAGACAGAGAGTGGTGACAGGAGACTGCTTTAGTGACTGGAAGCCAGTGTGCAGTGGCATACCGCAGTGATCTGTGCTCGGCCCCCCATTATTTGTCATTTATAAAAAGGCATAGACAACCATGCAGGGAATAGAATTAGTAAACTTGCCAATAACAAGAAGATTGGCTGGTTAACATTGAGGTGGAATGTCTTGGGCTACAATAAGATATAGACAGAATGGTCAAATGGGCAGATAAGTGGCAGATGGAATTTAACCTTGAAAAGTGTGAGGTGATAGACATTGGAAGGAGTAATTTGACAAGGAAGTATTCAATGAATGGGGGGACACCAGGGAGTTTTGTGGAACAAAGGATCTTCGCGTGTTTGTCCACAAATCTCTAAAGGCATGGACAGAGTGGATAAGGAGCAACTGTTCCCCTTAGTTGAAGGGTCATTCACGAGAAGACACAAGTTAAAAGTGAGGGGTGGAAGGTTTGGAGGGGTCACGTGAGGAAAAACATTTTTACCCAGAGGGTGGTGAAGATCTGGAATGCGCTGCCTGCGAGGGTGTTAGAGGTGGGATGCCCCACATTCTTTAAAAAGCACTTGGATGAGCAGTTGGCAGGTCATATCATTCAGGGCTATGGGCCAAGTGCCAGCAAATTGGATTAGGCAGGAGGTCAGGTGTTTCTGACTCGCAGGCTTGATGGGCTGAAGGGCCTCTTCTGTACTGTATGATTCTATTTATGAGTGCCATTCCAAAGATATCCATTCCAAGAATTCTTCAGCTGTTATCTTTCAAATGCCTTTTCAAAGCTTGACCCAGGTGACATTTATAAATCATTCAGTACTTTTCACCTCTGGGAATTGAAAAGAATTGAACTGTCTCAAATAGTCATTAATAGCTCCTATGTTAATACAGTTAATATTTTCACACGTTTTAGCCCCCAAACCAAGCATCAGCTCAATGTGATGTGGGCAGCACGCCAGTTTTCTGTTGCCTTATCATTTGAGTGATAACTGAATGCAGCCAGCATTAACCACATTA
The DNA here is from genome assembly GCA_024679065.1 of Sphyrna mokarran. Taxonomy (NCBI): domain Eukaryota; kingdom Metazoa; phylum Chordata; class Chondrichthyes; order Carcharhiniformes; family Carcharhinidae; genus Sphyrna; species Sphyrna mokarran. The sequence continues at coordinate 50,691,416 of JAGIQG010000018.1, forward strand.
GCTGCAGGGATTAGCAAGGGGCACGACCTGTTAGCACCAGTTAAAGATAGAATTAACTGCTTAAAGTTCACCTGTGTTTCTTAAAGGAGAGTTACATTATGGCAGTTGTGTAGGAATGGTTAGCACTGCTGCTTCACAGCGCCAGGGATCCATGTTCAATTCCAGCCCTCGGGTCACTGTCTATGTGGAGTTAAACGTCCTCTCCATGGATTTCCTCTGGGTGCTCCGGTTTTCTCCCACGGTCTGAAAGACATGCTGGTTAGGTGCATTGGCCATGCTAAATTCTCCCTCAGTGTACCTGAACAGGTGCAGGAGTGTGGCAACGAGGGGATTTTCATAGTAACTTCATTGCAGTGTTCATGTAAGCCTACTTGTGACACTGATAAATAAACTTTAAAAAAAAACTTTAAAACTTTAAAAACCATTCAGCAGGAGAATGGCCGACTCCATTCAACAAAAATCTGGCTGATCTGACTGTGCTCTCAATTCCACTTTGCTGTCTGTCCCCTCCTCCCCCATGATCCATCACTCCCTAATCTATGAAAAATCTGTCTAACTAAATCTGCCTTGAATAAATTCAATGACCTGATTTTTCCAGTAAAGGGAAATCCACAGACTGACAACACTCTGAAAGAAAAAACTCCTCATCTCCACCTTAAAAGGGAAGATCTCTTATTTTTAAACTATGTCCCTGGCTCTACTCTTCCCCACAAGAGAAAACATCCTCCTGGTACTCACCCAGCAAGTTCCATCAGGATCTTATACCTTTCAATAAGATTACCTCTTATTTTTCTAAACTCAATTGGGTACAAGCCCTGCCTGCGCAACGTTACCAAATAAGATAAGTCCTTCATCCTTGGAGAGTCAAATTAACTTTCTCTGAGCTGATCCAAAGCAATTATATCTTTTCAAATCAAGAAACCTGTACTCTGTACTCTCAGTGAAATGTGGTCTCACCAAGGCCCTATGCAGCTGCACCAAACCTCTTTACTTTTATACTCCATTCCTCTTACAATGAATAACAAGTCCATTTGCATTCCTAATCACTTACTGTACCTGCATACTAATTCTATGATTCATGTACCAGGACACCCAGATCCCTCTGTATCTCATTGTTCTGCAATCTCTCTCCATTTAAATATTTCACTGTTTTCTATTCTACCTGCCAAAGTAGACAATTCTCCCGTACTTCTCCAGCATCCAACAGATATAAGCAGTATGATCATTGGTTTATCCAGGGTATTTGATCCGAGGAGAGTTAACTAATTATGGTCTATTGTCACACTGACCATTTTAAATAGGTTCCCATCAGTATAACGATTAGAATATCTAGTGTACAAATTCCATGAAAAACAGCTTCTTTCTCCCAAACCTTTGAAGGTAATTCAACAAGAAATGTCAAGATATCAATTTAACATTACAGCTGCATTATTAAATCTTGACCAGTCATATTCCACAGATAGGATTCACATCAAACTAAATGGGAGCTCTGTGTTCCATACAGCATTTGATTACCTTGGCTTATGCAATTTTTCATCACTATCAGACCTTCCTAACCATATATTTGATGAATCATTTCTGCAGGAGATATGATTTCTCTTCAATCATATCCAGAATGTGGTTAGAATGTGCAACTTACTGCCACATTAGACGGCTCAGGCGATTAACAAAGATGTGCTGAAGGGGAGGTCAGAGAAAAAGCTGAAGGTGTAAGACAGTGATGGGTTTACTAAAAATTAACGTCATATTGATGTTTCAACCCTCAAGCCCCAGACAAACTGAATGGAGCTGAATGAGTCCTGACGGCAGCATTTAAGACTTGCCGATTTTTTGTTTTGTTTGCAAAAGTATACTTTGCTCATATGTAATGCGTAGGGCACATTACAAAACATTTCAAATTGCGATAACAGTAATGCGCAATGATATTTATTTCTCCAGAGATCAGGATGCACTGTGACGTGCTTCAGTTCAGTAATGAGAACATTACATAACATTAAGACTTGCTGAATTGTTGCATTTTGTAGTAATCGCGACAGCGCTATTGAATTTAACAAACAGGGAAAGAATGACATGTCAGGCACTAGAGAACTACAATTACTGTCAAGTTGACCATTCATGGGTGATTGTAGCTATTTTGCTTGCTTCATATTTCAAACAATTTATTGTTAGTGTCAAGTACTTATCCATAATGGAGTACAAGTCCATTCTCCATATTTTCATATATTTGAGTGAACCTAATGAAGTGGAATAATTAATTTGACACCATTATTTCCTGTGGTTCTCATGTATGAACTCAAATAAGCAGACAAAATGTTTTACAAGTATTAAAGGTCAAATCTTTAGATGAAGTTAGATGAATTAAAGAGGGAGAGGGAGGGAGGCTCCCATGTAACATACACCAGATAGCTAGTTAGTCAAAGAAACATCTAAAAGCAGCTATTAGTTGCATTTGATTTATTCACAGAGTAAAATAGCAAGTTATCAAAGCAAAGAGAGAGTGAGAAGAGACTGGCACCTAACATAACAAAGGATCCAAATTCCATAGGCATATAAAAGAGTAGTAAAGTTGGTCACATAGTGGCACAGTGCTTAGCACTGATGCCTCACTACACCAGGGACCTGGATTCAATTCCAGCCTTGGGTGACTGACTGTATGCGTGGAGTTTGCACATTCTCCCCATATCTGCATAGGTTTCTCTGGGTGCTTTGGTTTCCTGTGGGTTAGGTGGATTGACAATGCTAAATTGCCCCTTAGTATCAGGGCAATTAGCAGGGCAAATATGTGGTGTTATGAGGATATGTGGGACTGTTGTCAGTGCAGGCTGAAAGAGCTGATTGGCCTCCTTCTTCACTGTAGGGATTCTATGATTCGATGAAAAAGAGGATTAGTGATGATTAGGGACCAAAATCGGGAGTTAAGCACGGAGATAGTGAGCTTGGCTGACATGTTAATGAATAATTTGCAACTGTCTTCACCAAGGAAGAATATACTGTCCAGGTCATGATGAAAGATGAGGTGATTCAGATTCTTGAAGAGTTTAAAATTAATAAGGTGGGGGAATTGAATAGACTGTCTGTATTTTATTGGTAGGGCATTCAAGGATACTCAGGGAAGTGAGAGTGTAAAGGCACCGCTCACAATTTTCCAATCTTCCTTCTGCCCTTACTCAGTCCATATCTCTCAATTCCCTCCCTGTTCAAGCGCCCATCCTTAAATGTTGTTAATGTGCCTGTTTCTACAGAAGGTTTTTTTTCAGTCTAGTTAGGGCATCATGATTAACACAGAGTTGGAGGGCTGCAGGCCCTGTTCCTGTCCTGTACTTTTCTTTGTTTATCTTTTTTAATTTTCTAATGTATACCAATGAGGCTCTCTGGAAGTGTCGGCATAAATTGGCACTGGCCAATGTGCCTCCTCTGGCACAGTGTTCTAGGCACCCACCACTCTCTGCATGAAAAACCTCCCCTGCACACCTCCTTCAAACGTTCCCCCTCTCACCTTGAACCTTTGCAATTGACACTTCCACCCTGGGGAAAAAGCCTCCATTAAATAAAAAAACAATGTAAACCAGTCAGAAACAAGTGAAAAAAATTCTGAGCTACAGCAGCACGTGAATTACATACACTTTGTCAAATCCCTCCTTATCAGATTAACATCACGAAAATTATAATTTTGGCATTTTAGAGAAGGGCATGAAATTATCAAAGTTTTCTCTTTCTAATGTAACAGATTTGATTGCCAGGAAAAGTACTCAGTGACCCAGAGAATGCAGTGCAGGTTTCAGTAAAGGAGGAACAAGAAAAATCAATAACATAATGGCCCAGATTTTGTGGTCAGCACGCTGGCAGTTACCCACAAGTGACTGATGACCTTTTGAGCAGCTAAATGAGCTAGTTAAGGATCATTTCCAATCATGCCTCCTCTCCGGGGGATCTCAGAGCAACGCAAGAAGCAACAACGCTCTGCAACCAGATTCTAAATAAGAAATTTCAAGCAAGCATGAATTAGATAAAATGCAAAAACACATGACACAGGAGGACAATGGACCACACATTCCCTTGAGCCTGCTCTGACATTCAGTACAAACGTTGTTGAATTCATTTAAGACTGAGATAAACAGATTTTTGGGATGGGATTTTCCCCAAGGCTGGAAAATCCCACCTGAGGTTAGTGGACTTTTGCACAGTCCTATCCTGCCGGCTACGATTCCCCGTGGAGGGCAAGATGGGAAAATTCTGCCCAAAGTATTTTAGGGAAGGAAGGGAAATGGGGAGTGGGAAGGAAAGGCTGGCTGTTGAAAGGAAAGGGAGTTGAAGCTCAGGATGATCAGTTATGTTTGTACTCCCCATTTCCAACTTGCCCACTATGGGATTCATAGCAAAAGTCTACTGACCTCAGGCGGGATTTTCTGGCCTTGGGGAAAATCCTGTCCCAAAAGTTTTTTTATCCTGATCTTAAATGTATTCAACAATGGGGCATCATAACTTTCTGGGGTAGAAAATGCCAAAGATTCAGAACCCTTTGAGTAAAGAAATTTCTCCTCATCTCGGTCCTAAATGATCAGCCTCTTATCCTACATGTATTAGATTCTCCAGCCAGGGGGGAAACAATCTCTCAGTGTCCACTCCAGCAAGTCCTTTCAGAATCTTGCAGGTTTGAATAAAATTGATTCTCATTCTTCTAAACTCCAGAGAATATAGACCCAATTTACTCTCATCATAGGACAAATCCCCCCCTCCCCTTACCACCTCAGATACAAGTTTATATTCCTTAGATACAGAGACCAGTGCTGTACACAGTACTCCAGATGGCCTGTGGAATTGTACAACACATTCAATGTAAAGTCATGAATGGACAGCAAAAGAAAATTTGGAAAAGCAAGATGGGAATAAAAATAAAAGCTGAAAGTAGACAGAATTGTGAAGATTTTTTTTTCAAATCTCCAATGTTAATTGAATTCTGAATGGATGAGATTCCATGCTTGCAGAATTAAGTTTTCTGGCCCAGGGAAGTTGTTGGGCAGTAATTATAATTTCTGCACCATTCAAAATTATTCCTGAATGCAGCTACCTGAACTTTTACCAGAATTATTAATGGCTAAGTAATGGTCAAGTATTGTAATTTCACATTACAGCATTGATTTCAGTGTGGAGTCTACTGCTGAAGACTTTCACAGTGCAGCCGGCAGGAGAATGTGGTATTGTTAACAGTAATTCCTGCCTTTCTGATCAGGGACATGCACAGCTGAATACATTATTCTCCAGAATAACGGTGAGAATTGATAACCTCATTATTATTATCATCCCAGAATCAAGACTATTGGCTCTGAAACACAGAACAGTCAAAACTGTCATAACGCCATAAGACCATAAGACATAGGAGCAGAATTAGGCCACTTGTCCCATCGAGTCTGCTCCATCATCAATCATGGCTGATATTTCTGTCATTCCCATTCTCCTCCCTTTTTCTCATATCCCCTGATCCCCTTATTAATCAAGACCTATTTATCTCTGTCTTAAAGATACTCAATGACCTGGCCTTCACAGGCTTCTGTGGCAAAGGGTTCTGCAGATTCCCCACTCTCTGGCTGAAGAAATTCCTGCTCGTCTCTGTTTTAAAGGATTGTCCCTTTAGTCTGAGGTTGTGCCCTCTGGTTCTCGTTTTTCAATTGGTCAATTGTTCTGTGTTTGATTGCATGTATATGAGTTAGAAGCAGGAGTCGGCCACTCGACCCTTGGTTATGTGTGGCTGTACCCTATGTATGATCAGCTAAGCTGACTTAGACAAAGAGACTGAACTGAGGCTTATAGCTGCAAACATGGGTAAGTACTGTGAATAAATTTTCTGCACATAGAGAACCACTCTATCATCTCTATATAACTCTCAAGGTATAGAATCAAAATATCTCGACAATGCAGAAGAAGCCCATTCAGCTCATCAAGTCTGCACTGAGCCTCCGACAGAGAATCCCACCCAGCTCTATCCTTGTAACCCCACACATTTATCATACTAATCCCCCCCCAACCTACACATCTTGGGGCAATTTAGCATGCCAATCCACCTAACCTGCACATCTTTGGACAATGGGAGGAAACCGGAGCATCTAGAGGAAACCCGTGCAGACACAGGGAGAATGTGCAAACTCCACACAGAAGGTGGCCCAAGGCTGGAATTGAACCTGGAACCCTAAATCTGTGAGGCAGCAATGCTAACCACTATGCCACCGTGCTGCCCCAGAATAATGAATACAAAACCTCTGGTTCTGTTACACACTTACATTTTTGGTTCCTGCATTTATACCCATTTGAAACTGACATAGATGCAGGAGACATATGTTTCCTTTAGCCTTTAGCAGGGCTGAGCTGTGTGATAAAGCAATGTGGATTTTAGCAGACTGGCTTGAGCATGCTGGAAGAAATTTGCATGTAGCTCCGTTGTAATGTTAAACCAGCTTGAAATTCTCAAGTTACAAGGAAATACCAGGCCTTCAATTTGATTTTTAAGATAATATCTTAACTCCAATGTCCATGTGTGAAGGAGTTAAGTCTCATTATCTTGTCTATTAAGGCGAGTCTGAATCCAACAATATTGTTTTCTTTCTCCACGATTATTCAGTCTGCCCAGATTTTAGAAAATTTCAGATCATTATCAATTGACATTGCACATTTTAAATTCATAGGATGTCTTTCTGTCATCGTCACTTTAGAAAGACGATGACAGGAATAGAGAATCCATAGCTTCAAGTGTAATAAATCAATGTTAATCACAGCCAATCCAATTAAAATAATACATTATTGAGTAGCACTAAACTGTAGCTTGTTAGAATCACCACTTTGTGTTGAAATCAGAGGATTCCATGCCATCCTACACTTGGCCACAATTAAAGTGACAGCAGCTTTAATATCAAAAACATTCCAAATGTTAAATACTTCACTCAGTGACAGCTGAGAAATTCAAACAGATGTGTTCAATCCCAGTTACACTATACAACGTGCTGACTATAAACAATTCCATTATCACGGGTACTCAAACAGTACACATTCTCCTCAAATTTACCTACAGAGAAAATCCAAATTAAAACAGAGCTATCAACCTTCCATTGTTCAACACAACCTTCCAAATGGCACACTTTTCCATTTATATCATTCAAGGTTCATTCAGCGGAATAATGTGTCTATTGAAATAGTTTGCACCTGTTTTTTAAACATACAAGAATTTCTCATTGCATATTATCCCTCCATGTGCACTGACAACATTCATCACCATCTCACCACATCTCTCTTGACCTGATAAGGTGGATGTTGAACAGATGTGTCCTCCTTGTGAGACAGTCAAGAACAAGAGGTCATAGATATACAGTGAGAGAAGGTAGGTTCAAAACTGAGATGAGGGGAAACGACATCTTTCCGAGAGTTGTGAATCTGTGGAACTTGCTGCCCCAAAGCGTGATGGAGACAGAATCAATCAACAGGTTAAGGAAAAGAGAGGTATATTTCTGAGGAAAAGCAGGATGAAGGGCGATGGGGAGCAGGCTGGAAAGTGGAGCTGAGACCAGGATAAGATCAGTCATGATCTGATTGAATAGTGGAACGGATTCGATGAGCTGAATTTCTGACTCCTAATTCCGATGTTCCTATGTTCCATTCCAATGCCTCCAATTGGTCACGCTGCCTGTTGAACATCCAAAAGCAGATAGCAAAGATATCCTTCGGCTAAATATTGTGAAGAAATTGGGCAGAATGAAATGCATGACCCAGAAATGGGCAGCATTGGGTGGGAGGGTGGCAAGTGGGAACTCCACCAGCTTCTCACCTGTGCTGTGATTAGCTCTGAGGAAGGCCCATGAGTGATCTTCTCACCTCACTGCTAACAGAGGTTGTCAATGAAGCAGTTCAAAAGCGTCATCCAATCAAAGCTGGTATTCAGCCAATGGTGACAGGAGGGTCTTGCCACGTGGGAAGTCTGAAAAGCAAACCCTATCTGTCAAAGGTAGGGGAATCTAAAATTAGAGGGTATAGGTTAAGGTGAGAGTAGGGAGATGCAGAAGTGTCCAGAGGGGCAATTTTTTCACTCAGAGGGCAGTGAGTGTCTGGAACAAACTGCCAGAGACAGTAATAGAGGCAGGTACAATTTTGTCTTTCAAAAAGCATTTAGACAGTTAGATGGGTAAGATGGGTATAGAGGGATATGAGCCAAATGCAGACAATTGGGATTAGCTTGGTGCTAAAAACTGGATGGCAAGGACAAATACAGCCTGATTCCATGCTGTAAACCTCCTATGAAAGAATTTTAAAAAGCCATTGCTCTCGAGACAGCTCCTCTTTTCTCTCTCTTTTCCTTCAAGTCCCATCTGTTCTCTAGTGGTCCTGCGCCACATTTTGCTTTGTGAAATGCATCACAATATCTTTACTTTGTAAATGCAGGCAGATGTTGTTTAGCTCCAACTCAGAACAAAAATGACTGTAACATCACAGCTTGCCCCTGCCAGGATATCTCAGACATTGTGATGGTTGCTCTGAAGAATAATGTCACCTTCACCGAGTCAGGTTAACAGTAAGAGGTGACAACTTGGGGCTGAACCTGATAATTGAGGGCAGCCTGTTTTCATCATTCACCCAAATGACCAAAAATAAAAACGCTTTGTATAACCTGAGGACCATGAGGCTGGCATTAACAAGCGCTAAAATGCTGCTGACCTTTCCAGGCAGATATCAGGTGAAATTAAACCTGACAGCAAATCAGCAGCCCCATGTAACACCACCCAACATTTCCTTTCTTTAATCAGAGGGAAGAATCTCAAGTAGGGATGTGGACTGACCAAAAGACACACTCGCTTTAAGAAAGTTGTTTTATTGACGTATGCAGTGTGCAGTTGTGTGCGAGCGTGGAATATGCTAAATAGTTTTTTACAGAATCTCTCCTCAAATATCGTCATTTGTTGGATAACAGATTATTCTTGAAGGCACAGCTGCTAATGAGTCTTCAGTTAGCTTTTATTTCAGCTCAATTTCATTTTCAGCACTATTGTGCTTTAAAAAAAAACAGCATGCTGATGGTTCTGAACAGACAAGTCCAAAACGCAGCAACAGCGAGTGGCAATGCGCTACTGCTGAAAGATGTGTATATTCTGAAGCACACTCACAGCTGCCAGCTTCTCTGCCTTGTTTAAATTGGCACCAAACCAATTTCAGCAGAAGGTTGTGGGTCCTCGTTGGTAATTATAAATGTTTCTGTGCCCTGGTTTACTTACACATTCCGTACCTGTATAATATTATTATCTCAGGGGATGATTTATGCACCAGCAGTGAAAAGCTAAATTTTATTTCTGCTACAAGTGATGAGAGACCATATCACCCCACAATCGATCCACGGACAATCCTCCCCCGCTTCCCCATGCTGATTGATCCATCACCATTGCATTCAGAAACAAACCTAATGCCCACTTTGCTGTGAGGTTCACTGCACCTGCTCCACAAGCCACATTCCAGTGACATTCTGAAAGACTGGGCAGAACTCACCTGCCATCCAGAGAATGCTGCCATACTTCTGGTTTTATCGAAAGACTAAAAGACTGGGGAGGCAAAGTCCCAGTGATATTATCACTTAACTCTTAATCTAGAAACTAAGCAAATGCTCTGGGGACCCGGGTTCGAATCCTGTCATGGCTGATGGTGGAGTTTGAATTCAATAAAAAATATTTGGAATTACGAATCTACTGATGACCGTGAAACCATTGTCAATTGTCAGAAAAACCCATCTGGTTCACTAATGTCCTTTAGGGAAGGAAATCTGCCATCCTCACTTGATCTGGCCTACATGTGACTCCAGAGTTACAGCAATGTGGTTGGCTCTCAACTGGCCTTCAAGGATAATTAGGATTGGGCAATAAATGGTGGCCAACCACCAACACCATGCCATGCCCCATGAACGAATAAAACAAGAGATGGACATTAAGACTTGTGTGTGGTGCCTGTGATGACCACAGGGACATTCCCAAGCACTTTACAACCAACTTATTACTTTTGAAGTGTAGTCGCTATTGCAATGCAAGAAATCCGAAGCTAAAATCACACAGAAAGCTCTCACTAACAGCAATGTGACAATGACTTTCAAATCTGTGTGGTTGACGGATAAGTATTAGCCAGGACTCCAGGAATAACTCCCTTGTTCTTCAAAATAGTGCCACAAAGTCTTTTACATGTTCCTGATAGGGCAGATAGCACTCCCTCAGTGTCAACTTTAATTCCCAGGCTCAAGTTGGAGCATGGACAGCACAGCGGCACAGTGGTTAGCACAGCTGCCTCACAGTGCCAGTTCAATTCTCCGCCTGGGTCACTGTGCGGAGTTTGCACATTCTCCCCATGTCTGCATGAATTTTCTTTAAATGCTCCAGTTTTCTCCCATAGTCCAATGGTGTGTAGATTAGGTAGATTGGTTATGATAAATTCCATCTTAGTATCCAAGATGTGTAAATTAGTGGGATAAATACATTGCGTTATGAGGATAGAATGCAGAATCGGCCTGCGTGAGAAGGTCTGTCGGAAAGCCTCTTTCTATGCTGTAGGATTCCACAAATCTATAAAAGTAAAGTGTTCTATTGTAAGAGACAATTGTAGTAACCAGGTTTAAAGTGGGACAGCAGACTTCAGAGGTAAATCAAACATTTGACACCATTTTCCGAGAGTTTGAAATTAAAAGTTAAAACAATTTTGAACAATTTGTACAGCAGTCAACACAAAGAAATCCTAAAGGGGGGGATGAAAATTTTGGACTGGATTCACTACTAGAAATGTAATGGTGGTAGGGTGGCAGATGGGTCAAGGGTAGTTGGATTAAGTTGGAGACATGGTCAGGTTGCGCTAGTCAAAGTAACGTTTGTATCGACCTGAATTGAATGTGTAGACTCTCTCCCCTAGACTGAGACCACCATCAACCAAGCTGACTCTTTCTGTCTTTCTATCAAGTAAAGCTGTGCAATAGGTTGAGAATTCTATCTTGGCCCATTCCACTGCACAGCCACTTATTCACTGGAAATATTGGGAGATTAGATTTGTGCGTGAGAACAAAATTTCTGCGCATGTCCAGGGAGCATGGTGGCACAATAGTTAGCACTGCTGCCTCACAGTGCCAGGGACCCAGGTTCGATTCCCAGCTTGGGTCACTGTCTGGAGTTTGCACATTCTCCCTGTGTCTGTGCAGATTTCCTCAGGTGTTTCAGTTTTTTCTCACACTCCAAAGGTGTGAGGGTTAGGTGAATTGCTACACTGAATTGCTCCAATATGTGTAGGTTGTGGTGGTGGTGGTGGTGGTGGTGGTGGGGGGATGGTTAGTGAGGTAAATGCATGGGGGAGGTGGTGGTAATGGCTGGGTAAGATGCCCTGTTAGAATGTTGATGGGAACTCGATGGATTGAACGGCCTCTTTCTGCATTGTAGAGATCTGAGATTGTATAAAGTGGCTGGGGGGATATAGTGTTGGGGAAATTTCTGAGGTTAGTTAACACTGTGAGAATTAAAGAACTCGGCTCCATGCTTACACAGAAAGTAAAGCACGGGGACAGGCGATGCAGTTTAACCGATTAATGCTGATGTTTATGCTCCATATAAGTCTCCACCAATAAACCCCCAACTCTACTCCATTAGCAACTCCTTCCATTCCTTCATTCCTCCATGTACAGCATCTCCTTAAATATATCTGTGTTCATTGCTGTGATACAGCAAACACAGCAACTGTTGTCATTAGGGAGGAGAAACTTTGGTTAGATAAAAAGAACAAAGAACACTACAGAACAGGAACAGGCCCTTTGGCCCACCCACTCCAATACAGATGCCTCGCTTTCATCTACATGGTTCATATCCCACTATGTGTGTGCATTTGTATGTATATGTATGTGTGTTGTATGCATGTGCTCATGTGTGCATGTGTGTATGTCTGTTTTGTGTGTGCATGCATTTGTGTTGTAAGCATGTGCGTCATGTGTGTGTTGTGTGTGTGCATGCATTGTACAAGTGTGTGTACATGTGTGACAGAAAGAGAATGCGTAGAAGAGTGTTGTGTGTGTGCACGTATGTGCGGTGTGCATGTTCTGTGCATGTGTGCTGTGTGTGTGTGCATGTGTGTGTTGTATATGTGCATGTTAAGTGCCTCTGTGTTGTGTGCACATGTGCACACGTGAGTGTATGTGTGAGTGTGAGTGTGTGTATGAGTGTGTGTGTGTGAGTGTGTATATGGATGTGTGTGTGTGTGAGTGTGTATATGGATGTAGAACATAGAACATAGAACATAGAACATTATAGCACAGAACAGGCCCTTCGGCCTTCGATGTTGTGCCGACCAAAATAAAAAGCAATGTGTGTGTGTATTGTGTGTGTGTGTGAGTGTGTGTATGTATGTGAGTGTGTATGTGTGTGAGTGTGAGTGTAAGTGTATATGTGTGAGTGTATGTGTGTGTGTGAGTGTGAGTGTAAGTGTAAGTGTAAGTGTGTGTGTGTGTGTGTGTGAGTGTGTGTGTGTGTGTGTGTGAGTGTGTGTGTGTGTGTGGTGTGTGTGTGTGTGACTGTATGTGTGTGAGAGTGAGTGTAAGTGTGTGTGGTGTGTGTGAGTGTATGTGTGTGTGTGTATATGTGTGAGTGTGTGTGTGTGTGTTGTTTTGACTGTGAGTATGTGTGTGAGAGTGAGTGTAAGTGTGTGTGTGTGTGAGTGTATATGTGTGTGTGTGTGTGTGTGTGTATGTGTGTGGTGAGTGTATGTGGTGTGTGTGTGTTTGACTGTGAGTATGTGTGTGAGAGTGAGTGTAAGTGTGTGTGTGTGTGAGTGTTATATGTGTGTGTGTGTGTGTGATGTATATGTGTGTGTGTGTGTTTGCTGTGAGTATGTGTGTGAGAGTGAGTGTAAGTGTGTGTGTGTGTGAATGTATATGTTGTGTGTGTGTGTGTGTGTGTGTGTGTGTGTGTTTGACTGTGAGTATGTGTGTGAGAGTGAGTGTAAGTGTGTGTGTGTGTGAGTGTATATGTGTGTGTGTGTGTGTGTGTGTTTGACTGTGAGTATGTGTGTGTGAGAGTGTAAGTGTGTGTGTGTGTTTGTTGGAGAATTTTCTGTCAACAGTATTTTGAATTTCTTGACCAGCTGCTCCAGAATCTCCAGCCAATTGCATCTCACTACTTCAATCGTATATTTCACGTGTGAATGTCAGTGATTTTAACAACACACCGGCATCGTCAGGTAAAACCAAGAGAACTCCATACTATGTATCTGGAGCATAAAGCTGCACATTTCAAACCGTAACAAAGAAAGGCTGACAGATTTGTCAGATATTAACAACATAATCCAACCTCTGCCCTTTATGAATGTTCTGTTCAGTAGAATTTTGATTTCTTTCATTAACACGTAAGTCTGAGACATGAGACAACTCAAAACTGTACAATGGAAATATATAATTTAACAGGCTGATGTTTAAATTCAAGCATGTTTGACAATGTAACTGTCATTAAAAAAACATGAGGACATGAAACATCAGAGGGGATGTCTGTTTTTCTCTGATCCTAGAAAACTGCTACACAAATTGTGAAAACGTGCAGTTTTTAGATGGGAGGGAGGGGGTGATTCTCCCAGCCCGCTGTGCTACTTTACTGGGAGTCTCAGGTAGAGGCCTTGTGTGGACTCTCTGCTGGGCACCACAACCTCCGTGAGTCTCTGGCCACCAGATTTCCATCACCATCAGCTCCAAGCAAGAAATAGGCACGGAGCTGTAATTCTAATGGGCATTTTATTATCATTAGCAGCCCTGGAGTGAAATCTCCCTCAACCAACCAGGGCATTTCACTGCAGCAGGGGATGACAGTAGCTCCCCACTAGTAGGCAGCTGGTAGCGAGACTGAGGCCAGGCCACGCAGGCCCCCCAGAGATCGGGGGTAAGGATGAGTGCCTCCCGGACAATGCCAATTTGGCAGTGCCAGCCTGGCCCCCTGGCACTGCCCAGGGACAAAGTGGCACTGCCCACCGGGCATCAGGCAGTGCCATTTGGGGGGGGCAATGCCTAATGGGGGCGAGACCTCTTGGAGTATCGGGGACATGAGGTGTGGAGGTGGGGGGGGGTGCTCACACGTTCAGTGATGTGGGGGTCATGACAGGGAGGTCTCACGGCCAGCTGTGCAGGGGTCATGCTGGGGGCAGGGGGATGTTGCACAGCCAGCGATGCAGGGGCCATGGTGATGGGGGGGGAGGTGCAGGTGGTCGCATGGCCAGTGATGCAAGGTTGTGGGGCTGACCAGCAATTGACCTGGCCAGTGATGAGGAAGTCGGCAAGTCGAGATTACTGTATATGTGCCAATCTTGGCTCTGACAGATTGGTGCATGTGGAGTGGTCCACTCTGCACTATACTGCCGGCTTCTCTAGTGAGAATAGACCCTGCCCACTGATCTTACATGCGATTCAGGCTAGTGCCCTCTGCAGTGCACACAGTGTGGGGGATTCATTTAGGCTGGGATGTTTTTGGGAGAATCCAATCTTGCAGTTTCTGAGCACCTGGGTTTCCAAACTGGAAGACTGGAAATAGCAGTATTTCTGTCACTCTCAGGACAAACGTTCCCAGAGTTGGTTGCAGTCAGGAATCTCGCGCTTGTGTACAATTACTTCACATTTTTCACTCTCACACTTCAGTTCTGAATACTTTTACAAAAAACAATGAAAATTACAGCACATGAACAGGCTCTTTCACCCTCCAAACTATGGCGACCACGATGTCCTAACTAAATTAAAAAAACCTTTGTCATTACTTGGTCTGTATCCCTCCATTCCTCTCCTACTGATGTACCCATCCAAATGCGTCTTAAATGTTGCTAATGTGCCTGCTTTCACCTCCTCCTCTGGCAGTGTATTCCAGGAACTCAGCACACCCTGTGTGAAAAACCACCCTCCCATACATCTCCTTTAAACATTCCCCCTCCAACCTTGAACCTACGCCCCCTTGTAATTAACACTTCCTCTGACTATCCATCCTGTCAATGCCTCTCATAATTTTCTATCAGGTCTCCCCTCAGCCTCCGCCTTTCTAGTGAAAACAATCCTAGTTTGTTCAATCTGTCCTCATAATCAACATGTAGAGATGCCGGCATTGGACTGGGGTAAACTCAGTAAGAGGTCTGACAACATCAGTTTTAAATCCAACCGATTTATTTGACAGGAAACTTGCTAGCTTTCGGAGTTTGTGACTCATAATCAACACCCTCGAGACCAGGCAACATCCTAATGAACCTTCTTTGCACTCTCTCCAAAGTGTCCAAGTCCTTCTAGTAATGTGGTGACCAGAATTGCATGCAATATTCCAAATGTGGTCTAACCAAGGTTTTATATAGCTGCAACATGATTTCCCAGCTCTTGTACTCAATGCCCCAGCTGATGAAGATAAGCATGCCATTTGCCTTCTTAATCACCTGGGTCACCTGTTTGATTGGATTTGATTTATTATTGTCACATGTATTAACATACAGTGAAAAGTATCGTTTCTTGTGCACTGTACAAACAAAGCATACCATTCATAGAAAGGGAAACCAGAGATTGCAGAATGTTGCATACAGTAATAGCTAGGGTGTAGAGAAAGATCAACTTAATGCAAGGTAAGATTATTCAATGGTCTGACAGCAGCAGGGAAGAAACTGTTCTTCAGTTGGCTGGTACGTGACGTCAGGCTTTTTCCCTGACAGAAGAAGTGGAACAGAGAATGTCTCGGGTGTGTGGGGTCCTTAATTATGCTGGCAATTATGCCTTGTCAAGGTAGTGGGAAGCATAGACAGAGTCAATGGATGGGAAACTAGTTTGGATGATGATTTTTGTTGCCACTTATAAGGAACTGTGCTGTTTCGTGTTGTTGACTGCTGGGAATGAGGCTAGGTTTGTTTATGTTAGAACAGAGGAGGCTAAGGGGGTGACCTAATAAGTGGTGTAAAATTATGAAGGGTTTAGAGAGGGTAGGCAGAAAAAACTCCCCTTGTGGAGAGGTCAATGACCAGCGGACATAGCTTTAAAGAGATTGGTCAAAGGATTAGGGAGGAGATGAAAAGTTTTTTCACCAGCACGCAGAGAGTGTCTGGAATTCACCATATAAAGTTGATAGTTGAGCCTGAAATGCTCACCCCATTTGGAGGCACCTGGATCTGTCTCTGAAACGCTGGAATCTATAAGACTATGGAACAGGAGTTAGAAATGGGGTTAATATAAATGGGGTGGCACAGTGTTGGCACTACTGCCTCATAGCGCCAGGGATCTAGGTTAGATTCCTAGTTTGGGTCATTGTCTGTGTGAAGTCTGCACATTCTCCCCATGTCTGCGTGAGTTTCCTCTGGGTGCTCAGGTTTCCTCCCACAGTCTGAAAGACGTGCTGGTTAGGTGCATTGGCCGTGCTAAATTCTCCCTCAGTGAACCTGAGCAGGCACTGGAGTGTGGCAATTAGGGGATTTTCACAGTAACTTCACTGCACGGTTAATGTTAGCTTTCTTGTGATACTAATAAATTAACTTGTTAAACTTGTTGATATGAGTGGCTCATTTCTTTTTCCTCCTTTGTGACTTTTCGATGGTTCTATGAGATGGCATTGGTCATTTGGCTTTCCAAACAGTCAGGTCAATGTCCCCTTAACTTGGAATTTGGAATTTGGAAAATTTGGAAGGGGGGAAGAAACAAAGGGAGTGACAGAGATGGAATTGGAATGAAATGGGAGTCGAATGGAGACATGGCAAACTGCAGGGCCACTTTCTAAGAAGAAGGTTTCCAAAACAAACAAATCAATCCCAACGCAATGTGAAGAGAGACATTTCCTATAATCCAGGTACCCATTGAAACTCATAACTGTTGAAGGAACTGTTGAAATACCAGATACAGGGACAATGGCTGCTACAGGCAGACATCCCCAAAACTGCTTGGAAAATACACAATGGGTGAAGTATTTCGAGGCAAGCCCAGCTGCTTGAAAGAGTTTTCAAGTAACACAGTATTCTCAAGAAAGTCTTCAGCAGAAGAAACAATCTGACGGCTGCTTTCTCTCCCTCCCTATCTTTTGGAATAAGTGTGTTGCCCAATTTGAGAAGCCTAACAGAAACCTGCACATGAATCAAGATAGAAACATAGAAACTAAGCCGGAGTAGGCCATTCAGCCCATTCATGTTATTCATGGCTGATCATCAAATTTAATATCCTGATCCCCACTTCCCTCCATATCCCTTGATCCGTTTAGTCCCAGGAGCTATATCTAATTTCTTCTTGAAATCACACAGTGTTTTGTCCTCAGTTACTTTCTGTGGTAGTGAATTCCACACATTCCCTACCCTCTGGTGAAGAAATTTCTCCAGACCTCAGTTCTAAAGGTTTTACCCCTTATCCTCAAACTATGACCCCTAATTCTGGACTTCCCCACTTTCAGGAACATTCTTGTTGATTCTATCCTGTCTAGTCTTATTAGAATTTTATAAGTTTCTATGAGATCCCCTCTCGCTCTTCTAAATTCTAGTGAATATAATCCGAACCAACTTAATCTCTCCTCATATGGCAGATCTGCCATCTCACAATCAGTCTGGTAAGCCTTGCTGTACTCCCTCTATAGGGAGCAAGAACATCCTGTTTCAGATAAGGATATCAAAACTGCATACAATAATGCATGTGTGGCTTCACCAACGCCCTATACAATTGCAGCAAAATATCTCTATCCCTGTACTCAAATCCTCTCGCTGTGAGGACCAACATACCATTTGCCTTCTTTACTTCCTGCTGTACCTGCACGCTTATTTTCAGTGACTGATGCACAAAGACTCCAAGGTCTTGCTAAGTATCCGCTTCTTTCAATTTGCACCAATTCAAGTAACAATGCGTCTTCCTATAATTGCTACCAAAGCAGATAACCTCACATTAATCCACATTATACTGCGTCTGCTATGCAGATGCCCACACACTCAGCCTGTCCAAATTGTACTGAAATATCTCTGCATCCTCCTCACAGCTCACCCTCTTACCCAATTTTGTATCATCAGTAAATTTGGAGATAATATATTCAGTCCTCTTTTCCAAATCATTAATATATAATGTGAACAATTGGGGTCCTAACACAGATCCCTGCAGAACCTCACTAATCATTGACTGCCAGTCAGAAAAAGACCCATTTATGCCAACTCTTTGCTTTCTATCTGCTAACCTGCTTTCTATCCATCTCAAAACATTACCTGCAGTCCCATGTGCTTCAACTTTACATAGTTTGTTACGCGAGACCTTGTCAAAAGCTTTCTGAAAGTCTAAATAAACCACATCCACTTGTTCTCCTCAGTCAACTCTACCAGTTACGTCCTCAAAGAATTCCAATAGATTTGTTAAGCATGATTTTCCTTTTGTAAATCCATGCTGACTTTATCTGATTAAACCAATGCCTTCCAAATTCTGAGTTATGAAATCCTTCATAATAAGCTCCAGCAACTTCCCCAGTACTGACATTAGTCTCACTAGGCTATAAGTCTCTGTTTTCTAATCCCAATCAGCTGCAGCATTAAAATCTGTGCCTCAAGGACAATCAAAGGAAACAAACCATAATATTATTTTACTTTTTTTAATTGGATTCTAACTCTCCTTGTGTATATTTCTGTGTTTGTGTACATGTATGTCATATGTATGTGTGTGTGTGTTTTTGCATGTGTGTTTATATGTGTATGAGTGAGCCCAGAATATTCCACCCAAGGTCAACAGATATTTCCGATGTCCGCTCCTCACCTGCTTTGATTCCATAGCGGATGAGGCAATAAAGTTCTGGTGTACATTTGTGTATCAGTGTGTGCATGTATGTGGAAGGGTGTGTGTGTGTGTGTGTGTGTGTGTGTGTGTGTGCACATGTGTGTGTGTGTGTGTGCACATGTGTGAATTCATGTATGTGTGCATGTGTTTGTGTGAAAGTATGTTTGAGTATGTGCATGTGTACAAGCGCATGTGCACATTTGTGTAGGCATGTACATGTCTGTGTTCAGCTTTGCATGCGCATGTATAATGCGTGTGCATGCCTGTGTACATGTGTGTATATGTGTTTGCACATGTCTGTATTCATATGTGTGTGCGTGTGACTGAATGTGAGTGTATGTGTGTGGGTTTGTGTTTGTGTATGAGTGTGTGTGACTGTGAGTGTGTGCATGTGTGTGTGTGTGTATGTATGTGCCTGAGAGTGTGTGTGTCCATGTGTGAATGTGTGTGTCTGTGCATGTATGTGTGTCTCAGTGTGTGCGTGTGTGCCTGTACATATTTGTGCGCATGTGTGTTTCTGTGTGTGTTTGAATACATGTACAAGTATGTTTTTGTGTGTGCATGTGAGTGTGTGTGTCATTGAGTGTGTGTGTGTATGTGTTTGAATGTATGTGTGAGTGAGTATGTGTGTGTGAGTGTGTGGATGTGTATGTGTGTGTGTATGTGAGCATGTGTGTGTGTGTGCGCGAGCATGTGTGTGTGTGTGCGCATGTGTGTGTGTGTATGAGAATGGGTCTGAGAGAGTGTGTGTGTGAATGTGTGTGTTTGTGTTCATGAGTGTGTGTGAATGAGTACGAGTGTGTGTGCATATGATTGTGTGTGTGTGTGTGTGAATGTGTATGTGTGTGAGTGTGTGTATGAGTATTTATGTGTCGGTGTGTGAGTGTGAGTGTGTGTCAGTGTGTTTGTGTGAATGTGTGTGAGTGAGTCTGTGTGTTACTGTATGTGTGAGTGTGTGCGTGAGTCTGTGTGAGTGAGTGTGTGTGTGTATGTATTTGTGTGTGTGTGTGTGTGTGTATGCCAGTGTCTGTGAGAGGGTGTGTGTGAGTGAGTGAGTGTGTATATGTGTGTCTGTGTGTGTATGTGTGTGAATGTGTGTGTGTGTGTGTGTGTGTGTGTGTGTGTCTGTGAGTCTGAGTGAACTTGAGTGCATGTGTATGTGAATTTGAGTGTGTGTGTATGTGAGTGTGTGTGTGAGGATACATGAGTATGAGTGTGAATGTGTGTGTGAGTGTGTGACTATGTGTGTCTGAGTGTGTGTGTCAGTGAGTATCTTTTTCTGAGTGTAAGCGTGTGTATGCGTGAGTGCGTGTCTGTGTGTGAGTGTGTATGTGAGAGTGAGTGCGTGTGTAATTGTGTGTGTCTGAGTGAGTCTGTGTGAGTGAGACAGTATGTGTGTGCGAGTGTGTGAATACGTGTATTTGTGAGTGTGTAGTGTGTGTATGTGATTGTGCATGTGAGTATGTGTGAGGATGTGTGTGTGTGTGAATGACTGAGTATCTGTGTGTGTGAGTGTATGTGAGTGTGTGTGATTGTGTGTGTGAATGTGAGTGAGAATGAGAGCAAGTGTATGTGAGTCTATGAGTGAGAGTGAATATGAGTGTAAGAGTGTGAGTGAGAGTGAGTGTTTGTGTGTATGAGAATGAGTATGTGAGTATGAGTGAGTGTGAGAGTGAGAGTGAGCGAGTGTGAGAGTGAATGAATGAGAGTGAATGTAAGTGCCGCATGAGGACGGAGCGTTTGATTGTTCTTGAGTACTCAATACATGTGATTTTTCTTTGACTCTTGAAAACCTTATTTGATTGACTCCTTATTGCTCACAGTTTAAACATGTTCTGATGGGAGCTTTGTAAATAAAATCCTTGCTGTGACACACACGGGAGTTTGAATAGAGGGATGAGTGTTCACCCCTTCACACCTGGTGATTACAACACAAAGAGAAATAAAGGGGGCAGGAAAGATGCGATTAAGCAGAAGAAAGAGAGAAAGGAGACAGAAAAAAAATAAAAGATTAACATTCAAAAGACTTTAGTGAGCAATTTATTGCCGACAGGAGTGAGATTCCAGTTTTAATCATCAGGGCCTCCAAAGGTGGGGTTCATGTCAGGAGCAGAAAGTAGATTCTGTGAAATATCAGCCCAAAAGTATCTGTGCTGAGACTAATTGCTGTCACCAAGCTGAAGCCTCCATGGAGGGAGACAGTGACAATATCACTGTGAGGGTAATTGTGGAGCCTCAGCTGATTTGAATTCTGTGTTTCGCCCCTCACCAGAACTGCCCTGGGATTTTATTTTTCACAGACTAACAGTGATCATGATCACACCGCTATTTCACCAATAATTTCTGGGCCATTAATTTTTTACTGCTTTTTGAATGATTATCAGATTAGAATCATAGAAAAACTGCAGCACAAACAGAACCTTTGGCCCACAAGTTGCGCCGATCTTATCTCTACCTACTAGGCTTATCTAAATACCATGTTCTCATCCAGAAGTCTCTTAAAAGACTAACAAATTTGCCTCCACCACCACCAACGGCAGCCGATTCCACTCACCCACCATCCTCTGAGTGAAACATTTACCCCGACATCTCCTCTGTACCTACTCCCCAGTATCTTAAACCTGTGTCCTCTTGTGGCAGCCATTTCTGTCCTGGGGAAAAGCCTCTGAGAGTCCACCTGATCAATACCTCTCATCACCTTATACACCTCTATCCTTCGAATCTCTAAGGAGAAAAGATTGAGCTCTCTCAACTGATCCTCATAAGGTATGCCACAAGCTTTTCTATTTATTTTCTGTCTGCTTTCTCTCTCACTCTCTTTTGCTTAATTCAATTTTTCTTTTCCCAATTCCACCCCCACCACCCCCACCCTCGCAGCCAGCCTCGATCTACCCGCCACCCCCCACCGACTGGTACTATCACTGGTGCTTTTGCAAGATTCTCCAAATCTGGTGGCAACAAAGATAATTGACACATCAGTGACCCATCAGTGTCCTCACCCAAGCCAATAAGACCAGTATCGGGGCTTCTCACTCACAACCAGCTCCAGTCGCTGAGATATGTTGTTCATATGCCTGGCACCAAACTCCCAAAGCTCCACAAGGAACTGGCAGGAAACTCTCAGGAAGACGACTGAAACGCATTAAGGATGTTCTCAAAAGCATCCCTCTGCCAACTCAGAGGCAATCCAGGCTCATGGCTGAGTGAGATGGAGAATTCTCACACAGGAAAGCACCAAGCGTATCAACAGACTTCTGTCAGGTATGTGCAGAGACAAAGTCAAAATCAAAGTCCTCGTATCACCTCATCCAACCCTCCAAACTCCACATGCCCCACCTGTGGCAGCATCTGTAGGTTGTACATTGGACACATCAACCATGTCAGAACCCATCCAACTCAAGTGGAAGCAAGTCACTTCAATCCCGAGAGACTGCGTAAGTGAGAGAGAGATAAGATCCTCTCAAGAACAGTTTATTCTAATAAATACCCTTTGTCCATGCTTCTCCTGCTGCTGATTATGGGACTGGGCACTGATAATCCATGCTGTCCCTGTCAATTATTCACAGGTATTCCTTCTAAATGATAATCGGATATCTGCAGTAGAGGATAATCCATCCTTCCCTCTGACAGGCACCCAGGTGATTTCCTGTTTATCGATGGGAAGCGTGTTGTTATGTGACCAGTTACAGTAATACAGAACAGCTGGATTAGTAACCATAAATTCCCCAACAAGTCAAACAAAAGCACACTGTCACTGAAGCTGAAATCAGTCCGCACCCAGAAAGAACCAAGTGCGTCTCTTTCCCACAGAAATGAAAGCTTTCTTTTGATTCCACTTTTTCTGCTTCCTACGTATTTGCAACTGCCGCTACCTCTGAACTGTACAATTCTGGCTATTAATAGTGAGCAGTGAAAAATAAAGACCCGAGAGTGAGAGCAGCAGGAAGAGATCGGCACACGGATTAGTGAGAGAACTAAAGAGGCTTCCTTCACTTGTCTCACTGCACTGCTTTTGGAGAAGAATGGCTAATATTTTAATTCATTTCCAATGCTGGCCCACGAGCCAGTGTGTAGTGGGGGCACAGTGCAGTAATACCAATACTGAACCAGCATGATGCCAAACGGTGTCTATTCAGGGACTGTAAGGTCATGGCAGCTAAATGCCTCTATTTCATTGTCCTTTACACGTGTATTTTACAGCTGTCCCTCAAATAATCTCCCCTTTTGTCTCGTTAGGAAGCAGACACGGAAGGAAGGAGATTATCTGTGTAAAAGCTTCTTCTCAATAAACAGCAAACTGCAACACGTTCCATCAAAAACATCGCCACAATTTGTCATTTCAATTTTATTCTAGAAATAAAGTAACTGGCCGCATAGACCAGCGATATGGAACACAACCCTCTCTTATATTCCCAATCAATGCAAGAACAATGAACTAAACACAGTTTTTGCTCCTGCTATATCTTCCCTCCTGATTCTTACAGTCTGTTTACTATCAAGGGGTAATTAATGTGCTGCCATGGTTACCAGAACCAATGAAACACTGTAAACACCTTTATACCAGTCCTGTACACGTGTGCCTGGGGCCCACGTACATGCAGACAAATATCAGCAACCCTAGGAATCCCCGTCAATCCTGAACTTCGAATAGTTTCTATCCTGTCAACAAGATCTAGTTCTTTGTGGTAAGCCAATCCTCAACAATAAATAAAAACATTCAGAATTGGAGCCGGGAGCAGCTGATCAGCCTGCTTCCAGTAAGATCATAGCTGACTGGAATTTGGCTTCAACTCTATTTTCAACCCCCCTACTACCATCCCTGCCATTCCCCCATAATCCTTCATTCCCTCGCTAAATAATCACTGCCTAACTCAATCTGGAATGTATTCAATGACCCAGCCTCCACTGCTCTCTCTGGAAGAGAATTTCAAAGATCAATGGCCCTTAAATATATGTTGGCCAACCACATTTGGAGGCAACAGAAATCTTATGGTGCAGTGAGTTAGTGTCCCTGGGTTTGAGCCAGAAGCTCCAGGTTTGAGACCCACCCCAAGACTCAATGGTCAAGGAAGAAATGTTCATAACACAGCCAAACAGGTTGAGTGCCAACCTGCAATATCCTTCTAAACACGATAATGGCTGATGGTAAGAGCGGGAGAGACTCCTGATCAGCCACACTTAATGTGAAATAGCACTCCACGTGCTAACTTACTATGGGAACAGATGAGGATCTGCCTTGTGCGCCACTAAGTGTGGGAAGGGAAACGACAACAATGATATTTGGAAGCTATTCCTATCAGATTGAGTAATGACATTGAAATAAAGGAAAGGAAAAAGTATGGAACCCCTTTCTTGTAGACTAACCTCCGCTTTGCTCCCGCCCTCCCCTTCCACCCACTCCAACCACAGCCTCATTCAGTTCTCAATAACCAGACAGTATATTCACACAACATATAACAGCATCATACACCAGTGCCTACAAGCCCCAGAAGCATGGATTCTGTGTTGAACCATATGTGAGAGAACACAAACTTCATGTATCAATGATGAATTTTCTCTGGTTGTATCACAGCTTGGTATGGTTCCTGCTCTGTTCAAGACCACAAGAAACTACAATGGGTCGCAAATGAAGCCCAGCCCATCAAACAAAAAAGCCTCCCATCCATTGACTCTATCTACACTTCTCACTGCCTCAGAAAAGCAACCAGCATAATCAAGGAGACTGCACACCCCGGACATTCTCTCTTCCACCTTCTTTAATCAGGAAAAGCATACAAAATTCTGAGGTCACATACTAACCAACTCAAGAACAGCTTCTTCCTTGCTGCTGTCAGACTTTTGAATGGACCTACCTGACACTCAGTTATCTTTCTCTACACCTCAGCTATGACTGTAATACTACATTCTGTACTTTCTCATTTCTTCTCTATGAATAGTATGCTGTGGTATAACCAGAAAGAATGCTATTTATGATGCATCTGTAAAGATTGGTGATAGTCATAGTTGACATGCTGAACTTCCTTAGCCACCTAAGAAAATAGAGGCATTGGTGGGCTTTCTTAACCATAGGATTAGCATGAAGGGACCAGGGCAGGTTGTTGGCTAGTGTCCATCATTAAAATATAGCCAAGGCCTAAATGATATCATTACCTAACTGGTGTGAGGGCATTGCCAGCTAACAATCATGTGCCTGTAAAATGGGTGGCATGGTAGCACAGTTGTTAGCACTGCTGCCTTACAGCGCCAGGGACCCAGGTTCAATTCCTTGGGTCACTGTGTGGAGTCTGCACATTCTTCCTGTTTCTGTATGGGTTTCGTGTGTGTGCTCCGATTTCCTCCCACAGTCTGAAAGACATGCTGGGTTAGATGCATTGGCCGTGCTCAATTCTCCCTCAGTATACCCAAACAGGCACTGGAGTGTGGCAGCTAGGAGATTTTCATCACAGTGTTAGTGTAGGCCTACTTGTGACACTAATAAGTAAACTTTAAAAACACACAGATACATGCACACACATATGCAGATGCACACATACACACACATGCACACATACACGCGTACATGCACACATATGCATGCACAAGCATGCACACACATAAACACACACACTGACAAGGTATATGTGTGCCTAACTAACTACAGGCACATGCATTTTCAGATCCTTACTCATAAACATTATGCAGGCATGCAGACCTACACTTGCAGCAGCGACCAGTTTGATGCTGGGGTAACCTAATAAAATGAATGTGAACTGTACACAGTAAATCAGTGCAAAACCTGTTTTTAGGAACTGGTGTGTAATTGGCAGCCACAGTCACAGAAGCCAGGCTCCGCACAGTTTGAGAAGAAATTGCTAACTGAACTCAAACTTCCTATCCAAATTGTTATTGAGTCTAATTGTCGATTAGAACTCTTTTGGAATAGCTGCTTTCATTTCCGCTTCAGCTCCAGTTCTGCTTGTTAATTCACCATTTCTTCATCACCAAATCACATTATTTCTATTTTACTCTTTGTCTTGCACTTGGCAGCCAAGGTTGCTTTCACAAACAGACTTGTTCTGTGTCTGTCTGAGCGCTGGAGGCCAATTCTAGTCCTTCAGATATTTCTGGCCTCAGAACTGGCTGTTCAATATTTATCTCTAATCACCTTGGGCACTGAGTCAGCGGGTTTCCTGCCAGGTAGCTCATTCTTGGCACTTGCTTTTCACCCATAGAATCCCCACAGTGCAGATTTTGATTTGATTTTGATTTATTATCGTCACATATATTAGCATATAGTGAAAAGTGTTGTTTCTTGCATGCTAGTCAGGCAAAGCATAGAGAAAGAAAGGAGAAAGTGCAGAATGTGGCATTAGTCATAGCTAGGGTGTAGAGAAAGACCAACTTAATGTGAGGTCGGTTTATTCAAAAGCCTAATATCACCAGGAAAGAAACTGATCTTGACTAGGTTGGCACGTGTCCTCAGACTTCACTATCTTTTTCCCGACAGAAGAAGATGGAAGAAAGACTGACTGGGGTGTGTGGGGTCCTTAATTATGCTGGCTGCTCTTCCCAGGCAACAGGAAATGTTGACAGTGTCAATGGGTGAAAGGCTGATTTGTGTGAGGGACTGGGCTTTGTTCACAATTCTTTGTAGTTTCTTGCAGTCTTGGATGGAGCAAGAGCCATTCCACGCTGTAATATAACCAGAAAGAATGCTTTCCATGATGCATCTGTACATGTTAGTGAGAGTCATAGTGGACATGCCAAATTTCCTTTGTTTCCTGAGGAAGTAGAAGTTTTGGTGTGTTTTTTTAGCTATTATGTTCAATGGAAGGACCAGGATAGGTTGTTGGTGATCTGGACACCTAAAAATGTGAAGCTCTCGACCATTTTTATTCATCCCTATTGATGTCGATAGGGTCATAATCTCCACTATGCTTCCTGAAGCCAATGACTCTCTCTTCTTTTTGATGACATTGAGGGACAGAGTATTGTCATTACACTAGTTCACCAGATTCTCTATCCATTTCTTGTACTCTGTCTCATCATTGTTTAAGATTCAAACCACTATGGTGGTATCATCAGCAAACTTGAAAATCAAGTTGGAGAGGATTTGACCACACAGTCATGGTGTATTCGGAGTCTAGTAGGAGGCTGAGAACACAGCATTATGGGGCACTGGTGTTGAGAATGACCGTGGAGAAGGTATTGTTGATCGAGGTCTGTACGTCAGGAAGTTCAGGATCCAGTCACAGAAGCCCATGGAGCTTGATGATAAATTTCTCAGAAATAATGGTTTTGAAGGCTGAGTTGTAATCAATAAACGGGAGTCTGATATAAGTGGCTTTGTTAGCTATGTGTTCCAGGGTTGAGTGCAGGGCCAGGAGGTATCGGCTATAGACATGTTGCAATGGTCGGCAAACTGTAGTGGATCCAGGCAATCTAGGAGGTCCAAATTGATTTGTGCCATGGCTAATGTTGCCATCAAGGAAACCGTTCAGTTCATCCAGTCTGCACTGACTCTCTAAAAGAACA
This sequence comes from Sphyrna mokarran, assembly GCA_024679065.1. Lineage (NCBI taxonomy): Eukaryota > Metazoa > Chordata > Chondrichthyes > Carcharhiniformes > Carcharhinidae > Sphyrna > Sphyrna mokarran. The sequence continues at coordinate 50,718,693 of JAGIQG010000018.1, forward strand.
TCTTACCAAGGACCACCCCACTTGTGTGTGGTTTCATTGCTGTTGAGCTGAGACTGTGCCTAATTCAACATTTGGAAGCTGGGATGTCATCATCTCTCTCAGAAATGTGGGTGTTTCTGACTCCAGGATTGACATCATCCAGTCCTTTCTGCAGCCTGGACTTCCTGCTTCCGCTGAAAGTTACTGCACCTTTGGTTTGCACTCTAGATTTTCCATTCCTGCCCATCTGGTCCAGGTCAGTGACTATTCTGGTTCTCTGAAACTGCAGCATCAGCATGGCTCTTCTCTGTGATGATGTCACCATAAGCTGGAGTCTATGCTCCCTTACTGGCATGTTTGGAAACATTGGCAGCATGGAGAGGTTCAGGAAGTCCTCCCCATGATCTGCCCACCACTTTCTTTCTGGATCTGTCTCACATTTTACCAGGCAGTGCTACAGACATCAGGCAGGCAGCCTACTGCTGTGCCCATGTTCAGCCATGCCAACATCAAATGTAAAATTTAGGGTCCAGGCTAATTCCGTAAAACACCTTGGGGTTTCTGATTTGGATCTTAATGAGGGTTATCATGCTAAATTCTTTGGGTACAATATCATTGACCATTACTCATACACTGACCTCAGAGCCACAAGTCCAAAGTCAGAAATGGCACAGTAGCACAGTGGTTAGCATGCTGCCTCACAGCTCCAAGAACCTGGATTTGATTCCCAGCTTGGGTTACTGTCTGTGTGGAGTTTGCTCATTATCCTTGTGTCTGCGTGGATTTCCTCTTGGTGCTCTGATTTCCTTCCACAATCCAAAGATGGTGTGGGTTAGGTGGATTGGTCATACTAAATTTCCCCTTAGTATGCTGGGATGCAAAAGTTAGAGGGATTAGTGGACTAAATGTGTGGGGTTATGGAGATAGGCCCTGGGGTGGAATTGTTGTTGGTGCAGATTCAATGAGCCAAATGGCCTCCTTGTGCACTGTAGGGATTCTATGAATATGCATTTCTTTGCCCAAGTTCTGGTGAAATGTTGCAGGAAGTAGACAGAGCAACTTTCTCACTGTGTTCTGGGAACATCAAGTACTGTCATCTGATCTTTTTGACGACAGTGAGTGGAAGACCACTGTATTAATGGCTGATTGATTATATTGTGAAAGATACACAGATGATGGGCTTTGCTTTCCTAAGAAGTATTGCGAGTACATGTAAAGGCAATCACATCATTAAAAAGGGGATAGGTATTTGTACATCTATCAATGGGGATGGCTGGGGCATGGTGTATTGAAATAGTGTGACTGTGAACTATTCAATAAAGTCCCTCCAGCAAAGAAAGTAGCTGTACCTTTGTTTTAACTTCATGTGAATCTGTGTAACCACTGAGGTAGTAGTTAGAAGGCAGAATAATGTAATGTCTGCATCCTATGAATAAAATTACCATCAAGGAAATGATCTGTGTCCTGTCTCATACTTCACCATCAAGCTGTGACATAGACTCTAAACTTCTAGACAGTTCTCAAAAGCTTGTGAGGATAGAATCTACAAACAGCAATCATTCTGAGTTTACAAATTATACAAACTAGTTTCGGCCTTCCCTTCTTTTATATACTTATCATTGCAACTTTCAAAAATTCTTTGAAGGTTTTTTCTTCCATTCATTCATGGAATGTGGGTGCCATAGGCAAGGCCAATATTTTTGCCCATCCCTAATTGCTCCTTGAACTGAATGTCTCAGCCATTTCAGAAGACGGTTAAGAGTCAACATGTGTGACGTGATGGCACCGTGGTTAGCACTGCTGCCTCACAACGCCAGGGACCCAGGTTCAATTTTGGCCTTGGGTCACTGTCTATGTGGAGATTGCACATTTTCCCCGCATCTGCGTGGGTTTCCTCCAGGTGCTCCGGTTTCCTCCTACAATCTAAAGATGGAAAGAACAAAGAACTCCCACCAACTTTTACAGGTCCACCATAGAAAGCATTCTTTCCAGTTGTATCACAGTTTGGTATGGTCCCTGCTCTGCCCAAGACCAAGGAACTACAAAAGATCATGAATATAGCCCAATCCATCATACAAATCAATCTCCCATCCATTGATTCTGTCTACGTTTCTCGCTGCCCTGGAAAAGCAGCCAGCATTATTAAGGACTCCAACCACTCTGGACATTCTCTCTTCCACCTTCTTCCATCGGGAAAAACATATAAAGTCTGAGGTCATGTTCCAACCAACTCAAGAGCAGCTTCTTCCCTGCTGCCATCAGACTTTTGAATGGACTTTTCTTGCACTAAGTTGATCTTTCTCTACACTCCAGCTATGACTGTAACACTACATTTTTCACTCTCTCTTTTCCTTCTCAATGAATAGTATGCTTTGTCTGAATAGTGGGCAAGAAACAATACTTTTCATTGTATGTTAATACATGTGACAATGTCAATAAGTTAAATTAAAATCAAATCAAAAGGTGTGTGGGTTAGGTGCGCTGGCCATGATAAATTGTTCCTTAGTGTCAGGGGATTAGCAGGGTAACAATGCGGGGTTACGGGAATAGGGTCTGGGTGGAATTGGAATCAGTACAGACCCAATGGGCTAAATGGCCTCTTTCTGCACTGAAGGGATTCAGTGATACATTGCAGTGGCTCCAAAGTCACATGTAAACCTGACCAGGTAAGGATGGCAGATTTCCTTCCCTAAAGGATATGAGTGAACCAGTTGAATTATGAAGATTCTGGGGTGGACATGTCTGTTAAATTCCGACCTGGGTTTGCATTCCCTTGGTTTGGAAAGAGGTCTATTTGTGGTATTCAGGATGATTTATCATCCTGATATTTAAAAATTGATCATTTAAAAACTGATTGCTGTTGATTTATCATCCTGATATTTAAAAATTGATCATTTAAAAATTGATTGTTATTGATTCCAGAAGAGTTGCGAGTACCAGATGTGGGGCACACGATTCTATGTTCATTACACAACGCTTTCCAGTAATAATTACGTTATTGTTCTGTAGATTTCTACACTGGCAAAATGCTCCCATTATATTTCAAGGGCAATGATGCCCAGTTATTGATAATTCTTGGCACAGCGATATACCAAAGTCTGATGCAGGATTCAGCTGATAACATTTGATGTTTCATTAATCAGAATATATGGCAATTTGTTAAATATCCACAGAAAATGAATTTGAACAACGTACACATGTACATATCATCAGGAGTTTGGCTGTTCACTTATTGTTTCGGAGAAAATGAGAAATTACTGATTTTAACAATGTTAAATGGTGAAATTTACAAATTGATAGTTGCCATATTGATCAGACAGTGCTGAATATCACTGATTCCATGTGAGAAAGAGCAAGATTAGATACTGACAAACCCCACAAACAAGTTAGACTGTAAAAAAAAGGAAAATAGGGTAAAAAGACAAAAAAAGACTTGAAAAAGAGGAGAAAAGATTAGCATTGATGTACCTTGCTCTTCCCTGCAGTCCAATGTGACAGAAATATTCTACAATATTTCTGTTATCGGCATAATGGAATGTCACAAATATGAACATCTCACTGCCAGACTCCATTAACAGCTTTGCTTTGATCCTCATAAAATCTGCATGAATCAAAATTGCCAGAGTCCAGTTTCTCCTTTAGACGGAGAGCTGATTGGAGTAGGTTTATCCTGAGAGTCACCTTAAACAAGGGGCAAGGTTGAGAAGATGGGATCTTCATGGATAACCTCAGCCGGTAGGGGAATTGAACCCACGTTGTTGCTCTTCATCACAAACCAACTGTCCAGCTAACTGCTTAAATCTAATTGCAAATATATTAATGAGTGCAGGCAGGGATGCTCTCAAAAGTACAAAAGATAACGTATATGCATGCCAATTTCCTGTGATATTGTGCTTGGGGTGTTGAGAATGGGAGCAGGGGCATTTGCGGCCTCATGGGGTAGTTGCCTCGGACTTTTGCACATTAGTCCAGGGAAGGATCCCAAGTCCAGTGTTTCGAGATGTGCTCAAGGAATATTCCCAATGAATTTTCAGCAGTGATGGTAGAAGAGCTGGAACCTTAAGGTACTACGATTGCTTATAGGAAGAGGATTCTTGTGTTACCTTGAAGTAGGCATGAGGAAGGCAGCAGGAAAGAACACATCTGCTCCACTTCCCTCATCATATGGCTCACTGACGCTAAAACTGGGAGGTTAGGCATGGGACAAAAGTTTGCAAGGAAAGTGGGGTCAAAGATTGTTTTTCTGGAGGAAGGAATAAGAAGTTAAGACAGAGAATCGCTTAGAACATCAGCTAACAGGAGGGGGAATCAGGAGTAGAGAAAATGTTAGAATCTATTATAAAGTTTGTGATAAAAGGGCACTTGGATAATAGTGATCTGATTGGGCCTTGTGAGCATGGATTTATTAATGAGAAGTTATGCTTGACGAACTTATTGATGCTTTTTTGAGGATGTTACTAACAAAACTGATGAAGGATGAACAGAGAACGTTTGGATTTTCAGGAGGTTTATGATAAAGTCCCCCACAGGAGTTGATTAGCAAAATAAACACAGATGGGAAAGGAAGTAATATCCTGAAATCTGAGTGTCCTTGTACACCAGCCACTGACAGTAAGCATGCAAGTGCAACTGTCAAACTTCTCTGGGTAACAGCAATCTAATAGTACTCAAACAACTCTGAACACAAAGATTGCTGGGCACCATGCATCCAATTCCAGGTCTTTAATTACCTGCGCATAAGGAGAGCTGTCTCCAGCCAGAGGATGGCCGGAGCAGTTCTGAGATTATAGACGAACAGCTCAGCAGTTATAGTCAATTACAGCAAATCAGGAACAAGAGATTTTTCACATCTTTCATTGACATATATATTTGCCAATTAAATCCCGGTCTTTCGTCCTTTCTTATTCAATGAAAAATTGACTGCTGGCTGCTAATCCTTCATGTGCATATCATATCCTCACATCTTTCCTTTGGTATTTATTAGGGAAAAAATCTAGTCTGTTCACCCTCTGGTGAAGGTCAAAAAAGGAAAATATTGTGCGGCCTTTGAATAAATAGCAGAGACTGACTCCTTTTGAAGGTCAGTGAGCTGATAAACATTTTTCACTATTCTACAGAGAAAGCATGAAATTTTAATTTGAACACTTTAACTTCCACACAATTTAACTTCCAAACTATGAAACTTCAATCTGAACATTTTAACTTCCACACAGCAGGCGGTAAAGAAGGCAAATGGTATGTTGACCTTCATAGAGAGAGGTTTGGAGTGCAGGAACAGGGGTGACTTGGTGCAATTGTACAGGGTTTTTGGTGAAAACCTGGAATACTGTGTGTAGTTTTGGTTCTCTTTATCTGAGGAAGGGTGTTCTTGCCTCAGAAGGAGTGCTGATTCCTGGGATGTGGCAGGACTGTCATATGAAGACAGATTGATTCGGTTAGGTTTGTATTCACTGGAGTTTAGAAGAACGAGGGGGATCTCGAACTGCTGAGTTGAATGATCAGCCATGATCATACTGAATGATGGAATGGCCTGCTCCCGCTCCTAGTTTCTATGTAATATACTGGCATGGATTGAGGATTGTCTAACAGGCAAAAAACAGAGAGTCGGAATAAATGGTTCATTTTCACATTGGCAGGCTGTGGCTAGTGGAGTACCAGAAGGATCAGTACTTCAGGCTCAGGAACTTATATCGCTGAAATCTTGTTGCTGTTTATGCCGGAGGATTGTACGGTCCTGCCAATGGAACAAACAGTCCCCCTCCCCCTCGCCAGATTCAGGGCAGCCAGAGGTATGTTCAACAGGAAATTCCACTGACACAACGGGACCACAAGATCCTACTTCCTGGCAGTGCAAAGCACACCTCAGGGAGAATCCCACTTTATATTAAAGACTCAGGTGCGAGGGCCAAATGTAATATTTCCAAGTTTGCGGATGATACAAAGCTAGGCGGATTGTATGTTATGAGGTGGCTACTGGAGAATTTGGACAAACTCAGTGAGTGGGCAAGAATATGGCAGATGGAATATAATGTGGAAAAATGTGAGGTGATCCATTTCGGTAGAAGGAACAGAAATGCAGAGCATTTCCTAAATGATAAGAAATGACCAGAGGGACCTGGGTGTCCTTGCCCATAAGTGACTGAAGGGTAACATGCAGGTACAGCAAGCTAATGAATATTAGTCTTTATCACAGGAGGATTTGAGTATAGGCATAATGAAGTCTTGCTTTAATTGTATAGGAAATTGGTTAGACCGCACCTGGAGAACTGTACACAGTTTTGGTCCCCTTATCCTCATCTATAAAATGTTACTTTTAACATTTAAGAAAAGCTTCGACAAGTTCATGGATGAGAGTGGTGTGGAAGGGTATAGTAGTCCAAGTGCAGGTCAGTGTGACTAGGCAAAAAGTGGATCAGCACAGACAAAAAGGGCCAAAAGGCCTTTTTCTGAGCTGTGATTTTCTATGGTTCTATCTCAGAAAGGATATTATTGCCATAGAGGCAATGTAACAAAGGTTCATCAGATTTGTTGCAGGGAAGGTGGGACTGTCGTATAAAGAGAGATTGGGCAAATTGGGCTTGTATTCTACAGACTTTCGAAGAATGAAGTGATCTCGTCGAAACCTACCAAATGCTTAAAGGAATAGACAGGGTTGATGCATAGAAGATGCTTCCCCTGATTCGGGAGTCTGGAACTAGGGGGCACAATTTCAAAATAAACGGAATGCCACTAAAGACCGAGATGAGGAGAAATTTCTTTCCACAGAGAATTGTGAATCTTTGAAATTTTGTGCTCCAGAGAGCTGTGGAAACTCAGTACTAGAGTGTGTTTAAGGAACAGGTTGATAGATTTCTAATTAACAATAACATGAAGGGTGTTGGGGACAGTGTGGATATTGAAGTGTCCAATCGGTCATGATCATATTGAATAATGAAAAAGGCTCGATGGGCTGAATAGCCTATTTCTGTTCCTATGTCCTATATTCCCAGGCAAGTTGGGTGTTGAGTGGAAATAGGAACAGGAGGCGGATTTCACGGGCAAAATGGGACATGAAGGGAAAAAGGAGAGAAATTAGAAGAAGATAATGAACTTAAAGCTAAAGGAAGGGGAGCTTTAGAAAAGGTTTGGCCAGGTGGGCTGGGAATGGAGGTTAGGTACTTGATAGAGGCAACTTATCAGATGGTCTTGGTCTGAGAGGCATAAATGTCCATGAGTTTTTTCACTGAACATTGAAGGCAAGGCTGGAGAGGGGATTAAGAAACCAGTGCAGCTAATGAAGTACTTTCTGAAGTGTAATCACTGTTGTAGTGTTGGAAATGTGGCAGCCAAATTGCACTCAGCAAGTTCCTCCAAACAGTAATGTGATAATGAGTCAATAATCTGTTTCTGTGATGTTGATTAAAGAATAAATATTGGCCAGCAGAGTGGGGAGAACACTCCTGCTAATCTTCAGAGCAGTGCTGAGGGATCTCTCATGTCCAGCTGAGAAGACAGATGGGGCCTCAGCTGAAAATCTCATCTGATCCAACATACCCTCCAGCCAACCCGGACAAACACAGCCACTATTGTCTGAACCTGCTCAACAACACCCTAAATAAGGGCCAACAAGCCCAGAATACTCACATCTCTCCTATACACTAAACAAAGCAAACTAATACTCCTTTCTCTAAGTACCTCAAAGGCGCCAATTACACCCCCACTATCAACTACATTTGATCCGCTTGCCCCCATCCAAGAAACCCTACCAGCCGATAGTATGGCCATGGTCCATTCCATAAGCCAAATACTCAAATAATCACTGCATTACCCATGAAGTCAAACCTAAATTGCTTGTCGGTAAGAGGGATTTTTATTTTACCTTTTTGGGCTTTTTTTTCTGTAAAACCAGAAGTCGGAGACCTGGCAATGTTTTTTTCCCTTAGAAAGGCACTTTCCTGAGAGGGTTCAACCTCATTGTTTCCAGAGGGACAGTTGGATTCATTGAAGACAGCTTCGGTAAGAAGGATTTTTATCTGACACTTTTTGGAGACTTTTTTCAAAGCCGGGAGTGTAAAACTGGAAGTAGGTCCCAGTGTGACCTGGGAAGGTTTTTCTTTCCCCAATAAATATGAACGGGGAGGAAACCTGAGACTCTACACTTCTAGAGTCTCCGATCCTCCTCCTCTTCTAACTTATAAAAAAGGATTTGGTGTGACAGCAGATAAGCTTTTTTCTTTTTTTTCTTTTTTTTTACTTATTCTTCTAATTTAAGGGGGTGAGAGAATATCAGGCAAGATTTTTCATTCTTTTTATCAGGAAAGGATAAGGAAAGGAAGTGCAATGTTTCTCCTGCAGGATGTTTGAGGTGAGGGATACTGTCAGTGTCCCTGCTGATTTCACCTGTGGGAAGTGCACCCATCTCCAGCTCCTCAAAAACCGTGTTATGGAACTGGCGCTGAAACTGGATGAACTTCGGATCATTCAGGAGCTTGAGAAGCAACTTAATAGAAGTTTATAAGATGTTGAGGGGGATAGATAGAGTGGACGCGCAGAGACTATTTCCTCGGTTGGATGTAGCTAGGGGGCATAACTACAAGGTTCATGGTGGGAGATACAGAAGGGATGTCCGAAGTAGATTCTTTCCTCAGAGAGTGTTTGGAGTGTGGAACGCATTACCTGCTGTGATAGTGGGATACTTTAGGAACTTTCAAGCGGTTATTGGAAAGGCACACCAGAATGATAGGGAGTGGGATAGCTTGATCTTGGGTTTGGACATAGCTCGGCACAACCTTGAGGGCCAAAGGGCCTGTAGAACATAGAACATAGAACATTACAGCGCAGAACAGGCCCTTCGGCCTTCGATGTTGCGCCGACCAATTAAGAAAAAGCAATGACCCTCTAACCTAAACCATTCCCTTTTCATCCATAAACTTATCTACTAACCTCTTAAACGCCAACAGTACTATGCTGTACTGTTCTATGTTCTATATTCTAAATAGTAGATCAACCCAACAAACTAGATATCCAATGATTGATCAACTGTGTATGGGAGTGCACCAGAATATAATACCCCCAACTCCAATAACACCAGAGACACGAACAACAAAAACAGAAGATCCCAGTCTCTATATGACCTGTCTGCACTTTCTCAAAAAACTAGCAAGGAATCCTTAATCCCAAAACAACAAAAATATAAAAGAAAAATGCAACCCCAGTAGTTCAAACAGAGGATTTTCCTCACCCACGACAAGGATGTGACAGGCCATGCCAACCATCTCTACAGCAAAACCCCCACCTGCCAACCCCTCTTGTGGTGCTATTCATCTTATCTAAAAACTGAAGTGACAAGTTCTAAAACTCTCCCTCAGTGTAAATATAAGGATTACAGCCCCTAGCAAAAACAAACCAGGTAAATACCACACAAGCCTCACCACATAAAATCAACTCTGTATATTCCCCACAAACAATTCAAACCATTGTTTCACTTTCCGAGCACGCCAGTGGATGATTACCATCAAAAATAACAGAATAGATCATCCCAATTTCCACAGTATAACAGGCAACAAGTTCTTCTGTGCTCATATATCATACACCCTGGTCAGGATTAAAGATAGAATCACAAAGTCAGGAGTACAATCTCAAGGGAAGAAAGTTGAGGATTAATGATGAACTGCAGGATAATGTAACCATCCACAGAACTTGAAAGGGTCAAAGTCATGATGGAGGACTGTCAAGCAACGTCCAGGATTCATCCAGAGTTTCACTAAAACCACTGCCATGTTGTCATCCCGGCAAAGAAAAGCCTATGTCCCAGTGGGTGGCAACACGTCCGACAGCCACCAACCCTTCCTGACAAACATCGAGGACAAGACAATGTAAGACCAGTGGTCAGAGTCTTCGACTGACCCCAAGCCTAGAAGAATGGATATAATGTGCACCATTGAATTCAGTATCCCACTACTCAAATTGCAGTTGTGAAGGCATGAAAGACAATTTGCAAATAGGGTTTCATTACCAGCTCCCTCAGGAGACCAGGTACACGAATAACCCGTGGCTGGGATTCTCCAACCTCTCCACAGCTGGGATTCTTCGACCTCACCCACAGCTGGTGTTCTGCGACCTCGCTGGGATTCTCCGACCTTGTCCCTGTTTGGGATTGTCTGACCTCGTCCACGGCTGGGATTCTCCAACTTCTCCCCTATGGTTGGGATTCTCTAACCCACCTGTGATTGGGATTCTCTAACCTCGCTCGTGGGTGGAATTATCCAACCTCACCCATGGCTAGGAATCTCCGACCTCGCCCATAGCTGGAATTCTCCGACTTTCCTATGGCTGGGATTCTCCGACCTTGCCCCTGACTGGGATTCTCCGACCTTGTCTCTGTGGTTGGGATTCTCTGGCCTCACTCCCCACCAATGGTTAAGATTCTTTGATCTTGCCCCTGCAGCTGGGATTCTCTGACCTTGTCCCATGGCTGGGATTTTCCAATCTCACCCCCATGGCTGGGATTCTCTGACTTTGTCCTGGTGGGATTCTCCAGCCCCCATCTGGGATTCTCCAATCTTGCCCATGGCTGGGATTCTTCAGTCCTGCCGTTGTGAATGAAGTTTTGGCTCAGTGCCAAATTCTCCATTCTCACTGGCAATAAGGATGGAGTGAATGAGATTGGAAATCCCACCCGGAATTTTAGAAAAAGGTGCAATGTCTGGTGATTTTGTAAATTAGCTAAACTGACTGAGAATGAGGCTAGCAGACAATGAACAAAGAGGAAAACCCACTTAGGAATCTTTATAGACAACAGTGTTTAACTACAATGAATAAAACAGCTAAATGATAACTGATATCATTAGAACTTTACAGTCAACTTAGAAAAATAAATCAAAGGTCAGGAAAAGATTCATTGATTTAGTAATTGGCACAGATTGCAAAGTAGAGGTTGAATGAGGTGGTGTGGTGTGCCTGGTAGAGTGGTTGACCTTCACGCACACGGTACTGGTTATTAGTTTGCAATTCGTATAAGAGAGGACCCCTATCCATTTCACAACTTAGCCTCATCAGGACCCCAAGATTTAATATGAGTAAACAAGTCTGGGATCTGTGGAGTTTAGAAGAATGAGAGAACATAGAAACCTATAAAATTCTAACAGGGTTAGACAGGGTAGCTTGATAAATAATGTTCCCAATGGTGGGGGGAGTCCAGAACTCGGGGTAATAGTTCGAGGATAAGGAGTAAACCTTTTAGACCTGAGGTGAGAAGAAATTTCTTCACCCAGAGGGTGGTGGATGTGTGGAATTCACTCCCACAGAAAGTAGTTGAGGCCAAAACATTGTGATTTCAAGAAGAAATTAGATATAGCTCTTGGGGCTAAAGGGATCAAGAGATATGAGAGAAAGGGGAAAGGGACATTTTGATGATCAGAATGAATGGTGGAAACTGGAAGGGCTGAATGGCATCCTTCTGCTTTTAGTTTCTATGATTCTACCTTTCTTCCATCAGGCTGTTTGGGAGGTTGCTTTGCCTGCAGGTTTTACAAATTGAAACTTTCTGCTGATTATTTTATGGGGATTTTCCTGCGATATTTACCGTGAATTTGCAGTGGCATTTTTACAGCAATGTTCTTCTCTTTCTTTCTAAAATCCTTATTTTTTTGGTTGATTTTCTGATGAACTGCACACACACAGAGTCAAGATCAAGTTTAGGCGCAGTACAGCAACAGCACCACAACATGAAAGCATGAGTCAGGATTAACATTAACCTCTCATTTATTCAGCCCACCCAGCATTACTCTGTAATCAGGATAAATACATCTCAGGTGATTAAAAAGACAGATCGAAGGCAGAGAAAAGGTTATTTGTGATCATTTTATTTAATCTACAAAGAATTGCAATCTATATAAAGCATGTTACTTGGGTGTGGTCGTGTGCTTATGTTGCTGAACCAGTAATCCAGAGACCTGGACTTATGTTCCAGATACGTGCTCCAATACCACCACAACAACTGGAGAATTTTAATTTAGTGAAGTAAATAAATAAGGAATCCAAAAATAATACTATTATCAGTGACAGGAAAATTACTGGATTGTCATAAAAATCCACCTGGTGCACTAACTCCATTAGGGAGGGAAATCTGTCAGAGTAATGATTTTCTTTAAACCAATGTTTATTGCCCATCCATAATTGCTCTTGAGAAGGTGGTGGTGAGTTTTCTTCTTGAACCACCGGAATCCCTGAGCTGTAGGCACACACACTTTGCTGTTAGGGAGGGAGTTCCATGATGTTCATCCAGTGAGAGCGAAAGAACAGCGATTTAGTTCCAAGTCAGAATGAAAGGGTTGCCTTTGACTGCCTTTGATTGGGATGAAATCCCTTTGGATATTCCTGAAATGGCCACAGTGGGGGTTATCACTCCCTCACAATGGACAGGCCATAGTTGCTCCTCTCGATTTTGGATTTGTTTGAGTATAAATATTAACCATCTGATATCTTTTTGAGAAAATGTAGATTGGGCTACAGTTTAATGTCACGTTGTCACCTCACACCATGCAGTACTGCCTCAGGACTGGAAAGATCAGCCTGGAACTTTTTTATTCATTCCTGGGATGTGATAATCACCAAATGGACAATTTATTCTGAGAGTCCCTACAGTGCAGAAAGAGGTTATTTGGTCCATCATGTCTACACTGACTCTTTGACAGAGCATCCCATCCAGGCCCTATCCCCATAACCTCACATTTTTACACCACTAACTCCCTCTAACCCACATGTCTTGGGACACTAAGTGGCAATTTATCACGGCCAATCCACTGAACCTGTTCACCTTTGGACTGTGGGAGGAAACCGCAGCACCCGGAGAAAACCCACGCAGACACAGGGAGAATGTGCAGACTCCACACAGACAGTGACCCAAGCCAGGAATCGAACCCAGGTCCGTGGTACAGAGCGCTAACTACTGTGCCAATTTGCCACCCTAATGTCCATTCCTAATTGATCTCAGGATGTCATGGACCTGGAGTGGGGACAAACCCCCAACTCTGTGACTCGAAGGCAAGATATAGAAACATTGGCTTCTTTCTCTCTTGTAATAAATCCACTGTGTGAAGATATAAAAACCAGTGTAATTTGATGCAGATTGCAATGCTGATTGGACCAGAGAAGAAAATTGCCTTTATACAGGCAAGAAGGCCAAGATTTTAAAATAAAGCACACACAGAACCAATTGAAACTCTATGGTAGGAGAGTCAATATTGCTATCTGTAATAGCAACTGCACCAGTTTCCCACTGAATTACACTTCAGTATTAAATATAAACAACAAAATTAATGAGATGAGCAAAAGTTTGGAAGGATTGCCAGTTTCACCATGAATTGAATCAGTCCTGCAGGAATTTAGAATCCAGCTGGCATAATGAAATGACTTATCTTTGTGTGTATCATTAAAATATTAATCTGCTTGAGATTATTTGCTCAGATGCCTCTTCAGCCATCCCATTTATAGACCCCTTTTAACTGTGCATTGGATTCACTGATTAAGACATTTTACATCATCAGGCAAATCATAGAATAGAACAGCATAAAAGGGGACCATTCGACATATCATACTTTTACCTGCTCTTTAAAATTTCCACTTCCCCTGGCCTATCATCACAGCCCTGAATTTGTTTTTTTCATTTCAAGTATCTCTATTAATAATTTAGACAAAGGGAACTAAGTATCTAAATTTGTTGATGATACAAAACAAAATAAGCTGCGAGGAGAACACAAAGAGCTGCAACGAGATAGAGACAGGTTAGGAGAGTAGGCAAGCAGATAGCAGATGAAATGTGCAGAATATTTTTCATAAGTGGGGAAAAAGGCAGAATATTTTTTAAAGGTGTGAAATGTTTAAATTTTGATATTTAGAGTATCTTAAGCATGCTCACAGAAGTGTTAAGACCCAGGCCAGAAACCTCAAGGTGTTTTACAAAGTTAGCATAGACCCTAAGTTTTACATTTGAATTTGCTATGAAGGTGCCAGCATTGGACTAGGGTAGGCACAGTAAAAAGTTTCACAACACCAGGTTAAGGTTCAGCAGATTTACTTGGTAGCACAAGCTTTTGGAGCGCTGTCTCTTCATCAGGTGAGGGAACAGTTGGGTTCACAAACAGGGCAAATATAGACACAGACTGAATTACAAGATAATGATTGGAATGTGAGTCTTAATAGTTAACCAAGTCTTTACAGGTACAGACAATGCAAGTGGGAAGAAATTTAAGCACAAATTAAAGAGGTGTGAATTGTCTCAAGCCAGGACAGTTAGTAAGGTTTTGCAAGCCCAGGCAAGTCGTGCAGGTTACAAGTAGTGTAACATGTGACATAATTTACATTTGAATTTGGTATGGCTGAGAAAAGGTGTTTCATTCAGATATGATTCAAGTGACCCACTTGAAAATTTTTATCAAAGATTATTTAAGAACACAGTTAGAATATGATAAAAAGAATTTCCATAACGTTTACCTATTACAAGACTTAAATATGACACAGTATAATCCTTAACAGCTTGCTATCTCTGCTGTTCCAAGTTAAACATTATTTCACAGACATATATCCTTCTCTAGATTTGGCACAAAAAGCAAATATCTTACACGACGCTGGATTTTGCAGCTTTTTACCATTGGCTGTGAATTGGCCCCTTAAATGGTGGATCAAATCTCTGAGATTTCCGAGTCCTGAAACTTTCACCAAGCCTCTGGAGAAGGAGACAGAGACACAGGTTTCTTCCGTCAGCTTGCAGTTTGCCTTCCGAATTGCCTGTTATACCTGCAGGTGAACTTTCACCGAAATTATGCTCCCATTCACACCGGCGGAATCTTACAGTCCTGCTGGCAGTGCATCCCTGCACTGAAAACTAAAAACTAGAATGCTTTGTAGGAAAAAACTGTCCCCAGGCATATCACCTGACCTGTTAATCAACCTCAGTCAAGTTCCACTCTGCAATCCCCAAAGGATCATCAAACCCCAGGACACTGCATTGGTGCAGATTAAAATCAACATGATATCAATGACATGGCCTCAGCAGCAATAAAGGACACCGGTTATAGACAACACAGTGCCAACAAATCCCAGAGCCTGCTACAAACATCCTGCAGGGAAACATGATTAAAATTAATTTCTTAAAGCCATAGTACTGTCACAGAAGGAAGTCAAAGGACAGGACTTTCGTCCCTCTCTGTGGTGTGTTTCGCAGTGGTGGGAGGCAGCGCGCACTCACCAGCCTTTGTCCCACTGTTCTCAAGAGGGTTTTCTGTTGAATCTTTCCTTCAGCACTGGGAAACCCTCTACAGGAATGCACTGTCAGTAGGGGTGCACTGTCAACAGGACTGTAAGATCCCACTGGTGTGAACGGGAGCATAATTTTGGTGAAAGTGCGCCTGCGGTTACAGCAAGCAATTCGGAAGGCAAACTGCTTGTTGGCCTTTATTGCAAGAGAGATGGAAGTCACAAGATTGGTTCCAGGAATGAGAGGATTGCCCTGTGATGGGAAGCTGAGGAAATTGAGTCTAAATAATCTCTCAACTTTGGAAGGAAACACGCACAAATCTGAAGGGCTTGACAGGTAGACTTAGACATTGTTTGCCCAGTTGGGAATCTAGAACATGGGAACAGCTCCATTAATAGGTATGTCATTGTCTCAAATTCAGCTTTCCTCCCTACCATCCACTCAGGTAATACTCTACATCCTGGCAGTACAGATTATATTCTACCCCAGGATCTCACTGACCTTCAGAAGAGGGTGAATTATCCATTTCATTAGAGTGTGACGGAAGCTATAAACTGGGTGATAGATTTATGAGCAAATTTGCAAAGGATAAAAAAGTCTTACATTTAGAAAGCACCCTTCGTGACCCCAGGGTTTCTCGAGTCTTTAGCATGAGTACTTTATTTTGTTCACAGTGCTTTCCATTCATGTTCAAGTTTGCTTGCACCTTATTAATCACGGTAACTTGTCCAAGCATTTCAACATTCTAATAGATAACTTCTCAACAAGGAACAGGTATGAAGTGAGTGTTTTTAATAAGAATACTCTTTAATAAGAATAACAAATTCAATGCTTCAGAAACGTAGTCACTGTTGAAATGTAGGAAACACAGCAGCCAATGTGTGCACAGTAAACTCCCACAAAGAGCAGAGTGACAATGACCAAATGATCTGAATTTTTGTGTATATAAGTACTGGCCAGAACAATCCAGCTCTTCCTCGAAATAAAGCTAAGGAATTTTGCATATCCACCTAAGGGGGCAAATGGGACCTTCGGTTTAATGCCCCATTTGAAAGACCGCACCTCTGAGAGAGCCACACTCCCTTAGTATTGCGCTGAAGCTTCTGCATAGATTTTGTGCTCAAATCTCTGGAGTGGGACTTGAATGCACAGCTCTCAGAGTCAAGGCAGAGTGTCCTTCTACAGGGTCACATTTATTTATTCGCAGAATGTATAAAAACATTTGTTACCTATCCCTTTCTACCCTTGAGAATGGTGAGCTGCCTTCAATGTGGTGCAGGTACATCAACACTGCTGGGAATTCCACGGATTTGACCCGTTAACAGGGAAGGAATAGTGATATATTTCCAAGTCAGGATGATCATTGAATCCCTACAGTGCAGAAGGAACTGATTTGGCCCATCAAATCTGCACCGATCACAATCCCACTCAAGCCCTATTTCCATAATCCCAATATTTATCCCGCTAATCCCCTGACACTAGAGTCAATTTAGCATGGCCAATCATCCTAACCAGCACAAATTTGTAGTGTGGGAGGAAATCAGAGCACCCAAAGAAAATCCATGCAGACACAGAGAGAACATGCAGACTCCATACAGACAATGACCCAAGCTGGGAATCGAACCTGGATCCCTGGCACTGTGAAGCAGCAGTGCTAATCACTGTGCCACTGTGCCACCCTGATGACGAGTGGCTTAGAGAGAAACATGTGTTCTTATTTTTTTATTTGTGGAAGATGAGCGTCGCTGGTTGGCCAGCTTTTATTGCCCATCCCTGGTTGCCCAATAGCAGTTGAGAGTCAACCACATGGCTGTGGCTCTGGAATCACACGTAGATCAGACCAGGTAAGGACAGCAGACTTCCTTCACTAAAAGGTCATTGGTGAACAAGATAGGTTATTCCGACAATCATCAATGATTTCATGGTCACCAGTAGATTATGAATTCCAGATATGTTTTATTGAATTCAAATTCCACCAATTGCCATGGCAGGATTCTAACCCAGATCCCCAGGATAGCTGAGTTTCTGGATTAATAGTCCAGCGATAATACCACCAGTCCACCGCCTCTACCATGTGTCAGCTGCTCTTTTTTCTCTAGGGGTTAGAGGTCATGGTTTTGGAAAATGCTGTCAAAAATGAATTTACTCTATGATATAGAACTTAGCTATCTAGTTTCAGAATATTATAGTAAAAAGTAATATGTCTACTACAGCAGAAGTCACATCAAACTGGACATGAGACAGAACTTTTCAATGGGGCTGCACTTCCAGCAATATCTGGTCTCTTTTACCAGGTCAGTGTTGAATATTATTTGATAATGCTTCTCACAGTCATAGACGCATACAATCACAGAGGTTTACAGCATGGAAACAGACCCTTTGGCCCAACTTATCCACGCCGTCCTTTGTTTTGTTTTTTCTCAGTGTCACAAGCCTGATTGGGTTCATAAACGTGGAGGTTGTAGAAATTTGATGCCTGTGTCAATATGCACGATCTTCTTGGAGATCCTCTCCACTTGGGAGCTGTATTGCAAAAATTTGATATTTGTGTACCTGATACACTGCAGGAAAGGAGGCTTGTACATTGGGGAGACCATGCAGGCACTATGACAATGGATGAATGAACACTGCTTGACAATCACCAGGCAAGACTGTTCTCTTCCTGTTGGGGAACACTTCAGCAGTCACGGGCACTCGGCCTCTGATCTTCGGGTTAGTGTTCTCCAAGGCAGCCTTCACAACATACAACAGCACAGAGTCACTGAGCAGAGACAGAAAGCCAAGTTCCGCACACATGAGGACGGCCTCAACTGGGATCTTGGGTTCACGTCACACTATATGTAACCCCCAAGACTTGTCTGGGCTTGCAAAATCTCACTCATCTTAGACTGTTCTGTCTGGAGACAATGCACATCTATTTAACCTGTGCTTAACACTTTTTCCACTTACATTGCCTGTACCTTACCATTGAGACTTGATTACTTGTGAAGATTTGCATTCCAATCATTATTTTGTAAATTGAGTTTGTGTCTTTATATGCCCTATTTGTGAACAGAACTCCCACTCATCTGACAAAGGAGCAGCAAGCGCTCTGAAAGCCAGTGGATTTTGCTACCGAATAAACCTGTCGGACTGTAACCCTGGTGTTGAGAGACTTCTTACTGGGTTCATAGAGTCTTAGAGGTTTATTGTGGAATGATTTTTGTAGAATGATTTGAAATTTTTGCAGCATTTGCAGCAATATAAAAGCAAATTGGAGTTGTTGTTGAATGGCTGAATTATGCCAGAGAACTTCACTATTCATCACGAAGTTCCATTAGCAAGAAAGGAAATCAAATATGTATCTTCCACGATTGCTGTTAGAAGTCTCTGAAACATGACCATCACTGGCTGACAATCTTCTTTCTCCCAGAAGGAAGCTTTGCCTGACGAAGACGGAAGTCGAAAGCTTGCAGATTTACTATCAAATAAATCGGTTGGATTTAAAATTGGTGTTGCCAGGAGAGAAATGGTCATTTGTAGGGTTATCTGGACTCGAAATGTCAGCTCTTTTCTCTCCTCACAGGTGCTGCCAGACCTGCTGAGATCTTCCGGCATTTTCTCTTTTGGTTTCAGATTCCAACATCCGCTGTAATTTGCTTTTATACATTTTATTGATGTGGAGATGCCGGTGTTGGACTGGGATGGGCACAGTAAGCAGTCTCATAACACCAGGTTAAAGTCCAGTAGGTTTACTTGGAATCAACGAGCTTTTAGAGTGCTCCTCCTTCATCAGGTGATTCACATTTTGATGGCTCCTGGATACAGACATGCTGATAGAACTCTCTAGGTATCCACTGCTCTACTGATCAGCTCACAAACAGCATGACCACCCATCAGAAAATCATTACTGCTCCATACGCCCATTTCTAGTTATGGGCATCAATTGATATCATCTGGAGGAGGGGGTATGCGGGTGTTTCCCAGCCTGCTGCCAGCTTGTGGTTTGCCTCTCGTCCTTTTCAAAGGCTGCTGTGTAAACACACTGGGACATTTAATTGAAGTGAACTTGTCCGTAACAAGAGAGGCGGCAAGTAACTCAATCAGTCATCGGCATGAGTACTTCATTTTCCTCACAGTGCTTTCCATTGATGTTTACATTTGTTCACACCACATTAATCATGGTAACATGTCCAAGCAATTAGGCATCCTAATAGATAACTTCTCAAACACGAACAGATATGATGCAAGTATTTATCTTCTCACAAAAGGATGTGAACAATTTCCTTTCTCTATTCCACTTGCAAATTCAACCAATGAGGCAGGCCAAAAAGAATTATCTCCAGAAAGCGAGCTTGTTCCACCCAGGGTGAATTGGTAAAATCTGTTCAATCAATCAGCCATTCTTCAAACAGCGTGCTTTCATTACATTTCAAGAACTTGCTGCAAAGTTCAATCAAATCCAATCATTCCAGAATTAGTGATATATTTAAGTATGGTTTCATCCCTGGTGCGATTGAACCTCGCTGAAGATCAGCCCTTTTCTCTGCGTGAGAGAAAAGTAAGGTTCTAATACACAGAGAATAACTTCTCAAGCTGCTACACAGGAAGTAATTTTGTTATTTATTAGAGAATTAGTATTTGATATGATGTAAATATAAATCATTTAAAGATTTTGCTCCTTTGTTATGTCGGTTTTAATGTGGAACAAGGCTAGAAATATTAACATTCACAAAACATAACACACATCAAAAGTTAAGCAAGTCCTAGGCCACTAGAACAATTAATCTATAGAAACAGTATGTAATCATTTAAAACTGAATTCACCACCATTAATCACTCACTATCATCATTAAATGTCCCATTTTTCTCAGCAATTAAAATGCAACTAGTATGATGAGTTTTGCAGCATCAATTTAATTTGCATTAGTGAACGTGGGACTGAAGTTAATTTCAATCTCTTTTTTGTGATCTAAGAGCAATAAATTCCGGAAGTGTACTTCATATGCTGCAGGCAACCAACACTGAGTTGAATTTATGAGCTATATGTGCTATAATTATGCACATTTAGGATGTTAAAGTTGATTTACAAAGCCAATCAAAAATCAAGATTAATTACACAAGGTACATGTCAGTTTCACATCTCAGCATGAATCAACAACAAACAATCACAATAGATTCAAAAAACAAAGACCAAAGAAAATTATAGCACAGGAATAGGCCCTTTGGCACTGCAAGCCTGCACCAACCATGCTGCCTGACTGAATTAAGACCCTCATCCTTCCGGGGACCATATCCCTCTATTCCCATCCTACTCATGCATTTGTCAAGATGCCCCTTAAAAGTCACGACTGTATCTGCTTTCACTATCTCCCCCAGCAACGAGTTCCAGGAATCCACCACCCTCTGTGTAAAAAATTTGCCTTACACATCTCCTTTAAACCTTGCTCCTCGCACCTTAAACCTGTGCCCCCTAGTAATTGACTCTTCCACCCTAGGAAAAAGCAAGGAAAAATTCATCTGGATTTAGTAAGCTTCACCTATCTCCAGCCTGAATTCAAAACCCTCAGTCACCTTTTCTCATCAAAGGTATTTTTAACATTGCCTTGAATGATTTCTTGACTTACATTTACATAGTGCCGTTCATTGCCACCTAACATCTTCAGCAATTTTACAGCCACTGAAGTGGGTGGAAGCGTAGCCACTGATCCAATTTAAAAGAGTAGCAGCCAGTTTGCACTCTGCAAAATCCCACCAATAGACATCAAAGAAATAAAGACCAGATGGTGATGTAGATTGAGGGATAGATGCTGGCTGGGATACTATGAAGAATTTCTCTTCTGTATTTTTGGCTAGTTTTATATTCACTTCAAGAGGCTTTGATGTCTGATCTGTTATCCCCCAGTTGTGCAGTGCTTCCCCTGTATTGCATTGGAGGCCAGTCCTATATTTTGGCATCAATCTGGTCAGAAGTGGGATGTTTGCTGGTGATTGCATAATATCCAGAACAATCTGCAACTCCTCAGATACTGAAGCATTGGTGCCTACATTCAGCAAGACCTGGACTATATCCAGGTTTCAGTGACATTCACATCACACAAGTGCCAGGAAATGACCATATCCAACACGAAAGACTCTAACCATCTCTCCTTGACATTCAATGGTAATACCATCATTGATTCTACCACAAACAACATTCTATGGGTTACTATTGACCACAAATTGGACTGGATTAGCAAAGGGTCTGTTTCCACACTGGAAACCTCTATAACTCTATATACATATTATTGCTACAAGAACAGGTCAGAACTGGGAATTGTGTAGTAAGTAATTCACAAAGCCTGTCCACCATCTACAAGGCACAAGTCAGAAGTGTGATGGAATACTTTCCATTTGCCTGGATAAGTGCAGCACCAACAACACTTAAGAAGCTTGGCACCATCCAGGACAAAACAGTCCCACTTACTTGGCACCACATCTACAAACATTCTCATCAACATTCACTCCCTCCAGCAATAACACAAAGTAGCAGCAGTACGTACCACCTACAAGATGCACTGCAGCCATTCACCAAACTTACTTCGAAAGCACCTTCCAAATCCACCATTTCTACCACTTAAAAAAAATCATGGGCAGCAGGTGTAAGGAAACAATTTTACTTGCAAGTTGCCCTCCAACTCTCAGACTTGGAACTGTATCCTTGTTCCTTCACTGCAGTTGGATCGAAATGCTGGAACTAAATCCCTAACAGCACTGTGGGTGTACATACACCACATGGTCTGCAGCGGTTCAAGAAGGCACCATCTCAAAGGCAATTCTGGTTGGACAATAAAAGCCATCTGGCTAGAGACACCTGTATCCTATGAATGGATTAAAATAAAACTACACAGCACAAAAGGCCAATCAGTCCATTCTGCCTCTGCTAGCTCTTTAAAAGAGATTAACCACAGTGGTTAGCACTGCTGCCTCACAGCGCCAGGGCCTGGGTTCAATTCTGGCCTTGGGTGACTGTGTGGAGTTTGCACATTCTCTCTTTGTCAATGTGGGTTTCCTCCAAGTGCTCCTGTTTCCTTGCACAGTTCTAAAGTGTGCAGGTTAGGTTGATTGGCCATTTGCTAAATTCATAGAATCCCGACAGTGCAGAAAGAAGCTTTTGCCCCATCAAGCCTGCAGGGACAACAAACCACCTAGGCTCTATTCTTTCATCGCCATGTATTTATCCTGCTAATCTCTTTGATACGAAGGGACAAATTATCATATCCAATCTTTTGACCTTTAATGTCAAGAAGATTAGCAAGTTAAATACGTGGGATTAGGAGATAGAGTCTCGATGGGTTTGTTGTCGGTGCAGGCTTGATGGGCCAAATGGCCTCCTCTGCACTGTAGGGATTCTATGATTTGGCCTATTCAGTCTTAGTGAAGTGATTGTTTAATCAAACGTGACATTGTTTAGCAGAATGTCAATGAAAGAAATGGTCAATGATGGGCACTGCTTCGTGATTTTACTTCAACTCCCTTGATATAAGCAAGAGAATCACATTGGGTTCATTGCCCTAAGGGTTAACAGTGAGGTAGCCCTTTTTATTCCTAATTGTGATCCACCTCTTTTCAGCTCCATAGTATGCTTGCTTGTTCTTTAGGGAGCCAACTTTGTCCTCTTTAAACACTGAGATTGCTTAATGACAGGCTTCTTCATTTGGATCTACCCAAGGTTGATATTTCCCCACAGTGGGGTCCAATGTGTACTGGCTGAGGCTGGCTTTCTGAATATCTTTGTATCTCAAGCTCCAGATACCCTATAATGCAGGATCCTGTACTCAGCTGGCTGTAGAATACTGTCTTTGGTAAGCAGGAGTTCTGTGTGTACATGGCTAAGCCAGCAAAGCTGAGTACTGATGAGCACACTCGATACCAGGTATTTTATTTTAAATTCATTTGTGGGGCATGGACTGGTCAGCATTGTGCCCACAATGCCCCCACTATGCCCCTCATCGCCCTAGCTGGTGGTGAGCTGCCTTCTTGAGCGATTGATACAAATGGGTGGCCACTTCGGAGGGAGAATCATCCACATTGCTGTGACTCTGGAGTCACAGGTAGGCCAGACCAGGTAAGGATGGCAGATTTCCTTTCCTGAAGGACATTAGTGACCCAGATGGGTTTTTCCAACAATCACTAATGGCTTCATGGTCATCAGTAGATTCTTAACTCCAGATATTTTTTAGTGAATTCAAATTCCACCAACTGCTGCGTTAGGATCAGAACATTAGTCTAGTTTCTGAATTAATAATCTAGCGATAATACCACTAGGCCATCGCCTCCCCACTCTTTTCAACAGTCCCATGTCTAATAATGAAATCAGCCAGGCACCACATTTTCTATTTCATCGGAAGCAACCTGTATGTTGTATTCAAGGTGGAAGATCTTAGGTTTATAACAGAAGCAACATATTTGTATTCCTGCATTAATAACATGCTATAAATCATAGAAGGTTAAACTTGTCCAACTGTAGAAAGTGAGAAAATATTTCCCGTAGCAATCGAAGAGAATAATATTATGACATACCAAACTAAGTTGCATTCATGTAGTCTGAGCCAGAAATCAAAAACCTTGAATGGAAATACATCAGTTAACATGAGGGATATATGAATATCAGAGCAATTTCTTCCTGTATTTCCTTGTAGGCCTCTCTAATTCCAATCCAGTTTTACCTTAAGATATGCAATAATTGCTGCCTCAACTGATGGTAAAGAATTCCTTTCGCAGAAATCTACAGCAAAAATACATTTCTTCTGACACTTCCTCCGATTTTCTTCAGGACATTTTTAAACTGTTGGCTCTCATCAAAGGTTCCCCAGCCAGAGAATGCAATCCTTCTGAAGTTAGTCCAACAAAATTCTTTCCTAATTTAAAACAAGACTTGAAGTTTTTCTCATGGTCTCTCCCACTCTGGTGCAAATTGTCCCAATATCTCAAACTGTTCTCACCTCAGGCGTCATCCTAGTCAATCTATGCTATCCACTCTCTTTTCTCACGAGACAGCCAAAAGTACATACATTGCTATAATTGAGATCCACCAATTTACTGGCCCTTGCCATTTATAATATCTGTACTGTCATTGCCAGTTATTCTGATTACTCTGACACACTTGGACTTCAGGGAACCGTTAGTATTGTTAGTTTGGTTAGGCAGGAATGTGAATACACTCTGATTAGCAATGATCTTATTGAAGAACAGTGCAAGCGCGAGAGGCCAAGCAGTCTATTCCTGCTCCTAATTCGTATATTTGCATGAGAGTCAGGGTAGTGCTCTGGGGACCAGCAGATAGTGGAATTTGGATTCAATAAAAAGCTGAAATTAAAATTTTAATGATGACCATGAAACCATTGCCGATTGTCATAAAAACCCATCTGGTTTCCTAATGTCCTTTGGGGAAGGAAATCTGCCATCTCTACCTGGTCTGGCCGACATGTGACTCCAGATACATAGCAATGTGGTTGATTCTTAAATGCCTTCTGGACAAGGGCAACTAGGGATGGACAATAAATGCTGGCCATGAATGAAAAGAAAATTATAATTTTACTGTCTACCTCTCAAGTTTCAGTTTAGTTTTAACATTATATGTCTGTGCAATACCAGGCTTTATGTGACATGAAAATGTTTGTGTTTTGTACATATCCACTTCACATTACTTTTCTGCTGATCTACTATTCGGTTTGCCACTATTTTGGACTAGATCCTTTCTTCTGAATTTTTCAGCCTTCTTTGGATGTGAGTTTAGTAATTGCTTCTTCATTAAGTTCCTTCACTTTCTAAGTTCTTCAACGATGGATGTCATATTTAATCTAGCAATGGTTATCTTGATCCTGTTGTATACTGAAAAAGATATACTGGCATTAGGGGCACTCCAGAGAAGATTGACCAGATAGATCCTGGGTATGGAGGGATTTTCTTATGAGAAGAGGGTGAGTAGGTTGGACCTGTACACATTGGAGTTTAGAAGAATGAGAGGTGACTTTATTGAGTCAAATAGGATTTTCAGAATGCTGAGAGATTACTTCCTTTTGTGGGAGAGTCTGGGACCCGAGGGCCTAAACTCATTTAAGACAGAAATCAGGAGCAATTTCATCTCCCAGAGAATAGCAAATCCATGGAATTCTTTACCATAAAGAGCTGTAGAGGCTCTGGGCGCGTATGGGGTATCAGGAGGGAACATGTCATGACCTTTCAGGGTGGTTTGCCCATCCTTTGTCCCACCTGGCACTCAGCTCTCACCTGTGGCTCCCCGTAGCTGTTTGCACACGACATTGGCCACACCTCGGGCAATGGCCTTTACAAGCCAGCTAAACCAGGTCGAAGGTAGCTGATGGGTCTCAAACCTCAGTGAGATAGGGAGATGTTATTCCAGCATGTGAAGACAAAGTCTGGCGGATTGAGCGGAAAAGACCAGTGGGAGGTCCAATGGTCAAGGAGGTAGTCCCTGCAAGCGTCATGGAACGCAAAGAGCAGGACAAGACACAGAAGACATCCTGGTCATCCACTGTGCCTAATTCCATCTCAAACCGCCTTGATTCTCGTCTTGCCACTGGACACTGGATTGGATGGGAATTGGGAAGAGAGAGTGAGGCTGACACTGCACAACTCTCCCTCATTTTAATCCAAATCAAGCACTAGTTTTGACACCATCATCGTCATCATCAGTTTCTTGTTCAACCCTTGAAGTCCTGTGACGATGGGTAAGCAGCAAAGCAGCAGGTGTGCATACACTGGAAGCTGTAGTCATGGACCTGCACACAAGCTGCTCAGGTCTAATGGTTGTTTTTTGCTGACCGAAGCAGCAATGAAACTCGGCGTCTACCTGGGCGACTGAGCAGTTCTCATCAGGAATGCACCGTTCACCTCCATAGAATGAGGAAGGAGCTGGAAAAGGTGCCCTAAACATTGCCTGCTTCACTCCACCCTGACCAGTTTACCACAGCTGGCAGGGATCTCATCTTGCAGTTGAACACATAAAATAAAACATAAGGTGACACCGCTCACCACTGGCACTTGGAACATGCGCACGCTTTTGGACAACCCTACAGCAAACAGACCAGAAAGAAGAACAGCCTTAGTTGCCAGAGAGCTTGCAAGATACAAAATTGACATTGCAGCCCTGAGTGAAACTCGTCTTGCCAATGTAGGTCAGTTGAATGAACCTGGAGGTGGATACACTTTTCTCTGGAGCGGTTGTGGCAGTGATGAGCATCGTGATTCTGGAGTTGGATTTGCTGTCAGGAATCATCTTGTTTGGAAACTTGATAGTCTACCCAAGCATGTGAATGACCGGCTTATGACATTACAGCTTCCACTACAGAACAGAAGTCAAGCCACCCTGATCAGCACCTATGTCCCCACAATGAACAAACCAGATGAAATGAAAGACAAGTTCTACGAAGAACTAGATGCTCTACTATCAGCAGTGAGCAGGACTGAGAAGTTGATCTTGCTTGGTGATTTCAATGCAAGAGTAGGGTGTGACTCTGCAATCTGGCAGGGGGTCTTTGGGAGGCATGGAGTGGGCAACTGTAACAATAATGGCTTACTCTTACTGAAGACCTGTGCAGCACACGATCTCCTTATCACCAACACAACCTTCCGTCTCCCTACCTATAACAAGACCTCCTGGATGTACCCCCGCTCGAAGCATTGGCATCTTATCGACTATGTCATTGTCAGGAGAAAAGACAGGCAGGATGTCACAGTGACCAAGGCCATGTGTGGTGCTGACTGCTGGACAGATCACAGACTCATTGTCTCCAAAATGAGGCTCCGCATCAGACCAACAGGCAACCACAAGGAAGCAAAGTTATGAAAAGAATCAATGCGGCCAAGCTAAAGAACCCAGCATAGCTTCAGCACTGGCTGAAGACTTAGAAATCAAGCTTGCTGACCTACACATCGCAGGCAGTGCTGAGGATGACTGGGAATGCTTCAGGGATGCTATCCATATATCTGCGCTAAAGACACTTGGGCCCTCCACCCACAAGCAGCATGATTGGTTTGATGAGAATGATGAGGAGATACAGGCTATACTTGTTGAAAAGCACCGTCTTCATTGGACCTGTCAGAATGACCCATCTTCAGCTGCCAAGAAAAATGCTTTTACCAGTGTTCGTAGGACAGTCCAGAATAAACTGTGTAAAATGCAGGATGCCTGGCTCAACACCAAGGCAGATGAAACGCAGGGATAAGCTGACAGGAACAACTTGAAACGGCTCTATAAAGCCCTCAACACTCTCTATGGACCTCAATCTCTCGGGAGTTACCCCCTCTTGAGTACAGATGGTACAACTCTCATTACAGAGAAGACTCAGATCCTGCAGAGATGGGCTGAACACTTGAAGCCGTCCTCAACCGACCGTCATCTATTAACGATGAGGCAATAGACGGGATTCCCCAGGTTGATATCAACAGCGCCATGGTGGTAGCTGAAGTCACGAAAGCTGTCCGCCAGCTATCCAGTGGCAAAGCCTCAGGGGCAGATGTCACACCCACAGAGATCTATAAAGCACTTACCGAGAAGCTCACTGAGTTATTCCAGTCCTTTTGGAAGTAAAGATCCATTCCTCAGGAACTTAAAGATGCTTCCATCATACATCTCTGCAAAAGGAAGGGCAATCTGAAAGTTTACAACAACCACCGAGGAATCTCGCTGCTCTCCATCCCAGGAAAAACCCTTGTAAGAGTCCTGCTAAATTGTCTGGTCACTCATCTGGAATTGGGCCAGAGTCACAGTGTGGCTTTGCAAAGGTCATGGGACTACTGACATGATTTTTCCTGCGCGCCAACTTCAGGAAAAGTGTCAGGAGCAGAATCACAAGTTCTACATAAGCTTTGTTGACCTTGCGAAGGCCTTCAACACTGTAAGCTGACAAGGCCTGTGGAGGATCATGTCAAAGTTTGGTTGCCTCTCCCAAAATTCATTCAGATGGTACGCCAGTTCCATGATGGCCAGAGTACTGTATGGCAGAGAATGCTCTGAGGCATTCCCAGTCACCAATGACATCAGACTGGGTTGTGTGCTCGCATCCAGACTGTTCAGCATGATGTTTACTGCCATGCTGCATGATGCCTTCCAGGACAGTGTTGCTGGAACCAGCCTCAAGTACAGAGTGGATGGGAAGCTTTTCAACCTGAGACTTCAAGCTATTATCAAAGTGAAAGAGAGATTTCCTCTTTGCCAATGACTGTGCCGTGTATGCTGGCTCAGAGCCAGAGATGCAAGTCAGTAGGGATAAATTTTCCACGGTTTGTGACAACTTTGGACTCACCATCGACATTAAAAAGACAGAAGTCATGCACCAGCCTGCTGCTCATGCACCATACACAGAACCATAATCACAATCAAAGAGCAGAAACTACAGGCAGTGGGCCAGTTCCCTTATCTTGGCAGCACCTTCTCCCAAGCAGTGACTATTGATACAGAAGTTAACTACTTTCAGTAGACTGCACTCCACTGTATGGGAACATTGAGGAATCAGCCCAGCAACAAAACTGAAGGTCTGTAATGCCATGGTACTCACTACCCTCCTGTATGCCTGCGAAACGTGGACTGTGTATCGAAGGCACGCAAGACAGCTCAATCATTTCCACATGACTTGTCTTCGTAGAATATTACGCATCCGTTGGCAAGACAAAGTACCAGACACTGAAGTTCTCTCTAGAGCAAGTCTACCATCAGTCCACATACTGCTGATGAGAGCACAGACCCAATGGGCAGGTCGTGTCATCCGTACGTCAGACAAGCGCATACCCAAGCAGCTCCTTTTTGGGGAACTCTCTTCTGGAAGACGCTTGCATTGAGGGCAGAAGAAATGTTTCAAAAACAGACTCAAAGCCTCCCTGAAGTCGCTTGACATAAATACGACCAGCTGGGAAACACTGGCATAAAACTGTCCTAACGGCGCTGCCTCATCCACGAGGGCTGTCAAGCTTACGAAGCAAGGTGTATTGCTGAAGCACAACTTAAGCATGAGCTGCACAAGTCCAAAGCCACCAGTGCAACAACTACAGTGTCTACACAAGTCTGTCCAATATGTTTCAGGTCATTGGTTGGCCTGATCAATCATCTTCGGACACATTGCAACCAGTCTCAAAATGACTAATGGTGTCGAGGTCTTCATCAATGACGATGGACAAACAACACAGAGTCTAGGTCATTAAGTATCTTTAAGGCTGAGATGGACAAATTTCTGATCAGTAAGGGAATCAAGGGTTATGGGGATAATGCAGGGAGGTAGAGTTTAGGATGATCAGTCATGATCTCATTGAATGACAGTACAGACTCAGTGGGTCAAACGGTCTGCTTCCGCTCCTGTCTTATAGTTACATAGCCCATGCTTCAGATGTTCCATAGTGTTTGTTGCTCCATGATGTGGAGGACAATGACAAAGGTAACTCCAGTAACACCACAGGATGCTATCAATGGACTCTGGGAAGCAGCACTTTCAGACACTTCATTATGAGCACAGTTAAAGTTTATTTGCTCTTGAAGTTAGTGACTTAAAAAGACCATTTTCTCTAATATTAGATTCCACATGGTCTGTAAATAAATAGTGATGCACAAGATCCATCACATTTTTATGTGAATCATCACTTTTCTTTGGAGAATTCTGCTAAACAGTAAAAGCAGATGAGCAGTAAATCATTTGGACTGTATTCCAGCACCTATGATATTGTGATATGATAAATGATATTGTCCATCATATAATTTATCGCTTTATTCTTGATTCATTTCACTATATGATGCCATAACTTCTAACATGCCACAAGATTAATTGCTACCAGAATTTTTAATTTGAGCTTTATTTCACTAAACTCATATGAAAATATGTGGATTCGTGATTTATGAAGTAATCAAAGTCCAGTGTTCTGAACTGAATGAATTCTTTGCAGTAAAATGGTGACATCTGATGATATCTGGAGCCACATTCAGAAGTGAAGGAATAACAAACTGTGACACAACTTTGTTTCTGGGTTCCTATTGTCTGATCCTTATTAGCCCCACCAAATTGGCACATAAATGGAATTCATTAGCCTGGTCTCCAGCAGGAAACAAACCAAATGTTGCTTTGATCTGCTTGACTCTTGGCTCAGCCTAATAAGATCAAGAGTACAGCTCCACTCTCTTAAGGATAGAACATTCAATAAATAAAAGCAAATTAGTGCGGATGCCAGAATCTGAAACCAAAAGAGAAAATACTGGAAGATCTCAGTAGGTCTGGCAGCATCTGTAAGGAGAGGAAACAGCTGATGTTTCAAGTCAAGATGATCCTTTGTCAAAGCAGGAACAGTATAGACAGCATATCAGGAAAATGTGGGGATTTGTGCAAACTCTGTGTCTGAGTCACTCTGGCTCAGTTTTTGAGCAGGTTTGTGACTGAAAGGCACACTGAGAGAGGGGACAAGGAAGAAATGTATGGATTGTTCATAACGTTGTCCGTTTTGGCAGGAAGAGTAGAAAAACAGTATTTTATTTAAATGGAGACAGACTGCAAAGTTTTGTGGTGCAGAAGAATCTGGGTGACCAGGTACAAAATGTTAAAATCTTCTTAATCCATTTTAATTACTTTGGGGGCGATTTTTCCCCCACAGTTCCATGATGGGTGGGGGTGGTGGACCATGCATAGGTCTACTGACCTTGGACAGGTTTTTCCAGTTTAGGGGTGGCTGGAAAATCCCATCCTTTATATTCCTATCTTTACTCTTCCATTTCTAAAACCTTGCTTTCCATCTTGTTTCACTTCCCCCCTCACTCACACTAAGATGATCTGTCATATACCTACACTCTGCATCTCTGTTTTGCCATTTACACATTCCGATCTCTTAATGGACACTGTCAACACCATTCCTAGCCTTTATCATCATTATTTAAAATCCCTTTTTTTTTTGTCTATGCCATTCCTATCAATTACAGCCTTCCCTTCTCACAGTATAGACCTCATCCTATTTCCCTCTTCCTCAGCTCTGATGAAGGATCATCCAGATTCAAAACATTGGTTCCCAATGCTCTTTCCACGGATGCTTTCAGACCTGCTGAGATTTTCTAGCATTTTCTGTTTGTGTTTCAGCATCCAAAGTATTTTGCTATTAACAAAAAGTTAGTATACAGCTACAATAAACAATTAGGAAGGGAAATGGAATCTTGGCATTTATTACATGGGGAATGGAACATAAATATAGGGAAGTTTTACCGCAGCTGTACAGGGCCTTGGCGAAACCACATCTGGAATACTATAATTTTGGTCTCTTTATTTGAAAAGTGATATAATTACTTTGAAAGCATTCAGAGACAATTTGTTCAAATAATTCCTTGAATGAAGGTATTACCTTATGAAGAAAGATTGAACTGATTGGGCCATTTCAGAGAATGAGAAGTGAACTTATTGAAACATTTAAGATAATAGGGCAGATGTTTTCACTTGGGAAAGAGACTAGGATCAGAGAACACAGTTTAAGAAGAGATCTACTCTTTTAAGATGTTTTATAATTCAGGTTAGAAGCTCTTAAGTGTTTTATATAATCTGCCTGGATCATAAGTTTTGCACTTAGAATGTGGCTAGGATAAGAACGAGATGTTTCACTTCAGGTGTGATTCAAATGATCTTCTAGGGAGCTTTTCACAACAAAGTTTATTTAAGTATATATTTAACATGTATAGGAAGAAAATTATCAACAGCTTTTACCAAGTACAAACAAGAAAAAGAACTATGATATTGTATAAACTTTAACAATTAAAATACCGTTCCAATCAAATAAATCCTATAAACAAAACCCTCACCACATGTTTAGCAGAAAAAATACGAATGCTCACTTGATGCTAGAACTTAGTTCTTTAGTTGGATGTTGCAGCTGGCTTGATGCACAAGACAAGGTTGAAGTCATAACAGCAGGGAGAGGCTGTAGCTGGCAAACCACCAACAGCAGAGTTTTCACCCCAGGATACTGAGTTAGATACTTTTTTGATAGATAAAGGAATGAAAGATTATGCTGAACGAACAGAAGAATGGAGTTGAGGCCAAAACCAGATCAATCATGATATTACTGACTGCTGGAGAAGGCTTGCAGGACTCAATGGCTTAGTCCTGTTAAGTCCTATTCCTATATTCCTATGAAGATAGTCACATCATTTAGAAAGATATAAGCACAGGAAAAGGAGTGTATGAAGACAGTCAGGAGGGTTAGGAGAATTCAGTGGAGATGGTGAAGGATGATCTGTAGGATCTAATACTGTCCTAACAGCTACAAGTCCTTGCAATCTGCCAGAGGAAAGCTATAGGGAGGCAGGTCAGAATGTTCACCAAAACACTAAGGAACAGAAAGAAGTTCAATATTGGGGGCTGAGCAGAATAGAAAGGCACAATTAGAGGACATTCAATATATAGGTTGATAGAAAATAGCTTCTGCAGTTGTGAACAAGAATTCAAAACAATGTTTTCAATGGCCAGTAAAGAACCTGCTTTACGGCAAGTAAAGAACATCTCAAAGCAGCTGGAAAGGAAGTTGGAAAGGGCAGATTATTGTGAACCATGTCGGCATGAAATAGGAAAAGACATTTGCCTTTAACAAAAAGTTAGTATACAGCTACAGTAAGCAATTAGGAAGGGAAATGGAATCTTGGCATTTATTACATGAGGAATGGAACATAAATATAGGGAAGTTTTACTGCAGCTGCACAGGGTCTTGGCGAAACCACATCTGGAGTACTACAATTTTAGTCTCTTTATTTGAAAAGTGATATAATTACTTTGGAAGCATTCAGAGACAATTTGTTCAAATAATTCCTTGGATGAAGGTATTACCTTATAAAGAAAGATTGAACTGATTGGGCCATTTCAGAGAATGAGAAGTGAACTTATTGAAACATGTAAGATGTACGGGGTCTGTATCCAAGTTCAGTGTCAATTAGCATAGGGATAAACAGATCAAGAAAGTAAGCCTGGGATGTACCACTGGGATGTACCATTGGAATCTATCACTGGGATGTACCATGGAATCTATGACTGGGATATATCACTGGATTGTACCACTGGGATATACCACTGGAATATACCACTGGAATATACCACTGGAATGTACCAATGGAGTGGAACGATGCTGGAGCCAAGTTCCTGGTGACAAGGATAAACAGCAAGGAGTTCACAAAAATAAGGGGATGGATCTAGATTGAAATAATAAAAACCGGCAGATAAGAAAAAGAGGAGAACTGCCAAGATCTTCAACAGTCCAGGCAAAGGCCTTTGAACTCTGAGAAAGATATACTCCATGTACTGACATCATATGCATAAAACCAGCAAAGTTCAGCACCTTGAGAATTCCAGGTTTATTGACAAAAATATCGGTCTTTATCCAGACTTATTCCTCATTTTGTAGTCTAAAGCAAATCCTTCCTTCAGTATTTTGCATTTTCAGTTAATTATTGAGACAAGTATTTTCAATCACATGCATTATTTTTGTACTAAAACTATTTGAGCGTACATTCCATATAATCTAATATTGAACAACCCTGACACAAGCTCAATTAGTTCTCTCCGAATCACACTCTTCTTCACCGAGCTCACAGCTGAGTCCACAGGAGCAGTGAAAATCCATCTAATTCATTTGGAAGAGGTGGTCATCAGGACCACTGCCAGTTCACTTCCAAAGCCTACCTGCCCCATACAGCCAGAGAATCTGATACTTCCTTCCCTCACCTTTTCTCCTTCCCGCTTCCCCTTTTCAACATTCTAACTCTGCCCCTCCCCCAACATCTTCATCTGTCACAGCTTACAGCTTCTCTGCCATTTGGCCATTCACACTCTTTATTCTCTCTGTGAACAGCCATTAGCAGTTTTTTTCCCTGCTTCCTATGGCTATGATATAGAGATGCCAGCGTTGGACTGGGGTAAACACAGTAAGAAGTCTGATAACGCCAGGTTTAAGTCCAACTGATTTATTTGATAGTAAAACTCGCAAACCTTCGAGGTGCTTCGACCTCTTCACCTGACAAAGAGGTCAAAACACCTCTAAAATACGCGAGTTTACTATCAAATAAATCGGTTGGACTTGAACCTGGTGTTGTCAGACTTCTTCCCATGGCTATGACTCATCTTTCATTCCCTCATCCTGCAGTATAAATATCTCACACTTTCTTTGCCTTTTGCTTTGACAAAGGATTATATGGATCTGAAACACCAGCTCTTTTCTCTCCTTACAGATGCTGCCAGACCTGCTGAGATTTTCCAGCCTTTTCTCTTTTGGAATCTGATACTGATCAACATGTTTGCTCTACAAATCCTTCAACCTCCAATCCCAGACTCATCCACATTCCAATTCATCTTGTCTAAAGATATCAATTCAGATTATTTTAAACTGTTGACCAATTCATTCAAACTGCTTAGAATCAGGATAGGTATAAAGATGCTTCAAGATAGCTGAAGAGTCCTTCAAGATGATCAGTTGCTCCAAAT
Organism: Sphyrna mokarran; assembly: GCA_024679065.1. Classification (NCBI taxonomy): domain Eukaryota; kingdom Metazoa; phylum Chordata; class Chondrichthyes; order Carcharhiniformes; family Carcharhinidae; genus Sphyrna; species Sphyrna mokarran. The sequence goes on from JAGIQG010000018.1 coordinate 50,753,373, forward strand.
TAATTCTGAACCTGAATTGACTGAAAACTTCATCACTATTATACAACAATCTGTTGTCAAACCATCAGCCCAGTGAATGGTTCCAGCCAAATAAAAATACTCAGTTAGATTGGGAGACACAAAGTGAATATCATAAGGTTCCTGTGCAAAAGAAAGGATAGCATTGCCCTTCGCAAGAGTTTATTTATTAGAATCACAAATAGGCTCACATTAACACTGCAATGAATTAAATGTGAAAATCCCCTAGTCGTTACACTTCGCCACCTGAGGGAGAATTTAGCACAGCCAATGCACCTAACCAGCATGTCTTTCAGATTGTGGGAAGAAATTGGAGCAACAAAAGGAAACTCACGCAGACACGGGGAGAATGTGCAAACTCCAGAATGACAGTCACTCAAACCGGGAATTGAACCCAGCCCCTGGTGCCGTAAAGCAATCACTGTGCCACCATGCCACCCTGTGCCACCATGCCTTGCAAATGTAGCAACTATGAAGACTCCACACTTCCCACACTGCAAATTCCCACTCGCCTGTATTTTCCAACCTGTTTCCAATCTGCTATGTATTTCCATCTTTTCCTAGCTATTAAATAAGGTTATGAGAAATTGGTAATCTCAAAAATTCTAATATAATTGTGCCTTCAGATACCACTGTCAGAGCGACATTACGTGACTCATTGAGTTAAGTGGCACATCAACTAACATCATGTGACTGACAATTTAACCATTTATTTGTGAAATACTGATGTGATGACTGAAAGTGACCACTGGGTGGCACCACAAACCTTTTGTGGCAGACATGTTGTTATGGGTGTGTTCACTCAGATACGCGTCAAAATTAAACATTCAAAGGGACAAAGTATCAAAGTGTACAAAATACTCAGATAAAAAAGCTTCCCATGTAAGGGAAGGTAATGACCAGTGGTATTATGGCCAGTGTATTAATCCAGAAAGTCAGTTAATCTTTCGGGGACTTGGGTTCCAATCCCGCCACGGCAGATAGTGGAATTTGAATTCAATAAAATAAATCTGGAATCAAGAACGTAGTGATGATCATGAAACTATTGTTGGAAAAACCTGTCTGATTCACTGGAGCTCATTAGGAAAGGAAATCTACCACCCTTATCTGATCTGACCTACATGTGACTCCACAACCACAGCAATGTGGTTGACTCGCAACTGCCCTCTGAAAAAGGGCAACCAAGGATGGGCAATAAAGTCTGGCCAGCCAGCGACACCCATGTCCCTCAAATGAATTTTAGAAAAAGGATTAATTAAAGACATTGAGTTTCAAAGCCGTGACTCATGGGATGGGCCATGTGGAAGGAAATGAAAAGTTCTGAAAGTAGTCAGTTTTTCAATTTTTGTTAGACAATGAGCAGTCCAGAATTTAACTCCACTGAATTTAAGCCAATGTCCAGAGTGAGGGAGTTCACTCCTTCAAGTTCAAGTCCCATTCCAGGACCTGACAGCAACGGGAGCTGTGTCCATAATATGGCCGGAGTATCGACTTAAAAGTTATTCCAGCACACGCCAATGGCTGCTGGGAAATGTGGGAGAGATTCCTGCTCAGCAATGTGAGGGAAAGAATGGTGAAACATTGAAAGCAATCCCAAGATGTGTAGGTTAGGCAGATTAGCCAAGCTAAATTGTGCCTTAGTGTCTAAAGATGTGTAGGTTAGGTGGATTGGCCATGCTAAATTGCCCCTTAGTGTCCCAAGGTGTGTAGGGTAGGAGGATTAGCCATATTAAATGCGTGATGCCACGGAGATAGGGCAGAGGGAGGGCCTGAGAAAGTTATGCAGACCTAATGGCCTGGGGGCCTCTTTCTGCAGTGTAGGGATTCTATGCTGTTATAATTCAGGTCAAAAACTCCAAAGCGTTTTAGGAAGCCCAACTGGATCATACGTTTTGCAATTTGAATTTGGTTAGGGCGTGCATGAGATGATTCACTTCTGAGATGATTCAACTGGCCCACTAGGGAGCTTTTATCAAACAAAGTTTATTTAAGAATACAGTTAACATATAGCAATAACTTTTACCAATTACAAACAAGAGAAGAACAACCATGATATTGTATAACCCTTGGTAAATATATGCAATGTTCCAATCAAACAAACTTCCCCATAAACATCCACCTGCCACAGGTTTAACACAAAAAATAAGAATGCTCATGTAATGCTGGAACTCAGTCCTTTGGTTGGATGCTGCAGTTCTCTTGAGATACACACGGACAAGCTTGGAGTGAGAACAGCTTCCAAAAGCACCAGAGAAAAAGAGACAAAACATAGAACACTACAGCACAAACAGGTCCTTCGGCCCACGAGTTGCGCCGATCACATCTATACCTACCAATCCACAGACCTATCTATAATCCCCCTAAAAGAGAGAGAGAGAGAGACTCCAGGTACCAGCTAGCAAATCACTAAGAGCAGAACTTTCACTCCAGGAAGGTAAGATGCCTTGCTTCCAGCTCGCCAGCAGAATTTACAAAACCAAGGAGAAAGAGAGAAGCAGAAAGAAACACTGTTTTTCAATCTGTTGCTCAAGTACCTTCTAGATTAAAACTACAGTCCCCCCCGTCCAAAAGAAATGAAATGTCTCCTGTCGGCTGAGTTATCAAATATTCAGAAAAATGAGTCCAAGCAAATTAGCTGAGCACTAAAAATCCAACAATATCAGAAATATTCCACCTTTCACTTACTTAGTGATCTCAGATAACACATTCTGCACCACATAGCAGAGAACCCAATTTAGAAAACAGCACATCCTGCAAATATCCATCAACATCCCGATGAGGAATCTCGGTGTTTATGACAAACATCACACATGCAGAATGGGATCTTACACTTGCACCTGATTAGCTGAGATAGCGTATTCATCAAAGAAAACTCCACTGAATAATGCAAATCCTGAACTGGAACACTGATGAATCAACAAATTTATCTGAAGCATAAATTTAAAAGAATTGGTGTCTAAAAGTTTTGAGGCAAAAACAGTAAACAGGGAGACTGAAGGCACACTTGAAGGTCAACATTTGGGTGGCACAGTGGTTAGCACTGCTGCCTCACAATGCCAGGGTCCTGGGTTCAATTCTGGTCTCCTTTTAATGTACTCCCCAAGTCTGCACATGTTCTAGTTTCCTCCCACGTGCTAAAGATGTGTGGGTTAGATTGATTGGCCGTGCTAAATTGCCCTTTAGTGCCTGGGCGACTAACAGGTAAATACGAAGGGTTATGGTGATAAAGCCTGGGTGGGATTGTGGGCAGTGCAGACTTAATGGACTGAATGGCCTCCTTTTGCACCACAGAGATTCTACGATTAACATTAATAGATCAGTCATTTAATAAACTGAACAAGCCCTCCCTATACACAGGATCTGCTCAGATGAAGAAGATCACAATAGACACCGCCAACGCAGAAAGACCCCCTCGTAAGAATAGGATATGGCGCTTGACTCATCAATCGACAATTCCAATGTGCTACAGTAAAAAAAAACCACACAGATCTCTTCAGAAGACAAACACGGGGCACAGTGGATAGAGTACCCTTCGTCATCCAGTGCATCTCTGGACATCTTCTCCGGAGCCTTCAACGTGTTACTGATGAAGATGAACATCTCGCCAAGGCCATCCCCATATCTTCACCATGTGTCTTCAAACAATGGTGCAACCTCAAACAGACCATTGTACACAGCAAACTGCCCAGCCTTCAGGAGAACGGTGACCACGGCACCACACAACCCTACCGCAGCAACTTCTGCAAGGTGTGCCGGATCATCGACACGGATGCCATTATCTCACGTGAGAACACTATCCACCAGGTACACAGTACATACTGTTGTGACCTGGCCACTGTTGTCTATCTGATACGCTGCAGGAAAGGATGTCCTGAGGCATGGTACATTGGTGAGACCGTGCAGACGTTACAACGATGGATGAATGGACACCGTTCGACAGTCATCAGGTAGGAGTGTTCCCTTCCTGTCGGGGAACACTTCAGCAATCAAAGGCCTCTGATTTTCAGGTAAGAATTCTCCAAGGCAACCTTCATGATACACAACAACGCAGAATTGCTGAGCCGAAACTGATAGCCAAGTTCTGCACTCGAGGACAGCCTCAACCGGGATCTCAGGTTTGTGTCACACTATCTGTAACCCTCACAACTTACCTGGGCTTGCAAAATCTAACTGTCCTGGCTGGAGACAATACACGCTCTTTAACCTGTGCTTAACCCTCTTTCCACTAATATTGTCTGCATCTGTAAAGACTTGATTACCTGTTAAGACTCACATTCCAACTATTATCTTATAATTGAGTTTGTGTCCTAATATGCCCTGCTTGTGAAACCAAACTCTTTACTTACCTGATGAAAGGCTGGTGCTCCAAAAGCTCATGGTACCAAATAAATCTGTTGGACTTTAACAGGAAACTCTTTACTGTGCTTACCCCAGTCCAACGTTGGCAACTCCATGTTATTAATAAACTGGGACATAGACTTAAAGTAACTGTGAGAATGCTGACATGGGAGTTGAGAAGGATTTCTTTTTCTGGGACACAGTGGGTGGTGGGAATCTGGACCTCACCTACCTGAAAAGATTTTTGTCCTCGTCACTTTTACAATATCCTTGGACTCGCACTCAAAATGCCCTAACCTGCAGGGCTCTGGGTAGATCGCTGGAAAGTGGGATTGGATGGGTTGTTTCTTTTCTGGCCTGCGCAGACATGATGGACCAAATGCCATCAGTTTTTGAGACAGAAACAGAATTGAAATGGAGGATGAGCAGAAGATAGTTAATATGTTTCATTGTTTCCTCCAAATATTCACTCGGAAGGATATAAGCTACATGTATTCCTGAAACAGCAATAATCCGAATAGAATTAAAAGATTGAACACAATAAAATGGAAATATTAGATAACCTTAGCAGGTTCAAAACAAATATATCCCTGGGGAAGGATGATATTTATCTCCAAGCGTTAATGAAACTGGAGATAGTTTGAAGAGGCACTGGCTGATGTCAGTGAATGAATGAGTTTGGGGAAATGCCTGTTGTTTATAAGGAAGTGGACATGATGATCGTTGGAAAAATGCAGCCAAATAAGATACAGGATCACAAATCCATCCAATTGTTGTAAGATAATGGAATATACCAACCAAGTAATTAGCAATCAACATAAATTCAGAAGGAAGTCTTGTCTAATGAGAATCATAGAACCCCGACAGTCTTTTTGAGGAGGTGATATACAAGTCAACCCAAGACATAGATCCCTTTACTTACAAAATGCATCTTCAAGGTTACATTGAAGATTATTAATTAAGCTTCAATGTGGAATTCAGGATAAAATCTGTGCATGGATAAAATCTGTGCATGGATTAAACACTGAGCTGAACAGTAGCAAGCAGCAATGTCCACTTGGAGAAGTTATGTTGGGGGAAGCAAAGTGTTGAATGGAATGTCCCCGGAGTTACCTTAGTAACCTCAACAATTTTCACTAATGACTTGAATTCCGAAGTTCAATGCAAGTTTCTCCAATTCTCAAACAGCACAAGCCTGAAAGGAATAATTAAGCAGAGGCAGTTTTTATATTTGTTTCCATGATGTGGGTGTTGCTGGCTGGCCAGTATTTATTGCTCATCCCTATTTGCCCTTGAGAAGGTGGTGCTGAGCTGCCTTCTTGAATAGCTGCAGTCCCTGGGGTGTAAGTACACCCACAATGCTGTTAGGGAGCGAATTTTGACCCAGAGACAATGAAGGAATAGTCAATAAATTTCCAAATTAGGATGGTGAGTGACTTTGAAGGGATACTCCAGATGGTGATGTTCCCAGGTATCTGCTGACCTTGTTTATCCCGATGATAAAGGTCATGAGTTTGGAATGTACAGCGTAAGAATCTTTGGTGAATTGCTGCAATGCATCGTGTAGATAGTACACACTGCTGCTACTGAGTATCGATGATGGAGGGAGTGAATGTTTGTGGATGTGGAGCCAATCTAGTGGGGGCTACTTTGTCTTGGTCGGTGTTAAACTTCTTGACTATCGTTGGAGCTGCACCCATCCAGGCAAATGGAGTGTTCCATCATACTCCTGACTTGTGCTTTGTAAAGGTGGTCAGGCTTTGGGGAGTCAGGAGGTGAGTTACTTATCGCAGAATTCCTAGCTTTGACCTACTCTGGTAGCCACAGTATTTACATGGCTAGTCTACTTCAGTTTCTGGTCAGTGATAACCTCTAGGATGTTAATAGTGAGGGATTCAGTGATGATAATGCCAATGAATGTCAAGGAGTGATTGCTGGATTCTCTGTTGTTGGAGATGGTCTGACAGCTGTGTGGTGCAGATTATACTTGCCACTTGTCAGCTTAAATGAGGTTTTGCTGCATTTCGGCATGGACTGCTTCAGTATCTGAGAAATTGTGAATGACGCCAAACATTATGCAATCATCACTGAAGGTCTCCATTTCTGACTTCATGATGGAAGGCAGTTAATTAATGAAGTAGCTGAAATGGTTGGGCCTATCCTGAGGAACTCCTGCAGTGATGTCCTAGCACTAAGATGAATTGCCTGCAACGACTACAAGTATCTTTCTTTGTGCAAGATGAGACTAGAATTTCCCCTGATTCCCACCTTCTTTAGTTCTGCCAGGACTTCTTGATGCCACACTCAGTCAAATGCTGCCTTGATGTCAAGGGCGATTATTGTCACCTCACCTGTGGAATTCAGCTCTTTTGTCCATGTTTGAACCAAGGCTGTAATGAGGTCAGGAGCTAAATGATCGTGGCAGAATCCAATTGCGCATCAGTGAAGAGGTTATTGCCAAGCAAGTGCACTTTGCTGACAACAACTATTCTCTTACTCAAACAGATGTAAATGGACAGAGATGGAGCAGAACAAATTTAATTTGGACAAATATTGTTACGATTCCAATAGAGGTCATTAACTTTGAAAAGTATATGCATTTCCCAAATGACAAATGGAAAGAACCAAAGGGACAAGATTTAAATTTTTAAGACTTTTATTGTAACAATACAATCATTAATTCAATGTACATAAGATAACAGAAATATCACTCCCAGCTTGCCAGCAGAGATACAGTTCTCCCCATCATGCTAGATTGAAATTTCCAGTGTCCTTTGTCAATAGTTGCACTCAACCCAGGTTTTTTCAGATATTATTGCCACCAGCGAGGCACACGTTGGAAGACTCTCCAATCCATAAATCTTCAAAGCCCAATCTTTTCCATTCCCTTTCTTTCAAACAGAAACCGAATCTCACTGCAGCTTGGTCATTAACACAAAATGGTTCCTCTACTTCTCTGCAATAGTGGCTTCCTCATTTCAGCATCACAAAGAGCAGCTGTCCCTTTTCTGTGCAATACATAAACTTGAGCGGCTTTCTGTTTTATTTCTCTCCCAATGCAACCAGGTCACATGGGCCTGTCTCCAATGTGAGATATTTATCAGGAATGTTCTGCTTTACTTTGTTTTAAAGGTATATAACTGTTTTGTGACACTCAATGTTCATTAAAACATAATGAACAAAGATGGGAAGAACTCTGCAGGGAACATATATTGAAACAGGAAAGGATAGAAGCGAAAGAAAACTAGGGTTTTGATTAATCTCAGTGGAGCAACAAGCAATAAAACAAAACAAAATCTGCACTGTATAATGGAAACAGTTCAAATTGGAGCAAGTTATGCTGAAGCCATGTAATGTTCTGATCTAATCACCTTTAAATGCTGCATCCTATTCTGGTCAGTCAAACAGAAGGGTTCACTGCTGGTGCATAGAGTCGATTGAGTTATGAGAATGTACTTTGGCTTTCAACCTTGAAGATAAGTGACCAAAGAGTAACTGTATCAAAGTCTGTAAGATAGTAAATTGGATTTTTTTTCAAAAAAGCGCTGCTGGATGCAGATCATTACTTCAAACTAAATTACAATCGTGGAGCATGAGGACGCAGACTCAAGAGCCATGACAGTCAAATGTAAGGTGAGTGTCAGGGAGCTCTGCCTCCTGTCTCACACAACGAGTGATCAATGCATGCAATAGCATTGTGAAGGTCAGAAAACTGCAATCAATTCACAACATCAGGTGTGGCAATGGGAGGGCAGTATGGGGCTTTGCTGGGTGAATGAGTTAATTCAGGGAAATGGTCTTTATCATCTACACTGTGAGACAGGAACTTTCCAATGGACAAGTAGAATCTTTAACATCATATAAAAAGTCCAAGCAATTTGCCCTGAATTAACAAGATGATTGCTCAAAACAATTAGATTTTCTTTACAATGGCAGGCGAAGGCAAGATGAGGATGCAATTAGCAATATAATGATAAACTATGTTTTGTACAATTTATCACCTCTGTCTCGATGAAACAATGAAACAAACTCAGCAACAGTCTAAGATATCCATTAAGTAAGAGTTGCAGGAAGGCATCTAAAATTAAACAGTGTCACCTCAGTTCTGTGGTTAGTGGTGTAATGCTTTACTCAATGATATTTTTGTAGATTTGTGTTGCGTCTGATTTGCATGTTGAATGTTTAAAGTATAAATATTTTTAAGTTATCTTCATTGTTCGGCAGATGAGGGCAATGAGTCAGCGGTTTGTTTGGATTCAGGTCTGTGCGGATTTATTTTTAATATGACTAATCATACCACTTGCAACACAAAATATGAATCACGCAATATTGCACAGATATAAAACAAGGCCCATGAAATAACTATTGTCCACTCTGGATCTAAAGCTCCTCTGTGTTATATTCTTTGATTTCCATTGGCCAATGGTACAGCAATGTAAGATGGCACCATGATATACGTAGGGCTGAATTTTTAGAATGGCAGGAGGCCACAAGCAACATGTCCCCGCCAACATCGAGAGCCCCGGTGCCATGTTATCCTCCAACTAACATTGATTGACATAATCTTTATGACATCCCACCTTGGGAGAGCTGTCGGTAAATCTGATCAGTAGGCAGACCACTCCAATCCCCCCAGCAACAGCACTGCAGTGGTCAGAAAAGACACTGCAGGGGAGCTGCCAGTAAGAGAAAGAGGTTGCAGGGCTGGGAGAATAGGGAGGGCCTCGGGGTTTGCAAGGGAGGTGATTGGGGTCTCAGGTGGCAAGTAGCTGGGGGAGGGGGGGGTGGTGAGGAGTTCCGGTGCTGGGGTAGAGAATCTGGAAGTTATCAAGCCTTAAGTTAGATGGGGGAAAATGACACCCCAATCTGAAAGGGCTTCTGCTTCAACATTCCCCCCCTACCACCCTCCACCCCACACTCAAGGTCTAATGGGTGGGAAACGGCCCTTAGCTGGCCATTAATTGGTGAGTGGAGGGGACATTTAACCAGGAGGATGCTGAGTGGACTATTACCTGGATATAGGAGGGGGGAGGTGGGGAGGACCCCATTCAAAAATATTCATTGCCTGGCATTGGGATGCAGAGACCCTCCTCAGAGCCAACTCTGTCATTACTGATGATATCCCTCACCCATATTTCCTGCCATCACTCTCATATGGGTGTTGTACTAGAAACTGCCACTCTCTCCTTGGTGATGCCAACATCTGAATAGCCAGCAGATCTCAGTGGGTGTACCTGGCAAAGGCACATTGGGCTGTCCAGAGTTTGGGTGACAAATGGGGCTGAAGGGCCTATTTCCATGCTTGGAAACCTCTATGACTTGATGACTAGCCAGTTCTCCACCCAGCAAGCAAGATCCCTGTCATCTCTTGAAACAGTACATCTTTCTGAGTTAAGCTTTAATTATTCTTCCTTATTGATTGAAAGTCCAAGAAAAACTCAGGGTAGTACCGCTTACAAGTAGATCAGGGTTATAATGGGATTATTGTATTATTACACATTGGTATCTTATTACAGAGAGGGAGTAGTAGTTTCATGAGAGCATATTAAACATCAGTAACTGAATTCTAAACTGCAAACTTGGCATGAACAAAGCTTTAGATGTGCTAGTTAATTACAACAACAATCTCACACCTTTAATGTCCCCAAGACACAGCACAATTCAGTAGAGAGCTACGTCATGAGGAATTGGGGAGTAAACAGACTTGCTAGTTCTCATGTTCAAACACCTCAATAGATTTGGAAATGTTAGAAGGGCTGGGGGAAAATGAAGAGGGATAGAGTCTGCAACTAATAAGAACAAAAATAGAATGCTAAGCTTTCTTGCTCCTGGAACCATTCTGGTGTAAACCTCCTCCGCATCCCATCAAGGATGCTCACACTCTTCCTAAAGTGTGGTGGCCAGAACTCAACACAGACCCCCAGGACCCTCCGTCCTTGCACACTCCTTGGAAATGTGCCATTAAGTTTGTATTGCCTTTCCCAATGCCTTCAGGCAAATGCATCACTTCACACTTGCTAGTATTAAATTCCATCTGCTCTTTGTCCGTGCTGGGATTTTTTTGATATTGAAGGTTTTATAATCACAACAGCTGCCGCTGTTTTATTTTGGAGTTTCAAGTTCCTTCGGTATTTTATTGCATCTCTCTTTACCTTCTTCCCAGTTAATCGTTTTAACTTTATCTAATTTCAGGACCTCTACATCATAGAGTTTGTGTATCCCAGTAAAGTGGCTATGTAAACACAGATTCTCTGATATTCCTGGCTGCAGGCTTCATGAATCATTGGGGATCTGATATATTGTCGAGATTTAAAATTCATTGCTCATATTTGCACTCCCACCAACATTACAGTAAAATCCCCATTGGCAGTGAAACATATTTTTGTAAATTTTCACCCAGTAATCTGGCAGGTCTTTGTCACAAGGAAATGGAACATTTTCCTATTTCGGATAGCCACAGTATTACCTGCAAGAGGGTCCAGTGGCATCGGCATAGATACTGAGCAAAGCTCCCATGGTTTTGCAACAAGAAGCTGCAGCCTTAACACTCTCTATTGCACCATTGTTATCAGGATGAAAAGGTTGACATATGAGGAAAGATTAAAGTTTGAGCTTGTATTCACTGGAGATTAGAAGGATGAGAGAGGATCTGATTGAGGTATATAAAATTTTAAGAGGGATTGATGAGGTAAATGTAGACCAAATGTTTCCTCTTATGGGGTAATCTTGAACAAGAGGTCACAAGTGCAGGTTGAGAGGCGGTAGATTTAAAACTGAAATGAGAAGGAACTACTATTTACCATTTACATAAATGATCTGGAGGAAGGGGTAGAGTGCAGGGTGAAGAAATTTGTTGATGACACGAAGATGAGTGGAAAAGCAAATTGCGTGGAGGGTGTGGAAAACCTGCAGAGGGATCTGGATAGGTTGAGTGAGTGGGCGAGGACCTGGCAGATGGAGTATAATATTAGCAAGAGTGAGGTTATCCACTTTGGTAGGAATAATGGTAGGAAGGATTACTATTTAAATGGAGAAAAGCTGCAGCATGTGATGGTGCAGAGGGAGCTGGGGGTCCTTGTGCACAAATCGCAAAAACACAGTCTGCAGGTGCAGCAGGTGATTAAGAAGGCGAATGCAATGTTGGCCTTTATAGCTACGGGGATAGAATATAAAAGTAGGGAGGTTCTGTTGCAGATGAATAGGGTACTGGTGAGGCCGCAGCTGGAGTACTGTGTGCAGTTTTGGTCTCCGCATTCGAGGAAGGATATATTGGCCTTGGAGGGGATGCGAAGAAGAGGGCATTGGATTATGAGGAGAGACTGAATAGGCTAGGTTTGTACTCCTGGGAGTTTAGAAGGCTGAGAGGGGATCTTATAGAAATGTATAAGATAATGAAGGGGATGGAAAAGGTAGAGGTTGAGAGACTCTTTCCGCTTAGCAAAGATGGCAGGAATAGAGGGCACAGCCTCAAGATTAGGTGGCGGGGGGGGTGTTCAGATTGGAGTTGCGGAGGGGTTTCTTCACACAGAGGGTGGTGAATCTTTGGAATTCTCCGCCTGATGAGGTGGTGGAGGCTTCCTCACTGAATATGTTCAAGTCAAGAGTGGATAGGTTTTTAATTGACAAGGGAATTAAGGGTTACAGGGAGAAAGCGGAAAAATGATACTGAACCACTACAGATTAGCCATGATCTTATTGAATGGCGGGGCAGGACAGAGGGGCTGGATGGCCCACTCCTGCTCCTATTTCTTATGTTCTTATGTTCTTACTTCTCACAGAGAGTGTGAATGAGGAACTTGCTGCCCCATAGCGCAGTGAATCAAAAAGGAGATAGATATATTTCTAATTTAAAATGGGATAAGAGGATATGGGAAACAGGTGGGGAGGTGGATTTGAGACCAGGGATACATCAGCCATATCTGATTGAATTTGGAGCAGGCTCAAAAGGCTGAATTTGCCGACTTCTGCTCCTAATTCCTATGACCCTGTGTTCCATGTCTCACCAGCCTCCCCCCATCCCCCCTCTCCCTCCCTCTCATTTTGTATTCTTTCTGGCTGAAATGGGATCGCTGTGACAGTGATGAACTTGAGGGACTCATAAAGGACTATGTTAAGGCTATCTAAATTAATTTTGCATCTGTTTCATCCCATCAGGAGACATGAATCATTTATAACCCATTGGGCTGCACTAAACAAAACAGGATGCAACAGTGAAAATTCCAGTTTCCACTTTAATGCAACATTCAGTGTATGGTGTAAATAATGCTTTTATGGAAATAACTTCTCAGCAGATTTCAACCGGAATAAATGAAATCAAAATATTTGTCCAGCTTTTGAGCCTATTGTGCTTTCTTATTGATAATCTGCTTCCATTAACAGCACTGGGGCTGGACACTGGCACGGATTAGGTTAAAATTGATGTACAATGAAGAGGAGTTGCTGTTAAAGTCACAGTATGAGCTGTGTTTCTTTTTGACGATTAAGTGCTCAGAAGGGACCTTTTCAAATAATGCCAATGAAAATCAACTTAGATAGACTCAGTAGGATTTAGCTTGCCAAATTAGTGTCAAGTTCAGTTGCAAGTCATCCATAATCCCAAAGAATTACACAAGTGTATAAAAAGTCAATATTTCTCCTTGTGTTTCTTTTAAAATATATTCCCCTGAATACTTTTGCTGTTCCATCACCATGTTCACCCATTTTTAGCTATTTATCTCCATTGCTCCAGGAGATATTATCAGTTTTTTCTTCGATGCATTTTCTCCCTGCTATCTTGGTTCTCTTATGTTAGAATTTAATTTCATTTGCACATTTGTTTTTTTCTCTGTTTTGTTACGATCCCAGATGACATTACTACGGATGGATAGGTCTCCAAGTGGAACCCTAGCTCAATAATCAAAATTCCAATCCAAAGATGTGCAGGTTAGGTGGATTGGCCACGCTAAATTGCCACTTAGTGTCCCTGGATCTAGCTAGGGCAAATGCATGGGTTATGGGGATAGGGCGTGGGAGGATTGTGATCGGTGCAGACTTGAGCGACTGAATGTCCTCCTTCTGCATTGTAGGATTCTATAATTCAATGATTCTATGATTTACTTCTTGTTTAGAGGTATGGATGAACAGTTTAACTAAAGAATTAAACATTTTTTGAACATGAGAGAATTAACTATGTCATTACACATGAACCCAGATTTATGAGGATAATACAAGTTCAAAAGATATCTCATACTCTAATATTCTCAGTAAATATACAATCTATGTAAACCAACAGGCAAAATATAGTCAGACATACTCTGAAACCAAGTAGCAGATGTCATCCAATATACTTCTGTGGATTTCTCATCAAGTCTACGCAGATGCTTGTCACACTGTGGGCCAACTGGTCTCAATGGAACTTTGACTTCCACATGAGTATTTCCAAACTTCACTCTTAAAGAAGCATGCTTTAGAATCTTCTCTCAAACATTGCTTTCTCTTGGATACCTACACCAAGGATCCACTTCCAGGATTTCAAGCTCTCTTTTTAGTATTGTTTTGCCTTGAATTGCCATGTTCATTCAAGTTCCACGCAATCTGTCAGGTACATAGTCAGGCTCAGACAACTACTGTTCACAGGCTGTATTCAAATAGCCCTAAACTTTTGATTTATCTCAGATATCTGGCTTCTCGTAAAATCTGGTTCTAACAGCTGTCTCTAAATCAGAGCACTTTCTCTGGTTTTTTACCTTAGGTTCATCCAAAAGGATCTCGTTCAACTTCTTGTACTTTATTCCTTTGACTAGTCTTCCTGAGATATTCCCTTTTTCTGAACTTCCTACTTTCTGGATTTCCTTTTGTTCTTTCAGCAAGTCTTTTTCCCAACTCTCTTGTCCTGTCCAGTTCCCCTGGGTTGAGCCCAAAACTAAATTCAAAAACCTTTTCTAACTAGAGTGGTTCCCCTTGGTTGCTTAGTTGCTAAGCAAAACCTGGTTTTCTTTAAAGCCTGTTTACTTTCACATCATAAACCTGTAATTTAACAGGTGGCACAGTGGTTAGCATGGTTGCCTCACAGCGCCAGGGACCTAGGTTTAGTTCCCAGCTTGGGTTACTGTCTGTGTGGAGTTTGCATGTTCTCCCCATGTCTGCTTGGGTTTCCTTCAGATGCTCTGGTTTCCTCTCACAATCTGAAAGATGTGCTGGTTGGGTGCATTGACGCAAACAGGCACCAGAATGTGGCGACTCGGGAATTTCCACAGTAACTTCATTGCAGTGTTAATATAAGCCTTGTTTGTGGCTAATAAATAAATGTTACCTTGTGTTACTCTAATTACAATGTAGGCACAGTTTGAAATGACCAAAACTCACAGGTAGACAATCACCTTTGTTTAACATGAAGCTTGATAATGTTTTAACCCTTTCCTATTCAGAAACACAAAATTAAACTTACTTAAATCTATACCTTGTTTCTAATATCCATAAATACAAATATAGATTATTTTAAACTGCCTACTTCCTAACACTATGTGCAATGCAATTAAGAATTCCAGATATCTGGGACCCAGAAGCAATTTACCTTTTTCACCAATAGGACCAAAGGATAGTCCAGCGGGTCACATGTATAACATTCAAATCTTGCCTTTGAATTGTCAGGTGAGGTATAATGTTTAATATTGTGGAATCACTATAACTGCGCAACACATACATCAGCAACCTCATGGAGTATCATCATTTTAAGATTAAAAACTGATTAGATTTAAGTTTCTATTGCAAAGATAAATTACCCTGCTTGACCAATTTTAATGTGTTTTTCTCTCAACAACTCCAGCAGCAGAAGCTCATTGTCCTGTTTGGTGCTTTCATATTGGGATTTACTCTAATTAAAAGGTTAGTTTCCATAAGCTGTTCAAAGGAATTGTTTCCATAAGCTGATCAATGAGAAGTAGTGTTATCGAGCAGGCTTTTGGACAACAGGCAAGTTCTTGTGAATATAACGACAAATATCAGATCAAACCACACAACAGTGAAGCCCTGTTCCGAAAGGTTTCACAACGCTATTTCAACATTACAATTAAGAATTATAGAGAAAAATGCTGCACTATTAAACATCTCCTTCAAACAAAGAAACACACCAACTCAGAATCCAGTGGAAAGAGCACCCAGCAACTAATAATTATCTTCAAAAGTCTCTCTTCCCAAACTAATGTGTATTTTTGTTTCCACTCGCTGCCTTGCCCACGTCAATGCAGAAATGTCAGATCCACCAAGTCACTTCCCACCAAGTCACAAATTATCCTTTTCCAACCCCTATTCAGCACTGAGTGACTTCTCATTCATGTTAATTTCAATCTCCACCTCAATTACCATTGCTATCCCTTCTCTGACATGTGATCACACCGAATAATCAGCAAGAAACAGGCCATTCAGTCCATAATGGGATTTATGTTCCACTTGAGCCTCTTCTCACTTCTCAAACTCTATCAGAGTAATCCTTATTCCCTTTTCCCTAGCACACTTGTCTAGTTTCCCCTAAAATGCATCTATATCAGAGATACCCAAACTGGGTTCCATAGGCTTCCTGCAAGACTTACACAGTCGGGCTGGCCTGGACTGGAGTGGTGAGGAGGGTCAAAGGAGAGGAGCCAAGGATGGAGGGGGGAAGGAGGACAAGCAGAGCCAAGAATGGGATGGTGGTGGGGCTAAGAGGAGGCAAAAAGGGAAAATTGGGGAGTGGGACACAGTTGTTGACAAGTAGCTGAGTGGTTGAGAACATGGGTGGGGTGACAGAGCAGGTGTGGGTGAAGTGTTGTGTGTAAGTAATGGTTCCCATTGAAAATGACAAACAGAAGATAATATCTGTTATCCTTGCCTGGTCTGGCCTAAATATGACTCTAGAACCACAACAATGTGGCACGCAAGCCACTAAGCTCAAAGGCAATTGAGATGGGCACCCAATGTTGGCCTTGTCAATGATACCCAATCCCCTGAAACAATTCTTTAAAATCACTTTTGAGGGTTAACAGGGTAGAAGCTGGGAGTCTGATTTCCCCAGTTAGAGAATCTAGGTCTCAGTCTCAGAACAACAAGCAGTTGGCCATTTAGGACTGAGATGAGGAGATTATCTTTTTCCCGCAATGTCTTGTAAATCTTTGGATTCTTCTACCCCAAAGACCTGTAGATGTTCAGATAATAGATGGGTTCAAGACTCATAGGGCTGGATTTTTCAGCTACACTTGTCCCAAGGCTGGAAGTTCCAACCTGAAGTCAATAGATTTTTGCATGGTCAAAAGAATTTTCTGTCCTGCCCACTATGATTCCCATAGCCAGCAGAATGGGAATTCCACTCACAGACTTTGAAGCATGAGAGATATTGTGTGGGGATAAAATGGGAAAGAGCATCTGACATAAATATTCAGTCCTGGTCTTAATGAATTGGTAAGCAGGGGACAAAATGGCCTGCTCCTGTTAGTGTTCCTTAATATTCTGAACTGAATGGGTGCAGTGGGTATGGGATAGGGGAATGAAGAGAGGGAGTCTGGCATGGAAAATGTGAAAAATACATTTATTAAAAACATGTCAGTGTTGTACTAGAATCAGATTGGACATCTTACATGGAGGAGGATACAAAGATGCTTCCGTATGATTTGGACAGGCTGAGAGAGTGGGCATATGCATGGCATGGCAGCATAATGTGGTTAAATAAAAGGTTATCCACTTTGGTAGCAATAATAGGGAGATAGATTATTACTTGAATGGGTGTAAGTTGAGAGAGATGGATGTTCAGCGAGAACTTGGATTCCTCATGTATCAATCAGTGAAAGCAAGGCAAATGGTACATTGACCATCCTAGTGAGAAGTTTGTATAGGACATTAATGAAGCCACACCATGTGCAGTTTTGATATTTTATCTGAGGAAGGATGTTCTTGCTATAGAGAGAGTGCAGTGAAGGTGTACCAGGCTGATTCCAGGGATGGCAGATCTTTCATATGAGGAGAGACTAAGTCGATTAGTATTATATTCACTAGAATTTAGAACAGTGAAAGGAGATCTCATAGAAACGTATAAAATTCTAACAGGATAGATTCAGAAAGAATGTTCCCAATGCTGGGAAAGTCCAGAACACCAGAAGGGGTCGTAGTTTGAGAATAAGAGGTAAACCTTTTAGAACTGAGTTGAGGAGAAATTTCTTCACCCAGAGGGTGGTAAATGTGTGGAATTCACTCTCACCGAAAGTAGTTGAGGCCAAAACGTAGTCTGATTTGAAGAAGAGATTAGATATAGCTCTTGGTGTTAAAGGGATTGGGAGATATGGGAGGAAAGCAGGGATCAGGACATTGAGTTTGATGATCAGTCTACTCCTGTTTCTATTTTCTATATATGTTTCTATGTAAATCAATCTTTTAAGGTTTTTTTTTAAAATGCAGCGTTTGGAACTTGAGCAGGTTATGTCATACTTTGGATGAAATGTCAACTCACTTAAAACCCACTCACTTACACTGAGAGTTCAAATCAGGCCGTGTGTCCAGGCCAGACCAAAGCTCCACATCACATGTTTCCAGTGGCTTCCTAGTCCAGAACCAAAGGGACAATCCTCCTCCAATAAAAGATTCCTTTCCATAAGGTGAATGCAATGACAGAAACATGTTCTATTAAAGTGATAGGTACTGTATTGTGCACAGCAGCAAGGATGATTGACTGCCCTGGCTTTAAATGCTTGTTTTAATAGCCAGGAGATACATTCGGAAACTTTGCCAAAGGGAAGAAATGCAAAGCATAAATGGAATATTTTAAAATAAATCAGACAGAGGGTGCAAATTAAATATATACATCAAGAAGTATATGGCTAGTGTCGAGATCTTTGTGCTTAAATGGAGCAATAAAAGGAAAATACAGAAAAAAATGATTTGAAACAATTGAGGGAGAAGTTTAAGAGTGATACAAAAACAATAACAATGAAAAAATCAGAAAGAAGAAAAGGCAATCTGGCCCAAAATCCCTCTCTCTGATATCCTGATTTACCAAATATAGCAATGGGACTTCATTCAGAATGCATGCTGAACCTTCTCATTCTCTCATCCTGCCTGGTGTTAGTGTGGAGGTGCGTTAGTGGGTAATGTCCTGCCTCAGCGCCAGAAGCTCCAGGTTCAAATCTAACTTCCAGAATAGGAATTCACAACAAGGCCAAACAGGTTGATTATTGGCGTGTGAATCTTACTGATAGACAACGACAATCTCAGACTTTTCTGGCCAACCAAACTCAAGGTGGCATGGTGGCACAGTGGTTAGCACTCCTGCCTCACAGCACTAGAGACCCAGGTTTGATTCCCAGCTTGGATCATTATCTATGTGGAGCCTGCATGTTCTCCCTGTGTCTGCGTGTGTTTTCTCTGGATGGTCCGATTTCCTCCCACAGTCCGAAAGATGTGCTGATTAGGTGCGCTGGCCATGCTAAATTCTCCCTCAGTGTACCCGAATAGGTGGCAGAGTGTGGTGACTAGGAGATTTTCACAGAAACTTCATTGCAGTGTTAATGTGAGCCTACTTGTGACACTAATAAATAAACTTTAAAACTTTACAGAGGGCAACAAAGAAGCAATAGCTATTTCATGCAACAGGTCAATGGTGGGCTTGGCCATTCTTCTGTCAATCCCAACTCACCCATCACAATGCCCAGATGGGGAAGATGATGTTGTACTGGTATTGTTGCTGGGTTAGTAAGCCAGAGTCCAGGATAATGCTCTAGGTACCTGGATTCAAATCCCAATGCATGTGACTACAGACCCACAGCAACGTGGTTGACTCTCGATTGTCCTCTGAAAAGCAGAGCTCAAAACTGGGCAGTTGACAGGGAAGAAGAATTTTGATCAAAGAAATCATCACTGAGAATCATCTTGAAACTTCATAAAAATAATGATAGTTTGAGTTAGACAGGGACACACGTGTCAATGTGTTAAAGCAAATCACTGCAGATGTGAAACAGAAACAGAAAATGCTGGAAGATCTCAGCAGGTCTGACAGCATCTGTAGAATCATAGAGTCATAGAGGCTTACAACATAGAAACAGACCCTTCGGCCCAACTTGTCCATGATACCCCTTTATTTTGAAACCCCTAAGCTAATCCCAATTGTCTGCATTTGGCCCATACCCTTCTATTTCCATCGTACCCATGTAACTATTTAAATGCTTTTTACAAGATAAAATTGTACCTGCATCTACTACTGTCTCTGGCAGCTTATTCCAGACACTCACCATCCTCTGTGTGAAAAAATTGTCCCTCTGGATACTTTTGTATCTCTCCCCTCTCACCTTAAACCTATGCCCTCTAGTTTTAGACTCCCCTATCTTTGGGAAAAAAATGACTATCTAGCTAATCTGTGCCCCTTATTATTTTATAGATCTCAATAATATCAACCCTCAGCCTCTTATGCTCCAGAGAAAAAAGTCCCAGTCTATCAGCCTCTCCTTACAACTCAATCCATCAAGTCCTGGTAGCATCCTAGTAAATCTTTTGTGCACTCTTTCTAGTTTAATAATGTCCTTTCTATAATAGAGTGACCAGAATTGCACACAGTATTCCACATGTGGCCTTACCAATGTCTTGTCCAACTTCTACAACTTGTAGGGAGAGAATTGAATGAACGTTTCAAGTCTGGATGACCCTTCATCACAGCTGAAGGAAATAAACTAGTTTCCCAGCCTCCTAGACTTTACATTGAGAACAGCCACTTCAGGGCATAAAATCTCTCCTCCATCTTCACCCCATTTCCAGTTATTTTATTTCATTATATTTTATTTATTACTTTAATTTCCATTGTTTCAATGTTCCACCACTTTTCAGTGTTGCTTTTCATCTATTCCCCCCCTCCCCCACCCACCATCACCACCACAGTCCCTCCTTCACCTACCAGGCTTGGGCCATCTTTTACCTGTCTCAGACTGTCCTTTGACATTCTGCTTACCTTTATTCTGCTTTTTACATATTTGGATTTCTCAATGGCTGCTATTAGCACCATTCTTAGTCATGATCACCACCATTTACATTCCCTTTGGCTCTTTGTCTACGATATCTTTGTTAATCACCCCCATCCAGCCCTACCCTTCTCACCTGAACAGTATAATCTCATCCAATATTCTATTATCTTCAGCTGACGCAGTTCAATGGGGCAAGCAATCAGCTGGGAAGTCCTTCTTTCACCTTGCCATTATTCCCCAAAGAGGAAAAAGAGTTTGTGAAGATACACTTTAAAAAAAACAGATTCTCTGGGTTTCCATCTATTTGAATATCAGTGTGACTCACCAACAGATGCAGTTAATGACACTGTTAAACAGTTCACCAATCATCCTCCCATTTTACTGTTAATCTCCAGCAAGATGACATTCAAATAAACCAACCATACTCCTTTCTTAGAAAACAATTTCAACTCCTTTTTATATCATATGCATTTACACACAAGATTTTTTTTAAAAACATTCCAAAACAAACTCTAGACTCAGAGTGCAGGTTGTTTACAGAGCAATCTTAAATCCGTGATATGATTGCTTGCACAGTAATATATAATCATTTACGTCAGTTTAATATTTTCTCCATGTTTACTGATGGTCAACTTCACAAATTGCTTATATTTTTCTGTCAATCAGCTTCAGCATCTCATCACCTTCCGTCTTCAACCTCTCCCCAAGTGCTCCGTTTTCATCTGCTGGGTGCTCTTAACTGAAAGCACGACTTTACAATTCCATTTATTTTTACATCTTATTTCTCTATCTCGATTGTTTTTATTACTAATATTTCTCGGCTGAGTTTTCAGGAATCCGCATGATGCTGCACATTTCACACTCGGCAAATTATATTATTGGCACAACTTGCAGAACTCCCAATGCTGTGGTGACTCTATCACCTCTCACTGAGTGGCACTGGATATTGGCTGAGGGTACAAAGGAGTGCGGACCTAGATCAGCTGGGAGACTGTTATAAAGTGCATGGGGCGCACAAAAACTGGAAAAACACTTCAATTCCAAATGCTTAAGTGCAAGCAATGGCCTAGTAGCATTACCACTAGAATATTAATCCAGAAATTCTGCTAATGTTTTGGGGACCTGGTTTTGAATCCTGCCATGGCAGACGGTGGAATTTGAATTCAATAAAAAATGTCCGGAATTAAGAATCTACGTATGACAATGAAACCATTGTCAATTGTCAGAAAACCCATCTGGTTCATTAATGTCCTTTAGGGAAGAAAATCTACTGTCCTTACCTTGTCTGGCCTACATGTGACTTCGGAGCCATAGCAACATGGTTGACTCTCAACTGTCCTCCGAGGGCAACGAAGGATGGGCAATAAATGCTGACCAGCCAGCGACGTCTGTGTCGCATGCATTAATAAAAACATTGTTTTTTAATTCGAGGAACAAATTAACACAAAATCAGGAAAAAAATACAGCAATAATCCAATGGCAGGAGGCAAGTCTTAACAGCTTAGTAGGGAGCAAAGTACATTGAGTTTACTGCATAGTCACAGCCATTTGGCCCAACTGCTTTATGCTAGCATTGATGCTCCGCGCACGTCACCACTTCACTGAACGTTAACAGCTTCTCATCCTTGCTCCCTCAAATCCCTTAAAGCAGTCTATGCCATTCAGTTTGATTTCTCTATATGGTAGCAAGCTCTACATTTAAAAAACTGATTAAAGAGGTTGCCCTTGAATTTATTATTGGGTTTATTAGTTAATATCTTATATTTATAACCCCAGGATTTTGACTGCCTCACAAGTGCTAGCGTCCTCACGATGTGGCGATGGTCCATTTATGTCGTGAAAGGACATGGTGAGCTGAGAGACATCTTTATTGCTACTTTGCTGTGCTTGACTGCAACCCAAACCCCACATTATTGCTTAGCTCCTTCAGCATCACTCCAGTTTCTCAGCAACTGTTGTATATTGGCACTGCTTGTGAGGGCCTGATGTAAAAGTCCCGAACTTTGTTGCAAAACAAATGATCAGGTCCTTGAGGACAACCTTACACCTTTCTCCTCTCCTACTTTCTGGATCTCTGCATTCCAATCATTGCTGGTCAATGTCCAGCAAACAACAAAGATTGAAACAATGTGGAAGTATTCTAAAGTTGCTAGCAGCCCTGCAATGTCCACTTACTTTGAAAATTCCACCCCTTGTTCTGTACTTTCTCCTGCTGTGCAGTAACCAATGAATACAGGGATCAGAAGAAACCTTAACAACAACACCATGTACTTACTTTGAACTTTGAACATTGTTGAAAAAAATTGTTGTAAAAACCCATCGCCTTTCAGAACAACAGACAAAATTTGACACAAAGCCACAACAAATATTAGGACAGGTGACCAAAGTTTTATCAGGGAGGTATGCTTTAAAGGGAAAAAAGAAAAGAGAGGCAAAGAGTTTAGGAAAGGAATTTCCTGGTCACACAGGCAGGCTGGGCTGTGGAAGGGGAAGAGCAGAATGGAAGTCTGGTATTGAAAGGGAATTCTATAATTTGTGATGATAGTTAATCGTGCTATAGAGGGATCTTTTTATGTTTCACGGGATTGTTTATAGATTCAGTCCTATTCTACAGGGAGTCAGTTTATCAGGTAAACATTCAGTTCAGGTGCTGGGAGAACAGCATAATTATTCATTTTAGCCTTGTAGGGAGTGATCTTTCTAAAAAAAAATTCTAAATCCAAGATGGGTGGGAAAATGGGAGCATTTCTCACCCTTTTTTTGGGCGAGTTCAAATCCAAAATTCATTCAATGCAGGAAAAATGATCTAAACCATCCCTTGCCTCTCGGGGAACAGTAGGTCTTAAGTTGCCAGCAGAGGGCACCATTGCACATGTGCAGCCCTCTGCAGTGGTAACCAGCAGAAAGCTGACATGTCTGAGAGAGACCTGCCAAGCCTCTGTGACCCAGCCCATCCCTTCCCCACCATGGTGGGCAGTGCCAGAGTGCAATGCTAAGGTGCCCAATGGGCATTGCCAAGGTGCCAGGACGGCATTGCCTTCGACCTCCCTGGGGGGCTCTCAATGTCCTCCGGTTCTACCGGTGAGGCCATCATTACTCGCCAGAAAGAGTCTCTCCTGGAGAGCCCACAAAGGCAAGTCAGTCCAAACAATTGCATTCCATTATCGCTCATCAATAGAAATGAGCCTTTGCACACATTTAAATAATTTATTCAGCTTCTTACCAGAAATGGGCGGGAGGTTGAATCACCGGATATCTAGTGCCAGAAAAATCACAAGAGGCAAGAAATCAAGCACGAACCTGATTTCTCTGCTTTCACACGATTTTACCAGCTCTCCCCACAGTGTTCACAGAGGATAAAATTTTGTTTACAGACAGAGATTTCCTGTGGGACTTTGATTAAAGGAATGCAATGTAAGTTTAGATATGTTTGTGGTGCTAACTGTATTTAAGGTGGCCTTTGAGTCTGGAAGATGAATGTTGTTTATTTGGATTTGAAAGGTGATAAGTTAGAAATTAAGGTTGTTTCCTTTCATTTTTAAATATTGTTCAACTATCAATAGTTAAGCTGCTTCATTTATTAGAGCTATATTTAAAATACGTTATTAAATATGGGTGCCTTACAGTGCCAAGAAGCTGGTTCAATTTCTACCCTTAGGTGAGTGTGTGGAGTTTGCACATTCTTCTGGTGTCTGAGTGGATTTCCTCTGGGTGCTCGTGTTTCCTCCCAAAGTCCAAAGGTATGTAGGTTATGTTGATTGGGACTATAGAGATTCTATGATTCTATGAAATAAAGTTTGTTTTAGTATAAAAGATCCCTAATTTGTCAGCAGAATTACTCTTGGAGCGAAGAATTCTATCCTCAAATCCTATCCTCGTATCTAAGTCGAAACAGAAAAATGATTGGGATCTAGTTTGGCTCCAAATGTACCTTGGGGTCCTGGTCCAGAATCCTAACAAATTAGATGAAAATTAATATCCTCTGCAACCAAGAACGGGAATCTCAAAAGGATTTTGCCTATCTGGTTGTAAGGGATCTCGCACAACAGCTGGAGAGGAGCTTGCAAAGGGAGAGGTTAAATCTTTTGCTGTGGTCCATGTTGGAACAGGGAGGAGGCTGGGATGAAAGAGCATGGGGGAAAGGTTCTAAATGAAAACGCAGACCTCAAAGGTAACGTGACCTGGATTATCACCCAAGCCACGGGGAAGTTGCTGAAGGAGCAGAAGAATTGACATGTGGCTCAAAGGCTGGGATTCCATTTCTTGAGGCACAGGTACCAGTCTTAGGATGGGATGCAGTGACTGGACATGCTTGATCTGGAGAAGTGATGACCTACTGGTATTATCATTAGATTATTAATCCAGAAACACAGCTAATTAAGCCAGAAACACACCCAAATTCAAATCTACCGTCCAGACATTAATTGGCCATGGCAGATGATGGAATTTGTATATTTATTTAAATCTGGAATTAAGAATCTACTGCGACTATGGAACTATTGTTGATTGTCAGAAGAACCCACCTAATTCACTAATGTCCTTTAGGGGAAGAAAATCTGCCATCCTTACCCGGTCTGGCCCAGAGCCACAGCAATGTGGTTGATTCTCAACTGCCCTAGGACAAGTAGGGATGGGCAGATGCAGAATACAAGAGCAGGGATATATTCCTGAGGCTGCCTAAGGCTCTGGTCAGACCCCATTTGGAGTACTGTGAGCAATTTTGGACCCTGTATCTAAAGAAGGATGTACTGACCTTGGAAAGGGTCCAGAGGAGGTTCACAAATAATCCCTGGAATAAGAGTTTGTCGTGTGAGGAACAGTTGAGAACTCTGCATCTGTACTCATTGGAGTTTAGAAGGATGAGAGGGGATTTTATTGAAACTTACAGATACTGTGAGGCACGGATAGAGGGGACGCGGTGAGAACATTTCTGCTAGTAGGAGAAACTAGAACCAGAGGGCACAATCCCAGGCTAAAGTGATGATCTTTAAAACAGAGATGAGGAAAAATTTCCTCAGCGAGAGAGTAGTGAATGTGTAGAACTCTTTATCACAGAAGGCCAGGTCATTGAGTGTCTTTAAGATAGAGATAGATAGGCTTTGATTAATAAGGGGATCAGAGGTTACGGGGAGAACACAGGAGAATGGAGATGAGAAACATATCAACCGTGATTGAATGGCGGAACAGACACAATGGGCTGAATGGCCTAATTCTGCTCCAATGCTCTTATGGTCTTATGGCAATAAATGCTGGCCAGCCAATGATACCCATGTCCCACAAATGAATAAAAAAAGGGTTGGGACTGGTGTCCTAGCATAAAGGATAAGTAGCAAGGTGAGAAAAGTGCAGGTAAGATGGGGGAAGGGAAGAAATATAAACAACCTAAATGTAAAAAAACCAAGGTGGGAACAGATAGGAAAGAATAAAGGAAGGAGGACATTGACAGCAAAGGAATAAACAGAATTATAAACGAGAAATGGATAATCTAAAGAGATGGTGATTCAGAAAGTGAGAGTGATTCCAATCAAAAATTAGTTAAAATATACAGCAACGCACAGAGTGATCCTAATAAAACATTGTAGTTAGAGGTAATCATATATTGGGAACATTTCTGGATCATGAGTACAGAAAAATTCAAACTAAACATTGCAAGGGTAATATTATTACAAAAACAGAGAGGAAAAGGGGAGGGGGTAGCTGCGATTACTCAGGGTAGCACAATGGCAGCAAAAAAAAACACAGCTATTAGCAAGACAAAAATAGAACCTGTATGAATAGAGATAAAAGGTAATAAAGGATGCATCACACTAATATGTGTAGTCTACACACCAGCTCATAGTGAAAGGGAAGTGGAGGAAAAAGCATGCAAACACGTTTTGGAACTGAGTAAAAAAACACAAATAATAATCATGCAGGATGGCAACTAGTCTGATATTCACAGAATCCCTACAGAAGCAGGCCATTCAGCCCATCAAGTCTGCACTGACTCTACCCAGGCCCTCTTCCCCTAACCCATATATTTAATCCCCCTAACCTATACAATTTGGGAAACTAAGGGTCAATTTAGCCTGGCCAATCCATCTAATCAGCACATCTTTCAGACTGTAGGAAGAAACTGGAGCATCCGGAGGAAACCCACGCAGACTCTGGGAGATTGTGCAAACTCCATACAGACAGTTAGTCATCTGGGGCCGGAATTGAACCCAGGTCACTGAATGCTGTGAGGCAGCAATGCTATCCACTGTGCCACCATGCCGATATTAATTGGCCGAAGAGGTGTTTAAAGGGAATGGAGTTCCTGCAATATATACAGGACTCCATTCTAACCCAGTATACAAGAATCCCAAAAAAAGAAGATTCACTATTGGATCAAGTAATGGGAAGTGAACCAGAACAGGTAAGGGAAATAAAAGTAATGGTACAACTTGGCAATAGTGACCATAAATATAATCTGCTTTAAGGTGATGATAAAGAAAGTATGATAAGTTACAAGATTGGAGAAAATTTAATTTTGAGAGGTTGAGAATAGAACGTGGGAAAATGAAATGGGTAACAATATTGGCAAATAGCAACATGGAATAACATTGGGAAACATTAAAAACTGTGTTCAACAGTGGAAATGAAAAATAAATTCCATTAAAATGAAAGAACAAACTAAACTCAATTGGGACTCCATGAATAAATAAAGACACAAGAGAACAACTAAGGGTTAGAAAGAGATATCTTAAATACATTGACAGCAGTGGAGCACATGCTAAGAGAGAATTCAGAGAGAAGTCAAACAATAATAATTACAAAGGCAAAAGGAACTAGGAAATTAAATTATCATGGAACATAAAGTATAATAAAACATTTTGCGGATGTATCAGTAAAAAAGGGAAGCCTGTAAGGGGAACAAGACCATTAAGTGACAGGCAAGATTTCACAGGGAATGACAGAGAGATGGCAGAAATATTCAAGAATTATCCTGCTTCAGCATTTGCCAGGAGACAGAACAGACATTGAATGATGAGATGAATAATGAGATAAGTGCACTAAAAATAAAAAGGGGGGTGTATTGAATGAACTGAACAAACTCAAAAGAGGATAAAACCTCAAGCTTGATGGATATATCATAATCAAATCTGAGGATGAGATAGCAGATTCATTACAATGCATATTTAATCACATGCATGTTAGCCGTCTAGCAAACTGAGCTAACCAACCACCCCATGCCCCCCAATTATGATTTTGAAGGTGTAATTTTCCTAGATTGACAGAAAACCTTCAATAAGGAGCTCCATCATCGACAAATGAATAATGTTAGAGAAATCAGGACAAAAGATGAAATGGATTGTTAGCTGACTGGAGAAGAAATCAGAGAATGGGGATAATGGTCAGTTATTCAGAGACGCAGAAGTTGGAAATGGAGCTCCACGCAGTTCAATGCCAGAACCATAGCTGTTCACAATTTACACTCATGATTTGGATTTTAGAACTAAAAACAAAATGGCCATAATTCTCCAATGTCATCACAGCTGCCAGTGAGAATGGAAAATTTGGCACTTAGTCAAGTCTCCAGTCACAGCAGTGGGACTGGAGAACCATAGTCACTGAAATAGAACATTACAATGGGGCTGGATAGAATGATGGCACAGTGGTTAGCACTGCTGCCTTACAATGCCAGGGACCCGGGTTCGATTTCCAACTTGGTCATTGTGAGGAATCGGCATGTTCTCCCTGTATCTGCGTGGGTTTCCTCCAGATGTTCCATTTCCTCCCACAGTCTAAAAGATGTGCTGGTTAGATGCATTGACCATGCTAAATTCTCCCTCACTGTGCCCGAACACGCACTGGAATGGATTTTCACAGTAACTTCAATGCAGTGTTAATATAAGCCTACTTGTGATTTAATAACAATAAACTTAAATAAATAAGCTAATAAGAATGAGGAGCTAAGCAGTAATTAATATCAGGGGAGAAAAAGTATTGGAGAAATCAAGTACTAAAAGCCAGAAAACCCCAAGGACCTGATGGTCTACATCTAAGAATTCTAAAAGAGATCAGTGCAGAGATAATGGAAGCACTGGTTATGATTTTTCAAAGTTTCTAAATTTGGGAATGGCTGGAGCAGACTGGAAGATAGCAAACATAGCACTGCTATTCAAAAAAAAGAGAGAGAGGGAAAAACATCTAGGGAACTACCAAGCGGTTAGACTGACATCAGACATTGGGAAAATGCTGGAATCTATTAGAAGGCTTAACAATGCAGTCGGAAAATCATTGCATTAAAGTCAACATGGTTTATAAATGGGAAATCGTGTTTAACAAATTTATTGGGCTTTCTG
Source organism: Sphyrna mokarran (assembly GCA_024679065.1). Classification (NCBI taxonomy): domain Eukaryota; kingdom Metazoa; phylum Chordata; class Chondrichthyes; order Carcharhiniformes; family Carcharhinidae; genus Sphyrna; species Sphyrna mokarran. The sequence continues at coordinate 50,782,006 of JAGIQG010000018.1, forward strand.
AGAATTAACTACAAGTGTGTATAAAGGGGAACCAGTAGATGAACTATGCTTGGATTTTGTATTTTTTGCAATACAGAAAGACAAATTATTGATCTTTATCTGTAGCCACTGGCTACATCCTTCCCTTCATTTAGACACAAACATTAGCAAGTGTTTCAGCAATGCTTTCAGTTCATTGCCATATAACTGAATTGCCCCAGAATCTTCCACATTGCCCTTTTCAGGTAAAATGAACAAATCTTTCTTGTTACAGATGTTAGAAAGTTATTTATTTTTTTCTTTTCCTATACCTAGCTGTGCATAAAGATCTGATTGCATTATGGTCTTTTCCTGGAACAGGTCACTATCCTGTCACTAGAGGCTTAGTGCTTGAGGGGCACCATACTGCATTATGCATGGCTGGCCAGAGGTCACCCATGCTCTTACTGCCAGTCTTTGGAGCGTTCAAAGGATTTTGGAGATTGATACTCAACTTGTTGGCTCTGTTGGCACCTTCACTGGTCATCAAGTTCTAATATGGGAGTCAAGCCCAGAGCTTTTGGCTCAGACGCAGGGAGGTTACCCCCATCACCACAAGACCTTTTACATTGTAAAGTACTCTAGGAGAATTAATTCAGCTCACTGGGATATATACTTACATTTCAACAGAATCCTTTCAGGTCTATTATTGCAATTCTGAAGATTGATGTCCTAGATATTACCTTCAAATGAAAGAGTTGAGGTTGTATTTATCACTTCATTTGACCGGGAATGTTAAACAGATGCATAAAGTTTACTGGTTACTATGGTTCCCAAAGACAGTAATTCATCCATTCCATCACACCTCCTCACATTATTGTAATACAAGTTGACAGTTCACTACTTTACACTGTATTCAACTTTAAAAAGTTTACAAGCTCATATTGTGGTTTTTGGTGTATAAAGCTTTTACTATTAGGGATATACAATAGAACTTGCACACTAAGGCAAAACCTTAGATATAGAAGAGTGGGACAAGACAAAGAAGGCATCTAGAAAGAGACTAACTCATTTGGATCTCAATGTCTATACTGACAAGACAGGAACTGGGATTCTAAAGTTAATGAACCTCGGTTTTACAAGTCAGGTTGCAAAGGGACCAAATACCTTGGAAATTTTGGGTGAGGCTGTACCAGTCTGTACCAGTGTATCATAACATGGTGACAAATGCTGTTACATGGATTGGAGAAGTTCTATAAACCCCAAGTAATTTGCTAAATTTTAGGAAGACAAAGTGTATATGCACTTGAGAAGTTTTGCTTGAGTAAGCCAAGGCAGATAAGAATATGAATAGCGAAATGAAGAAATTATAGAGTTCCTTCAAGAAGATTCTTTGGAATGCAACAGGACAACATGTACCCATACAAAGCAAAGTTACAGCTTGAAGGCATTGCTGACTTCTTGAGAACATCTCCCAGGCAACTCAAAGGAAATTGGCATTTAAATCCATGAACAACTCGCATTTATATAGCATCTTTAAAATCATAAAATGTCCTTCACAGAAGCATTGTAAAGCAAAACTTGAGACCAAGCCGTGTGAAACAATAGAAAGAGCAAATGGCCAAAAGCAAGGCTTAAGGAGAGGAGAGAGAGCAGATGTAGGCTTCCAAAACTTAGATCCTGGGGAGCTAAAGGTAAAAAGGGGCCACAATTGGAGCAGTGCAGGTATCTCCGAAAGTAATGGAGCCAGAGGATGTTACAGAGATAGGGAGAGGCAAAACTATGGAAACATTTATAAGTGAATGACAGAACCCGTAAGAGTATTGATAGGCAAAGGGATTTGGATGTACAGATACACAGGTCACTGAAAGTAGCAATTCAGATGGAGAAGGTAGTCAAGAAGGCATCAGCATGCTTGCCTTCATTGACTGGGGCATTGAGTTTAAAATTTGGCAAGACTTGTTGCAGCTTTATAGAATCTTAACTCAGCTGCACTGGGAATATTGTTATAGCCAATCCTGGTCGCATCAGAAGGATGTAGAGGCTTTGGAGAGGTTACAGAAAAGATTTACCAGGATGTTGTCTGGTATGAAGGACATTAGCTATGAAGAGAGATTGGAGAAACTTGGTTTATTCTCACTGGAATGACGGAGGTTGAGGGGTGACCTGATAAAAGTCTACAAGATTATGAGAAGCATGGACAGAGTGGATAGTCAGAAGCCTTTTCCGAGGGTGAAAGAGTCAATTACTAGGGGACATAGGTTTAAGGTGCAAGATTTAAAGGAGATGTGTGAGGCAGATTTTTTACACAGAGAGTAGTGAGTGCTGGAATATGTCGCCAGGCAAGGGAGTGGAACGGATATAGTAGTGACTTTTAAGAGGCGTTTTGTCAAATACATGACTAGGATGTAATAGAGAAATATGGTCCCCGGAAAGGTAAGGGATTTTAGTTAAGTCAGGCAGCATGGTCAGTGTAGCTTGGAGGGCCGAAGGGCCTGCTCCTGCACTGTAATTTTCTTTGTTCTTTGTTCATTTGAAAACCAAGATGACAATCTTAATATCAAGATGTTGCTCAAGAATGAAAAAAAGCACAGAAATAAACCAGATTGAATACCAAAGTCTGTAAATAAAGACACCAAAACAAAGATTTTCACACTGAATAAGGCAAATAAACCAAAAGATGTCTTACGGGTATCTTCTGATAAAAGAAAAGCAGGGATGAAGTGGAGCAACAGAAAGAGGAGTTGGATGAGGATAAGATAGATGGTGCCATATAAAATCACCAAAGTAAGGTTATTGCAGCAATTTTTACCCAGGAGAAAACTGACAACTTTGAGAAAGTGATGGAGAGATAAGTTCTGAGACTATTCACATGATTACCAGTATGTTTGCTGAACAGCTGTTAAAACATAAGGCAAACAAAGCTCAGGCACCAGATAAGAAGTATCCAAGGATCCTTAAGAAACTAAGGGAGGAAATTAGAGAAACTCTGCCACAGATCTGCCAGCGATTGCTAATACTGGAGAGGTGCCTGGAGAGAAGGCAGATGCTACTCGTTATAAAGGTAGCAATGTGGCCGAGTAAACAATAGATCTATGAATTTAATATCCATTCTGGATAAAGGTATGGAAATCTTCTTAAAGAGAAAATCATGGCGTTCTGGATAGAAATAAACCCATGAGATAATCTCATAGAAACTCATCAAATATCTCACAGGAACTTCTAAAATTCTAACAGGGTTAGACAGGACAGGTTCGGAAAGAATGTCCTCAATAGTGGGGGAGTCCAGAACTAATTTGAGGATAAGGGATAAATTTTTTACAACTGAGATGAGGAGAAATTTCTTCACTCAGAAGGTGTGGAATTCACCAGCACAGAAAATAGTTGAGGCCAAAACATTGTCTGATTTCAAGGAGAAATTAGATATAGTTCTTGGGTCTAAAAGGATCAAGTGATATGGAGGGAAGGGGGAATCAAAATATTGAATTTGATGATCAGCCATGATCAAAGTGAATGGCAGAGCAGGCTCAAAGAGCCAAATGGCCCACTCATACTTCTAGTTTCTATATTTCCATGTCCTGCCAACCTAGTTTACTTTCTTTTGAGTGTGTTACAGAGGAGATGGGTACAGTTAAGATGTGTGCTGCATTTGGATTTGAATATGATCTTTGATACAATTTCTCTGGAAAACCTGATATTAAAAATGAAGGACGCAGAGTTAGAGGAATATTTTACCATGGATAGGTAAAAGGTTGAGAATGGGAGGATGATGTCCAAACTCCCTGGCAAGTTACTTAACAACTTAGCTTATACCCTCCACTTCACCAGGGCATTTTTGCAACTAGCAATCTACCCCATCCCACCCTCCCAAGCAGCTTTAATGCCTCATTCCACTTGAAGACATTACTTATTTTTTAAAAATCCAGGAAGGGACTATTATTTTTAAAGGGAGAGAAAACTGAGGGTGTATAGATAATGAAAGTGATCAGGAGATTGGCGGGTTGACTGACAATAAATGAAAACTATTACAACAATGGACATTAGAAAAGTAACTCAAGTAATGAGAAGTGTTTAAAGGTCAATACTGACTTGAAATAACAAGGTGACGATTTGTAACTATTTATGTGAATGTGCTTAGAATCCTATATATTTGCCATGGTGCAGAAAGGGTACTTCATCTAATATTAGGATACACAGGAGAGCAACCAAAATGATTGAGGGAATGGCAGGATTGGATTATGGCACCACATGATTCTAATTATATCAATCAGTCATATTTGCAATGAAGTAAAGAGAAGCTTGAGAGCGGATACAGTTGCTGTTCGTTTTATTGCATCCAAACGGTTGAGATAATCTCAGCAAATAGTTTCACAGCACCCACAGGAGTAGAAGGAAAGGACATGGTCTGTGGCTCAAGAGAGGTAAATTTAAAACTAATCTGCAGAGACATCATTTCAGTTAATGAAAGGTAAATCTAAGGAACAGGTTCCCAAGGGGGTTGTGGAACCAGACAGTGTTGATTCATTCAGCTGCAAATAAGATAGATATTAACATGTTGAGATATAGAATGAATAATGAGAGATATGACATTTGTTAAGTGTAGTATACTATGGTCTTTTTTGTCTAACAATTTCTACATTTCGAGGGCAACTGTTCAAATCTCAATTCTGTTTGTAAAATGATTAAACCCAGACTGATCACTCAGTATCTATTTCAAAACAAACTTATACATTTATGTTAATATATCAAAGATTCTGCCCTCTTAAAATAAAACTTAGAGGTACAAAGCAGCCTGGGATTAGGACCTTCAAAAGCTGAGGGAATAATCCTCAAATTCTGAATGGAATTCAAGATGGTTCTACAATTAGATTAAATAATTAACTTTATCATAAAGAACATGGACTAGGAACAAAATGGGCAACATGTTTATGCCCTCAGTCCAGTAGGCTTCCTGATACATCACCATCATACCTTATAGCTATTCCTTTACTTTGCATCAACTCTCAGCCTTCTCCACCTTTGCTGCCCAACCTTCAACCTCTGCAAAGTTTTTTAGTATGCCAAATGTGCCCACATCTTGCTTTTGATGAATATTTGAATCTCTCCAGTCAGGTCTCCAAGCCTGTCACAACACTGAACCAACCCTAACCAAGGTCACTACTTACATCTCTGTTACTGAACTGGACAAAGAAAGAAAGGTTTTGCAAAATATTGATGGGATTTACATTATAATGGCAGCAGAGAGGATAGGGAGAAATAGTGTGCCATAGTCTCAATGGTTATCATAATAAAACTGCAAACCCTTGTTCCTGTTGACCAGGTCAATCAGATTGTGTCTCTCGCTTAATTCTTGTACATCCAATTAGAGCCGCAGGGTCTCTAGGAAAGGTTTGTCTTCTCACACATACACTGCTGCCTCTGGAAGTTGCAAGGTTGGTGCTTTGATCTGTATCCATGTGTACATGCTGTCCCTTAGCAAGATCTGAAAACCAGGGTGAACTTCTACCTGTACGCTGTGATATCCAGTTCTTTCTCCACATCCGGGTCGCTGCCTCTGATTTGTCCATCTCTCTTGCCCAATATCCAGTCTTGCATGAGCTACAATTTCCTCATTGGGAAAACCGAAGCTGTCAGCTTCTACCCATCCACCAACTCCAAACATTCGTCACAAAATTCCATCTTCTTTGCCAAGCATTGTATCAGAGTGAAATGAACTACTTGCAATCTTAATGTCCTATCTGATGTAAAGTTGAGCTTCCAATCACATGTCCTTTTCATTGTAAAGACTATCCACCTCCACCTCCATGACATCAACATTGCAGTTTCAGGTTCAGCTATTTTCATTCATTTTTGGTCATCATTCCATCTTTCCCTGATGTTAACTTCTCCTCATTCAAAGCTCATCTAAAGTTCTTCTGTCTGTAGCCTATTTCACATCAGTTCCTGTTTCCCAAACTGATTCTTGCTGATACATGACTTTTGGTCCCTCAACGCCTTCGATTTTATAAATGCATGTTGTTACCAAAAATTCCAAAAAGTCACAGAAATACAAGTAGCTGCATTAAAACTTGTGAACACATCAAATCAGTTGGATTATATTCACTCACAACGGCTTATAGTGTGGACGTACACACCATACATACAGCCGTATCCACTCGGCTTGAGGGCAATCCCGCATTAATGCACAGGAAAAGTCACATCATCCCCCACAGTTTCTTACTGAGTAGCAGCTGAATGCAAGATCACAAAAATCTATCAGCCCTGATTATACTGTCTACAACAACCATCCAGAAATACACAATAGGCTGAAATATCCTTTCCCATGTAGCAAACTGTGCCTGTAACATCCACTCTCCAAATGTCATGTCACCAAAAACTACAACTATTCCAATAATAAACAGAAGCTATGGAATCTAATGATGAATATGGAATCTAATGATGACTATGCACTTCCTATTTGTTTGGTCTTTCTTATCAGGCTGATTCCTAGGTGGCAGGTCTGTCAATGAATCATAAAAATCATAGCAACTCCATAGTGCAGAAGGAGACTATTCAGCCCATCAAGTGAGGACAGACTAAGTCAATTATGGTTATATTCACTGGAATTCAGAAGAGTAAGAGGGTATCTCATAGAAACTTATAAAATTTTAACAGGATTAGACAAGAGTAGATTCAGAAAGAACATTCCTGATGGTGGGAGAGTCCAGAATTAGGAGGTCACAGGATAAGGAGTAAACATTTTAGAACTGAGGTGAGGAGAAATTTCTTCACCCAGAGGGTGGTGAATTTGTGGAATTCACTACCACTGAATACAATTGAGGTGGACTGATGTCGAGAAGAAATTAAATATAGCTCTTGAGGCTAAAGGGATCAAGAGACATGAGTGAGGGGGGATCAGGGTATTGAATTCAATGATCAATCAAGATCAAAATGAATGGTGAAGCAGGCTTGTGTTTCACCTGCAGAACACATCAATATTTAAGGATGTTCAACAAGTATCTTCATTTCAAACATACTTATTCTTCAAAATACCTGAATAATAATTATTGCCATGGGCCAGTTATCAATAAAGTAGACATTATTTTTTCAACAAGTCCCCTTTAGAACAAAAATATAAACAGCAAAAAATGCTGGAAATACTCAGCAGATCTGGCAGCATCTGGGACAGAGAGGAAAGGAGTTAACGTCAGTTCTGACAAATGGTCATTGATTTATAAAATTAGCTGTTTCTTTCTTCATGGATACTGCCTGACCTGCTGAGTATTTCCAGAAATTTCTGCTTCAAGTTCCAATTTCCAGTATCTGCAGTCTTTTGCCGCATTGGAACAGAATGGTTTTCACACTATTGTGCGTTTCCATAAGCCTACTAAATGCGAACCAGATAAATAAATTATTCAATACAGAAATGCAATTTAATCATCTGACGACAAAGCTACTTTCCATATCTGTAACAATCACTTACCATAATAATCCTCACACAGATCACTGATCCCATTGCAATGTGTGGAATAGAAACAGCAAAAGTTATTGGTTACACAGCTCCATGCATTGGAGCACAAGCAGAAGACATTGTTTCAGCCGGTTATATGTGACATCCTTCTCAAGTCAGAGTAGTTTGGAAGAACGTTTGATTGTTGCTTTTTTCTTATATTTACTAATTTTATAGGACGTGGGCTTCATTGGATGGCCCAGCATTTACTGTCCATCCCTAAATGCCCTCCATTTCAGTGGTCAGTTCAGAGTCAACAAACTGCTGCAACTCTGGAGTCACATGTAAGCCAGACCAGGTAAGAATGGCAGATTTCCTTTTGCCCTTTCTATTGGAATGTGAGGAAGCAGCTCAAGGCAAGCCCTGCTGGCTGATACAGAGAGCTTAGTCACTGGTTGACAAGGTCAAAATTTAAAGAGTCTGAAATATACACAGGGATGCATCTGACTATAATTGGAACTGACTATAAATACTGCAGGGCTCCCTAACACAGAGCATGGACAAGTATCCTGCCACTTGTCCAACAAAGGCCACTGATTGGGACTTTGGCATATTGAGTTAACTGAAGTCAAGCAGAAAAATACCGCCCCTACCTTATGATGGAGCATAGTGACGAGCCACTACTCACGTTCTTATTTCTTACCTCATGACCATCCACTCTTCTGGGTTACTTCCTTATCTTCAAAGAGAGCAAATGGTCCTCAGTTTAATGTCTAATTCAAAGGTCAGCATTTCTGACAGTGCAGCTCTCTCCGTGGACAGCACTGAAGTGTCAAATTGAGTAATGCACTCAAGTTTCTGGATGGTTTAGAGGCCAGAGTGCTGCCACTGAGTGAAGAAGATTGGTTCACTGGCAAACTGCCATGAGAAGGTATGTTATACTTGGATCCACTGTAATCTCAGAAAAATTTCACATCCCTGCTCCTGACCATGAGAAAGTGTACGCTGATGGGTATCCATGAAGACACCAGCAAAGCCTGATGGTTAAAAGAGCTAACTCTGTGTCCCCTGTGTGTCGTGTTCTTGAGAGAAATATGGCACTCCTGAGAGAGAGAGACACGACCCTTTGAACATACAGGACCAAAGAAGCAATGATTGATTTGTGCCTGTCCTGTGAGTACATGACTAGAAACATGATCTGTGCCAGCAAGATCTATATCAGGAAAGACAAAGAAACATTGGGAGCAACATCCTGCAGGACTAACCAACACAAGACCCCACGTCCAAGACTTAGAGACATTGGAATAAGATCCATCAAGATGGAGTCCGATCGCTTCATAAGAACATAAGAACTAAGAGCAGGTGTTGGGCCATCTGGCCCTCGAGCCTGTTCCACCAATTAAAAAGATCATGGCTGATCTTTTCATGGACTCAGCTCCACTTACCCGCCCGCTCACCATAACCATACCTTACCACAAATAGTATCCAAGTTGTGAGTTTGGATATTTTTTGTGAAGGTTTTGATACCTTCTGAATACTTTGTGCATAACTAAATGGGTCAAAGGTTTGTGTATAATGAAGTAAGGCAGAATCATAGAACCATAGAATCCCTACATTGCAGCAAGAGGCCATTCACCACCCCCCTCCCCCCCCCACCCATCCTCACCAATCACATCTGCAGACTGGCAGTGGGGCAATCCCCTGCCCAATCAGTCTGCCCGGCCTGGACCCGCCTACTTCAGGCCCCACCCCTTGGCACTGACCATACCTGATCCTCACCAGTAAAAACCTCTGCCAGTGAGGCCCGAAAGGTAAGTGAACTCTATCGATTGTGTCCCAGGCTCGCTAATCACATGAAAATGAGCGTTAAAATATATTTAAATTATTCGGTCATCTCACCGGAAATGAGTGAGAGGCTGAATGCGCCAGATATCCAGTGCCAGTAAGATCACGAGAAGCAGGAAATTAGGCACAAACCTGAGTTCTTGGCTCTCACACGATTTTACCAGCAGAGGCAACATTCCTGGTCAATTATCTTTCAATGGAACCTGAATACAAGTGTAGTCTCACCAATGCCTTCTGTAATAGTAACAACACTTCTCTACATTTACACTCTGGATCCTTTGCAATAAATGCCAAGATTCGATTCCTTATAACCTGAATACCCACTTTCTGAGGTTCATGCAGAAGGTCACCCAGATTCCTCTGCACAGTTGCCTGTTTCCCATTTAAAAAGTAATTAGCCCTTTCAGTTTTCCAGCCAAAATGGATAGCCTCGCATTTATCCACATTAAACTCCATCTGCCAGATTCTGGCCCATTCCCCTAGCCTGTCAATATCCATTTGTAAATATTTTAAATCCTCATCACAGCCTGCTTTCCCACCTATTTTCGTGTCATCAGCAAATTTCACTGTTACACTCTGTCCCTGCTCGTAGATCATGGATATGGATTGTAAATAGCTGTGGGTCAGTAACAGAATGCTGCAGGACCTTACTAGTTAAATCACCAACTGCAGAAGGACTTATTTATCCTAACCCTCTGCTTTCTACCAGTCAGCCAATCCTCAATCCAAGCCATTATTCCACTCTCAACTCCTTGGGATCTAACTTTCTGGATCCATCTCTTGTGTGGCACCTGATCAAATGCCTTATGAAGTCCAAATAAATAATATCCAGGATTTTTGCTATCTACTTTGTTGGTCACATCCTCAAAGAACTCTTGCATGTTTGTCAAACAAGACTTGCCTTTACAAAGCCGAGTTGACATTGATGAATTGAGTTTTGCTTTTCCAGATGCTCAGTCACTTCTTCCTTAATGATTGACTACAGCAACTTTCCCACCGCAGAAGGCGAGCTGACTGGTCTACATGCAACAAAATCTGACCATTCAAGCTAGAGCTGGTCAATGATAAGGAACATTCATGCTGGACAAACACCAGACAATGACCATCTCCAACAAGACAGAATATCCCCATGACATTCAGATGCATTACCATCACAGAATCCCCAACCACCAACCACAGAATCCAGAAAACATCATTTTTATTTATTCATTTGTGGCGCACAGTGTCACTGGTTGGTCAGCACTTATTGCCCATCCCTGCCTTGAGAAGGTGGTGGTGAACTGCCTTCTTGAATTGTTGCAGTCCATGTGCTGTGGGTTGACCCAAATTCCTCTTTCTTCTTGAATAAAGGTGTCATATTAGCATGTTCCCAGTCCACCGGAATTTTTCTGAAATTCAGGAAATTTTGGAATATCATGACTAATGCATCCACTATAATGTTATCGCCTCCCTTAACACCCTAGAGTATAGGCAGGCCATCAGTTCTGGGACGTATGTAATTTTAAACCTTATTGGAGAGTATGAGAGATTTAGGGGATTGGTCTAAATCCAGAGGAAAGTCCTTACAACTGTGATTTACGACAGACAGTGGCCAACAGAGAAATGATTGAGAATCATTCTGTGTAATTGCAGACCTTGCAAATGGATGTATGTAAGCCACTGACTTCTCTTTATCTCCCTAACAATGGCTCACAACACATTGCATTGCAATATAATTTTACAGCAGTGTTTTATTTGCCCACGGAGGCTTCAAGTGTCACTTACAAAGCTATTTCCTTTTGTCTCAAAACATTTCTGCCCTTTCCAATGACCTTACCAACATTCTGTTTATTGCATGCATGATTAACAGGTTCTACCTGCAGCTTTGTATTAATAATTCCAATTGCTAAGGAAAGGAAATTATATATGCCATTCTTTGTTAATGCAGTTACAGAATAAATTATGGGAAATTGACAAATATCGAATTATTTTGTTGCAGTTTTGGGTTATAAAAATGAAAGCATGTGCCCATGAATAAAATTAACTGTGGGAAATTGTTTTTTTTAATTTGTTCATTGGAACTGCTGTCATGAAAAGGCCAGCATTTATTCATAGAATCATAGAAACCCGATAGTGCAAAAGGAGGCTATTCAGTCCATCAAGTCTGCACCAGCAACAATTCCGCTCCAGACCCTTGCCCCACATCACTAACCACTCCAAGTTACACATGCCAGGACACTAAGGGGCAATTTAGCATGGCCAGTGCACCTAATCCACACATCTTTGGATTGTGGGAGGAAACCAGAGCACCCAGAGGAAATCCATGCAAACACAGGGAGAACATGCAAACTCCACACAGACAGTGATCCAAGCTGGGAATCAAACTCGGCTCCCTGGCACTGTGAGATAACAGTGCTAACCACCGTGCCACCCCATCCTTAATTTACTTGTTTCAATTCAAGTAACCTTTGTGCCACACAAATGCCAAGCAATGCCCATCACTAATAATAGACACTCTAAGCACCATCCCTTCACATTCAATGGTTTTATCAACATCAAATTCCCCACTGTCAACATCCTTGGGGTTACCATTGACCAGAAACTCAACTGGACTCACCACATAAACACAGTGGCTACCAGAGCAGGTACTGCGGTGAGTAATTCACGTCCTGACTCCCTAGAGCTTATCCACCATCTACAAGGCACAAGTCAGGAGTGTGATGGAATATGCTTCACTTGCCTGGATGGGTGCAGTGCCAACAACACTCAAGAAGCTCGATACTGTCCAGGACAAAACAGCCCACTTGATTGACATCACATCTACAAACATTCACTCCCTCCACCACCACCACTCAGTAGCAGCAGTGTGTACTATCTATGAGATGCACTGCAGCAATTCACTAAAGATCCTTAGACAGCACCTTCCAAATCCACAACCACTTCCATCTAGAATGACAAGGGCAGCAGATACATGGAAACACCAACCACCACCTCAAGTTCCCCTCCAAGCCACTCACCGTCCTGACTTGGAAATATATCATTGTTCCTTAACAGTCATTGGATCAAAATCCTGGAACTCCCTCCCTGGCATTGTGGGTCAACCCACAGCACATGGACTGCAGCAATTCCAAGAAGACAGCTCACCACCAGCTTCTGAAGGACAACTAGGAATGGACAATAAATGCTGGCCTGGCCAGCGATGTCCATGTCCTATGAATGAATAAATAAAGTGTTTTCTGGTTTCTGAGGTTGTTGGTGAGGGATTAAGTAATGCTAATGCAACTGAATGTCATGGGGATATTTTCTCTTGTTGGAGATGGTCATTGTCTGGCACTTGTGCAGCATGAATTCTAGCTTGAATATTGTCCAGGTTTTGCTGCATAGTCACAAATTAAAGCATTTTTTGAATGGAAATGAACACTGCAAATAACAGTGAATATCCTCACTTCTGACCTTATGATGGAGGGGAGGTCATTGATGAAGCAACTGAAGATCGTTGGGCCTCGAACAATGCCTGAAGAATGCCTGAAGTGATGTCTTGGGGCTGCAATGACTTGCTTCTAACAACCATTTCCTTTGTGCTAGGTATGACTCCAACCAGTGGAGAATTGATTCCCATTGATATTGTTGTGTTATGTGTTTGCATGCTACTGTCATGTAAATATTCTTGGAAGAGCAAGGGTTAATGTGGGACTGGAAGACACCACCACTCATGGTATGATGTATAGAATCACATGGTAACAGATTGAGTGAATGGTCTAAAGAGAATCTTTATAAGTAAACAGTATGCCTGCCTGAAGCAGCAACAACCAAGACAATAATCTGAGATCTGTAAATAGTTAAAGATTAACAGTAAACAGTTCCTGTTTAAACACACAAATCTCAAGATCTCCTCACTGAGACATTTGAAGAACTCATATTATAACACACATCATTTTTGAATGTCACACTCAGTCAAATGCTGCCTTGATGTTAACGGAAATCACTCTCACCTCTTTTATCTGAAATTGAACCAAAGCTGTGATGTGATCTAATGCCAGGTAAAATTGGTGGAACACCAGTTTGTTGGTGGGTAGGTGTCAGTCAACAGCACTGTCAAAGACACCTTCCATTACTTTGCTGATGTGGCAGTAATTAGTTATATTGAATTTGTCCTGCTTTTATTGGACAGAGTGAGAAGTCTCACAACACCAGGTTAAAGTCCAACAGGTTTATCTGGTAGCAAAAGCCACTAGCTTATGCTCCTTCGTCAGGTAAGTGGGAGACAGGGCATATAAAGATACAAACTCAATTTACAAAATAATGGCTAGAATGCAAGTCTTTCCAGGTAATCAAGTCTTAAAGGCATAGACAATGTGAGTGGAGAGAGTGTTAAGCACAGGTTAAAGAGATGTGTATTATCTCCAGACAGGAAAGTTAGTGAGATTTTGCAAGCCCAGACAAGTTGTGGGCGTTACAGATACTATGACATAAACTCAAGATCCCTGTTGAGGCTGTCTTCATGTGTACGGAACTTGGCTATCAGCCTCTGCTCAGTAACTCTGCGCTGTCGTGTGTCGTGAAGGCCGCCTTGGAGAACACTTACCTGAAGATCAGAGGCCTAATGCCCTTGAACACTGAAATGTTCCCTAACAGGAAGAGAACAGTCTTGTCTGGTGATTGTCATAAGAACATAAGAAATAGGATTAGGAGCGGGCCATCTAGCCCTTCGAGCCTACCCTACCATTCAATAAGATCGTAGCTGATCAAAGTGGATCAGTTCCTCTTTCCCGCCTGCTCCCCATAAACCTTAATTCCCTTATCTATCAGAAATCTATCTACCCATGATTTAAACCTCCATCACTTCAACGGGCAGAGAATTTCAGAGATTCACCACCCTCTGAGCGAAGTTTCTCCTCAACTCTGTTCTAAACTGCACATCCGCCCTCCTTATTTTGAAACTGTGCCCTCTAGTTCTGGTTTCCTTTCTAAGTGGAAAGGATCTCTCTACCTCTATCCTATCTAGCCCCTTCATTATCTTGTAAGTCTCTATAAGATCCCCCCTGAGCCTTCTAAACTCCAACAAGTACAGGCCCAGTCTATTTATTCTCTCCTCATAAGCTAACACCTTCAACTCTGGTATCAGACTCATGAACGTTCACTGTACTCCCTCCAAGGCCAATATATCCTTTCATAAATAAGGGGACCAAAACTGCACACAGTACTCCAGCTGCGGTTTCACCAGTGCTCTGTACAGTTGCAGCAAGACCTCCCTGCTTTTATATTCTATCCCCCTCGTGATAAAGGTCAACATTCCATTCACCTTCTTGATCACCTGCTGCACCTGCAGACTGAGTTTTTTGCGATTCATGCGCAAGGACCCCCAAGTCCTTTTGCACAGTAGCACGCTGCAACTTTTCACCATTTAAATAATATTCCATCCTACTATTATTTCTTCCAAAGTGGATAACCGTACATTTGCTAATGTTATACTTCATTTGCCAGGTTCTTGCGCGCTCACTCAACCTATCCAGATCTCTCTGCAGACTTTCCACGTCCTCCACGCAATTCGCTTTTCCACTCATCTTCGTGTCATCAGCAAATTTTATTACCCTACATTCAGCCCCCTCCTCCAGATCGTCTATATATATGGCAAACAGTTGAGGCCCCAGCACTGATCCCTGCAGCACTACGCTAGTCACCAACTGCCAACCAGAAAAGCACCCATTTATGCCGAAATTTATTATTTGTCGAGCAGAGTTCATTTATCCATTGTCATAGCATCTGCATGGTCTTCCCAATGTACCATGCTTCGGGTAATTCTTTCCTACAGCGTATCAGGTAGACAACGTTGGCCGAGTTGCAAATGTATGTACCATGTATCTGGTGGATGGTGTTCTCAAGTGAGATGATGGTATCTATGTCGATGCAGTATGTCTTGCAGAGGTTGCTGTGTCAGGGTTGTGTGGTGTCGTGGTCACTGTTCTCCTGAAAGCTGGATAGTTTGCTGCAGACAATGGTATGTTTGAGGTTGTGTGGTTGTTTGAAGGCAAGAATTGGGGGTGTGAGGGTGACCTTGGCGAGATGTTTGTCTTCATCAGTGACATGTTGAAAGCTCCGGAGAAGATGTCATAGCTTCTCTGCTCTAGGGAAGTACTCGACAATGAAGGGTACTCTGTCTACCATGTCCCGTGTTTATCTTCTGAGGAGGTTGGTGCAGTTTTTCACTATGGCATGTCGGAACTGTTGATCGATGAGTTGAGAGCCATACCCTGTTCTTATGAGCTCATCTTTCAGCATCTGGAAATGTCTGTTGCAATCCTCCTCATCTGAGCAGATCCTGTGTATACAGAAGACTTATTCATGTTTTCTTTAACATGTTTAGGGTGGAAGCTGGAGAAGTAGAGCATCGTGACGTTATCTGTGGGCTTGCAGTACAGTGAAGTGCTGAGGTGACCGTCCTTGATGGAGATGCGTGTGTCCAAGAATGCAACCGATTCCAGAGAGTAGTCCATGGTGAGTCTGATGGTGGGATGGAACTTGTTGATGTCATCATACAGTTGTTTCAGTGATTGTTCACTATGAGTCGAAAGGAAGTCATCAATGTATCTGGTGTATAGCATCAGCTGAAGATCCTGTGCGGTGAAAAGGTCTTGTTTGAACCTGTGTATGAAGATGTTGGCATACCGAGGTGTGAATTTAGTCCCAATGACAGTTCCATGTGTTCGAATGAAGAACTGGTTATTGAAGATGAAGACATTCTGGTCCAGAATAAAGCAGATGAGTTGTAAAATTGCATCTGGAAACTGGCAGTTGTTGGTATTGAGTACTGAGACAATTGAGCAATGCCATCATCATGGGAGATGCTGGTGTAGAGTGCCGAGACATCCATTGTGACAAGGAATGTCCTTGGTTCAGCTGCTCCATGTGTGCTAAATTTCTGTCGGAAATCCATAGTGTCATGACAAAAGCTGGGGGTTCTTTGTACAATGGGTTTCAGGATGCTCTCGACAAAGCCGGAGAGGTTCTCGCACAGGGTCCCATTGCCCGATACGATGGGACAGCCGGATGTGTTTGCCTTGTGTGTCTTCGAGAGACAATAGAGATCTCCAATGTGGGGAGTACATGGGTAGAGAGTGTTCTGAAGGCCCAGATCAAAGGTCTTGATCAGTCTGAGTTGATGGGTGTGTTCTTTGGTCAGATCTGTGCGTAACTGTCTATGGTGCTCCTCGCTGTACAGTTGTTGGTACACTTCTTTGAAGTAATCCATCCTGTTCAGTATGACGATGGCCCGTCCTTTGCTGGTTTGATGACAACGTTGCAGTTGGGCTTGAGAGTACGGGTGGTGTTGTGTTGTGCATGGGTGATATTCAGGGCTGTCTTGCGAGTATGGCTGATGAATCTGGTGTTGACACATCTCCTGATGGTTTGGGCATACATGTCAAGTCAAGGGCAGCTGTCTTCCGGAGGAGTCCAATTCAACTCTATCCTCTTCAGTTGCTGCACTGTGGATCTCCCTGTCAGCTGTTCCAGTTCACTGGCTGTCTCATTGTGTTCACTGTTGGCCTCTTGGTGTTTGTGGAAGAACTCCCACATCCTCATTTACCTGATGAATTCCTCTGTGTCTGCTGTCAGACTGATAAGGTCTATTTTGATGGTGGGGCAGAAATTGAGCCTTCTCTGAGAACTTCGATTTCATCTGGTTGAAGTGTGTCGTCCAACAAGTTGACAATGGACTTCTCTGCAATAATACTGTTTTCTACTATGATACCAGGGAAGGTTTGGTTCTGCTGGTGGTAATGCCGAATTTCTCAAGTTCCCTGTTCTTGGTGTGCACGTAGATGGTGTAGTTCCTTTGTCTCATCTGCTTGGCAGATTTTGCAGCTGTTCTGTGTCCTGAGTGCAAGTTAAGAATATGGATTCTATTTTGGTTTCCAGGATGTGGCTTTTGCTGTAGAGCTGGTGTATGAGGTGATGAGGAATGTGGGAGAGGTGCGATGGCAAAGTGTCTCAGCGTACTCTATGTTATAGGATGACTTGAGTGGATTCATGATCTTTAGTCCTTTTGTATCTTATCTGCTTTCTTGCTTCTTTGTAGAAACTTGATGTCTGTGTCATATGCGCGATCTTCTTGGAGATCTTCTCCACTTGGAGCCGGCAATTTGCAGTGTCGATAGCAGTCATGATGTGAAGATGCCAGTATTGGACTGGGATAAACACAGTAAGAAGTCTCAAAACATGAGGTTAAATTCCAACAGGTTTATTTGGTAGCAAAAGCCACTAGTTTTCAGAGTGCATCTTTATTGGACAGCATATATTTGAGCAATGTTCCACATTGCTGGGTACGTACCAGTGTTTTAGCTGCACAGGAAAATGTTGGCTAGGTGTGTGGCTAGTTCTGGAGCACAGGTCTTCAGTTGTATTACTGGGATGGTGTTAGAACCGATATTCTTTCCTGCACTCCTTGCTTTCAGCTATTTCGACACTGCTAAGCGTGAACTGAATTAATTGAAGGCTGACATTGGGCAGAATTTTACTGTTGTGAGAATCAGTGCAGGTGAAGGGTAGACAATGGGAAAATTTGTTGACCTTGGGCTAGATTTTACGGTTTCAGGATGAATGAGGCTGTAAACTCCAGCTCACTATGTTGGTGATGAACCCAGGAAGCAGCCCAGATGGATCATCCACCTGACGTTTCGGCTGAAGCTGGTTAAAACTATCGAATCTACTCTTTGTCTTCCAAGGTTGAAAGGGAAGCCTCCTCCTCCCATTGGTTGCTTAGTTAACACTACCAGTTCTAGTGACAGGACTGGGGGGCTTTGATCTGATCTGTTTTTTGTGGGATTGTTTAGCTCTGTCTATAGCACGCTGCTTCTGTTGTTTAGGATCTATGTAAGTCCTGGCCCATTTAACACCTCAATTTGGCGTATGCCTGGTGTTGCACCTGGCACGCCCTCCTGCACTCTTTTACCCAGATTGATCCCCGGTTTGAAGGTAGTGGTAAACTGGAGGAATATGATGGTCCGTGAGATTACAGATTATGGTTATACACAATTCTGCTGTTGCTGATTCTCCATAGTGCCTCACAGAAGCCCAATTCTGGGCTGCCAGATGTGTTCTGAATTGATCCTATTTAACACAATGCTAGTGCCACACAACATAATGGAGTGTGACCCCAGCGTGAAGACAGGGCTTGATCTTCACGTGAACTGTTATTCCCACCAACACTGTCATAGACAATAGCATCTGCCACAGGGAAATTAGTGAGGAGCATGTTGAGTAGGTTTTTTTGCCTTGTATGATTCTCTCATCTCCTGTTGGAGGTTTGGATGGGAATGGTGGCACAGTGATTAGCACTGCTGCCTCACAGCACAGGGACCCGGGTTCAATTCCTGGCTTGGATTATGCCTGTGCAGACTCTGCACATTCTCTCTGTGTCTGTGTGGGTTTCCTTCAGGTGCTCCAGTTTTCTCCCGCAGTCCGAAAGACAAACTGGTTAGGTGTATTGGCTCTGCTAAATTCTCCCTTAGTGTACCCAAATAGGCACTGGAATGTAGAGACTTGGGGAGTTTCACTGTAACTTCATTACAGTGTTAATGTAAGCCTACTTGTGACACTGGTAAATAAACTTTAAAGGTATGGCAAATGTGTCTCTCAGAACTTAGCCAGCCAAGTCACTTATGTTGCCATTAAGCCACTCTTGGTTATGAATATTGATGCCTCCACCCAGAGTACAATGTGCCTTTGCAACCTTCAATGGTGATTTTGAACACCAAGGAATGAACACGAAGGCTAGGCAATGGGTGATAATCAGCAGGAGATTCCCTTAGCCATGTTAGGGTCTGGAATCAATGTTGAATGTTTTAAGGGCCATTCCCTCTGATCATATACCACTGTGCCGTCACCTCTGGCGCATCTGCCCTGCTGCTGGGACAGGACATACCTGGTGATAGTGTGGAGGAGAATAGGACATTGACCATAAGGGAAGGTATGATTTTGTGAGTGTAACTATATCAGATTGTTGCTTGACTCGTCTGTGGGATAACTCTCCCAATTTTTTTAACAAGTCTCCAAGTCACTGAGAGGGTATTTGCAGTGTGCTGTGGCCCAGGTGTGCCGATTGATGCTTTATTCTTATTAATTTTTGTGATACAGGGACCCCGCTTAATCAGTGGCTCATTCTGGGATAGGAGGTGACATTTAATTAAGTCCAGTGATTAACTGAGATGTAAGTTGATTTAAAAATCTCCAGAGTGATCACATGCAAGATGTGCAAGTTGCATGAGCGACAATGACGGAGAGGGGTGATAGGTGGTGCTGGTGGTGGCGGGGGGGGGAGGGGACGGCAGGTAGGGGTCTGCTGCAGAGGCTGAGACCAGAGAGAGGACAAGAGAACATGTCACCAATCGCTATTAGCAGGAAGTTGACATCTCCAATCCATAAACACACCAGAGAGTTCCAGTTATTAGAAGGCTCTGTTTGGTAGCATGCTGGATAAAAGAAATGTTACACTATTGAAAAAATAACCAATTCTCATTGACCACGAAATGCCTGGATGGAGTTTCATGCTAGCACATTCTCACACATTTGAACTGTGATAATAGCACCCAGTTGAAAACATGAATTACAAAGTGATATTCCCTACAGAAAGTTATCAAAAAGCTTGAAAACAAATTCCTCAGATTTTGTGGAGATGGATAGTTAGAGGAGATCCTAGGAGAACACAATGCATTTTATCAAAAAGTCACGCAAAGCATGAGGAAGCTCAAAAAATGGAAAATAATCAAGATAATCATTTGAGTCCCACATGTCACTGATGTGAGGGGTAGACTGCAGTCCGCTTGCAGAGTCAGTTCAAAATGTAAAATTCAATGAAAATCAATGGTTGAAGGAAGCCAAAGTGATCTAGAACTATGATTGATGGCCTGGTACCTTTCATAGAGTCATAGTCATGCAGGGCAGAAAAGGCCCTTCGGCCCATTATGTCTGCACCAACAATAATTGCCACTAAAGTCATGCTATTCCCATTTTCCTGCACTTGTCTCATATCCTTGAATATAATACTGTTTCAAGTGCTTATCCAAATATTTTTTAAAGATTGAGAGGTTTCTGGCCTCCACCTTCCTAGGCAGTGCATTCTAGATTGAGAAAAAATCTTTTCTCAAATCCCCTCTGAATCTTCTGTCTCTTACTCTAAAACTATGCCCCCTTGTGTTTGACCCTTCAACCAAAGGGAACAGCTGCTTCCTACTCACCCTGTCCCCATCACTGAATCAGAGAATTCCAGCCCAATGAAACCACAGGGTCCCCACAAGAGTAGTTTTGACAGAATACGGAGTTACATTGAGTCTGAAGAACAGAACAAGCCAATCGCTCTAACTTGTGTATGCTGCCATTCATACCCACGTGAGTCTCCTCCAAAATGCTCCCAATCTAAAAACTCAATGGTGAAAAACTGAAGCATGCAGGACATAACAAAACACTTTAAATCGTTTTCTCTATCCTACATTTGATGGTAAATTAAAGCATGTGAAAGAATTAGAGAATGTGCTGTACAGATAAAAGTTTTATTTGCTGATTTGGTTCAATGTTTGTTGGGGAAGGAAGTTGTCTTTACAAATTAGTAAGTGCGATCATGCAATTTGATTTCTTCGGTGATGGTCCCTGGGTTCAAGAGGAGTCCGCAGGATTGCTCGTTTCTGAATATGATTATAGTTTCTCTACTTTTGTGGTTCCTCAACACTAACATAAAAAAGCTGGCAGATGTAGTCTGCAATATTACACTCACAAAGCCTGGCTTTTACAATAGTGTGATTACCTTGGTAAACAGTGCGAAGGATTAGCAATTAGGCTTCAACTCTTAAGTGGAATTTTCCCATAAAATGACAAAGGCCAAAATTCTCCAACTGTTCACGCGCTGCTGCCACTGCCAGTGAGAATGGAGAATTTGGTGCTCAGCCAAATCTCCGGTAGCTGTGGCGGGAGCAGAGAATCCCAGCCATGGGCAAGGTCGGAGAATCCAACCCAAAGTGTCACCTCAGGCTTGAAACGTGGTGAAATTCAAATCAGCTCAGCTGGCACAATCCCGATCCGAACTCTGATCTTCCCGGTGAGTGCAATGAATCATCCCGCGTGGAACACGCTGAGCTTGAGTGTCCAGATGTTTAATTCACTCGATCCAAGACTCAGCTGAGTCCAGTAACCAATGGGGAACTGCGTTTTATTGCTCCCTTAGCATTTCCTCCCCATCGAGCTGGGAAGATAGAACATAGAATATAGAACATTACAGCGCAGAACAGGCCCTTCGTCCTTCAATGTTGCACCAACCAATTAAGAAAAAGCAATGACCCTCTATCCTAAACCATTACATGGACAGTGGACATGGACATGGACAGTGATAGCCTTTTTTCTAGGATGGAAAAAGCTAGCACGAGGGGACACAGCTTTAAATTAAGGGGTGATAGTTATAGGATGGATATCAGAGGTAGGTTCTTTACCCAAAGGTTGGTTCAGGAGTGGAATGCCCTGCCTGCAGCAGTTGTAGCTGCGCCAAGTTTGGTGGCGTTTAAGAGGTTAGTTGATAAGTATATGGAAGAGAAGGGAATGGTTTAGTTTGGAGGGGCATTGCTTTTTATAGTGGTCGGCGCAACATCGAAGGCCGAAGGGCCTGTTCTGTGCTGTAATGTTCTATGTTCTATGTTCTATTCCCTTTTCATCCATAAACCTATCCACAGACCTCTTAAACGCCCCCAAACTTGGCGCAACTACAACTGCAGCAGGCAGGGCATTCCATACCTTTACTACCCTCTGGGTAAAGAACCTACTTCTGACATCCGTCCTATAACTACCACCCCTTAATTTAAAGCTATGTCCCCTCATGCTAGCTTTCTCCATCCTAGGAAAAAGGCTATCACTGTCCACCCTATCTAAACCTCTAATCATCTTATATGTTTCAATAAGGTCTCCTTTTAGTCGCCTTCTTTCTAACGAAAACAACCTCAAATCCCTCAGCCTCTCTTCATAAGACCTGCCTTCCATACCAGGCAACATCCTGGTAAACCTCCTCTGAACCCTCTCCAATGCCTCCACATCTTTCTTATAATGCGGGGACCAGAACTGCACACAATACTCCAAGTGCGGCCGCACTAGAGTTTTGTACAGTTGCAACCTGACGTTGCGGCTCCGAAATTCAATCCCCCTACCAATAAAAGCTAAGACTCCATATGCCTTCTTAACAACTTATCGACTTGATTGCCAACTTTCAGAGATCTATGCACATATACACCAAGATCCCTCTGTTCTTCAGCACTATTAAGAGTCCTACCATTAGCCCTATACTCTACACATTTGTTATTCCTGCCAAAGTGAATTACCTCACACTTTTCCACATTAATCTCCATTTGCCACCTCTCGGCCCAGCTCTGCAACTTGTCCAAGTCTCTCTGCAAACTATAACACCCCTCTTCACTATCTACCACTCTCCGACTTTGGTGTCATCCGCAAATTTACTAATCCATCCTTCAATACCCTCATCCAGATCATTTATAAAAATTACAAACAGCAGGGGCCCCAAAACAGATCCCTGAGGTACACTACTTGTAACCGAACTCCATGATGAATAATTTCCATCAACCACCACCCTCTGTCTTCTATCAGCTAGCCAGTTCCTGATCCAATTCGCTAAATTACCCTCGATCCCATACATCTGCATTTTCTGCAGAAGCCTTCCATGGGATAGCTGTGAGGAGACCAGCTTCACCTCTCAGAGATGGATCTGATCAGGGTTCTGGATGCAGTGAAAAGAGGCAGGCCAGCATATAGCCCCCCCATGTGAGAAGGAGACCTGACGGAAGCAATCGCACCTGGGAGGTGATGGGAGCCACAGTCATGGCTAGGAGGAGTGACGTCCAACGCCCCAAAAAATGACTGATTTCCTACAAGCAGCAAAGCTAAGTTCCCACCTGGTGGCAAGATTAAAGCAGAACAATTTTTGGTCTTTTAAATTTTCCTTCCATTTTCTCTCTATCTGGATTTAGAGAATCATAGAATCCCTACAATGCAGAAGGAGGCCATTCAGCCAATTGATTCTGCACTGATCACAATCCCATCTGGGTCCTCTTCCCGTAACCCCACTTATTTACCTAGTTAATCCCCTGACACTCAGGGGAAATTTAACACGACCGATCAACCTAATCCACATGGCAGCATGGTGGCACAGTGGTTAGCAATGCTGCCTCACAGCTTAATGGACCTGGGTTCAATTCCTGGCTTGACTCACTGTGGGGAGTTTGCACATTCTCTTCATGTCTGTGTGGGTTTCCTCCAGTGCTGCAGTTTCCTCCCACAGTCCAAAGATGTGCAGGTTAAGTTGATTGGACATGCAAAATTGTCCTTTAGTGTCCCGGGACGCATAGATTAGAGGGATTGTGGAGGTAAATGTGTGGGGTAGCAGGGATTGGGCCTAGATGGGATTCTTGTCGGTACAGACTTGATGGGCCAAATGCCTCCTTCTGCACTGTAGACATTCTATAATACTATGATCTTTGGATTATGGGAAGAAACTAGAGTAACCGGGCAAAACCCATGCAAACACAGGGAGAATGTGCAGACCCCACAGAGGCAGTGGCCTGAGACTGGAATTAAATCCATGTCCCTGGCTCTGTGAGGCAGCAGTGCTAACCTCTATGCCCATACTGAGCTACTCATCCCTGCTGATCAGTCTGGGGGTGCCTTCCTTCAGCAGCTGTTAAATCCATTTTGTCATCCATTTCGTCTTTCACACCCACTGTTACACAACAATAAATCTTGTTTTAGGTTCTTCACTCCCGTCACTTTCACTATGTGGGACCTCAGTTAAGTAGTGGAATCAATTTAGCACTTTGCTGCAGCTCCACAATCCCAGTGAAAAAAGAATGAAACTATATCGCAATTTTGAATTGAAAGCCGATATAAGACAGGACTTGCAATTTCTAAACCTTTAAATAAGCACAATTCCTTTCTAAATAATAAGATTACTTTCATCAAATTCAGTATTGGAAAAACAAGCTGGAATGAATTGCAGGTTCAAACACCTTAAGCCTTGAGAATGTAAAACAGGGAAATCCACTTGTAAACTTCTCTCGATGCCTGATGTTGTGCAACTTATGTCGTTCCTGTAATATTTAGAAATTAACACCTTATGACAGAATTGTGACTGACGATACTTCATCGAGAGGTTTACTAATGCCATTCTGCACAGCTCTGGTCTGTCATAATGGTGTTATCACGTCAGAGCGTTGACTGTGAAATGGAAAGTGTCAATGCATCAGGTGCAGATTTGGGGTAAAGTGTTTGTGAGGTCACTTCAACTAAAAACATCTAATCCAATGTCCCTGGGTGCACAAGCGTGTTGGGGTCGTCCAGTCTGACGCCAACACGCCTCAAGTTCAACATCTGAAAATATGTTCACAACTAAAGGCAAGCTATGAGGTTGAATTTCAGCCTGTACATGTTTTCTATCTTTCTAAGGCTACGTGACTGTCTGTGTGGAATTTGCACATACTTCCCAAATCTGCGTGGGCTTCCTCTGAATGGTCTGGTTTCCTCTCATAGTCCAAAGATGTGCGGGTTATGTTGATTGGCCATATTAACTTGTTCCTTAGTGTCAGAGAGATTAGTAAGGTAAATAGATGGGGTTGCGGGGATAAGGTCTGGGTGGGATTGTTATTGGTGTAGGCTTGAGGGGCCAAATGGTCTCCTTCTACACTGTATGGATTCCATAATTCTATGACCTAACTTATATTAAGTTGATCTTTCTCTACACCCTAGCTACAACTGTAACACTATGTCCTGATTCCTCTCCTTTCCTTCTCCCCAATGTAATCTATGAATGCTATGTTTTGTCTGTATAGTGCACAAGAAACAATACTTTCACTGTATCCCAATATATATGACAATAATCAATCCAATCAAATCAGAAAGGTACTAAAATCAGAGATTGATTACAGCTCAGCAAGGAGACCATTCGGACCATCGAGCACATGCCAAGAACAACTGAATTAGTCTCACTCCCCCATCTTTTCCCTGTAGTCCTACGTTTCTCCCTTCAGGTGCTCATTAAAAGGTCCCCCAGCCCTTTCAGGCAGTGCATTCCAGATTGTAAACACTGCCACTGAACCAAAAAAAAAGTCGCTTTTCTTCACGTTGCCATTGCTTGGTTTGTCATTCACTTCCAAAAATCTGTATCCAAGTGTTAGGGCAAAACTGCGTCCAATTTCCTCTTGGGTAGATGTCATGCTGTGTGTGCCAATGCTTGATGTGGGTGTAAGGAATATTGCCTTGTTTGGGACTTTAGGCCACCCTGCTTACAAGAACACAGGATGCTATGCCTGGCACAAAACAACCAGACTCAACAAAAGTGTACATACCTTCGGGAGTTGTGAACAGATGTAGCAGCAGACAGCATATTGTAAAGAACCTGGCATGGTCGAACTATTCAGCAGTACCATGTACCAAAGCACTGCCATAAAGTGTTGCTTGGCAACTCGTTCCACATTTGAACACCTGTGCCAAGCTGTCACACAACAGACAGCTCATTAGTAAAATTTAATGCACACTCTTTCTTCAGTAGGACTCATACTCAAATTGTAATTTGCAATTGAAAGCCTTTACTTGTTGGCATTTTCCAACAGCTTCACACTTCAGATCATCTCAACACACAAAATGTAGGATCAATAATTGACACCAATTGAAATTAACTTATACCCCAACATTCCTACTCTGCTGCTATAAGGTGGCACATAACTAAAAAGATACAAAAGGACTCCAGAATCACAAACCCTTGACGCCCTTGGATGTTCTAGTCTTGAAGATTAAGAGATATCGGAGGTATTGAAGTAATAGGCATTTTCCTGGCGCTGATATTGTTTTGCTCTTGCATCATGTGTCCTCTCACACCCAGTGATACATATAAATACACACAACCATGCAAACATCTCATAGCTGAGAGGTTCTTGCAGAGAGGTGACATGGACACAGTAGTTGAATGGCCTCCTCTGTGATGTATCCACCCTCATAGTTCTGTCACACAGCATTTTGGAAGGAATGTTCTGTTTGAAGCTGTCTTTTGTACCGAACATTGCTTTTCTTTCACTGTAGGCCTGGAGCTTCCAAATGTTGCCGAATGCCTACAATTCTGTATCAGAAACTACCCTGCATCTCACAGCCATACAATGATAGCTAGGGTTCAGACCCCAGCTGGCTTCTCAGGTAAAAGTAAAATATCTTCTGAAATACAGAATCTACAGGCATTTAAAGATGCAAAGACAGTCAGCATGGCTTTGTGAGTGGAAAATCATGTCTCACAAATTTGACTGAGTTTTTTGAAGGGGTAATCAAGAAGTTAGATAAGGACAGTGCAGTTGATGTTGTCTACATGGACTTTAGCAAGGCCTGTGAAAAGGTATTGCATGGTAGGTTGTTGATAAGGTTAAATCTCACAGGATCCAGGGTGAGGTAGCTAAATAGATATAAAATTGGCTTGGTGACAGATGCCAGAGGGTGGTTGTAGAGGGTGGTTACTCAGACTGGAGGCCTGTGACCAGTGATGTGCCTCCGGGATCGGTGCTGGGTCCACTATTATTTGTCATTTATATTAATGATTTGGATGAGAATATAGGAGGAATGGTTAGCAAGTTTGCAGAGTACACTAAGATTGGTGACACAGTGGACAGTAAAGAAAATTACCTCTGACTGCAATGGGATCTTGATCAATTAGGCCAGTGGTGACAAATAGCAGAAGGAGTTCAATTAAGATAAATGCACCGTGATGCATTTTGGTAGATCAAACCAGAGCAGACTTACTCAGTTAATCGTAGGGCACTGGGGAGAGTTACAGAACAAAAGATCTAGTGGCACACAGGTGGACAGAGTGGTGAAGAAGGCATTCAGCATGTTTGGTTTCATTGGTCAGAATATTGAACACAGGAGTTGGACATTTTATTGAAATTGTACTTAGTATGGCCACGCCTGGAATACTGTGTACAGTCCTGGTTACTTTATTACTGAAAGGATATTATTAAGCTAGAAAGAGTGCAGAAAATACTTACTAGGATGGTTTGAGTTATTAGAAGAGGCTAGACAAACTGGGACTTTTTTTCTCTGAAGCGTAGGAGGCTGAGGGATGATCTTATAGAGGTCTATAAAATAAATGAGAGCATAGATCAGCTAAATAGTCAATATCTTTTCCCAAAGGTAGGGGAGTCTAAAACTAGAGGGAGCAGAGCAGACCTCCCAGTGTGCTGGCCAATATTTGTTCCTCAATGTCACTGAAAAAATCTGATCAATTGCTCAAGACCATTGTGTACAAATTGACTGCTGAAATTATTGCACTTCACAAGGACCTAATTATCTTTAACACTCTGTGGGGTTCTGAGGTCATAAAAGGCACTATAGCAATGAGGTCTTTCTTTTTTTATGCTCCTCGCTCAAATGTTTGCAAGCTTTAGTGCAATGAGTTCTTAGCCAATCACAGGTGAGGAACGGCATATGGTGGTTTCAGAAGAGCAGCCATAATCATCTAACCAGGTGACCATAGATTGACCATCAATAACCCTTCCTCAAAGGTGACTGCACCATGAACCAGGGTTCCTGGTGCTCATTGGTGACAAAGGAAATGAAAATGCTCCCATGCTTTAGGACAGCACGGTGGCCCAGTGGTTAGCATTGCTGCCTCACAACACCAGGGACTCAGGTTCAATTCCGGCTTCAGGTGACTGTGCAAAGTGTGCACATTCTCCCCATGTCGGCATGGATTTCCCCTGGGTGCTCTGGTTACTTCCCACACTCCAAAGATGTGTGGGTTAGGTGGGTTAGCCATTCTAAATCGACTCTTAGTGTCCCAAGATGTGTAGGTTGGGTGAATTGAGCAATTGAGCATGCTAAAATTGTCTCATAATATCCAAAGATGTGTAGGTTAGGTGGATTGGCCATGAGAAATGTGTGAATTATTTGTAATACGCTTCCACACATTAGCTGACATAACACAACGAATCTAAAATATTGCGGAGGCGAAAAGCTGTGGGCATTTAGTAGCCCTGCCTGTTACAGGTTGAGCAGCTGTTCTTGCAGCAACAGTAAAGCTCTGCAGCTAACCCTCAATGAGAGTGAGTGTACTGCAGGTAGTTATCCTCAGTGACTGACCCACATGTGCACCAGGCTCTGTACGCCTGGTTCACAGCAGAATAGCAGATGTGGTTGGGGTGGTTTAGGTGCTGACTGGTTCCTCCTTCTTTTATCGTGTTCCACTTTGACTATGAATCACTGCTCTTGGCACTTGACCCAAGTCCATCATTAACTACGCCTTCATTTCATAACCAACACAGGAGCTCATCAGCATAAGAAACCTCAGGACATCTCCCACACCCAGCCCCTGCAATAGCCACTGCTGGAAGGAATTCTTTTCCTGTGCTCTCTCTCTCTATCTTTTCCCTATTTTGCTGAACCCTTATAAATAATTCACTTCCAACGTACCTTTGCAGGGACTCCATGGGCAATTATGGGCAGTGGTTTTGGGGGTACTGAAAATGTAAAACTTTCTGTAAGTAACTAAAATTAATCCTCAAATATATATTACTGACAGCATTGTAAACATGGCAAAAAAATTTGTATTCGATACACAATAAATGGGTCCTGAAAAAGAGCACAGAAATAAAAACGCTTCAATTCTCCATCCCAAGGTCAGCTCCAACACACAGCAAAGTGAGCCCCCATTGTGCTCATTATATCGAGAAGGTGAAAAGAACAAATCTGGCACAATATCCAGGAAAGTGGGCCAGGCTGTCTCATGAATATTTTTTACAGGCAATCTGGGGACCCTAATGAAGCTGTGAAAGGAAAGGATTGGGTCCAAAACCTGCCAACTTGTCCAAATTCCTGATCCCTTGCTGCCATTGTGCCCTTGCACCGATAAACACAAAATTTACATGGTGAGTATCAAATAATGCTATGGGAGTCAATGTATTAAGTATTTATACAAGGATTATGAATAAATCACTCATAAAAGTATTATCTGAAACCAAAAGAACTAAATCTTTAAAACTTTACCTTGCACATAAAATAAGAGTCCACCTAGTTCCTCATATCAGATGAATTCAGGATGGCAATCACTGGAATGATAATGATTGACTATATCAGTCCCCTGTGTGCTTCTGGATACTCCTTAACTGAAATTTATTCAATTTTTTTACTGGCATCGAAAAGCAGATCGTTACGTTTTAATTTAATCTTTATCTTACCGAGAGCCTGGAGCCATTCTATAAGATTTAGCTGCAAGGTACGATACTGAAAAATTTAATTAGGACTAGCATTTGGAATTGCAATGGCTGTCAGGTATACCTTCAGAAGTAGGAATGACCAATTTACGACAAAAATGGGAATATTCTGTTCAACAATATTCGCAAGAAACTAATTCTAAAAAAAATTAAAGATTTTATTTTTCAATAAAATCATCTTTATATTTTTCAAAAAGGATAACTGACATATCACTGTGAAGTATTTCATTTATACACATAGCAAAGAGGCAGTACAGTGGTTAGCACTGCTGCCTCACAGCACAGTAAGATGTCTCACAACACCAGGTTAAAATCCAACAGGTTCAGTTGGTAGCACAAGCTTTAGGAGCGTTGCTCCTTCTTCAGATGAATGAAGAATTGTGTTCACAAACAGGGCACATATAGACACAGACTCAATTTACAAGATAATGGTCGGATGGATGCAAGTCTTTACAGGTAATCAGGTCTTTACACGTATAGGCAATGTAAGAGGAGAGAGAGTGGAGCGACTTGATTACCTGTAAAGATTCGAATTCCAACCGTTATCTTGGAAATTGAGTTTGTGTCTATGTGTGCCATGTTTGTGAACACAACTCTTCACTCACCTGAAGAAGGAGCAACATTCCAAAAACTTGTGCCACCAAATAAGCTTGTTGGACTTTAATCTGGTGTTGTGAGACTCCTTACTATGTTTACCCCAGTCCAACGCTGGCATCTCTACATCATGGCCTCACAGTACCAGGCATCCAGGTTCAATTCCCAAATCAGTTTGCGCCTGATTTTTTGCCTCTTGCAATCTTACTGGCACCAGATATCTAATGAGATCAGCCTCATGCTGGAAAGGGGGAGGGGGTGGTGATCAGTCATAGAGCGCCGCAGTGGTTGGTGGGAGGGGAGCTTAATATCAACCAGGAGAAGGTCAGTTATAGCTGAGGGGAGGCAATAAAAGGTTTCTGTGCTTTCTGCAATTGTGCCCTCTGTTGCTATCAGCCAGCTTTTGGATGATTTAGATCCCACCCACTCTCCTGCTGGCAGATTCCAAGTTTGGCAAGATTTGTTTGACTAAGTCAGGTAAGATTTGTTTTCTTAACTCGCCCAAAAAGAGGCACAAATCTCTCCCATTTTCATGCTCAGTCAGACTATTTTATTGGTAAAATTGCCCTCTATGGAAATGTCTAATTCATTTGTGCTTTCATCTTCAAATTGTGGAAGGAGCTGATTAATCTCCTTTCACCAATCTGTACATTCTGTGCAGAACTGTTCATTTCTTTTAGATGGAGTGTGGGGGGAGCGGTGGAGAGAATAGTGTGGACGCCACAGGCCTCACAGGCAGATTCTTTCACCCTATTTTTAGGGTCTTAAAAAAAAAGTTAAAGGGTGGCTCTTGCGACATCATGCTGGCGAGGCCGGCTCTAATCAAGACCAGCCCATCAGCAATTTTGTTTGTAAAAGATCCGGGCACCAGTTTTAATAAAAATTAAAAGACGTCCTCCTCTGTCTGCTGAGCTCCCATCCCTTTTATGGAATCCTCCTTCATAGAACACCCCTCACAAAGCCTGCCCCCACGGAACCAACCCTCTCAAAGACCACCCCCAATAGATTACTCACCCACGCAATGCCCCCTCCCACACAGAACATTCTTCCCTAACAGTGATTCCTGACACTGTCCAGATATGATCCTCTTCCCCTGGGGGACATACTCATCTGTGCACCTCTGGTGGGTTCTGCTTGCCAAGTGCATATCATAGGGGATCTGTTGTGATTCATGTTGGTGTGTGAATGGATGTTGCCATGGAAGGGAGAGGGAATGATGCTGAACAATAGCTTTGCTCCTGTAAATTATACACATTGGCTCAGCTTCATGAATGAGAAGCAGATGAAGGATTAGAGATGCATATCTTTGATTTTCCATGATGCTCTGGTGTCAAGGCTCCCACTGGCTGAGATGTTTACCAATGGCCCCAAGAAGGCAGCTTGAAGTGTTCTTTGGTCTAGGCCTGGACATATTATGAACAAGATTGGAAGAAGGGTTAACACAGACATGCCAGCCTGAAGAGCCTCCCCTGGCATTGTAAGATTCTAAGAAATCCAGACTCACCACAGATTTTCACATTTCAGAGCATGCCTAAGTATAAGTGACGAAGGAGATAAACATTTTTTTCTTCTCTACATTCATTATGTTTATGGGACATTTGATTTGAACATTAAAATAGACTCTAACTGTACCTTTCTGACCGCTTCAATTATCTGCTGAGATCAGGTTGTTAAGGATGTGATTGAATGCCTTTCGCTGGGATATTAATCGTGAATAATTAAGCAAGTCATCAGCAGAAGAGTCGTGTAAATCAGTTGTAATTCCATTATGACTGATCAAGACAGTGGAGGATAAAAGGGAGGTCAAATCTGATTGTATAATGGCCTATAAATGTTAACAGCTACTGCCATCATCAATTTATTCAGTGACTGACAATGATATGTCTGCGCTGCAAATTCATGTATCGTTCCTAAATAAATGGCATAGGGCTGATGTGCAAATACAACATATTCAGGTTCACATGATCCCAGTCAGTGGCAGGGCACAGATATTCTGGTCAATCTAACAGAAGAATTTTTACTCTTGCCATTAATTTTTCATATTGCATTTAAGAGGAAGCTTGGAGGTTGGGGAAAGGTGAAGGTTCTTGCATTCCACATCTCTTTTCAGTGATCATTTTGTAGATCAAAGCAGAAAAGATTTGAATTTCCCCTGGCGAAGGACAGCCCTTGCTACTTTAGTTAAAACACAAGAAGAATTATGTGTTTCAGTTAATCGGGCAAATCTTCTTTATCACACTGTGTTAGCGTTGTCCTGAACTTGATTTATGACTGCCTGCAGTTGGACAGCGACATGTATCAAGTGAAACTGCTACATAGAGGGGACTGGGGCTGGTTGGGGTCAGCTAATGGTAACAGCACTAGAATCTCTGTTGGAATTTGTTTAGCTGCTCCCATTCTGCACTTTGAAGTTTGATGCTCGACAAAATGACCTCAATAACATTAAAGTAGAATGAGTTACAAAGACCTTACAACAAAATTGAATCGTGGGACTGATACACCTGAAAGCAGCATTTCTGACACCCCATCATCCATTATGGCAATGTCAGAAGGTGTTTCACTTCTGACTGGTCTGAAATGCTCTTTTCCACTTCAAAGCCTGGAGCAAGAATAAAAACTCCAACAAGCTCGAGCTTTGCAATGGCTTAACTGGAGAAAGGAGTTGAATTCCAAACAATTCAATGTGTTCATCAACAAATTTCTCTTTTTTTGTAGATGATTCTGGAAACTTTTAACTAAATTATCCAAATTTTGAGAGGAGAGTCTTGTGGCTGTACCTTATTTCCCTAGAAAAGCCCAGAGTGTCCATGAACCTGGTTTCAAAGATCTGAAATCAATTTTGATCTCTTGAGTAAATCAGAAAGGTGGCCCATGAAGTGGCCTGCAAGAATTATGCAAATTGTTGACTGGATAGAAGATGGAAAAAGTACCAGAGCTGCAAAATACTGTACATGATTCTATTTTTCTACTTACGAGGCCCCATTTGGTTTTAGTGCAAGCAAATCATTTTAATTTGCATTGCTGAGCAGCACAGTGGCACAATTGTTAGCACTGCTGCCTCACAACATCAGGGACTTGGGTTTGATTCTGGCCTCAGGTAACTGTGTGCAGTTTGCACTTCTCTTCGTGTCTGTGTGGGTTTCCTCCGGGTGCTCCAGTTTCCTCCCCTAATCCAAAGATGTGCAGGTTAGGTTGATTAGCCATGTTAAATTGCCTCTTAGTGTCCTAAAATGGGGGTGGAATTAGTGGGGTAATTACTTGGGGTTATAGGGATAGGACCGAGGTAAAATGTTCTTCTGGAGACTTGGTGCAGATTGATGGTCCAATGGCATCTTACTGCACTGTGGGACTTGTATGGGGCGATTGTCCCATTCCACCATGCTAATGCTTTATTGTGTCAGGCCAGAAGAATCGCGTGTCCGTCAATTCATGGGATTCACACATGTATTCCCACTGTGCATGCAAATCCCAGCCCCTGAATATTGGGCACCACCTGAGCCACGCTGGAAACTGGCGGGAACACTAGATCAGTGATTTAAGTCTATTTTTAATGCAATTTAAATCGATTATTGGGCGCAGGACTGAATTCCCACTAGTACCTCCCATTCTGTCAAGAGTATTTCACTCCAGCAAGGTTCAGACTAGCTCCCCACATTTGGGGAACTAGCCGGATGACCCCACTGGAGTGAAGGAGTGGCAATGGGGGCCTGCAGGGGGTTGGGCCATAGAGGGGGGTGTCCCCTGGACATGGGCACCCTGATGTGGAGTTGCCGGCATTGGACTGGGGTAAACACCGTAAGAAGTTTCACGACACCAGGTTAAAGCTCAGTTAGGTTGACTTTAACCTGGTGTTGTGAGACTTCTTACATGGGCATCCTGGCAGTGGCAGCCTGTGCCCTTTGGCTCTGTCAAAGAGGCAAAGTGCACATGCCCATCATGCATGGGCAATGTCAAGAGGGCTAAAGGACAGCGTCTAAGAGGTAATGTGTGGAGGTGGGGCCCTGCTGTCACTCTGCCATTGTAATCAATGGGGGCAAGAGGGAGGCCAACGATCAGAGCGGGCTGGGAGTTAGTCAGCCAGGAGAGGGGGATCATCACTGCTGTGGGGTGAGGGGGAAGGGGGGTGCTGGAGATCAGGCGGTCTGGTTCAAGACAGGTCGGGGATTCTGACATATGAATAGATGGGGGGGTGCAATTAGGCTTTGGGAGTGGGTAGAGGGACAGCACTGTGAGGGTTCTGGACTGGCCAATGATCAAGCTGGCCAGCAAACTGCAAGCTGACAGAGAGGAGTGACTACGCATTCACAGAGTTCCAGGACTGTCAGCCTCATGCGTGAATAGCACCTCCCCCGCCTCCGCCACCCACCCCCATGAGTTTTTAATAATATTCCCAATTGTGACCTCTGCATTACACAGAGTGTGGGAGATTCTCGTCTGAAGTTGCACTGAAAAACCAGTATGATTTGATAACTTGGTGTTGTGAGACTACTTATTGTGCCTATGCCAATCCAACACTAGCAACTCCATGTCACAACGTCATTTACACCAGTTTTCCCGCAAATTTGACAACTGGATCTTTTTTGGGAGAATTGCCGCCTATGATTCTATGACCACAATATAGTGCTTCTTAGGTTTTTTTAAAATGTGCATTTATATAGCGCCTCTCATAACCACTGGATGTTCCAAATTACTTTACTGAAGTATAGTCATTGTTACAATGTGGGAAAGTGGCAGCCAATTCACAAAACTTCAATGACCAGCAACACAATAACGTAATAATTCTTTCGTTAGAAAGAAGGCGGCTAAGAGGAGACCTTATTGAAACATATAAGATGATTAGAGGTTTAGATAGGGTGGACAGTGATAGCCTTTTTCCTAGGATGGAGAAAGCTATCGCGAGGGGATATAGCTTTAAATTAAGGGGTGGTGGTTATAGGACAGATGTCAGAGGTAGGTTCTTTACCCAGAGGGTGGTAAGGGTATGGAATGCCCTGCCTGCTGCAGTTGTAGATGAGCCAAGTTTGGTGGCGTTTAAGAGGTTAGTAGATAAGTTTATGGACGAAAAGGGAATGGTTTAGGTTAGAGGGTCATTGCTTTTTCACTATTGGTCGGCGCAACATCGAAGGCCGAAGGGCCTGTTCTGCGCTGTAATGTTCTATGTTCTAATCTGCTTTTGTGATATCGTTTGAGCAAGAAATATTGACCAAGATGGCAGGGATATCTCCTCTACTCTTCTTCAAATAGCATCATGGAATCTTTTACATTCACCTTGAGAACAGACAGAACTGTGGTTTAATATTTCATCTGAAAGCTGGCAGCTACAATGTCCTAAAATAGGACGATCCTTTAAAAAAGAGATAGGGAGGAATTCCTTCAGCCAGAGACTGGTGAATCTGGGGAACTTTTTGCTGCAGAGAGCTGTGGAGGCCAAATCATTGAGTGTCTTTAAGACAGAGATAGATAGGTGCTTGATTAATAAGAGGGTCAGGGGTTATGGGGAAAAGATAGGAGAATGGGGCTGAGAAAAATATCAACCATGATTGAATGGTGGAGCAGACTCAATGGGCTGAATGGCCTAATTCTGCTCCTATGTCTTATGGTCTTATGGACTCAGAGGGGAGGATGTTACACACCAAGTCATAACTTTAACAGAAAATAGTTAAATGGGTTGAAAGATAAAAATGTAAAATCAGTTCTGGTTTCTGAACTTCAGGTTTTGAGATCATTACAATCCAATCTCAAGCTCCGTCTCACAGCATTATTACAATGTAGAATCAGGATAAAGATGCATCCTTGAACCAAACAGAAATGAGCAGAAAAAAAGGCTTTTATCAGTCTTTTCCCCTGAAACCCATTATCAAGCAGTGATTCAACACTAAATAATCAAGGTGAAAAGATAAAAATGCAAATGAACTGTGCAAACAAGGTAAGATAAATAGTGATCTTTCTTCTCATACAAACCATTTCAGTAAATACGAAAATATATGTTTATGAAGTTTTAAAATTCAGAATTTACAGAAAAGCCAATTCATGCACAGTTTACAAATGTTTTTTAAGATCAGGTCAATAACAATTCTTTGGCGTCTTTTAGGTCATAACAATTCTTTGGAAATATGCTGAATATTGCAACAACTCATTGCAAGCTCCTGAACAATTGATTCAACACACTTGTGTGAAAAAGGATGTCAAAATTACAATCTCACAATTTTGTTCTTCAAAGCATTTCACCCCCAAAAGGATTTTGTTCCATTAAAATAAGGACGAGTCATCACAGCACTTCAACAAATCTTAACAACATCAACAGGAAGGATGCTCCTCTGCATTTTTAATGATGTGATGGCATTTAAAATGAAAATGAGTTTGTGGTATAATAATCTTCAGCTTGTGTTTCGTGTTATTACTGCCAAAAAGGGTTTCATCATCTGTTTTCACACAGTGCTCATTTATAACCTTGAAACTCTTCTCTTGGAAAGTAACTGGTCTATTAATAATGTTACAACTGGGAGGACACGTGTCAGGACTCGTCCATTCTTTCCCACTCTTTGATTGATCAGAATGGGGTGATTTTATAATTTACAAGGATGAAGGTTTTCATTCAATGACTATGTGTAACTACTTATGTGCTGATTACAAAGACCTCAGTCCAACACACTTTGAATCTAAACACAAAAGGATTCATTCCTATCGATTGTCAGCTTTGACAAAAGGTTGTCTAGACTCAAAACTCAGTAAAGTTTTGCAACACCAATTTTAAATCCAACCAATTTATTTGATCTTTCGACACTATGTTGCGCCTTTGTCAGGCAAATGCAGACTCAAAACATCAGCTCCTTTCTCTCCTTACAGATGCTGTCAGACCTGCTGGGATTTTCCAGCATTTTGGTTTCATTCTTATTGAGCCAAAAACCAACACACATAAAGATATTTAAACAAGGTAAACTCACATTCTGACGTTAGGAGTTGTATCAAAAAACATTTCAAAAATGGTTATTGTGGTCACATAATGATCTTCCCATGATGATTTCAGATAGAAATTGATTCGGTCATGTTTGAACAGACCGTGGTTATTGTTTCATGGTCTAGGTAATTGGATTCTGTAATTTCCCCATGATATTGCTGAATGGTCATTCTTCCCAGTGATCAGCTAGGATCTATGTAGCCGCTGTCCCAATATGCTTTCAGTTTCTACCTGAAAGGGCAGCTTTACAGAAATGCAAATGGTAAGTGCCAGTAAAGATTCAGTTCATCCTTTGAAGTAGTTTTTGTCAACAACAAATGTGAAATTCCACAGCAACTCGCCTTGGTAAGTATTAACTACAATTCACATTGGAAATTTCCAGAAACTGGCCAACTTGTAATACTAGACATATGGTAGCTATCATAAAATGGTTAGAAGTCCCTTTAAGACAGTGCAGTATATAGCTGACTGGTTGATCTAATTAAAGATTAATATTGCATGTGCACACAGCACATCATTGCAAAAAAAGTTCTATCGAAATTTGAAAAAGAATTGCCCTGATATAGGAACAACGGACAGGATTTACCCTAGGATTCTCTGGGAGGCAAGAGAGGTGATTGCAGAACCTCTGGCTCTGATCTTCAGGTCGTCGTTGGTTACAGGTATAGTGCCGGAAGACTGGAGGATAGCGAATGTGGTCCCATTGTTCAAGAAGGGGAATAGAGACTTTCCTGGGAATTATAGACCGGTGAGTTTTACTTCTGTTGTGGGCAAAGTATTGGAAAGAATTATTAGGGATAGGATTTATAGTTATTTAGAGAGAAACGAATTGATTGGGGATAGTCAGCATGGTTTTGTGAAGGGTAGTCGTGCCTTACTAACCTTATTGAGTTTTTTGAAAAAGTGACCAAAGAGGTGGATGGGGGTAAGGCAGTTGATGTGGTATATATGGACTTTAGTAAAGCGTTCGATAAGGTTCCCCATGGAAGGCTTCTGCAGAAAAGTTGCAGAGCTGGGCCAAGAGGTGGCAAATGGAGTTTAATGTGGAAAAGTGTGAGGTAATTCACTTTGGCAGGAATAACAAATGTGTAGAGTATAGGGCTAATGGTAGGATTCTTAATAGTCTGATGAACAGAGGGATCTTGGTGTATGTGTGCATAGATCCCTGAAAGTTGGCAATCAAGTCGATAAGGTTGTTAAGAAGGCATACGGAGTCTTAGCTTTTATTGGTAGGGGGATTGAATTTCGGAGCCGCAACGTCATGTTGCAACTGTACAAAACTCTAGTGCGGCCGCACTTGGAGTATTGTGTACAGTTCTGGTCCCCGCATTATAAGAAAGATGTGGAGGCATTGGAGAGGGTACAGAGGAGGTTTACCAGGATGTTGCCTGGTATGGAAGGCAGGTCTTATGAAGAGAGGCTGAGGGATTTGAGGTTGTTTTCGTTAGAAAGAAGGCGGCTAAGAGGAGACCTTATTGAAACATATAAGATGATTAGAGGTTTAGATAGGGTGGACAGTGATAGCCTTTTTCCTAGGATGGAGAAAGCTAGCACGAGGGGACATAGCTTTAAATTAAGGGGTGGTGGTTTTAGGACAGATGTCAGAGGTAGGTTCTTTACCCAGAGGGTGGTAAGGGTATGGAATGCCCTGCCTGCGTCAGTTGTAGATGCGCCAAGTTTGGTGGCGTTTAAGAGGTTAGTAGATAAGTTTATGGATGAAAAGGGAAGGGTTTAGGTTAGAGGGTCACTGCTTGTTCCTAATTGGTCGGCGCAACATCGAGGGCCGAAGGGCCTGTTCTGCGCTGTAATGTTCTATGTTCTATAAAATGCAGATGTATGAGATTGAGGGTGATTTAGCTAATTGGATTAGGAATTGGCTAGCTGATAGAAGACAGAGGGTGGTGGTTGATGGAAATTATTCATCATGGAGTTTGGTTACAAGTGGTGTACCTCAGGGATCTGTTTTGGGGCCCCTGCTGTTTGTAATTTTTATAAATGATCTGGATGAGGGTATTGAAGGATGGATTAGTAAATTTGCGGATGACACCAAAGTCGGAGGAGTGGTAGATAGTGAAGAGGGGTGTTATAGTTTGCAGAAAGACTTGGACAAGTTGCAGAGCTGGGCCGAGAGGTGGCAAATGGAGTTCAATGCGGAAAAGTGTGAGGTAATTCACTTTGGCAGGAATAACAAATGTGTAGAGTATAGGGCTAATGGTAGAACTCTTAATAGTGTTGATGAACAGAGGGATCTTGGTGTATATGTGCATAGATCCCTGAAAGTTGGCAATCAAGTCGATAAGGTTGTTAAGAAGGCATACGGAGTCTTAGCTTTTATTGGTAGGGGGATTGAATTTCGGAGCCGCAACGTCATGTTGCAACTGTACAAAACTCTAGTGCGGCCGCACTTGGAGTATTGTGTGCAGTTCTGGTCCCCGCATTATAAGAAAGATGTGGAGGCATTGGAGAGGGTACAGAGGAGGTTTACCAGGATGTTGCCTGGTATGGAGGCAGGTCTTATGAAGAGAGGCTGAGGGATTTGAGGTTGTTTTCATTAGAAAGAAAGCGGCTAAGAGGAGACCTTATTGAAACATATAAGATGATTAGAGGTTTAGATAGGGTGGACAGTGATAGCCTTTTTCCTAGGATGGAGAAAGCTAGCATGAGGGGACATAGCTTTAAATTTAGGGGTGGTGGTTATAGGACAGATATCAGAGGTAGGTTCTTTACCCAGAGGGTGATAAGGGTATGGAATGCCCTGCCTGCTGCAGTTGTAGATGCGCCAAGTTTGGGGGCCTTTAAGAGGTCAGTAGATAAGTTTATGGATGAAAAGGGAATCGTTTAGGTTAGAGGGTCATTGCTTTTTCTTAATTTGTCGGCGCAACATCGAGGGTCAAAGGGCCTGTTCTGCGCTGTAATGTTCTATGTTCTAACATAAGAACAAGAAGAGGAGCAGACAATTCAGCCCTTTAAGTCTGCGCTGCCATTCAGTCCAATCATAGCTGATCTCATCTCAGCTTCAACCGGTGAACCTGTGCAACTACAATAATCTCTCTCTCAATGTCAACAGAACTTCAGAAAGCAGAGTGGAGACCATGTCCCTGTCTACATCAACAAGGTCGTAGCAGAAATGATTGAGACCTTCAAGCTTAGATGTTCAGATCACCATCAATTTACCTGGTCCCTCCGTACTGACTCTATCGTTAAGAAAGCCCACAATGCTTCTACTTTCTCAGGAGACTAAGGAAATTTGGCAAGTTTGCTATGACTCTCACCAACTTTTACAGATGCACCATAAAAAGCATTTTTTCTGGTTGTTTCATAGTTTAGTATGGCTCCTGCTTTGCCCAAAGCCACAAGAAACTACAAAAGGTCTTGAATGTAGCTCAATCCATCACACAACTGAGCTTCCGATCCATTCTTTGTCTACACTTCCCACTGCCTCAGAAAAGCAGCCAGTATAATCAAGGACCTCACACAACCTGGACTTTCTCCCTTCCACCTTCTTCTGTTGGGAAAAAGATACAAAAGATGAGGTTGTGCCCCAACCGACTCAAGAACCGCTTCCTCCTTGCTGCAATCAGACTTTTGAATGGATCTATCTCATACTAAGTTGATCTTTCTCTACACCCCTAGCTCTGACTGTAACACTACATTCTGCACTTTCTCGTTTCCTTCTCTATGAATGGTATGCTTTGTCTGTGTAACACATAAGAAACAATACTTTTCACTGTATGCTAATACATGTGGCGATAATAAATCAAAATCTAATTTAAA
Source organism: Sphyrna mokarran (assembly GCA_024679065.1). Classification (NCBI taxonomy): domain Eukaryota; kingdom Metazoa; phylum Chordata; class Chondrichthyes; order Carcharhiniformes; family Carcharhinidae; genus Sphyrna; species Sphyrna mokarran. The sequence goes on from JAGIQG010000018.1 coordinate 50,822,831, forward strand.
AAATCAAATCAAAATTAAATCAAATCCACCTTCCTGCTCATTCTCCATATCTCTTCAACCCATTAAAAATTTGTCTATCGCCTCCCTAAATTATTTAATGTTCCAGCATGAACCACACTCTATGGTAATGAATTCCACAGATTCACAACCCTTTGAGAGAAGTAATTTTTCCTCATTTCTTTTTTAAATCTGCTATACCTTATCTTAAAACTATGACCACTTGTTCTAGAATGCCCAACAAGAGGAAACATCTGTTCTATATCTACTTTGTCAATAACTGTTATCATCTCATATACTTCAATTAGATCTCTTCTCATTCTTCTAAACTCTTGAGAGTATAGGTCCAAGCTGCTTCATCTTTCTTCAGAAGACAAATCCTTCACCTCTAGAATCAATCTAATGAACTATCTCTGAACCACCTCTAATGCCATCACATTATTATAATAATATTATAACCAATGGATCCATTATCTCCACTGAAACTTCCTTTAATATCCTAGGATATAGGCCAAGGGCCCGGGGAACTTGTCTGCCTTCAATTCAGTTTGTTGAGTACTTTTTGCCTATTGATGGTGATTATTCTAAGTTCCTCCCTTTCTATTTCCTCTGCCTTACCTGTCACTATTGAGATGGTACTAGTGTCCTCCACAGTGAAATATGAGGCAAAATATTAATTTAGCATCTCCACCATTTCAGTGCTCCCCAATACTAACATCTTCCAAGGGAGCAACATTCATGCCAGCTATTCTCTTCCCTTTGATATACTTATAGAAACTTTTGCTTTTCTTTTTCATATTTGTGCTAGATTTCTTTCATAATTTGTCATTTCTCTGTTTATCACGTTTTAGTAACCCTTGGTTGATCTTTAAATTTCCAGTCTTCCAGCCTGCCACTGGCCTTTGCAATATGGTAAACCTTATGTTGTATTTAACTTCCTTGCTTAGCCATGGATGTTTTTTCTCCTTTATAATCTGATAGCACAAAGGTTGGAGGTGTTGTGGATAATGTGGAGGGATGTCAAAAGTTGCAGCGAAACATTAATTGGATGCAAGACTGGGTGGAGAAATGGCAGATGGACTTCAACACAGAAAAGTGTGTGGTGATTCATTTTGACAGGTCAAATAGGATGACAGATTATAATGTTAACAGCAAGACTCTTGGCAATGTGGAAGATCAGAAAGATCTTGGGGTCTGGGTGCACAGGACGCTCAAAGCAGCTTCACAGGTAGAGGATGTGGTTAAGAAGGCGTATGGCATACTAGGATTCATCAATCGAGGAATTGAGTTTTGGAGTCAGGAGATAATGCTGCAACTGTATAAGACCCTGGTCAGACTCCACTTGGTGTACTGTGCTCAGTTCTGGTCACTTCATTACAGAAAGGATGTGGAAGCCATAGAAAGAGTGCAGAGGACATTAGCAAGGATGTTGCCTGGATTGAATGGCATGTCTTATGAGGATAGGTTGAGAGAGCTCGGTCTTTTCTCCTTGGACAAACGAAGGATGAGGGGTGACCTGATAAAGGTGTATAAGATGATGAGAGGTATTGATCGAATGGATTCTCAAATGCTTTCTCTCAAGGCTGAAACGGTTGCACAAGAGGACACAGATTTGAGGTGCTGGGGAGTAGGTACAGAGGCGATATCGGGGTAAGTTTGTCACTCAGAGGGTGGTGGGTACATGGAATCGGCTGCCAGTAGTGGTGGTAGAGGCAGATTCGATAGGGTCTTTTACGACACTTTTGGATAAGTTCATGGAAGTTAGTAAGACAGAGGGTTATAGATATGCCTAGTAGGTGGGGACATGTTCAGTGCAACTTGTGGGCCAAAGGGCCTGTTTGTGCTGTAGTTTTTCTATGTTTCTCTATGTTTCTGTCTTTCTTCCTCTCTGGAATATAGAATCATAGAATCTACAGTGCAGAAGCAGGTCACTCAGTCTGCATCAACTCTCCAATAGAGCATCTTACCTTGACTCTATCCTTGTAACCTCACGTATTTACATCACTAATTCCCTAACCTACACATCTTGAGACTCTAAGGTGCAATTTACTATGGCCAATCCACCTAACCTGCATACCTTTGGACTTAAGCAGGAAACTGGAGCATCTGGAAGAAACTCATGTAGACACAGCAGAACATGTAAATTCCAGGCAGGCACTTACCCAAGTCCGGAATTGAACCCAGGTCCCTGGTGCTGCTAGGCAGCAGGACTAAAGCACCGTGCTACTGTGTCGCAAACTTTTAGTATAATTTTTAATATACATATGATATATGGGCAGCACGATAGTACAGTGGTTAGCACTGCTGCCTCACAGCTCCAGAGACTTGGGTTCAATTCCTGCCTTGAGTCACTGTGTAGCGTTTGCACGTTCTTTTCTTGTCTGCCTCTGATTTCCCCCCACAATCCAAAAATGCGCAAATTAGTTTGATTGGCTGTGCTAAATTGACACTATCAGTGGAATTAGCAGAGTAAATATGTGGGATTATGGGGATAGGGTGGGATTGTTGTCAGTGCAGGCTCGATGGGCCGAATGGTATCCTTGTGCACTGTAGGATTCTATGAGTCTACTTTCATTATGTGATAAAAAGATAATGCGATCTGCATTACATTATTGAAAACAATTGGTGGAGAAAGTCCATTGTTGGTTTTTGGTTTGTTCTTTAACACAACTGCCAGTTCAGAGATATGCTCAAGTGTGAACTCCCATTATAGTCTATTATTGATTCTTTACAATTTCTTTACTTTGCCCAAGCAAGGTCGTAAAATCCTACCCAAGTTCAACGGAAATTTCCATTCTGCAGGCCTCGCAGTTCCGAGATGCGGGAAATGATAAAATTCCAGTTTTTGTTTCTTGGCCTCAACCATCAACAATAATTTTGTGCTCAACATAAATAGCATAGAAAAGTGCAAATGGCCAACTATGGGTTGAAAGTTGTGGACTGTACTTTGCTTCAACTTTTCCCTGCCATTTATATTGAACACAAATTATTGTCAGTATTTTAGAGCAACAAACAAAAGTAAATCATCAAGAATAGATTACAATGGACAGCTCAGCATCATAGTTGAGAGCATCTTTGAAGTAGATTGCACAGTTTTAGTCTAATTAGAAATCTGCAACTCCCAGTCAGAAATGTTCAAGAATTTACTATTTTTCAATCTAACACCAGGAAGTAAATCAGTGAACTTCAACTCAGCACTAATTTACATATAATATATATTTACAGATGATACAAAATAGTCCTGTTGATTTATAACTGATGTAAATTATATAAACAGTTAGACATAGATTAGCAGCAATATTTTAACACATTTGCTTTCATAAATTTATACTGTCCTGTTGATTTAAAGATTTCAACTCTTTTTTAACAGACAGCAAATTAGTTATAGCTAACAGGTCAGGTCAGATTAGAATTATTAGCTACTTTCCTGAACCATGCATCTATCAATCATTCTCCTAGCCATATTTAACTATGTTTACACAAGTTAACATAAAATATTTGCTACTTATTTTGAAATGACCCAAATTTGAATGTGTCCAAATAACCAAATGTCTCTACTTTCTCAGAAGATAAAGAGAATTTGGCATGTCAGTGATGACTCTCACCAACTTTTACAGATGCACCATAGAAAGCATTCTTTCTGGTTGTATAACAGCTTGGTATGGCTCCTGCTCTGCCCAAGATCACAAAAAAATTACAAAAAGTCATGAACGTAGCCCAGTCCATCACGCAAACCTGTCTCCCATCCATTGACTGTCTATATTTCCTGCTGCCTCAGAAAAGCAGCTAGCATAATTAAGAACTCCACGGAGCATAGCCATTTTTTCTTCCACCTTCTTCCATTGGGAAAAAATACAAAAGTCTGAGGTCACATACCAACCGACTCAAGAACAGCTTCTTCCCTGCTGCTTCACTAAGGAGAAGAGCTATGTTTTTGAGGATGAGAGACTAAAAGGATGGAAGAGATAGACATTCTGAGGGAAGATGAATAAGCAATTTTGAAAAACCTGAGCATCGATAAGTTCCAAATGGGATATATCCTAGGATAATTTTGGAGGCAAGTAATGAGACTGTGGAGCGTTAGCTTTGATCTTTGAGTCCTCACTGTCCATGAGGATTATGCCAGAGGACTGGAGAGTGGTGAATGTTGTTTCCCTCTTCAAAAATGGAAATAGAAATTACACTGGTAATCATAGGCCAGTTAGTCTCACTTCGTTGATTGGTAAGTTACTGGAAAGGATCCTGAGAGATTTATGACCATTTGGAAAGATGCAGTTTAATCCAGGATAGTCAGCACACTTTTATGAGGGTAAGTCCTGCCTTACAAATTTGATTGAATTCTTTGAGGAGGTAACTAAGTGTGTAGACGAAGGTAGAACAGTTGATGCCGTGTACATGGATATTAATAAGGTGTTTGATAAGGTTCCCCATGGTCAGCTCATGAAGAAAGTAAGAAGGTGTGGGATACAAGGAAATTTGGCCGATTGGATAAGTAACTGGGTGTCTCATAGACCAGAGACCACAATCCTGCCACAGCAACCTCTGCAAGACATGCCGGATGATCGACATGGATGACATTATCTTACCTGAGAACACCATCCACCAGGTACTCGCACATACTCTTGCAACTCGGCCAACGTTGTCAACCTAATATGCTGCAGGAAAGGATGTCCTGAAGCATGGTACTTTGGGTAGACCATGCAGATGCTACAACAACGGATGAATGAATACCGCTCGACAATCACCAGACAAGACTGTTCTCTTCCTGTTGGAGAACACTTCAGCAGTTACGGGCATTCAGCCTCTGATCTTTGGGTAAACGTTCTCCAAGGCGGCCTTCACGACACATGACAGCTCAAAGTTGCTGAGCAGAGACTGATAGCCAAGTTCCATACACAGGAGAACAGCCTGAGCCGGGATCTTGGGTTCATGTCACACTATTTGTAGCCCTCATGACTTGCCTGAACTTGAAACATCTCACTAACTGTCTGGAGACAATACACATCTCTTTAACCTTTGCTTAATGCTTCTCCACTCATTGTCTGTACCTTTAAGACTTGAATAGCAGGTTAGCTGTAAAGGCTCGATTCTAATCAGTATTCTGTAAACTTTTGTGTGCCTTCACATGCCCTGTTTCTGCTCACAACTTCCCACTCATCTGACGAAGGAACAGCATTCCGAAAGCTTGTGGCGTTTACTATCAAATAACTGTTGGACTTTAACCTGGTGTTGTGAGACTTCTTACTGTGTCTCACAGAAGGGTGGTGGTGGAGGGAAAGTTTTCAGACTGGAAGCCAGTTACCAGCAGTGTATTGCAGGGATCAGTGCTGGGTACTCTGCTATTTGTGATTTTCATCAATGACTGCGAAGAGGGGACTGAAATAAATTTGCTAATGACACCAAGATTGATGGAGTAGTGGATGAGGTGGAGGGCTCTTGTAGGCTGCAAAGAGACATTGGTAGGATGCAGAGCTGGGTAGAAAAGTGGCAGATGGAGTTTAACCCTGATAAATGTGAGATTCATTTTGGTAGGACAAATTTGAATATGGATTACAGGGTCAATGGCAGGGTTCTGAGGAACGTGGAGGAACAGAGAGATCTTGGGATTCATATACACAGATTTCTGAAGATTGCCACTCAAGTGGATAGAGCCGTGAAGAAGGTTTATAGTGTGTTAATGTTTATTAACAGAGGGTTTGAGTTTAAGAGCCATGGAGTTATGCTGCAACTATACCAGATTTTAGTGAGACTATATTTGGAATATTGTGTACAATTCTGGTCAACTCACTGTAAGGATGGAGAAGCATTGGAGAGAGTGCAGAGGAGATTTACCAGGATGCTGCCTGGGTTGGAAAGTAGATCTTATGAGGAAAAGTTGTGGTAGCAGGGGCTTTTCTCTTTAGAGCGGAGGAGGATGAGAGGCGACTTATTAGAAGTTTATAAGATGATGAGGGGGATAGATAGAGTGGATATGAAGAGACTATTTCCTCGAGTGGATGTAGCTATTACTAGGGGCATAGCTATAAGGTTCATTGTGGGAGATATCGGAGGGATGTCCAAGGTAGACTCTTTACTCATAGAGTGGTTGGGGTGTGGAATAGACTGCCTGCTGTGATAATGAAGTCGGACACATTAGGAACTTTCAAGCTGTTATTGGATAGGCACATGGAGCACTCCAGAATGATAGGGAGTGGGATAGCTTGATCTTGGGTTTAGATATAACTCTGCATAACATCGAGAGCAGAAGGGCCTGTACTATGCTGTACTGTTCTATGTTCTATGCCATCAGACTTTCGAATGGACCTACCTCACATTGATTTTTCTCTACTCCCAAGCTATGACTTTTAACTACATTTCTACACTCTCTCATCTCCTCTATGAATAGTATGCTTTGCCTGTATAGTGCGCAAGAAACAATACTTTTCACTGTATGCCAATACATGTGACAATAATAAATCAAATCAAAATGTCCTTTGAAATGTCCAATGCACACATGGTTTTACAAATCTCAGCTAGCTCTAATACTTATGTGTAAATAAAATGAACAGTGCAGTAATAACCAACCTCATTTCATTTCTAGAACATCCAGAATTGACCATTGAAAGAATAACAAAGGCATAAAAAAGACATTGAATTGCTAAAATGTACTCACTCTCATCAGGGGGCTTTGCAGTGTTCACTCAGCTACATGTAAGCAGGAAATGTAACATTGTCCCCCCTCAGAGTTACAAAGTGAAAATAATTTTCTCCAAGAATGGGTTTTGTTAACAGCCAAAGAAAACATATTAAGTCAAGAAATTTAGCAACTTGCAGTAACATTATAAAAAATAACCTGGCCTCAGGCTTTCACTTTCAAAGGCAATCATGTCATTGCTCTGTGTTTTAAAACATGGACTGTGTCTCCTCCTTCACACAAAAGTTTATTTGGATGCACTTTACTGTACTCAGTTTCAGACTGAATACAGACTTTCTCTTCCCTGAGTTTACCTGCAGGGCTCTGACTGGTGATCAGTCTTAATGTTAGGCTACAAAACCAATGTTGGTGATGAATGCAGGACTTTGACCCTTCATTACAATTATCAGGTTTTATTTTTAAGCTTTAACATTTCATTTTTCTAATAACTGGCGATGGATGTCTAAAATAACATTTCAGCAAAATCCAGATCTTTTGTGCAAAGTGATTTTCTGAAACTTTCCATTATACATTCTTCAGAACACAAACGGCCCCAGGTGTCTAATTGATATTAACGTTTAATATCTGAAAGAAAATCATTGGTTTGCATTTCTCATTTTACTGTTACGGAATTTACAGGAAATTACAGGAATCATATAGCAATACCCCTCCAAAGGGGTATTGCCTATAATGGATGTTGAAGGCAATGAATAGCCAGGAAAATTCTATCCATGGATATGGGTTTGGGTGGGATGCTCTTTCGGAGAGTTGGTGTAGGCTCAAGGAGCCGAATGACTTGCTTCTGCACTGTAGGTTTCTATGATTCCAACATAATGCTTCTATCAACAGTTACCAGAATTTTACTGCCTCACCTGCCCCAGAACGGGGCAGCACAGTGACAGTGGTTAGCACTGCTGCCTCACAGCACCAGGGACCCAGGTTCAATTCCTGACTTGGGTCACTGTTTGTATGAAATTTGCAAGTTCTCCCTGTGTCTGTGTGGGCTTCTTCTGGGTGCTCCCAAATGTAGTTTCCTCCCACGTTCTGAAAGATGTGCTGGTTAGGTGGATTGATCCAAATAGGTGCCACATTGTGGCAAGTAGGGGAATTTCACAGTAACTTCATTGCAGAGTTAATGTAAGCCTTATTTGTGACGGATAAATAAACTTGTACCTTACTTTTAGAATCAGGGCAGGCATGGCTCACAGAACAGCATTGTCCATTGGCCTTGGGTGGGCGAGGTAATAGAATTCCAGCAAGTTTGTTCTGTATGAAGATGTGATGACTTTAATCAGACAATTGAGGTTGGTCTGCTTGAGTATGAACTTCTAATTGATGGCCCAATCAGGGAGCCCCAAGTCCTGTATTTAAACAGCAGTGTCAGTCTCTCGGCACGTCTGTGCAGATAGCACACTGCGAGCATTTTATTTATAAGATCTCACCATAAAATAGAGGAACTTTTGGTGATGGTATTTTCGCCTCCATGAACTTGTTACATAACGTTTCCACTAATAAGACAAGGCATTTCTAATTGCATCATTGAGACGCTCGCCACAGAGATGGTTCGCTCAGTTCAAAGAGAAACTGAAGAAATACTTTCAATCATCTCTCTACCTCATTCAATTAAACATGAACTCATCAGCAATAGCTTTGGGCCACATGGAGAAAGGCCTTATACATTTTGTGTGGCATTTTCCAGTCACGGCTGCTAGCATGATCTTCCAGTCCTGACGATGACGAACCCCTGCACAGGTTTCCCAGTTGGGGGGTGGGGGGTGTACTTTAAAATGCTTTGTTTCATTTTCATTTTGGACCCACCAGAATACATTCCTTGATTTTCTTTTTATCACAACTTCTTAAAACTAAAGGGAAAGCAATAGCCTAGTGGGATTATCGCTAGACTATTAATACAGGAAACTCAGCTAAATTCTGGGGACCGGCGTTCCAATCCCACCATGGCAGATGGTGGAGTTTGAATTCAATAAAACAAATCTAAAGTTAAGAATCTACTGATGACCATAAAACCATTGTCAATTGTAGAAAAACATATCTGGTTCACTAATGTCTTTTAATGAAGGAATCTATCTTCCTTACCTGGTCTGACCTGCATGTGACTCCACAGCCATAGCAGTGTGGTTGACTCTCAACTGCCCTCGGACAAAACTAAGGATGAGCAATAAATGCTGGACAGCCAGCAATGCCTATGTCCCATGGATGAATAAAAAAACTAATTGCATTGATTTTAGATCCTCTGGAACGTCTCACCACAAAATAACTAACTTTCTTATTTTTCCTGCTGAATAAACATTTTCATATTTTCCCACATTATACTCTATTTTCCAAATCTTTACTCACTTAACCTATTTACGTCCATTTGTAGTCTCCTTATATCCTCTTTATATCTTACTTTCCTACTTACCTTTGTGTCATCAGCAAAGTTAGCAACCATATCTTTGGTCGCTCCATCCAAGTCCTTTATATAAATTGTAAAAGGTTGATGCTCCAGCACTGATCCCTGTGACACATCACTCATCACATTTTGTCAACCAGAAAAATCCCTGCCTACCCTCTGTTTCCTGTTAACTACAGTTAAGTAGTCTGACAACACCAGGTTTAAATCCAACCAATTTATTTGATAGTAAACTCACAAGCTTTTGACTCTACGGCCTTTGTCAGGCAAATGAGGTGTTTTGGTCTCCAACAGCACACATACAAGCACAGACTGTTGACGGGTTACTGATTAGAATGCAAATCTTTACACCTAACCTGCTATTCAAGTCTTAAAGTGGCTAGTAATGTGAGTGGAAGGAGCACTGAGCACAGGTTAAAGAGATGTGTATTGTCTCCAGACAGCACAGTAAGTGAGGTTTTAGGCAAGTCATGGGGGTTACAGATAGTGTGACATGAAGCCAAGATCCCTGTTAAGACCGTCCTCATGTGTGCGCAACTTGGGTATCAGTCTCTGCTCAGCTCTGTCGTGTGTCGTGAAGGCCCTCTTGAAGAATGTTTACCCGAAGGTTGAAAGCCGAATGCCCATGACATCAGCATCTCTACACCCTGTTAGCTAGCCAGTATTCTATTCAGGCTAATATTTTGCCTCTATACCACGAGCTTTAAGATTTTCACAAAAATCTTTGATGTGACACCTTATCAAATACCTTCTGGAAAGTGTCGCAAATCCATCACTTTCCCCTTATCCACAGCATCTGTTACTTATTTTAAGAACTCCAATAAATTGGTAAAACATGTTGACTCTGTCTGATCATCTTGAATTTTTTTCTAAATGCCTGCTATAACATCTTTGATAATAGCTTCTAACATTTTCCCTACGATAGATGTTAAGTTAACTGGACTGTGGTTTCTTGCTTTCTGCCTCACTCACTTTTTGAATGAAGTTACAGTTATTTTTTTTCCAATCTAGTGGAGCCTTCCCTGAATCAGAGGAGTTTTGGAAAATTGAAACCAATGCATCAACTATCTCACTAGCCACTTCTTTTAGCAACTTAAGATGTAGCCCATCAGGACCTGAGGACTTGTCAGCCCACAGCTCCAATAATTTGTACAGTACTGATTCTCTTGTGATTGTAATTTCAGAGTGCTATTAGAAAATCATCCTCACGTCCGTGAACATGCATGTAATGACCTTAATCAAGCAATTGAGGTGGGACTGTTAGACTACGAACTCCCTGATTAAGGGTCAAGTTGATGGGCCAATCAGGGGGCCTCTTGCTTTGTACTTAACCAGGGATTAAGGGGGACAATTTTTTCACGCAGAGAGTGATGAGTGTCTGGAACAAGTTGCCAGAGATAGCAGTAAAAGCAGGTACAATTTTGTCTTTTAAAAAGCATTTAGACAATTACGTGGGTAAGATGGCTATAGAGGAATATGAGCAATTGGGGCTAGCTTAGGAGTTAAAAAAGGGGTGGCAAGGACAAGTTGGGCTGAAGGGCCTGTTTCCATACTGTAAATCTCTTTGACTTTATGACTCCATCAGTATCAGTTCCTCTGTCACTCTTTAGTGTAAACTGCTCACTGAAAGCACTCTGTATACTGTTGTCACACTTGTAAATAAAAGGGATTTTGATGAAGGGACTTCTGCCTCTGAAGACTTATTACAATCCGCATAATTCACAAGTGTGCATTACACTTCTTTCTGCTATATTTGCTTCGTCACATTGGCCCAACCTTCTGGCTTTCTGTTCTGAAAACAAAGAGAATAATCTTCAATTCCACCACATACACAGTAATCTGGCAGAGTGAATCTTAGAGTGAATCACTGGCATTGCAAATGGAGCAGCAATTTCATTCTAATCAAACAAAAAATTCAACAGGTTCTACAACAAGCAGACATCTGACCTAATCAGACAACAGCGCCAATGAAAATAATTCCATTGACTCTTATTCTGACATCTTGGTCTACTGACCATTTTATTATGCTTGTCAACATAGCTTTGATTCATTTCCACATGATAAGATGGAATATAAAAGCATGTGACTCATACGCCAAGTTTTTAATATTGTGATGATCTGCAATTGGACACTCTCATCGTGGACTGGGGCTCAGAAAGTGAAAGTGATTTTCTAGCCACCTGGGATCCAGATCCTGCAAATTGTTCATATTCCATTTCACATAAGGGGTTCCTGCTCACAGAATTATCCCAAAAAAGTGCAAAGTACCTGTGCACTAAAATAAGGAGCTATTTATTTTTCTCCATTTTCTTGTTACATAACAGTTTTCTGAGTGACTGGCACCTTTTGACAACTCAACTAACTGCTCATTATTCATGAATAAGCCCTGAGGGCGAGTGCTTGTAGATTATTTGACTGTGGGAGTCATTCCTGACCAATTGTGCATTAATGATTTGATTTTCTCATTCCAAGCCTTCTTCTGATCTCATCCAAATCCACGCTGGCATATTTCCAAAACACATGACAAGTGGGAACTCTGCTCAGTTACTCCTTCTATGACCAAAGGTATTGAGTTAAATTATGAACACCCTTCACTGACATTTGTACAATCCCAGTCAAGATCGGGTAACTCACATGAGAGAGGAGATTGTGTCCAAAAATATCCTAATGCAATCGTAATGTCATATCCACAAAGCTATGAGGCTAAAAATAAAGTGTCCATTTACCAATGAAAGTAAAGAAGATGGTAACATTAAATATTAACACTATTCTTTTATAAAACAGAGTCTTAAGATCAGGTGACTTCTGTTGTGCTTTCAGGACAGACAGAGACAATGGCCAGAATTGTCGTCTCACCTGTCCTGGGATCAATGTTGCAAGGCTTGCAGAACAGAATTCTCCATTGGCCTTGGATGGGATTTTACGAGCCTCACCCAAGTGAGGTTGTAAAATAGTGGCTAATATTCATGGTAAGCTATTTAACTATGCAAATAGCTTTCCCATTGATTGACCACACCTCTCCATTTCAATGGAAGAGCTCTATGATGATATAGAGTGTCATGAAAATGGGATTTCAAAGAAAATAAGAAAGATGATGATAGCTGGAATGTTTAATGGGATATCAAACATTTCCCCATTATGTTGGGTCAAATAGATTGGCCCCAAATCATTTGGTGGACAATTCAGTACATTGAAACTGTCATCACATGAGTGAAACTGGCTGAAGAGGGAGCAGTGCCTCATTAATTCTCAAGGGAATCCAACAAGACAGTGAGGGACCAATACCTCAAAGGGAAAGACTACACTCAGCAAAAGGAAAGAGCCTGATCTTAAAGAGACAGTAATCTCAGACAGTGAAAGGTGGCTCATTTGTTTTAGCTAAAAGATTATGGGGCAAATTTTATGATTCCGCTCGCCACAGGAATTGGTACGGGTGAGGAGTGGACTGTGGAAAGGCCCACTGACCTTGGAACAGATTTTGTGGTTTCAGAATGAGCGCAGCCCAAAATCCTATTCTATATCTCTTCACTGCAGAGATTTCAATTCCAACTGAAAAGCCAGAAACTTCCAATCTCCGTTTGTCTTTTAAAGAACCAGGACAGAATCCTTCAAAGCCTCAATGTTTTCAGCCATCATCTCAAGGACTGAAAACAAACTACCTGTTTCTTGTTACTCTGTTAGTAATCTAACTGCATGTTACATGTCTGGTAATCATCTTCCCTTATGTGTCTGTCTGTCTGTTTGGAGAGGGTAGATGCTTGTTACATTTATATTTCAGGTGTTGCAAAAATAAACATGATCTTTTCTGATTTAAACATGCAAGGAAACTTGTTAGTGTCTTTTCTAACACTCAAAATGGTTATAACACTCTCTTCATCATCACATCTTGTTGTGGTCAACTAAGAGGTGCAAAAAGAGGGAGAAATATCCCATCCCTCTGTCTGTAAACCACTTAACCTCCACGGTTCATTTACATTCAAATAAATTCACTCCAGCCACCAATTAGGGAAATTTGTATTCATTGTTTATCTGTATATATAAATGGCTGTCTTTTGAACACAGTTTTTATTCTCACAGATAATTTTTGAATTATGGATAAAGTGAGACTTAACTATTACTAGCCCTTTGATAAACTCTCATTAGCTTGATAAATGATAAAAAGAAGGCTGACTGTTGCTGACTACCTCAGTAACAACTCTGTCAATGATCTGAAGAATGACAAAAGCTCCTGCTGTGTTTGTAGTCTGACATGTTATTGTCTTTGAAATAGAATGGCCTTGATTGATTTGATGTAGAGATGCCAGCGTTGGACTGGGGTAAACTCAGTAAAGTTTGACAACACCAATTTTAAATCCAACCAATTTATTATAGCAGATTTCCTATCAAATAAATCGGTTGGATTTAAAATTGGTGTTGTCAAACTTTACTTGATTGATTTGTCAGGCTGCAGGACCAATGACTAATATCACTAGAGTTGATAGGAAGCATGTCCTGGCAGAACCAACCTCTGCATTTCACTACTGTCATGATGTAGAGATGCTGGCGTTGGACTGGGGTAAACTCAGTAAAGTCTGGCAACACCAATTTTAAATCCAACCAATTTATTTGATATAAAATCTGCGAGCTTTCGGCCTTTGTGGCCTTCGTCAGGCAAATAAGGTGTTCTGGTCTCCAAAAGCACACATATCAGCACAGACAGTTTACAGATTGCTGATTAGAATGTGAATCCTTACACCTAACCTGCCATTCAAGTCTTAAAGTGGCTAACAGCAGAGGTTAGAGAAATGTGTATTGTCTCCAGACAGCACAGTAAGTGAGGTTTTTTGCTAACCCAGGCAAGTCATGGGGGTTACAGATAGTGTGACATGAAGCCAAGATCCCTGTTAAGACCATCCTCGTGTGCAGAACTTGGCTTTCAGTCTCTGCTCAGCAACTCTGCACTGTAGTGTGTCATGAAGGCCCCCTTGAAGAACATTTACCCGAAGGTCGGACGCCGAATGCCATGTCAAACGTGAGAATACCATTCACCAGGTACACGGTACATACTCTTGCAACTCGGCCAATGTTGTCTACCTAATACATTGCAAGAAAGGATGTCCCAAAGCATGGTACATTGGGGAGACCATGCAGACACTACGACAGCGGATGAATGAACATCACTCAACAATCACCAGGCAAAACAGTTCCCTTCCTGTGGGTGAACACTTCAGCAGTCACGGGCATTCGGCCTCCGACCTTCGGGTAAATGTTCTTCAAGGGGGCCTTCACGACACACGACAGCGCAGAGTCGCTGAGCAGAGACTGATAGCCAAGTTCCACACACATGAAGACGGTCTTAACAGGGATCTTGGCTTCATGTCACACTATCTGTAACCCCCATGACTTGCCTGGGTTAGCAAAAAACCTCAATTACTGTGCTGTCTGGAGACAATACACATCCCTCTAACCTCTGCTGTTAGCTGTCAACTTTAAGACTTGAATAGCAGGTTAGGTGTAAGGATTCACATTCTAATCAGCAATCTGTAAACTGTCTATGCTGATGTGTGTGCTTTTAGAGACCAGAACACCTCATTCGCCTGACGAAGGCCACAAAGGCCGAAAGCTCGTAGATTTACTATCAAATAAATCGGTTGGATTTAAAATTGGTGTTGCCAGACTTTACTGAGTTTCACTACTGTCAACCAGTGTCTGAAAATGGTCATTAACATTTGGAACCATTTTCTGTGGTGAATAGTTCACATTAATGAATTGAAAATGGTGCACTCCTGTTTAATCTGTAGAGAGGGAAAAAGTGAGATGTTGGACTCAGCGGTCAAAAGCCGACAATTAAAATAAATAACAAGTATCTATTACCCATTATTAACTGTAAGAAGTCTCACAACACCAGGTTAAACTCCAACAGATTTATTTGGAATCACGAGCTTTCGGAGCGCTATTCCCTGGCTCGTGATTCCAAATAAACCCGTTGGACTTTAATCTGGTGTTGTGAGACTTCTTACTGTGCCCACCCCAGTCCAAAGCCGGCACCTCCACATGATGGCTACCATTTTTAACTAAACAAAGCTGGACTAATAGTACCCAGCTTAAAACATGTACATCTTTTAACACAAACCAGCCTGGGATCTCTGAAGATATATTTATCAACAACATTGCTCAATGAAGATAGAAATAAAGACTCAGATTCTTCAGAAACACACACCTTTACCAATAGGTTGAAATGTGCAAGGAAGCTATTTCCAATAATAAGTAGAAAATTACCCTTCCAACTCAATCACGCAATAAAAGAGTGTAATTATCACCACAATTATGCAGATTCCCTTACTAATTGGTAGAAGCAATAGATGCTTTTACCTGCCATTAGTTTAAGCACCAGACTAGCTAAACATTATTCTGCATAACAGTTAAAAGGCTGAGCGCCACAACTAAGCACTTTCAAATGTGTTTCTTCCCTATTTATAGCAAGTCTTTAAGTACACCCTATTTCAGAAGTCAATTACTTGCAGGATTGTTTCAGATGGTAAGTACAGATGCCTTTCAGTTTGCAGACACTGATGCAACTGTCGCAATTCCATTCAGAGGAGGCACATGTAATTATCCCAAACAGAAGATAGGTTGTCAGTTGTTTATTAGCCTGCAAGGTACATCAGTTTAATAAATTAGCAGTTTACCAAGGGAAAAGAAACACATAAAAGTCCAAAATACAGAAATATTCTTTTAAATCCCATCCACACACTTTAGATCAATCCTGTGGAACAGACACTGGTGAATGCTCTGTCATCAAATGTAAATCGCAAGTTTCTAATTCTGCCTGCAGATGCTGCAAATGGGATTCAGGTGTTACTGGCAATTGTTTCCGATTTTAAAAAGAAATTTCTAATGCTGCCACTGATTGGCTGGGCCCTTCAAAGGATTCAAGTCGGAAATACCTGCTCCAACTGTCTGACAAGTCTCTCAGCAAGAAGACAGCTCTATCCATACAAGCTTACTTATTTCATATGCACTGAACTCCTATCCCCCCCTCTCCCGCCAGTGGTTAACTTTTAAATTTTAACAGGAACATGCATGAGTGTTTGCACTCTAAACTTTTAAGTCAGCATCTAAGCATACTTTAAAAAGATATTCATGAGGGTCACACACTTTTGAATCCAGGTTTGACATTAAACTGGTGTTCTATTTCACATAGTGATGAAAATCCTACCACCCTAAGGCTGTTACCACATTGCTCCAGAATCAGTCAGGATTTCTTCATAGTCATTCAATAGCAGACATTGCATAGAATCTGAGTGCAGACTCTTGTTTATGCTCCACATATATGTCCTCGCATTTCGCTTCATCTTAGCACGTACATCCTTGCAGCACACTCTCTGCATAAATTTACCAAGCTTCTTCTTCTTCAATCTGTCCTTTATTTAAATTTGAGCAGAAGGAGTGATGACAATTGTGACAAAGATAGATTGCATTAAGCAGATGAGATCACATCATTTACCACCTATGTTCTAACATCTTTTACTGCAGATTCCTCATGTGATGGTCATTCTGAGGCTCTCCATGACATTTTGCCTCCAAATCAACCAAGGCCATGAGCACAGCAATGTCCATGCCCAGGTATATTGGATGCCATTATTTGCTGCTGTCTTTAAGATGCTAAACCAAGTGAATTCCCAAGTTTCCATGAAAGTTATGATAGTCACTTAGTAAATATGTGCCCGCATGCTATCCAGGCTGATATTATGCTATTTCAAATAACTTTGAGATATAAAAGAGATGTACAACTGTAATCACCACAATCTCTGATGACCAAAGTGGCAGAGACATCATACAATAGCTGGTATGGATTCCCTGTTGCCTCTTTGATAAAGTACACTGACCTCACACAGTGCTCTTCGCGAAAGGTCTTTGTAGGATATATGTGGCAAACCTACTCAACGTCTCAAACATCCCCTTAATGTACAAAGAATCTTCCATATTAATACAAAGGCTCGCTAAATGTTGTTTTGATGACATTGTCTTTAGAGATTCTCCTGAGCTCTTCACACATGCCCATCATGGAAATGGACAGCGTGTGAATGCCCTGCTATAATAAATGATGAACCATATAAAAGCAGTACGTACAGCAGCTGAGAAGGACCACAATGAGGCACATGCTTCTGTCAGAGTTGGTTACTGAAAGGACTTTTGAAATCTTAAAAAGGTGCTTTTCCTCCTTGATCTGCCTGGAAGGTCACCGTAGGAAGCTTATTCTCCTATACAGTTGTAGCCTGCTGTGCCCAGAAGAGCAAAACTTCTCTTTCCCAAGCCCAGTCATTCGTTCAAACTCAATAGATCTTCTCCTTTTATTATCTTTATTATAGCAAGGCAGACACAAGCCGTCTGTCTCATGACGGGTGCATACGAAGAGCTCAGGAAAAGTGGAATTCCAAAAGACAAATGCATCAAAACAACATCTAACAAGTTCTTGTGTTGATGTGGAGGATTCTTTGCACAATGTCTCAGCTAATCAAGACATTAAGGGGGTAGTTGCCCTTTCTGTTTGAGAAAGGGTGGTCTTTATGTGTGTTAATCTTAGTTACCCTGGTACATTGTCAGCATGATCTCTGGGATTACAGACTGCCAATGAGGTTGATAAGTTTGATGGAATCTTGGTGGAAGCCAAAGACAGGGCTGGTTATTCATAAGAATATAAGAAATAGGAGCAGGAATAAGCCATCTAGCCTCTCAATCCTGCTCCGCCATTTAATAAGATCATGGCTGATCTGACAGTGGGTTCAGTTCCGCTTACCTACCCTTTCCCCATAACTCTTAATTCCCTTATTGGTTAAAAATCTATTATCTGTGACTTAAACACATTTAATGAGGTAGCTTCTGCTGCTTCAATGGGCAGAGAATTCCAAAGATTCATTACCTTCTGGGAGAAGAAGTTCCTCCTCAACTCTGTTCTAAATTGACTCCCCTATATTTTGAGGCTGTTCCCCCAGTTCTTGTTTTCATTCTAAATGGAAATAACCTCACTTCTTCTATCTTGTCTAGCCCCTTCATTATCTTCCCTCAACCTTCTATACTCCAATGAGTACTCCAATGAACAAAGAACAAAACAGCACGGGAAACAGGCCCTTTGGCCCAACGAGCCCGCGCCGCCACCCCAATGTTCCCACCTCTACCCGCGATCCCTGTCCATGTTTGTAGCTCTATGGATTAAAAACCAAATTTGAGACAATTTAGGGAGAATTTGTTTTGCCAATTAGCCTAAGAGCACATCTTTGGGATGTGGGAGGAAACCGGAGCTCCCGGAGAAAACCCACGCAAGCACGGGGAGAATGCGCAAACTTCCACAGACACAGGCACAAATCCATGTATCTGCACAGCACAGCGATAGTCACTGAGCTGTCATGTTGCCCATCAAATGGTCCAGGTCAAGCGTACACTAACGACGTGAAGCACTAGGATACTCTCGAAAAAAATCCAAGAGCAGTCCTCTCACGACCCATCGCGTGTATGCCCCTTGTTAGACAACAAGGTGGACCAAAGCACCTGTAGGATAAAAACAAGTACATCAATATCATCATCTATTTACACACTTCCCAGGGACTCCCAAGGCTCATGATCCCTATTTTAAATCAGTTTTCTATACCCCTCCATTCTCATTCTGTTCATGTGCCCATCTAAGTATTTCTTAAATAACTCCAGAGTACCTGCCTCCACCACTTTTCTTGGCAGCACATTCCATACCCCCACCACCCTCTGTGTGAAAAAACTCCCTCAACATTCAAATTATACCTTATCCCCTTCACCCTAAGCCCGTGACCCCTCATCCTATTCGAGTCCATCCTAGGAAAAAGTTTAACCCTGTTTACTCTATCTATACCCCTCATAATCTTGTACTTCTTGATCACCTACTGCACTTGCAAACTGAGTTTTTGTGATTCATGCACAAGGACCCCCATGTCCCTCTGCATATTAGCATGTAGCAATTTTTCACCATTTAAATAGTTTTACTATTTTTCCTTCCAAAGGGGATAACCTCACACTTACCAACATTATACTCCATCTTTCAAATCCTTGCCCACTCACTTAGCCTATCCAAATCTCTCTGCAGACTTTCTGTATCTTCCATGCAATTTGCTTTCCCACTCATCTTCGTGTCATCCGCAGACTTTGTTACCCTACACTCAGTCCCTTCCTCAGATTGTCTATGTATATGGTAAACAGTTGAGGCTCCAGCACCAATCCCTGCGGCACGCCACTAGTAACTGATTGCCAACCGGAAAAGCACCCATTTATTCCAACTTTCTGTTAGATAGCCAATCCTCAATCCACACTAATACTTTACCCCAATTCCATGTACCTTTATCTTACGCAGCAACCTTTTCTGAGGCACCTTATCAAATGCCTTTTGGAAATCTAAAAATACCACATTCACTGATTCTCCTCTATCAACCGCACTTGTTATATTTTCATAAAATTCCAGTAAATTCGTTAAACATGACTTTCTCTTCATGAACCCATGCTGCGTCTGCTTGATTGAATCATTCTGTTCTAGGTGTCCTGCTATTTCTTCCTTAATGATAGATTCCAGATTTTCCCAACTACGGATATTAAGTTGACCAGTCTGTAGTTACCTGCCTTTTGTCTGCTACCTTTTTTAACAGCTGCATCATTTTGGAATGGGATGATTCTGGAAATGTCAATTGTCTTTATCTTCAAACCCAAACAAATCAGGTCACTGTGTGCCATAGGGAAACCAAAAACAAGTACAGTCGAAGCTGTGTGTTTATTGGTAGTCAATAGTTTTAGTGCTCTCCCTCAAGAGCAGTTGATTTTCCATTTCCCAAAAGAGTAGTACAGCATTCCTTTCAAATTGCACAAAAGGGAAGGCAAAAAACTCACAACAGCAATTTATGCTGAAAGAACATTTTAGTGATAATTCTAGATTGCCCTTATGGGGACCAGACTCTATTAAAACCCACATATGCAAAAATCAGACTTAATAGATCCATTTTAACAGATTAATACAGACACAAAACATTTAATTTGTTGATGACCAAGCATATACACATCATCAGATCAGAGTTTATATTTTACCTTGTAATTTCTCTTTTTATACCTACATCATGCAGACAGGGATGTGCATGAGAATACACTCACTAAAAGTGGGGAATGAATTGAACAGTCCATACTTCCTGACCTATGATATATTTATATAACAAGATCACCAAGGAATTAATAGGGAAGTATGTGAACCATATAAGGCAACTTAGTCAAATAAATTTAACCAGAATTTATTTTAGGAATTACTGATCTAAATTTACCAGATTGGCATCTTCATCAATCCATTTTTCTTTCCTAATTCATTGCCTCTTCCCCAGCGCCCACTTCTTTTCCGTCCGCCCCAATCCAAACTGGAATGTGACTGCAGAATTTGATTCAGAACAGAATCCTAATTCATTTGGTCTGGGAATCAGTTGTGAGACTATCAAGATTTCCAGAAACCGGAGAACCTGAGTCACTACTCAGTCAGCTTATGACCTGCCTGCCTGAATCTTAAACTTTGACAGCAAACGTTATGCAAATCAGAATTGGATAACTTTAGAACAAAACACTGTGAAATTATAGATTATATCCTTCACCAAAGAGCTGCATTTCTAACTGAGAAATGTCCACGGACTTGACAATAATCAAGTGTCAATTATTATTTTTAAATTATGTCTCAGGAAAGCCATCGCAACAAAAAGACAATACAATAACGCCACAATTCATTTAGTTCGCTGCCCTACACAAGTCTGTCCAATGGTACTACTTACCAAAGTTGTTCCTTGAGGTTGTGGGCTGCATGTTTTCATGTTGCACATGAATGGCGACCTTCCCATCTCTCTCCACGTGATTGCTGGTGGACTGACCCTGCTGTTTCAGAACATCAGTCAGAGCTCTGGAAAGAGAGAAGGTTTTCAGAAATAACCAAAGCCTTTCATTTTTCAAGCTGCTCTGTGAATGAAGCACTACTTTGCATTTATGACTTCAGTGCAGTGCAATTTACATTGTTGTTGAAGTTATTGCAGAATAATCCTACTCTAATGAGGCGCAAGCAATTAACACCAGTTTCCACCCAAAATGTCCAGTGCACTTAACATGGTGCAGGTGGAGACTTTGTAATTGACTTTGTTGGAAATGTAAATGATTAGTGACTTTTTCTGTTTTAACCAAAGAATCACTCAATTTAAACATGGGTTGTTTAAATGCTGGGGACTATACTTAAAACCATAAAAAAAGGAGGTTGTATGTTGCCAGGTTACCTGCAGTCACATTTGTTGTCAGTACGTAAAGGAATAAAGCAAATTACGAATTCATTGATTGCTCAAGTGAGCAACTTCATTTTGTTTTCCGTGATCACCCAGCAGCAACATGAGGGGGCTATGCAATTTTTTTGAATTGTGAGAATTCTGAAGACACTTGCACCATGTGGCCTTATATGCTGTGTTGCAAAAAAGCCACAAGCTACATGAATCTGAAAGAATTCCACTTGCTTGATGTTCAACTCATTTGCAATTGTCAATGCTGAATTACCAATGGGCACTTCGCAGAGCTCATGGCAAAATTTTCACTTACAATACTCCATGGTTCCATAAATAATCAAACCAAAAAGTCAATCTCAAGAGTGGCTCCTGCATGATCAATTTAGGGTTTCAGGATATCAATACAATGATGCTTTGATAAATCTGAAATGCACTCTGACTACGATATCAAGAGTTGTGGCAGCTCATTGCATGATTCAAAACTCTGCCCAACTATAAATGTATGGCCATAAGGTACAAAGAGAGGAAAGGCCCCACATGCAGGAGGAGTCAGTCTAAATCAGTAATTTAGCAATCTAAACTAATGATCCATTGACATGAGTTCAAATCCCATTATGGCAGCCAAATTCAATTAAATCAAACCTGGAATAATATCAATAATGAAACTATCAAATTGTTTTATAAACTAATATACATTTACTACGGCCCTTTATGGAAGGAACACAACCATCCTTACCCAGTCTGGCCTATATAGAGCCATAGAATTCCTACAGTGCAGAAAGAGGCTATAGAGCTCATTGAGTTTGCACTGACTCTCTGAATGTGATACTAGACCCACATTATTGTCTCTTTACAGCCATTCAGCGAGAAGGCACAATGCCATTTTCTCAAGGGCAATTAAGGGTGGCCAATAAATGGTTGCCTTGCTAGCAAAGCCTTCATCTCATGAACAAATAAATAAAGACTAGAACAAAACTCTCATATGCAAGGCCATCTCTTAACTTTGAGATATGCTGGATACATAACTGTGCCATCTGCAATATCCCATTTCCTCTGGCATTCTGGCATCACATCCTTAGCTATGTGTCTGGATACTTTCTAACTGGCTGTTTAGAGACGGAATGTGACTCACATACATGAGAGTGCCTGTAACCCACCAGACAGGAGTTCACTGGATGTTCAAGGCAAATTTACAGCAGTTTTCCTGATATTGATTGGAGGGAAGAACATTTGGATACAACTTTAAGGGCTGCAGTTGGAGAAGTGGCAGTAAGCCCTCAAATTTGAGGAACACAGGAAAGAGAAGCTGGAATGAGAGGGAGGATAGTGGGTATCTTACAGTTGTAACAGAATCCAGATGTTCTAACTAATCTGTGGACACATCATTGACAAAGACCATAGCAAAGAAAGATCAGCTATTTGACAGTGGCACAGTTGCACAGTGGTTAGCAGTGCTGCTTCACAGCACCAGGGACCTGGGTTTGACTCCCAGCTTGGTTCACTGTCCATGTGGAGTTCATATATTCTCCCTATGTCTGCATGGGTTTAGTCCAAGTGGTCCAGTTTTCTTCCACAGTCCAAAGGGGCAAAATTGCCCCTTAGTGTCAGGGGTCTAGCTGGGATAAATATGGGGATAGGGCCTGGGTGGGATTATAGTTAGTGCAGACTTGATGGGCCGAATGGCCTCCTGCTGCACTGTAGGATTCTATAAAGCAAACTGACATCACATAGAATATAGAACATTACAGCGCAGTACAGGCCCTTCGGCCCTCGATGTTGCGCCGGCCAGTGGACCCTCTAACCTAAACTATTCCAATATCATCCATATGCCTATCCACTGAACATTTGAATGCCCCCAAAGTAGGCGAGTCCACAACTGCTGCAGGCAGGGCATTCCACGCTCTCACCACCCTCTGTGTGAAGAATCTGCCTCTGACATCCGTCCTATAACTACCACCTCTTAATTTAAAGTTATGTCCCCTCGTGTTGGTCATCACCATCCGAGGAAAAAGGCTCTCACTATCCACCCTATCCAATCCCTTGATCATCTTATACGCCTCAATTAGGTCACCGCGTAACCTTCTTCTCTCTAATGAAAATAACCTCAGGTCCCTCAGCCTTTCCTCATAAGGCCTTCCCACCATACCAGGCAACATCCTGGTAAACCTCCTCTGCACCCTTTCCAATGCTTCCACATCTTTCTTATAATGCGGCGACCAGAACTGTACGCAATACTCCAAGTGCGGCCGCACCAGAGTTTTGTACAGTTGTAACATAACCTCACGGCTCCTAAATTCAATCCCTCTACCAATAAAAGCTAACACACCGTACACCTTCTTAACAACTTTATCAACCTGGGTGCCAACTTTCAAAGAGCTATGTACTTGTACCCCAAGATCCCTCTGCTCGACAACACTATTAAGGGTCCTTCCATTAGCCCTATATTTCATATGCCTGTTATTCCTACCAAAGTGAATCACCTCACACTTATCCGTATTGAATTCCATTTGCCACCTCACGGCCCAGCTCTGCAACCTATCTATGTCCCTCTGCAAACTGTAACATCCATCCTCGCTGTCTACAACTCCCCCCACTTTGGTGTCGTCAGCAAATTATTTGATGGAAGATTTCACAGATAGGAAATTATTTGATTTCACAGATAGGAAATTCATGTGAGTGCCTCAAACAATATGGAGGGAGATGGTACCGACATTCCTTGGAAATTAATGTCACCTTGACCTTCCCAGAACAATGTCACAAAAGGGTTTAATGATCTCACAGAGCGACTGCTAAAGTACACACGAGGAGGAAGTTCTTCAACTCCTTCGCAGACACAGTGCAGAGAAAATGGGAATTAACATGTTGAATGTGGGCTGCCAGGGACACGTTGGTAACCTTGAGTATAGGGGCCACTTTAAGATTCTAATAATTAGAGAGGATGGATCTTATGTGAGGACAGTAGAGACAGATTACTCTCCTGTACTGGATCATGTTTCAGAATTCCTTATCTTCCATCAAATAATTTGTAAGAAATGTTACATTTCAGGGACGTTTTCATAGAATTGTAGAATGATTACAGCGTAGGAGGCCATTCAACCCATCGAGTACTGCTGGTTCTCTGCAAGAGCAATTTAGCTGGTCCCACTTTCCTGCCCTTTCCCCATTATCCTGCAATATATTTTCACTGGCAAGTATTTATTCAGTTACTTTCTGAACACCCTGATTGCATCTTCCTCCACCATTTTCTCAAAGTGCATCCCAGATCCCAACTGCCTACTCCATTAAAAAAGTGACATTTTCTCATGTAACTTTTGGCAAAGAACTGAACACCTTGAATATATTTTCTTTAGTTCTTCACCTCTCTGCCAATGGGAGTTTCTCTCTAACTACATTGTCCAGACCCCTTGTTATTTTGAACACCTCTATCATATCTCCCCTGAGCCTCTCTACTCTGAATTGAACTCCAGCTTCTTCAACATATGCATAGCAATGACTTTTGTCATCCCTGGAACTATTCTAGTCATTGTCAGAAGCTTTTTCCCAAGATGGAAGAGTCAATTGCTAGGGGACATAGATTTAAGTGCAAAGGGCAAGTTTTAAAGATGTATGAGGCAGATTTTTTAGTAAGAAGTCTGACAACACTAAATCCAACCAATTTATTTGATAGTAAATTCGCAAGCTAGGACATCTTCTCCGGAGTCTTCAGCATATCATTGATGATGATGAACATCTCGCCAGGGCCATCCCCACACCCCCACTTCTTGCCTTCAGACAACCAAGCAACCTCAAACAGACCATTGTTCGCAGCTAACTACCCAGCCTTCAGGAGAACAGTGACTACAATACCACACAACCCTGCCACAGCAACCTCTGCAAGACATGCTGGATCATCGACATGGACAACATCACACGTGAGAATACCATTCACCAGGTACACGGTACGTACTCTTACAACTCGGCCAAGGTTGTCTACCTAATACGTTGCAAGAAAGGATGTCCCGAAGCATGGTACATTGGGGAGACCATGCAGACACTACGACAGCGGATGAATGAGCATCGCTCAACAATCACCAGGCAAAACAGTTCCCTTCCTGTGGGTGAACACTTCAGCAGTCACAGGCATTCGGCCTTCGACCTTCGGGTAAACGTTCTTCAAGGGGGCCTTCACGACACACGACAGCGCAGAGTCGCTGAGCAGAGACTGATAGCCAAGTTCCGTACACACGAGGACGGTCTTAACAGGGATCTTAGCTTCATGTCACACTATCTGAAACCCCCATGACTTGCCTGGATTAGCAAAAAACCTCACTTTGCTGTCTGGAGACAATACACATCTCTTTAACCTGTGCTCAGTGCTCCTTCCACTCACTTTGTTAGCCACTTTAAGACTTGAATAGCAGGTTAGGTGTAAAGATTCGCATTCTAATCAGTAATCTGTTAACTGTCTGTGCTGGTATGTGTGCTATTGGAGACCAGAACACCTCATTTACCTGACGAAGACCATAGGGTCGAAAGCTTGCAAATTTACTATCAAATAAATCGGTTGGATTTAAACCTGGTGTTGTCAGACTTCTTACTGTGTTTATCCGAGTCCAATACCAGCATCTCTACATGCAGATTTTTTACACAGAGAGTGGTGGGTGCCTGGAATTCATTGCCGGGGTTGTAGTGGAAGCGGATACAGTAGTAACTTTTCAGGGGCGTCTTGACAAGTACATTAATGAGATGGGAATAGAGGAATATGGTCCCCAGAAGTGCAGCATGGGTAGCATGGTCAGTGCAGGCTTGGAGGCAGAAGGACCTGTTCCTGTGCTGTAATTTTCTTTGTTCTTTACGCCTTTTATAATACCTGAAATATGGTGCTCAGAATTGGGCACAATAGTCGAGGCAGAATCAATGTTTTTTTAAACATTCACCATAATTGCCTTGCTTGTATGTTCCATGCCTCTATTTACAAAGCCCAGGATCCCATATGCCCTTTCAATTCTCTCTGAACCTGCTTTTCGTGCACATTTATCCTCAGCAGTCTCTATTCCAGCACCCACTTTTAGAATTGTATCCTTCATTTTATGTTGTCTCTCCTCAATCTTCTTCCTGTCAAAATATATCACTTCACACTATTCTGCCTTAAATTGAATCTGCCACATGTCTCCCCATTTCCACCCACCTGTCTATGTTCCTTGAAGTCTATCATTATCCTTCTCACAGTTCACAAAATTTCAACGTTTTCTGTCACCTACAGATTTTGAAATTATGTCCTACTCAATCAAGTTGGGGCATTTACATTGAGGAACGATGATCCTCACACTAATCCCTGAGGGACACCTATGTATACCTTACTTCTATCTGATAAATAAATCTTTTCCACAACTCTCTCTTCCTGTCATTCAGTCAACTTAGTACCCATGCTGCCACTGTATTTTCTTTATTCCATGAGTTTCAACTTTGCTAACAAGCCTAATATGTGGCACTTCCTGAAACACTTTCTGAAAATCCATATACACTACATCAACCACCTTACCTTCATCAACCCTCTTGCTACCTTGTCAAAAAAGGTTCAATCAAGTTAGTTAAACATAACTTGCCTTTTTAACAACTACCTGTTGGTTTTCTTTAATTAATCCATCCCTGTTCAGGTGATATTAATTTTGTCTCAGGTTTAAATTTCTAAAAGCTTCCCCACCGTGGAGATTAAACTGGCTCATAGCCGTTGGCTTGTCTTTACCCTTTTTTAGAACATGGGTATAACATTTGCAATTCGCTAGTCGTCTGGCAGCATCCCCACTTGTAAACAGAATTAAAAGTTTACGGCCAGTATTTGTGCAATTTTCATCCTCCCATCATGGAGCATTTTTCATTTCTTCTGACCTGGTCTAGGTGATTTACCAACTGTGAGGCAACTTTTCTATTACGTCCCCTGGAAATTGTTAGCCTGTCCAATATCTCACTAAACTCATCCTTCACAATGACTTTGGCAGCATCTTCCTATAAGGACAGGAACTAAATTCTTATTTATTGCAAAGATAAAAGAAAATTATTGTAGATGCTGCAATCTGAAACAAAAAGAGAAAATGCTGTAAAAACTAACAAGTCTGAAAGCATTTGTGGAGAGAGAACAGAGCCAACTTTAGATGACTCTTCATCAGAGCTTAGTAACTGCCTCAGCCATGCCCTCTGCCTCCAAATATAGATCAACTTTTATGTCTCTGGACAGCACCACAGCACTACAGGGGCAGCACAGTGGCACAGTGGTTAGCACCACTATCTCACAGTACCAGGGACCCAAGTTTGACTGCTGGCTTGGGTCACTATCTGTGTGGAATTTGCACGTTCTCCCTGTGTCTGCATAGGTTTCCTCCGGGTGCCCTAGTTTCTTCCCACAGTCAAAAAATGTGCAGGTTAAGTGAATTGGCCATGTTAACTTCTCCCTCAGCATAACCAAACAGGCACTGGAGTACGGTCACTAGGGATTTTCACAGCAACTTCAATGCAGTGTGAATATAAGCTACTTGTGACGAATAAACTTTACTTTTTTCTTCTTACCACACATATACACCAAGAAAAGACTTTTCCTTTATGTTATTTCCAGTCTCTTCCCATACTGTCTCTTAACCTCTTATTTCTTCACTTAGCCTGGCTTCTACTTTTATTATCCACCTAGAATCTATTTTTTGGCCCCTTTTTCTGCTCAAATTTACTTTCTCTTTTGTCACCCAGGTGCTCTGTGGCTTTGATTACCCTACCTTTCCTCTGTTTGGGAATGTACCTTAACTGTACGCACAGTATTTTCTCCTTCAGGCAACCCATTGTTCCATTATAGTTTTCCCTGCCAATTCTTCATTCCAATTTTCTATTTTTGTTTCCTCGTGGATTCAGAACTGGCAGAAGGCAGAGAGTGGTTATGGATGGGTCTTGTTCTGCATGGGGGTCGGTAGCCAGTGGAGTGCCCCAGGGATCTATTCTGGGACCCCTGCTGTTTGTCATTTTCATAAATGACCTGGATGAGGAAGTGGAGGGATGGGTTAGCAAGTTCGCCGATGATACAAAGGTCGGGGGTGTTGTGGATGGTCTGGAGGGATGCCAAAAGTTGCAGCGGGACATAGACAGGATGCAAGACTGGGCGGAGAAGTGGCAGATGGACTTCAACGCGGATAAATGTGTAGTGGTCCATTTTGGCAGGAATATAAGAGGTAGGAGTCTTAGCTGTGTTGTAGAGCAGAAGGATCTCGGGGTCCAGGTCCATAGGACTCTTAAATCAGCCTCGCAGGTGGAGGAAGTGGTCAAGAAGGCGTACGGTGTACTGGCCTTCATTAATCGAGGAGTAGAGTTTAGGAGTCAGGAGGTAATGATGCAGCTCTATAAGACTCTTGTCAGACCCCAGTTGGAGTATTGTGCGCAGTTCTGGTCGCCTCATTACAGGAAGGATGTAGAGGCTATTGAGAGAGTTCAGAGGAGATTTACAAGGATGCTGCCTGGATTGGGAGGCAGGCCTTATGAAGATAGGTTGAGGGAGCTGGGACTGTTCTCACTGGAGAGACGTTGGTTGAGAGGCGACCTGATAGAGGTTTATAAAATGTTGAGAGGAATAGATAGGGTGGACTCTCAGAGACTATTTCCCCGAGCTGAAATGGTCACTACGAGAGGACACAGATTTAAGGTGCAGGAAAGCAAATACAAAGGAGATGTCAGGGGTAGGTGTTTCACTCAGGAGGGTGGTGAGTGAATGGAACCGACTGCCGGAGGTTGTTGAGGCAAACTCACTGGGGTCTTTTAAAAGACTTCTGGTTGAGTATATGGAAAAGAATAGGATAGGGGGTTATAGATAGGTCTGTGGATTGGTAGATGTGATCAGCGCAACTCGTGGGCCGAAGAGCATGTTTGTGCTGTAGTGTTCTATGTTCTAAGTTCTATGTTCTTTGTGAAGGATGAGTTAAGTGAGATATTAGATGAGCTAACAAGTTACCTGCACAGGCCTTAAATTTACCACCCCCCCACCCCCCCATTAAGTATTTACTCAATATTGCTTCCTGTCTTTTTCCAAAGCTGTTCTAACCCTACGATACCATTTTCCACTGTTCCCTACATGGATTTCATTCAAAAACTCACTTCATTCCATCGAACAGAATCCAGTTTCCTCAAACAATCAGAAACATACTCATCAAGAAAATTCACCTGAATACATTTCAGAAACATTTCTCCTTCTCTTCCCTGCACACTACTGCTGTCCCAGTTTATATTCCAATAAAAAAAGTCTTACATTATCAGTACCCTATCATTCTTGCAACTGGCTAATTCCCCTGCAATTTTAAAGCAAAATGTATTGATACAAATCAAAAAGGTGATTAAAAAACCAATAGACATGATTTTTGAATCTGTTTCCTCCAAAGATTGTAACAATAAACAATTTGTTAGCCTACCTCTATAATGGCTAAGTACCTAATAACCATTTTGTAGGAAGCTCCCTCATCCTGGGGCTCAGCAGGCTATTCTTCTTCTACACAAAAGGTAGATTTACAAAAAAAAGAGGGAGAGAAATACACAGTCAAATTTTAAATGGAAAGACACGTTTCCAGAAAAATCAAAGAGAATTAAGGAAAGCGGCTATTTTTTGGTCGAGTCAAGCAAGATATGGAAGGAGGAGCCTGCTTCTTATTTTTGTATTATTTGTAAAAAGAGGTTGCAATCGGCCTTTTGGCTAAGATGCAAATGAGATCAAGCACTGGAAGGGTGCAACGTCTCTCCAGCTTGGATCATATAGATCATAGAAATCATAGAACCATACAGTGCAGAAGGAGGCCATTCATCCCTTTGAGCCAACCACAATTCCACCCAAGCCCTTTCCCTGCTTAATTACCCCACTAATCCCGCTAACCTATCACATCCCAGGACATTAAGGATTAATTTAGCATGTCCAATCAACCTAACCCACGCATCTTTCAGACTATGGGAGGAAACCAAAACACCTGGAGGAAACCCATGCAGATACGGGAAGAACGTGCAAACTCCACACAGAAAGCGACCCAAGCCAGGAATCAAACCCAGGATCTGTGAGGCAGCAGTGCTAACCACTGTGCCACCATGCCAGTCAAGATCAAGCCCAACTCATAACTATTCTTCTATCGGTTCAATTACTGTGAAACAAAGTAGCTTAAAGATGTATATTTGACTGCATCCTCCATATCTTACTTCAGTATGAGTTTTGACGGGTATTTGGGGATAAATGCAAAACGCACATCACAAAGGCATACAATTGCTATTCCTTGGCTCATCTAGTGAGGTATTGGACATTGAGGACACACTGAGAAGGAAGATATATAGATCGCTTATGGGACGTAAAAAAAACTTGTTGCTCTCAGGAAAATATCCAAGACATATTACATTTGTAACATGTATTGGATACATTGGTGTCCATGACCTACATCAGCAGGCAGCTTCTTGCTTCAGTGATCCATCTTCAATTGCAAGTCTAGACAATGAATGTCAGTGTGCTAACTGACTGACATTAACCAGAAATTGCTTTTCTATTGTTTCTGCTAGAGTTTAAGGTTGTTGAATTCTGAGAAAGTTGTATTTGTGGTGTACAAAAATGACCAGGAGAGAAATTCAATTCATCAATCTGGAATTATAAAGCTGATCGCAGCAATGATTACCATGAAACTATTATGGATTGTTGTAAAAACTTATCCGGTTCACCAATGTCCTTCAGTGAAAAACTAGGGATCAATGTTTGAGGATAAGAGGTAAACGTTTTAGGACTGAGGTGAGGACAAATTTCTTCATCCAGTGAATGTGTGGAATTCACTATCATAGAAAGTATTTGAGGACAAAACGTTGTTTGATTTCAAGAGGAAATTAGATATAGTTATTGGGATTTGGGGAGAAGAGAGGATTAGGATTTTGAATTCAATGATCAGAAATGATGAAGATGAATGGCAGATCAGGCTCAAAGGGCCAAATGGTCTCCTCCTCCTTCTAGTTTTTATGCTCCTGCAAAATCTGCCATTGTTACCTGATCCGGCCTATATCTGATTCCAGACCTACAGCAATGTAATTGACTCTGAAAATGGCCTAGCATTTCAATAATCTCAGATCAATAATCTCAGATCAATAATCTCAGCTCCAGGATATCACTACAGGAGTTCCTCAGGGTAGTGTCCTAGACTCAGCAATTTTCAGCTGCTTCATCAATGATCTTCTTCACATAAAAGGCCAGAAGTGGAAATTTTCACTGATTACTACACTATTCATTATTCCTCAGACACTAAAGCAATCCATGTCGACATGCAACAGGACCTGGAGAATATCCAGGCTTGGGCTGATCAGTGGTAAGTAACATTCATATCACGGCAAGTGCCAGGCAATGACCATCTCCAACAAGAGTGAACATTACCATCATCTCTTGACAATCAATGACATTACTTCACTAAATCCCCCACTGTCAATATCCCTGGTGGTTACCATTGATCAGGAACTGAACTGGATTAAACATATAAATACTGCTGAGTCAAAGACTAAGAGTGCTGCAGAAATTTACTCAAATCCCAACGCCTCAAAGCCTGTCCACCGTCTAAAAGTCAGAAACATGATGGAATACTCCCCATTTGCCTAGATGAGTGCAGCTCCAATAACACTCAAGAAGCTCAACACCATCCAGGAGAAAATAGTTCACTTGATTGCTACCCCTTACATATCCCTCCACCCCTGACAAACAGCAGCAGCTATGTGCACCACTTACAAAAGGCACTTGGGAACACCACCTTTGGTTTCCCTCCAAGCAATCAACAATCCTGACTTGGACATATGTCACTGTTTCTTCAATGTTGCTGGATCAAAATCCTGGATCTCCCTTCCTAACAGCACTGTGGGTGTAGCTATGTCACAGGGACTGCAGCAGTTCAAAAACATAGAACATAGAACATTACAGCGCAGTACAGGCCCTTCGGCCCTCGATGTTGCGCCGGCCAGTGGACCCTCTAACCTAAACTATTCCAATATCATCCATATGCCTATCCACCGAACATTTGAATGCCCCCCAAGTAGGCGAGTCCACAACTGCTGCAGGCAGGGCATTCCACGCCCTCACCACCCTCTGTGTGAAGAACCTGCCTCTGACATCCGTCCTATAACTACCACCTCTTAATTTAAAGTTATGTCCCCTCATGTTGGTCATCCCCATCCGAGGACAAAGGCTCTCACTATCCACCCTATCCAGTCCTTTGATCATCTTATACGCCTCAATTAGGTCACCGCGTAACTTCTTCTCTCTAATGAAAATAACCTCAGGTCCCTCAGCCTTTCCTCATAAGGCCTTCCCACCATACCAGGCAACATCCTGGTAAACCTCCTCTGCAACCTTTCCAATGCTTCCACATCTTTCTTATAATGCGGCAACCAGAACTGTACGCAATACTCCAAGTGCGGCCGCACCAGAGTTTTGTACAGTTGTAACATAACCTCACGGTTCCTAAATTCAATCCCTCTACCAATAAAAGCTAACACACCGTACGCCTTCTTAACAACTTTATCAACCTGGGTGCCAACTTTCAAAGAGCTATGTACTTGTACCCCCAAGATCCCTCTGCTCGACAAC
Source organism: Sphyrna mokarran (assembly GCA_024679065.1). Classification (NCBI taxonomy): domain Eukaryota; kingdom Metazoa; phylum Chordata; class Chondrichthyes; order Carcharhiniformes; family Carcharhinidae; genus Sphyrna; species Sphyrna mokarran. The sequence continues at coordinate 50,855,788 of JAGIQG010000018.1, forward strand.
ACTGTTAAGGGTCCTTCCATTAGCCCTATATTTCATATGCCTGTTATTCCTACCAAAGTGAATCACCTCACACTTATCCGTATTGAATTCCATTTCCCACCTCACGGCCCAGCTCTGCAACCTATCTATGTCCCTCTGCAAACTGTAACATCCATCCTCGCTTTCTACAACTCCCCCCACTTTGGTATCATCAGCAAATTTACTAATCCAACCCTCTACACCCTCATCTAGGTCATTTATAAAAATGACAACAGCAGTGGCCCCAAAACAGATCCTTGAGGTACACCACTTGTAACTGCACTCCAGGTTGAATATTTCCCATCAACCACCACCCTCTGTCTTCTATCAGCTAACCAATTCCTAATCCCAACTGCTAAATCACCTTCAATCCCATGCATCTGCACTTTCTGCAGTAGCCTACCATGGGGAACCTTATCAAACGTTTTGCTAAAATCCATATATACTACATCAACTGCCTTACCCTTATCTACCTCTTTGGTCACCTCCTCAAAAACTCAATAAGGTTTGTGAGGCACGACCTACCCTTCACAAAACCGTGCTGACTATCCCTAATCAATTTATTCCTCCCTAGATGCTTATAAATCCTATCCCTTATAATTCTTTCCAAGACCTTGCCCACAACAGAAGTCAGGCTCACCGGTCTATAATTTCCAGGATGGTCCCTACTCCCCTTTTTGAAAAGAGGGACAACATTTGCCATCCTCCAGTCTTCCAGCACTATACCTGTAGCTAACGAAGACATGAAGATCAAAGCAAAGGCTCTGCAATCTCCTCTCTAGCCTCCCAGACAATCCTAGGGTAAATCCCATCTGGCCCAGGGGACTTATCAATTTTCATACCCTCAAGATTCGCTAACACCTCCTCCTTATGAACCTCAATCTTGCCCAGTCTACAACCTGGTATCGCAGTATTCTCCCCGACAACATTGTCTTTCTCCTGCGTGAATACTGATGAAAAATACTCATTCAGTGTCTCTCCTATCTCCTCAGGCTCCACGCACAACTTCCCACTGCTATCTCTGACTGACACTAATCTTGCCCTAACCAATCTTTTATTATTTAATATACCTGTAAAAAGCTTTAGGATTCTCCTTAATCCTATCCGCCAAAGTCTTCTCGTGTCCTCTTCTAGCTCTAAGGCAGCTCACCTCCACATTTTCAAGGACAGCTAGGGATTAGCAATAAATGCTGGTCTGGTCAGCGAGGACCACATCCCATAAAATGAATTTTTAAAATGCAAGCTACTCAATTGAAGGGCAATTAGGGATGGGTAATAAATGCTGGCCCTACCAGAGATGTCCACATCCCATGGAAGAATAACACATCAGACTTATGAAGATACATGGCAATATAAAAGCAATGTATTGGACCATTTTATTAGCAGAGTTGGAATTACAATCCAAATACAATTAGGTAATATAAGTATGTTAAAAGAATCAAGCAGAGATGGTGGAAAACCATCAGACAGATCAGCTGAGTGCTATATGCAGGAAGTAGAAGTTGTAAGTGTGGAAACAGTTAAAAATGCAGAGAGAAAGCTCTTATCAAATGTTATGCACAGGATAAATATCATTATGGTATGCCACCAAAATGATCAAAATAGACAAAACAATTTGAAGGGTTTGGAATTACATTGCACTGAGATAAATATGTAATCTCAATCATCTTAATACATCAACATATTTAAAGAAAGAGGAGCCTATTGATTTTTTTCAATTGTGTGCAGGAGGAATTATAAAATAACACCGGATAGACAGGAAAATATAAAAGCTTCTTTATGAAAAATATAACTTCAACTAAAGAAAGCAACAAGATCGGGGAATTGGCACAAGGTTATGTTGCAGTTCAAAACTGTTGGGCACAACACAATGGATGGCGCTTTCTGTGTGCTGGGAAAACTTGTGCTCTTATTGGAACCATGCGATTAGAGGCTGAAAGAAATGTCAAATTACACAACACAGCAGAGACTATCTAAAGCTAATAAGAAGGATTAATGAAAGATGGGGAGCAATATAAGCCAATAGGAAGTCTAGGGGAGATTACTGCAGATGGGAAAAGGATCCCAAACCAAAGAATAGTCATAAATAAAGCTACAGGAGAGATGAAAGAAAGATCCTATGAATCTATACGAAAAGGTGAAGGATTCTGTACACATGCCAGATATTTATACCTGGAAGAGGTGCAAGACATCATGTAATCGAAAGAGAACTCAAAACTGTGTGTTATACAGGGAATGTGGTCAAGGAGACGGATAAGCTTTTTGAAAGCTCACAGACAACAACTCTGCTTATTGGAAAAGGCCACATTAATTTGCAAATTAACAGAAAGACAACTGTCTCTTGACTAGCCAATCTGTGACATGTTTAAAAGGAAACAGGCCAGCTCAAAAACAGATTAAAAATAAATAAAATTGAACACAAATTGAGTTTGTGGTCTCCTCATCTTCAAGAAAAAATGTACAGGAAAAATCATATGCAGTTTGAGAGCTTACAGATGCTCCACTAAAGCACCCTGCAATACAAATTCTTGAATTTCCATCTCAGGTAGACAAAGACAAAACAGAACTGAAGTTTCCTGAGCTTTTTGAAGATCACGATGGCACAGTGGTTAGCACTGCTGTCACACAATGGCGGGGACCTGTTCGATTCCCAGTTTGGGGCACTGTCTGTGTGGAGTCTGCATGTTCTCCCTGTGTCTGCGTGGGTTTCCTCCAGGTACTCCAGTTTCCTCCCACAATCCAAAAAATGTGCTGCGGATTGGCCATGCTAAATTCTCTCTCAGTGCAATCAAACAGGCTTTGCACTGGCGCGTGGAACTAGAGGAATTTTACAGTAACTTCATTACAGTGTTAATGTAAGCCTACTTGTGACTTTAAACAAAAATTTAAACTTAAAAAACTTTTTAAAATCATAGTGAACTCACAGGTGAACATTGCATTGAAACTAAGCTTAATAAAAAAGTCTCTCCTGCAGCAGTTTGTAGAATGCTTTCTGTTCTATTTTGAAGAAAATTGAAACAAGAAAGAATCAGGCTGGAGAAATTTGTTATATCAAGAGTGCAGGGGAACTACAAACTGTTGTGCAGTAATAATTATCATCCAAACAGCCAGGTTTGTATAATGCAATTTTGACCATGAATTGTGTGTATGTCTATTGGAAAAAAGAGGTGATGCACTCACTCAGTCGGACTCCATCGCCGTTAGGAGGGAAGGAAAATGTCTTTTTTCCTAGAATTAGTTAACAAATCTGGATTCTGACAATCCCACCTTTTGAAGGGATATGCTCTGGTAACAACATCTACATATCAAATTCAGAACAGTTCCAGCCGCATATGTCAATGTTCCTGGAAAGCTGCCAAGACATTGCATGTCAGACAGATAATATTCTAGTAGAAAGAAAGATCCAATCAGACCACAATGTGCGAAGAAAACATAAGCAGAAAAATTGATTTGAATGGCCTGTTACAATTTTCGAGGTAGAATCAAATTCCTGCAATACCTAATTTTTTTCTGTAGGTGTTAAAAGTGGGTCTCAACCATGCTCATAAATCTTCACCTATGAACATGAAAAGAGGTTGCCCTTACTGGAATTGTCAACTAGTTCATAGATCATAGACTAGAATCCCTCCAGTGAAGAAGAAGGCTATTTAGTTCATTGAATCTGCAGCAATCACAATCCCACCCAGGCCCTATTCTCTATTACCTCACATATTTACTCCGCTAATCCCTCTAACCTATGCAACCCAGGACACTAAGGGGCAAGTTAGCACAGCCAATCAACCTAGCCCACACATCTTTGGACTGTGGGAGGGATAATGTGGAGAAGTGGTGTTGGACTGGGTTAAGCACAGTAAGAAGTCTCACAATACCAGATTAAAATCCAACAGGTTTATCTATACCTTTAAGACTCGATTACCTGTAAAGACTCTGTAAAGACTCGCATTCCAACTATTATCTTGCAAACTGAGTTTGTGTCTTTATATGCCCTGCTTGTGAACACAAGTCCTACTCACCAGAAGAAGGAACTTGAGGCTCTGAAAGCTAGTGCTGCCAAATAAACCTGGTGTTGTGAGAGTTCGTACTGTGGGAGGAAACAGAGCACCTGGAGGAAATCCATGCAGACATGGAGAAAATGTGCAAACTTTACATAGACAGTGACCTAAGCCAGGAATTGAATCCATGTCCCTGGAGCTCTGAGGCAGCACTGCTAACCAGGGTGCCACCATGCCACCCAATGTTAGTTAAGTGTGGTTTCTCCCCAAAACATAAGTGTGGATTAGTAATTGATTGAGATAGTCTTGTTTTTAGTCTCCTAGGTACCTCGCACATGCACATAAGATGGGAGAAATTTATCATTTTCATCTGGATTGGGAACTATCTGACTGTAAAAATCCCAGCAAGGAATATCACAGACCCCAATATGAGGAGATAGAACAAATCAAGACTTCCAAAGACAACATTGTTATTTTACAAAGCATTGCAGTGACAGCAAATTTGGTGACAGAAAGTCAAGGGGTAAGTTTAAAATATGAGTCAATCTGAATCAACACTGGTGAAAATAGAATCAGAGCTAGGCAACAGATGATTAACATTTGGACCATAACAAAAAAACTAATAGTTCAAGATGAATTGCTTTAGCAAGTATTTACTTAGTTATCGCTGCATCAGTACACTCTGAAATGCCTGATTGGTATAAAATGCCAAGGGATCTAAAAATGCAGAAAATTACACTCGGAAGATCAATAACCAGATTTAAGCAAACAACTGGGACATATTTCACGAAGTGATAAAGAAAATGCAGTTCCCCCCGTGATGCATTCTGTTCTTAGAGTCCTATAATGCAGAAAGAGATCATTTGGCCCATCAAGTCTGCACCAACTCTCTGACAGAACATCTTATCCAGGTTCTCTTTCTTCTGCACGCCCCCACCCCCCTCAATTCCTATAACCCCAAACATTTACCATGGCCAATCCACCTAACCCACACATCTCTGAAGTGTGGGAGGAAATGGGAGCACCCAGAGGAAACCCACACAGACATGGGGAGACATATAGCAAAGACTGCATAGACAGTCACCCAAGGAATTGAACCTGGGTCCCTGGTGCTGTGAATAACAGTGCTCACTACTGTGCCACTATGCCATTTTACAAGACTGTCTTCCGTAAAAGGTCAAAATGAATCAGTTCAAACTACAAGCTGATACTTATCCCCAGAATGTAGATTGATTCTCAATGTATCAAAATCGTTGTAATAACCTAAACTCCAGCTCAGACTGGAGCAATGTAGCTGAAGTCTGTGTTCTTGCAATGGGATGCCTGAACAAATACTCATAGAAGAATTGTTCATTATTAGAAGGAGTTTGATTTTATTCAGCCTAGAAATAGTCATAAATATCCACAAAACAGAAGGCAAGTGAAAACTATAAAGGACCTAAGAAAATGAAAAATTCTATATTTAGTTCCACTCAATTACAATGACACATGACAGGCTAATGATCTATCCGTGCTTAACTGCTCATGGGAAGGCAACTGAAAGCAACCCAAGCAATGTTACCGAAAAACTCTGCAGAATTTCATCATTGGAATATTTATTTGAAAGGAGAATATAAGTGGTTATTAAATCAGGATCATATCAGCTGCATGTGATGTAATAAACATCAGGAAAATGAGTGTAACTTAACTTGGAGGTGATACAGACTGGTTGTTGGAAAGAGATTAGAAACTATAAGAAAAATATTTTGGAATTAAAATCACATCCAATGGCTGGATGCAATGTATGCCCTGCATCCATTCTCCTACCTCAGCCCAAGCGCACTGAATGAGTGGATTACATCCACTTTGCTGCTGGCTGAGCTCGTAGAATCATAGAATCCCTACAATGCAGAAGAGGCTATTCAGCCCATCGAATCTGCAACTAGCTCTCTGACAGAGAATCTTACCTAGGTCCTCTCCCTGCACTATCCCTGTAACCCCACACATGTAACATGACTAATCCACCTTATCTACACATCTTTGGACACTAAGGGATAATTTAGTCCACCTAACCTGCACATTTTTGTACTGTGGGCGGAAACAGGAGCACTCCGAGGGAGAATGTGCAGACGCCACACAGTTACCCAAGGCTGGGATTGAACACAGATTCCTGGTGCTGTAAGGCATCAGTGCCAACCACTGTGCCACTATATAAACACTGCGCGATAGAGTTTCCTAGACTGAACAGTTCAGGTTCACATTCAGTAAGTCACGTGGAGCTGATGTATATCATTGTAATACTTTATTTGTATTTCATAGATTGGCACATAGACCCCATCTAGTGGATGTTGTGTGAGGAGTCATATCACTTTCCTGAATATTGATGATGACAGAGGATATCATAAACAAGACTACAGAAAATGCTGTCCATGTCTGCTGGGTGTCACACTATGTGGTTGGGTTTTTTTTGGAGGGAGCACGAGTTGCTCCATGAGGGTTTTGACACGACCACCAATTTGACCTGGGCACAGACTAACCTGAGACTTGTACAAGGAAAGGTCACAGAGATTCAGCCTGGTAAACAATAACCTCAATACTGCCGTGAAGCTGGGTCTTCACACACAATTGAGAGTTTCCGAGAGAAGCAGCGGAGTGAAAGACGGTGCAGGATTATTCGAGAACAGGTGTGTGTGTCAGGAGTGCGGAAATTGTCGAATCTTTCAAATGAAATGGGATCAAGTGCCTCCCTCAGCTGCAATCAGCCCGTGTAGCCGGGCCAGCGGGTTAGAGATGAAGGCTGAGGGTGGGAGGGCAGTTGGGGGTAAAACATTGCGCAGTTCTCAAATTGCTGCTTCACCCACCCTCCCATATTCCTGAGCCAAGCAGCGCCTTCTAGCGAGCTGAGCCTGGGTTAACTCCTTAACTTCCGAGGAGGTTGGGAGCAACAGTGAAAGCGGAGCAGGAGGAGCTGGGGAAGATGTTCTCGGTCAAACAGTCCAGTTTGACCCGAGTGCATGTGGTGGAAAATAGCTTTGACAAAGGGTCATCTGGACTCGAAATGTTAGCTTTCCTTATAGATACTGCCAGACCTGCTGAGAGTTTCCAGCATTTTCCCTTTTCCGTTTTGTTATATGAGGTGCACCCAGTTGAGAGGCATTTTACACATTAGTCTGGACAGAGGTTTTGTTGGGGGTCTGTGTGTGTGTGTGACCCGTTACTTCCCCAGTGCTTGGCTGTAGAAAATGTCCCCACCAGCGTTAACAAAGGGACATTTATAGGACACACACATGTTCATACAACCATTGGCACACTGATTGTCTGTGTGTGTGTGTGCATGCTGTTAGAATACAACATTGAAGGTACTAGAACTCTGGTGTACTGAGTTGTCAACTGCACTGATTAATAAGTGACTCCTAAAACCCAGCTTCCGAAACACTTAACAAGTGGAAAGTGTAAACTATCTCTGTGTCCACCTGCTGACATACATCTCCCAGGGAAAAATAATCAAATGGCTTTTCCAGACCTCATCTTTTCACAGGTTTTACCTTAACAAATTACATTATACTGGAAGATTTGGAGACATTTTGACAGCCCCGCCCGCAAAAGATCATGTCATGTGGCTTTAAGATAAATAACACGTTGTAATTTTAAGCAGAAATGTGCGGTAACTGGGTAACAATTTCAATGGGAATGGTAAGGTAAATTCCCATCCGATTCTTAGCGGAAAGATTAAATGTTCCAGTAGTTTAATACTCATTTTGAATAAGAATAGCTTAGATGCTGGAAGGATTTTTTTTAATATTCTCTTCGCCAGGCACATTTGATGGGAGATGTAGCTTTGCGAATTTGGGAAGTAGAACTGGAACTCGCTGACTCTGTCACATATTCTGTCACCCGCTACTCTGAAACTCTGCCTCGTAGCAACTGCTGCGGTGAGGGGCGGGGGGGCTCTGCTGATGTACACAAGCAAAGTGAGAGAGGAGAAGCTCTTTAGAGCAACAAGTCTGCCTTCTCTCCCTTCTGTGCAAGCCTTTAGCGCAACATCTACAATCCCGTAATCTCCTGAATGCCCAGATGCCATTTCGCAAGATTGAGAAACAAAAGTTAAGTTTCTTTGAGTGACCTGTACCTCTCTGGCTAATTTGACAAAGGTGGGGGGAGTTGTTCATCACTCAGTTCCCAATCATCTCCCCCACCCCCCGCCGTCTACTGGTATCTCCTGTGATAATAAATAACTTTCGATAGAAAATAAGGTTAAACATGCCCCGCGCTAAGTGTTTATCCTGTAGGAGAGGGGAGATGGCCTCTGTAATGTACAGAGAAGATTTCAGGTGTAGTGACCGGGTGAGCTGAATGGGAACAAGCTGATTTATTCCTCCCTATCCCTCGCCCACTCCCTCCTTCCGTTCCTGTCGTAGGGGCCTTTCAGAACCCAATCCAAATCGGCTCTCATTCTCTGCTATTTTACCACTACCGTCCTTTCATTGTTCAGGATTTCCACTCATTACAAGGGGGAGGGATTGTGAATTCTTTAACAATAAGGAGAGAGTGTCGAGTGCAATGGTGGGTTTGGGGGGGGGGGGTGATTGAAAGTCTTCCTTACCTGGACACGTTGAGTTCTCTCTGGGGTCTCTGTGATTTCTCTAGCCCAAGTTTGGTGAAGATTCCAACTAAGACCATGATAGCCACCACGCCACAAATGAAATAGACGATTAAGTTAGTTTTATCCCGGGTGTGATCAAACGTCGTTTCATCGGGTCTCTGCGGTGGCTTGCCCACGTTGGCCCAGTTCGGGGTGTCATAGTTGGAGCAAATGCTCTGATCCAGCCTGGACTCTTTGAACTGGCAGCAGTACCTGTAGCCGCATGTCCCACAGCAGTACTGGTAGATACTAGTGTTGCAATTGAAAGCGGCGTCGAATTGGCCCATCACGTCGAAGTAGCCCCGGCAGCGGTCCGGGGTGGCCGGTAGCTCGGGGGTCCCAGGTTCCTTCGAGGTGTTCTGGCCGGAGACCACCAGCATGCCCCCCAGCTGCTGCCCGCCTTTGCCCTGCGCCATGCAGTCCAGCACCGGGCACCACAAGCCCAACAGGTCCAGCAACAAGTAGCGCAGAAGTCGGGGCTTCATGGTCTTCTTCAGCATGCTGTGTGTGTGGGGGGGGGGGGGGGGGGGGGGGAGACAGGAACCGGCTGCCAGCGCTCAGAAGGTTCAGCCTACACCCTGGCCAGGGGCAAGCAATGCACCCTCGCCTGATCCGCAGCCCAGAGTTGCGGTTTGATACCCCCCCCCCCCCGCCTTATCTCCTGGGGGGGTCTCTCCTCCAAATGGGGATAGCAGGTGAGATGGGAAACTGGGCGAACGGTCAGTGGCTGGTCACTTCTCCAGTCGTGGCCAGTCCATGTAGCCAGCCAGCAACACCGGACTGAGGGGCCATCCGGATATTAGCCTCAGGTTAAAGCTGACTCACAACAACCCCCGGCTCCAGGAGACAGCTGAATGCCCGCGACACGCATCCCCCCGTCCCCTCACAGCGGATCAGTGAAAGTCAATGGACCTTATCGTTTCAAAGTTCCAGCCTTCCTCCCGCCCCTTCTGTAGGCAAGCTTTAAAAAAACCCTTTCATCGTGACACACACAGCCCCCCCTTCCTGCTGCTTAATATCGCTCAGGTATCCACACAGTGAAGCAGCTCCTGTCACTGATATGGGATGCTAAAGCTTTAACGCCGAGGGAGACAGGGAGAGAGAGAGAGAGAGCATCCAGTAAGTAACTCGCCGCTGTTCCTCACAGCTACAGACTAGAGCTCTCGCTCGGGGATTCAGAATTAAAGGGGCAATGTCTGTTTTGATATCTATCGTTGCATTTAACAGCCAGTGACAAACTAAGAGGTTTAAATGTCTTGGCCAAGTTATTCCAATCTTTTTATTTGTTTTTTAAAAAATAAAGTTTTAAAAGTTGTCACTCGCGCCTTTAGTCAATAAAGGTTTGTTTTCTGAGGTGGTGGGACCTACACGGACCTTCCACTTTTAGAGATTAGAATCAATAAATCCTTAACTGCAACTCCTGCCATTTAAACTATAACTAAAACACTTCAAATTTGCAGGGTCTTCTCGTGTTGTTTAAAACAATTCCCAAAATCTGTCCCTCTCATCACCGTCTCTGATCCATCTGCTGATTGTAACTCTGCTGGGTGGGACCACAATCTCAGCTCTGAGCTTGTTTGGCACCCTACCCAGTAAAACAGCTCCAAATACAGAGAGGGTGGGGGGAGGCGTTCATCACTAAGAGCATTTCCTAATTGAGAGAAAGAATAGAAATAAAAAATAATTGCAATATCTTTCGACACCATTCGAACAATCAGCAAAGATCCAGCTTCAGTCCACCTCCCTCTGCCCCCCCCCCCCCCCCCGCCACCACTCGCACCCCACTCCCATTCCCACTCCCGTACTTGAATTTACTCGGGTGGTCGGGAGCTCAGCCGCAATAAAGTGATATACAGATAATACTGACAACCCCGAGATCCCAAACATTTAACCAGAATTATATTCAATTTGCGTGAACTGATATAATGTGAATATGGAAATATAACATTGTTTTGAGATGGTATATTTGCCGAATGTAGTTTAGAACAAAGTGGTTCTGGAACTCCTGCAGTATGAGGATTGATAGATAGGTTCATATAATCACCGTACAATGGAGAATAACAACCTCTCAGTCTAACCCTCCGAACGGACTGTTTACTTCAGTCAACACTTTGAAATGCAGTCGTAAGAACAGTTTTGTTCTTTTGCTCATTACTCGGACAGCAACTAACTGGAGCTCTTAACAGCTTGAAATCCTCGTACATGCGTTTCATCCTGGGTTTTAATTTCCTTCCAAAAAAACCCGTCTAAATGAGGCCGTTTTGAAAAATGTCACAAGCTGGGTGTTCGGACAGGTGGGCAGGGATTCAGTGATAGCACCAAGCGGTCTCTTCAGCTGCCACACGCTTGCAGCTCACAAAACCGAGATGGGGAATTTCATAGAGGAAATTTTACCTTGCCCGGCGGGTAATCCGCCTGCCTCACTCTGTTCAGTGCTGAACAACAAAAAAAAATACAGACGCGGTGTGTTAAAAGCAAAGATTGCGGGACTTATTGCAGCTAGAATAGGTTGATGTTTGAGATGTACAAGTTCACAAGAGTATATTCAACGCTGAAATGGAATCTGGAATCTCAAAGTGGAGCAGTTAAGTCTTGTTTGTCTTGTTAGTGAATTCGGATGAAAATGAAATTACAGGAGGATTGAAGGCTCACTTCCTGAACCCTGGCTGACAACTGCAATTGTTTTTATTTAAACGGGTGTCCTGATTCGGGAGTGTTGAAAACTGAGTGAGATGTTGAGTTGTGAGCAGTTATATCAATGCAGAGGCTCAGAACTCTCTCCTGCCTGAGGATCCCAGTCAGTCCGAGAGAGTGAATGTTGCAGTTGTGGATTAATTGGTGCCACAATCGAGCCTCGGCCAATGCAGCACTGAGCACTCCTTACTTTGTAGAGCAATACCTTGTTAACAGGTATTCACTCCTATTTACAGCGCGAAACCGCATAATCCTTTCAATCCTCTCTCTGAATTAATTTCTGAACGTTCTCCCCCACCCCATTATTTTCCAGAATAATCCTGTATATCTGTCGAATAACAGCGCATGTGAGATGGTGCTGATTATAAACAGTAATGCAGTGAACTAGTTCGAATATCACTAATCCTAACTGTCACATCTTCCACCATCCACCACCGTTTCTTTCACAAAGCTTCAGATCAGCTTGCAGGCTTCTGCTAGTGTTAGTGCCACCCTGTAATTAGCTGCCAGTATCCTGAGTCAGCTGGCAAGTGATGTTCCTTTGTTTTGTGGAGCAGCACCTTGCATCACTTCAGTGCCTGATTTGAGAGACTGAGAGCTCACTATTTGAGGAAATCAGTGAAGCAAGTAAAAAGCACCCTGCATTTATATGATACTTCGCGTGGCATCAAAACGTTTTGAAGTGATTCACACTCAATGTACTAAGAACTGGCACAGTTGCAATGTAGGGCAGCAGCAGCCAATTTGAGAACAACAAGCTCCAACAAACATCAACAAGATAAATGCACATTTGTTTTAATGATTTTGATTGAAGGATAAATGTTGGCCCTACACAATCTTGTTCATCCACCGACCATCATTGTGGGTGTTAAGTAGTGTTCCAATGGGTACAGAGGTGACTGCAGGAAAGTTCTGCAGTGAATAGGACAGGATTGTGCAGTTAATTGAACTTTGGATGTTGCTGGTTGGGAATATCCTCTCCTTGTGTTCTCTCTCTGCTGCTGATATGTGCTTGCTTTCGAGGGAGGGTGTAGTTGCACCAGTTACAGCAAAATGGGTGAGCTTCTTCCAGTAACCAGGGTTGATCGCAAAACTCTTACATGAAGCATTCAGCGCAGTGTTGGGCAACCTGAAGTCCAGAGGCCACATACAGCCCATCTGGGTTCTGAGTGTGGCCCATGAGAAATTTTGTTGACTGTTGCCCATATGCAGTTACCAAATTCCACTGGTTTCCATCCACCTAGTTTTTTTCCCTAATGGTTTTAATGAAACGATACACAGATAAAGCACAGGCAAGTGAAGTGAGCTGCATTCTGATTGCTCACAATATTGACTGTGAGAACCGTGTGCTCCCTCTGCATTCAATCAAGTGTAAATATTTATTTTGTTTTTACCATTTGAAATCGATGATATTTACAACAATATATAAATGATTAAACATTTTCTATAACTCATTATAAAATATTTAGCACCTATTAAATGTATTCAATCTTAATCATCGGGTCATGGTTAACGAACATAGAACATAGAACATAGAACAATACAGCACAGAACAGGCCCTTCGGCCCTCGATGTTGTGCCGACCAAAATAAAAAGCAATGCCCCTCCAAACTAAACCATTCCCTTCTCTTCCATATACTTATCAATTAACCTCTTAAACGCCACCAAACTTGGCGCATCTACAACAGCTGCAGGCAGGGCATTCCACTCCCTAATCACTCTTTGAGTAAAGAACCTACCTCTGATATCCATCCTATAACTCATACCCCTTAATTTAAAGCTGTGTCCCCTCGTGCTAGCTTTCTCCATCCTAGGAAAAAGGCTATCACTGTCCACCCTATCTAAACCTCTAATCATCTTATATGCTTCAATAAGATCCCCTCTTAGCCGCCTCCTTTCTAACGAAAACAACCTCAAATCCTTCAACCTCTCTTCATAGGACCTGCCCTCCATACCAGGCAACATCCTGCTAAACCTCCTCTGTACCCTCTCCAATGCCTCCACATCTTTCTTATAATGTGGCGACCAGAACTGCACACAATACTCCAAGTGCGGCCGCACTAGAGTTTTGTACAGTTGCAACATGATGCTGCGGCTCCTAAATTCAATCCCCCTACCAATAAGCCCACTAAAATGAAGGAGGGCCACTCATGTAACTCACTCACTAGTCTTGGCTGCCCATTACTGCTTCAGAATGTGCTTGTAACATTTCCTTTGACTGTCATAAGACTCAAGCTCTCTGGAGAAAATTCCCTTTGATAAGCAAGTGTCAGGCATTCTGGCTACATCACCAGCCCAACTTAGTTGTGATTGTCTCAATATGGCATCGATACTTGAAATGCCAGCTTGGGTTGCATTTCAATGTATGGCATTTTGTCCTGTCATCTAATCTTCAGAAGCTTCTGAAGGCAACTCAAGTAAAAGTGGTTGAGCTTCTTGGCATGACACTGGTACACAGTCCTTTTCATTCCCAGACAGATAGTTAAAATCTGCCAAAGGCCACACTTGTTTTGGCATTTCTTTCACATATCTTGTCATCAATATAGACAGCTAGAGAGAATATGCTGCTGTGATAGAGGCTACAATCAGATCAGCCATGATCTTATTAAATGACGAGCATTAAATGAAGAGAGGTTGAAGGATTTGAGGTTGTTTTCGTTAGAAAGGAGGCGGTTAGAAAGAGGGGATCTTATTGAAGCATATAAGATGATTAGAGGTTTAGATAGGGTGGACAGTGATAGCCTTTTTCCTAGGATGGAGAAAGCTAGCACGAGGGGACACAGCTTTAAATTAAGGGGTATGAGTTATAGGACGGATATCAGAGGTAGGTTCTTTACTCAAAGAGTGATTAGGGAGTGGAATGCCCTGTCTGCAGCTGTTGTAGATGCGCCAAGTTTGGTGGTGTTTTAGAGGTTAATTGATAACTATATAGAAGAGAAGGGAATGGTTTAGTTTGGAGGGGCTTTGCTTTTTATTTTGGTCGGCACAACATCGAAGGCCAAAGGGCCTGTTCTGTGCTGTATTGTTCTATGTTCTATGTTCTATGTTCTATTCTGGAAGCTGCTGAATAGCCTACTCCTGTTTCTAATTCATATGTTTGTATGTTCTTATGAGATAAGTGGGCTCCGCAGCTGACAGATTCTAGCCATGGACTGAAACTTTGAGTCTGAGATAGGGCTCTCCTGGTGTGTTACTTTTGTTTTCTTCATGCTGAGCACATAAGGCTGAATTTGTCACATTAGAGGACAAGTCCATATTATGTTGCATATCCAGTTCTGATCCAGCAGCTAGCTCACAGTCATGAGCAAACAGGAAGTTGTATAGCATGTCCTTGGAGATCTTGCACTTTGCCCAGACTCATTTCAGGTTGATATGTGATGTCTGATTTCAATCATGGAAGCTATAGGATAGCATACTGTTTTACATCCTGTTTTCTTAATCATTGCCATATTCTTTGAAAGTGATATCACAACCATCCCACTTTTTTCCGAGATAACATTTCATACATTGAGTAAAAGCACATACACAGTAGGAGAGTGTAAAAATACAAATGATGAGCAGAAGAGATGTATCTTTTAAAAGTTTAAGGGTCCAAATAATTCATAGGTCACTTGCTAATCCTCCAGATCTTGTGATGATATAATCTTCCTGAGATCTAGACATATCACTTAGGTATTCTTGATTTGCAGGTACACTGGCATCCTATGTATTATTGACGTGCTGATCATTTTCATGGTGGTCTTCCACAATATCACTTCCCAATTTAGAACATAGAACATAGAACATTACAGCACAGAACAGGCCCTTCGGCCTTCGATGTTGTGCCGACCAAAATAAAAAGCAATGCCCCTCCAAACTAAACCATTCCCTTCTCTTCCATATACTTATCAATTAACCTCTTAAACGCCACCAAACTTGGGCATCTACAACAGCTGCAGGCAGGGCATTCCACTCCCTAATCACTCTTTGAGTAAAGAACCTACCTCTGATATCCGTCCTATAACTCATACCCCTTAATTTAAAGCTGTGTCCCCTCGTGCTAGCATTTAATATGATAAACATGGACAGGAGTTGACTCTTAATTCCCTTAACAATCTTATTTTATTCAACACTTTAGGTACCAACTTACAACAGTTGGAACACTAAATCTTTTACTGAACTTTAACTCTTAACTGAACAGTAACTCTTTACTGAACATTTGTTATTTAACTGAACATTAAGTCTCATTCTTTTAGAATGAAATGGCCAGATCTGTTCCCAAAGCAGAACCTGCCCTCACGATCTTCCCTGAAGATGTTCTTCAGTGCACTTTTTGCTCTCTGAAGTTATTGCTGCAGACAAAGGTTCAAACACATCTCTTTATCCTGAATTTACATTCTTCCAGAAGGTTCTCTGGCACCCAGCCAATAGAATTACTTGTTAATGACTCCATAATGGTTGATTTAGATAGCATGTAGTTCACACATTGCCTTATGTGGGTTAACGTGTAAACCTCAGTGCCATAGCATATAGCTCCAGTCAATTCCCCACATTTGGTTAATATAGGAAGCTTCAAATCACAGCTCCCAGACCAGTAATATTGCAGCCTGTATTTGTTTTTAATTACATCTTGACCAAAAATTCCAGCATACTTATTTGTCAGTTACACCTGCTCTTTAAAGCTAATATTGCCATTAAGATTGTTGCAATAATTGTTGTAGTGGTTCTTTCTCTGTCTGCACATCTTTGAGGATGCCTGGGTCAGGGTGGATCCCCGTACTTGAACAAGTAGAGACAAAATATTAGTTTGGCCTACATTCAGCTGGCATTTCTTGCTGATGGAAACAGGCCCTTCACAATGAGTTGTTTCCATCAGTGAGTGTAGATTTCAGTCATAGAAACAAGGAACAGGAGTAGGCCATTCAGCCCTTCAAGCCTGCTCTGCCATTCAATGTGATTATGCTAATCTTCCATCTCAATGCCATATTTTCACTTTCTCCCCATACCTGTTGATGCCACTAATAATTTAAAAAATATCTATCGCTCTCTTGAAAGTATTCAGTGACTTGGCCTTCACAGCCTTCAGTGGTAGAAAATTACACAGATTCACTACTCTTTTAGTGAATACACTTTTCCTCATCTCAGTCCTACTTGGTCTACCCCATATTCCCATGTTAGTCTACCCCATAGACTTTGTTCCTTGTTTCTAGACTCCCCAGTTAGGGAAAACATCCTCCCTGAATCTAGTCTGTCCAATCCTGTTGGAATTTTATATGTTTCAATCAGATGTCCTCTCATCCTTCTAAACTTTAGTATATTCAGGCTCAGTTAAAGTAATCTCTTCTCATATTACAGTCCCACCAATCTCAGTATCAGCTTAGTGAACATCTGCTGCACTCTCTCTATGGCAAGTATTATCCTTTCTTAGGCAGGGAGACCAAAACTCCATACAATATTCCAACTGTGGTCTCACCAAGGTCAAGTATAACCGCAGCAAGACATTCCTACTTCTGAATTCAAAATCCTTTTTGCAATGAAGGGCAACATATCATTTGCCTTCTTTATTACCCCTGCCGCACCTGCCTTTCAATTTTCATTGACTAGTTTACAAGAAAACCCAGATCCCTTTGTACATCCACACTGCTCAATATATCACTATTATATAATACTCTTCTCTGTTTTTTACACTGAAGTATAATACTTCATATTTAACCACATCGTACTGCACCTACTATGTGTTACTCCCTCATTCAACATTTATAAATCATCTTGAAGCCTCCTTGCATCTTACTCACAACTCACAGTTCTGTCCGGTTTCATGTTATCAACAAAGTTGAAAATATTATATATGGTTTTCTTCTCCAGGTCATTTATACATATATCGTGAACACTTAGAGCCCTGCAGTACCTCATTAGTCGCTGCCTGCCATTCGGAAAAAGACCCATTTATTCCCATCTGTTTTCTGTTTGTCAATTAATTTTCAATCCATGCCAATACATTCCCCCATCCCATGTGCTTTAATTTTGCCCATTAATCTCTTATGAGCAACCTTATCAAAAGCCTTCTGAAAGTCTAAATACACCACATCCACTGGTTCTCCTTTATCCATTCTACAGAAAACTCCAGTAGATTTGTTAAGCACGATTTGCCTTTCATAAACCCATCCCATCAATGCTTTCCAAATATTCATTATCGTATGTTTTATAGTAGACTCTAACATCTTCCCACTACTGATGTCAGGTTTAGTGATCGATAATTCTCCATTTTTTCTCTCCCTTCCTTTTAAAAAGTGGGATTACATTTACCACCCACCAATCTGTAGGAACTATTCCAGCTCCTATATTTTGGAATTTTGGAAGATGACCATCAATGCATCCAACATTTCCAAGGCCACTTCATTTAGTACTCTGGGACATAGATTATCAGGTCCTGATGTTTTGTCAATCTTAGTGAGGAGCATTGTCAGGTGATGCAGCAGGACATAGATAGGCTGGTAGCTTGGGCAGATAGATGGCAGATGGAATTCAATCCTGATAAATGTGAGGTGATGCATTTTGGGAGAAAGAATGTAGGGGGGAGATATATGATAAAGGGTAGACCTATTAAGAGTATAGAAACGCAGAAGGACCTGGGGGTGCAGGTGAACAAGTCTCTGAAGGTGGCAGAGCAAGTGGAGAAGGTTGTGAAGAAAGCATATAGTATGTTAGCTTTTATAGGAAGGGGTATAGAGTACAAGAGTTGGCCTTTAATGTTGCAGTTGTATAAAACGTTGGTCAGACCTCATTTGGAATACTGCGTCCAGTTCTATAGAACATAGAACATAGAACATTACAACACAGAACAGGCCCTTCGGTCTTCGATGTTGCGCCGACCAATATAAAAAGCAATGCCCCTCCAAACTAAACCATTCCCTTCTCTTCCATATACTTATCAACTAACCTCTTAAACGCCACCAAACTGGGCGCATCTACAACTGCTGCAGGCAGGGCATTCCACTCCCGAACCACCCTTTGGGTAAAGAATCTACCTCTGATATCCGTCCTATAACATCACCCCTTAATTTAAAGCTGTGTTCCCTCGTGCTAGCTTTCTTCATCCTAGGAAAAAGGCTATCACTGTCCACCCTATCTAAACCTCTAATCATCTTATATGTTTCGATCAGGTTCCCTCTTAGCCTCCTCCTTTCTAACGAAAACAACCTCAAATCCCTCAGCCTCTCCTCATAAGACCTGCCCTCCATACCAGGCAACATCCTGGTAAACCTCCTCTGTACCCTCTCCAATGCCTCCACATCTTTCTTATAATGTGGGGACCAGAACTGCACACAATACTACAAGTGCGGCCGCACTAGAGTTTTGTACAGTTGCAACATGACGTTGCGGCTCCGAAATTCAATCCCCCTACCAATAAAAGCTAAGACTCCATATGCCTTCTTAACAACCTTCTCGACTTGACTGCCTACTTTCAGGGATCTAGGCACATACACACCAAGATCCCTCTGTTCATCTAGACTGCTAAGAATCCTACCATTTGCCCTATACTCTACACATTTATTATTTATGCCATAGTGCATTACCTCACACTTTTCCACATTAAACTCCATTTGCCACCTCTCGGCCCAGCTCTGCAACTTGTCCAAGTCTCTCTGCAAACCATAACACCCCTCTTCACTATCTACCACTCCACCGACTTTAGTGTCATCTGCAAATTTACTAATCCATCCTTCAATACCCTCATCCAGATCATTTATAAAAATTACAAACAGCAGGGGCCCCAAAACAGACCCCTGAGGTACACCACTTGCAACCGAACTCCAAGATGAATATCTCCCATCAACCACCACCCTCTGTCTTCTATCTGCTAGCCAATTCCTAACCCAATTAGCTAGTGGTCGCCTTACTACCGGAAGGACGTGAAGACTCTGGAGAGAGTGCAGAGGAGGTTTACCAGGATGCTGCCTGGTATGGAAGGTCTGAGTTACGAAGAGAGGTTAGGCAAATTGGGACTGTTTTCCTTAGAAAGACGTAGATTTAGAGGAGATCTAATAGAGGTGTACAAGATTATGATGGGTATAGATACGGTAAGCAGGGTTAAGCTTTTTCCAGGATGGACTCGAATAGCACGAGGGGTCACTTAGGGTGAGGGGGGTAGGGTATAATTTGGATGCTAAAGGGAGTTTTTTGACACATACCCCACAGTGGGGGTATGGAATGCGCTGCCAGGTAAAGTGGTGGAGGCAGGCACTCCGGAGTTATTTAAGAAATACTTAGATGGGCACATGAACAGAATGGGAATGGAGGGGTATAGAAAACTGATTTAAAATAGGGATCATGAGCTTTGGGAGTCCCTGGGAAGTGTGTAAATAGATGATGATATTGATGTACTTGTTTTTATCCTACAGGTGCTTTGGTCCACCTTGTTGTCTAATGAGGGGCATACACGCGATGGGTCGTGAGAGGGCTGCTCTTGGATTTTTTTCGAGAGTATCATAGTGCTTCATTATCGCTAGTGTACGCTTGACCTGGGCCATTTGATGGGCAACACGACAGCTCAGAGACTATCGCTGTGCTGTGCAGATACATGGATTTGTGCCTGTGTCTGTGGGAGTTTGCGCATTCTCCCCGTGCTTGCGTGGGTTTTCTCCGGGTGCTCCGGTTTCCTCCCACATCCCAAAGATGTGCTCTTAGGCTAATTGGCAAAACAAATTCTCTCTAAATTGTCTCAAGCTTGGTTTTTAATCCATAGATCTATAAACATAGACAGCGATCACGGGTAGAGGTGGTAACGTTAGGGTGGCGACGCGGGCTCACTGGGCCGAAGGGCCTGTTTCCCATGCTGTTTTGTTCTTTGTTCTTTAACCCATTTAGTTTGCACTTTCTTACGAATAATGATTTACTTCAATTCTCTCTTATTATACTGACAGCTCCCTAACATTTCTGGAAGGATACTTGTGCCCTCTTTTTTGAAGACAGAACTAAAGTATATGCTCAATTCTTCCGCCATTTATTTGTTTCCCATTATAATTTCCCTAGCTTCTGACTGCAAGGGACTTAACATTTGTCTTTACTAATCTTTTTCTCTTCACATATTTGTCAAAGTTTTTAAAGTCTGCTTCTATGTTCTCTGCAATTTTCCTCCTCCTGATCAGATGTTTTGTCCTTTCCTGCTAAATTCTAAAATGCTCCCAATTCCCAGTCTTGCTGCTTTTTCAGACAATTTTATAAGTTTCCCCTTTGGATTTAATATTATCCCTAATTTCTTTTGTAAAAAACATCAAATATACACTCCAAGATCTCCTCCTCCGTTGTACCATTGCTAATTTAGCTTGTCCAATCTGTACGTAAGTTAAATTTACTCATGATTACAGTTGTACCTCTGATTTGTACCTCTAAGTTCTTGTTTAATACCATCCTTTACATCCTAACTAAAGTTTGGGGGCCTATAATAATGTTTTTTGCCCCTTGGTGTTACTTATCTGCAACCATAATGATTCCCTATTCAGATGGACAAATGCTGGCAAGTGGAATTAGATGGGCAGATTAGGGACTTTTGTGTGTCGGTGTAGACTCGATGAGCCAAAGGGCCTCTTCTGCACTGTAATGTTCTGTGATCCTGATTCTGTGATTTTCTGAACCAATTTCCTGTTTACTATTGCATTGATTTCCTCCTTTATTGATAAAGCTATCTCACTTTCATTCCCTTTTTGCCTTTCTTTCCTAAATAATGGCTCCCTCTGGATGTTCAGTTTCTTTCCTTGGTAATCCTGCAGCCATGAGTCTGTAATTTCAATTTATCATAACTATTTATATCTATTTGTATGGTTAATTCATCTACCTTGTTGTTAATTGCTCCACACATTAAGACACAAGGCCTTTTTAATCTTGTCAGTTATCTTAGCTTTATTTTATATTATGGTCCTATTTGTTTCTCATCTTTATTTTATCTGCCTTCCACTTTTGCTTCTTACATTTCTGTCTTTTATTTCTATCTTTTTCCTTCCTTCTTTGTCTTCCTGCTCAGGTTTCCATCCCTTTTCCATTCTAGCTTAAACCCTCCTAACAGCATTAGCAAACACCCCCCTGAGAACATTGGTCCTGGTCCTGCTCAGATGCAACACAGTTTGTTGTACCAGTCCCACCTTCCCAGAACTGTCCTAGGAATTCTTCCCTCCTACATCATTTCTCCAATCACATATTAATTTGGCAATATCCTGTTATTTTTATTCTTACTACCACATGGCAGTAATAATAATCCTGTGATTACTAGCATTGAGATATTTTTTAATTAACATCCTAACTCCCCATATTCTGCTTGTAGGACCTCATTCTTTTTTAATCGATGATTCAGGGATTAAATTCTGTAATTTTGAAATCTTGTATGGGCATCTCAAGCCTGAGATGTCTTGAGTTCAAGCGTATCTGAATTGTACAATTTTTTTTCAGTACGCACCTTAGTTAAACAGTTAGTGTGCTGATGCATATGTTAGATAATGCCATACTGCTTCATGTCTTTCAACTTACTCTAAAGCTTCTCCTGTATGTGCACACCAGACAGTCAATTATTAGAATTACATCTTCTCTGAGGTATTGCACTAACTCTAAAATCTGTTTATTTGTTCATTGACTCAGTGTAATTGTTTTTGATCTCTTTTGCCATAATTGATGAGTTGCTGACGATCTCGCAAATGCATCATGCAAACCAGCCTAATGTCCATTGATTCTGTCTGCACTTCACGCTGCCTTGGAAAAGCAGCTAGCATAATCAAGGACCCCACGCATTCCCAAGATTCTCTCTTCCACCTTCTTCCATCAGGAAAAGGTAAAAAAAGTCTGAGGTCACGTACCAACCAACCCATGAATAGCTTCTTCCCTGCTGCTGTCAGACTTTTGAATGGAATTACCTCACAATAAGTTGATCTTTCTCTGCATTCTAGCTATGACTGTAACATTACATTCTGCATTCTCCATTCCTTCTCTATGAACAGTATGTTTTGTCTATATTGCATGCAAGAAACAATATTTTTCACTGTATGCTAATACATGTGACAATAATAAATCAAATCAAATCAAATCTCATGTGCAATTACAATGTTGACTTCTATACATATGGCAACCCTGCTATTACTGGCCTGCTTGTGATTCTTGGGTAGAATACTTGTGGTTTCCATGCAGACCAACCATAACTGCAATACAATGTCAATGTAACAATGCAATGAATGGGTGACCCATTATAAACAGTTAGTTTGGTTGTAGTAGGTTGTATCATTGATTCCCACTGATCCAGATATATATCCTTCAGGATTCTGACTGGTGAGATGTTTCTACTCACTTTTATGTCGACTTTGGCTGAGAACATGTTCATTAGTAGCGTGTGGATGGCAGCATCACTTCTAGAATAGTATTAAACATGTTTTAAAAATTCAGGAGTTCTTTGAAGTATCCAGACAGTTATAAGATATGCTTTGGATACAGCTGGAGATACATTTTATATTGGGTACTCAAGTAGCTTGAGTACCCATTGCTTCATTACTCCTAGGCAATAAAAAGGTAGATCACAAACTGGAGTCCTAAATTATACACAAACAAATCAATTCACGCCTGAAATCACTTCATATGAATGTAAAAGCAGTTAGACAATCGTACTGTGAGCAAGGACATAAGGAAATTCAGAGCCAGAGTATGCTTTTTATCTGCTCCAACCCACTTCATTCACAGCTCATGTATGCTATCATGAATTCACTTTCCACACTAACTATTGATCTCCTACTTCAGAAATCCTTCCATGGCTTCCCAAAATAATGATATTGAAGCAAATGAAAATGAAGAACAGGAAAAGATCAGCTGGTCCATTAATCCTAACAAAGCATCCCAAAAATCACACTGACGCACTTCACATTCCTCAGCAACCCTAGGATCTCCTAGGACAAGTAAATAAAGGAAACAAAATCACAGAAATAAAAGAGAGGGAATGATCTGGAAATGTTCTATATGACCCCTCTAACATAATTCTGGAGATTTGTTGTTTTCTAGTTAGGGATCAGTAACTTTAAAAAAAAGATGGCATGTGAAATCCCAGTCACCCATCAGGAGAGTAAAACCATAATTTTTCACAGTTTTAAACAAATGAAAATAAACTTTACTATACAAATTCTGAAAAACAAAACAATTCTCTTACTCTATATCTCTTACTCTAACGTTCAGAATTAACATGAGATAAATATAAATAAATAGGCAAATTGTATCACATTGCACATTAAATGGCAGATGCAACCAGTTCAGATTTAACGGATTTCTCAGTAACTTACCCAAACATCAGTGACAACTGTAAGTCACAAATGTCATTGAAATTCCCAAACATTATTATTAAATACCTTAACAACTCTCAATCTAATTCTCAACAAATATTTATCCATTATAAAATGACCTTGATTTAATTGCTTTCTTAGAAAGTTTGATTGTATCCACTGTCCCATTGAAAATAACTTGACTAAGCTAAGCAGTTGGTGTGCTGTTGCACATGTTAGGATAATACCACGAGGCATCTTATTTCACTTGAGCCTTGTGAATGGCATACTTGTGTTCTCCTATTCTATTGTCATTTCCTTTAGACATGAAATAAATCATAAGTTGCTTAAATCAAATGTTACTTTCTGGTTATTTAAAGAAATGGCTTTGCTGGACCAAAAAATGGCTGCTACCATACAAATTGCAAGTTGGCTACAGATCTAGAAAATTCCAAAAGTAATAAGATTAGGGCAAAACTCAACCCTAATCATTGTAGAATCGCACAAATATCAATATATGGATCATTACAATTAATGAAACAAGGGAGCAACAAATGGTCTGTCTCCCCAGCCTGGACCTATAAAAAAGAAAGACATCAAAACATACCACTCATGTGGATATGCTAATAAACATTATCATTAAACGAACAATGAATTTTTACCTAATGCAAAGAAACTGATTTTTACTGTGAAACTGACTTATCAATCGGCAACTCAACATGACCTTAAGCTCCTTTGGCTTAGGAAAGTTTTAATGTTACATTCCTGGATTCCCAGGGCAATCTGCTGTTAACATCCAGGCTGTTGACATCAAAGATGGACTCCAGACTGACAACAAAGCCTCCCTCAAGTTTAAGTCTCCTTGAAACCTGGTTCTCTGGCAGATTCCTGTCATTGCCTATAGAGTGAAACAAGTCTCTAGATACAAACCTCCTTTTGTGTCTCATCACCAACTGAAGGAATTCAGCAACTCCTGCTTCTAACTAGCTAAGCCCACCTGAACTTTAACTCTTAGAGAAAGGAACCCTCATTGGACTCTAATATTCATGTGAATTAATATCCATACCTTTATGATGTTTTGTGTTGTTATTCTTAGTTGTAGAACTCTTTTCTTTCCTATTTCTTCATTTGTGTATGTGGTTGCAATGACTATTCCCCAGGTTTAAATGTATGAATAAATATTGCTTCTGATTTAAACTCTGAAGAGTTTGCTGCCAGTCACTTCAAAATTGATTTCACAAAGAGAGGGTTTGGGAAACATACCACAGCCTATTTCAAAAAGAAAAAAATATCTCTGCATGTGAACAGATGGTGAGAAAAATAAAGCAGCTTAGTTTGCCTATCCCTGCTAGTCCGTAATACTGTATGGGATTTTGTGGTAGATTCTCACCTGAAGTCAACAGACTTTTTGCTGGACTGTCAAATTTTCCAACCTGCCCACAGTGATTCATATGGTGGGTGGGAATATAAAATTCCAATGTAAAATCCCGTAAATGGGTGGAATTTTCCAGTAGCACCTGTCTAGAGACCAGAAATTACCACCCAAGGTCAATGGACCTTGAAATAATCCGCCAAATTTTCCATGCCATTTGTGATGATTCATACAGTGGGTAGGATTGGAAAATGTATCCCGTTTTGTTCATTATTTGTTTTTTACTGCAGCCTTCTATTATTCTGAAAATCTGTTTTATGTCTTCCCTCCTTTATTCACACATGCATCGGATGGCTGGAATCATCTTGGCCTCTCTGAATCTTTTTTTCAATGCACCTATATATTTTTTGGAAGTATTGTGTAAGCACTAGTGCATATAATATTTTCAAATTGACCTCACATAGATCTGTGCAGCATCAATATAATTGTCTTTGATTTCTAACACAATGCCTTCCAGATGCACCTCAGCATCTGATTAGCCTCAATAACTATCTCGTACTAACCAGGGGCTTTCACGCCATAATCAGCAATCACTCCCAAATCTCTGAGGAAATGAGTAAGCAAATTATACCATTGCCTGAGGTGAGGAAGTTGCAGAGAAGTTTATTTTGGCAATGGATTAAAAGAAGTTGCAGTTCTTCTGCTGGGGAATAAAAATACTGTATTTACTTTCCTGTGTAACACCAAGGTAGCAAGAAGAGGAAAAAGCCAACAGTCTTTTGCATATTATTTTAGTTAAAAAACATTTGAAAAACCCTTTTGAAAAGTATGCTACCTTGTGAAGCATTGATGGTGCAGATTTCAGCGGCACCTGCTTGCTCTCTCTCACTAGGTTTTGGTAGACAGCAAGCTATGTGTTTATGAGTATGTATTCTCATACCTGCACTCCTTCCAGCAGCAGTCATGTCAAGGTTCAGTGGATGCATTATCAAACATACAATGGGCATCTGTCTTGAGCATAATGGGAGCAGCTGTATAGGACAACTGCCATGTGCCAACTATGGTGATTTCAGCCGAGCTAATGAGGTTGGCTTGCTAGAGTATGAGATACTTGATGAGTCTTAATTGATGGTTAAATCAGGGAGCCTCATATTCCCTATTTAAAGCAGACATGTCAGACTCCCAATCTACATTCAGCAGAGAACAGCTGGAGAGTTGGCTGTGTACAGATGTATGGTGTAAATAAAGTAACTTGGTGAGGGAACTTTCACCTCAGTGGAGTTATTACACCAACCAACTTGATGCTCTGAACATCAAAATCAAATATTGCATGACGAGCTTTAGTACTTGCTGACCACTCACTGAAATCTATGATCATGATTGTTCCTCTCTGTAGTGGCTCCAATCATACTCATAGATTTGGAAAATCAGAGCTAAGTCAGCCCATGTGACAAATTCAATAGTCCAATTACTGAACCAATTAGGCCAGTAGCACTCTAGAAAACTGTGAATAATTAGCCAATTGACCCAGTTCATTACTGAAACCTGGCGGTGTAGGTCTGTTGTAGGATCTTCTTATTTCCTACTTCGACAGGCCAATGCACAAATATATAGAGTAACCCAAGTTGAATAACCAACCGTAAAATTGCCTGTACTGACAAACTGTGATTTTAGCTGGTTAAACATTCCCCAGTGTATGCAGCTGGTAAGTTGATAGTAACATAATTTGGCTACTATAAGTGATGGATTGTAAAACCATATCAAGTTGTAGCAATAAAGCAAAAATACATAGATACATCAGAATTAGGACCAGAAATAGACAAATTCAGTCCCTCAAACCTGCTCTAGTATTCAATTAGACCATGGCTGATCCCTTCCTGGTAGCTTGAGTTTATATAACACCTTTAATGTACTAAAATGTTCTGAGGTGTTTCACAGGAGCATAATTGGATAAAAATTTAATACCAAACTTCATAACCAAGCAAATAGAGATGCAAGGACTGATTAGGGACAGTCAGCAAGGCTTTGTGAATAGAAAATCATGTCTGACAAATTTGATTGAGTATTTTGAGGAGTAACCAAGAAGTAGATGAGGGCAGTGCAATTGATGTTGTCTACATGGACTTAGGTCTTTGACAAGATAACACATGGTAGATTGTTGCATAAGGTTAAATCTCTTATGGGATCCAGGGTGAGACCTCTGTGTCTGCACATGTGCAATTCCAACAGCAGAGAGCTCACAGAGAGAAAGATCAGTCAGGCTTCTGCTGTTGGAACCAGCCTCAATATGATATCCACCAACCCTCTCCCCCCACAATCAAAGGTGCCTGCAGTTGATCGCGAATAAGCCTCACATTGACTGGAAATATAGCCGCTGTCATCCAGATTGATCATGTCCCCTTCCCCCCACAAATCTGATGCAGAGCAGTGGGCCAGAAGGTCATTGTGCTGGAAATCCAGTTCCGGTAAGATTGTGAGAGCCTGGAAGGTGGGTATTAAAAAAGGGGAGAGAGATTAAGGGGCAGTCAGAGTTACAGAAGGATTTCCAGCATTTATGGTCTAAGTGAGTAAGACCTACAGTCACAGTGGAGGCAATAAAAATCAGGTATGCAGAAGGCCAGGTATAAAAGAGTGCAGTGATCCTAGAGCGTTGTAGGGTTGGAGGAGATTACCGAGACAGGAAGGGGTAAGACCATGGAAGAATCTGGACTTTTGATTTATGCACCTTGTCATTTCAGATTCCAGCTACTTTGAAAGCTAATAGCATAATTGTCACTTCTCATTTGTTGTGGTGGTGTGGTTTTCTCTGTTGCAAAACATGATCTAATTGTCCATTTTGACCAAGAACATTCATTGTTATGGCTTTCTAAAATTAACAGAAACAACTCAGAAATGTTTTCTATGTAATGGATAATTACAGTGCTTTTGCTGGTGCTCAAATGCCATTGCTTTTATTCCAAATGAGCAATGCATACTCATTAGTTGAAATCCATCAGCACAGTTTGGGCAGCTTAAAGTTTATGCATTAGTCCCCATCACTCATGTAGCTGAGATAAGTGCCAGAAAGCATACTTCTGTTTGAATATTACCATCATAGGGATTTTTAGTTGTGATATATAGGAAAACTGGAAATTTGTTATTGGATTGGTAAATACAGGGGAGTAACATGAAACAAAGAATTAGTGAACAGTTTTAAATAGCTGGTATACCTAATATAAGTACTACCTTTGTAACTGAATTCTATGTTACTAAGAAATGGTTGATGCCATTTGGCTCTCTATGTAGGTGGCTGTCTGTGATAAGCAATGTGGGGATTATACTCCAAAAAGATTCACTCCACATACCTAGAAGACCTCCTGAACTTGACTACATGAAAGATAGCTAAACTTAAAGAAGTGAAATATGTTGATGACCAAAAAAAGACTAAAATTTACACAATATAAACAACTTGATGATTAGCGTAAATGTATAAGGCTAGAAGTAGGAGGCGCCTATTTTAAACTGAAGGTTCAGAATGACATTAAAATAATCTGGTCTAGTCATAGGATCATAAAATCCTGACAGTGCATGAAGAGGCCATTTGACCCATTGAGTCTGGACCGACCACAATCCCACCAAGGCCCTATCCCCTTAACCCCACATATTTCTCCTATTAAGCCCCCTGATTCTAGGGTCAATTTAGCAGGGCCCATCTGCCTAACTTGCATATCTTTAGACTGTGGGAGGAAACCGGAGCACCCAGAGGAAACCAGTGCAGACATTGGGAGAACATGAAACTCCACACAGACAGTGACCAGAGGCCAGAATTGAACCCTGGTCCCGAGTGCTGTGAAGCAGCAGTGCTAACCACTGTGCTACTGTACCTCCCCAGTCATGCAAGTAACGTTTCTGCTAAAGTGTTAACCTTATTTGGTGTAAGGGTATGGAATGCCCTGCCTGCTGCAGTTGTAGATGTGCCAAGTTTGGGGGCATTTAAGAGGTCAGTAGATAGGTTTATGGATGAAAAGGGAATGGTTTAGATTAGAGGGTCATTGCTTTTTCTTAATTGGTCGGCGCAACATCGAGGGCCGAAGGGCCTGTTCTGCGCTGTAATGTTCTATGTTCTATTATTTAGAAGTAACTGGTTCGCTGATTGTATCTGTTACTATTTTTCCCTGAATTTTTTATGGCGGGTATAGGATGGAATTCTCCCCCAAAAATTCTAAGTGTCAGATTTGTGTCAAAACTGGAGTAAATCACACTGTTTTTATTCAGTGGGAATTTCAAAATGAATTTCCCACATTCTGTGTGCAGCAGAGTGCGCTAGCATGAATCATTCCAGAATTCAGGGGATGGGGCCTATTGCCACTGGAGAGGCCAGCAGCATAGCGCTGAGCAGGCCACTGTGCACACACTGATCTGTCAGCTCAGAGATCAGCACATGTGCTATGGTCCTGCGCTGCTGACCTCACGATTGCTGGCCAGCCCCTTGACCCCTGCAATGTGGACCTTCCCACTTACATGGGGAACCAGCAAGTGGGCCATGAGTATGTCCAGGGCAGCCTGAACCCACCCCTCCCCCCTCACTGCCTCGATCTCCCATTGACCCCGATCCTCTCCCCCATGCTGTCCTGAACCCCCTCAGTAGGCTGACACCCACACCCACTCCATCCCGAAGGCCAGCCCTGATCACTGGCCTTTCTCCATCCCCCACCAATCCCAATGCAGAGTGGCAGCAGGACCCCCCACTCTCACTGATTGCCCCACTGGGCCCTGCTCTCCATAGGCTGCACCTCTTGGTACTGTCCAGTAAACAGTGTCAAGGTGCCCCCCAGACATGGGTAATATAAGAGGGCAGTGGGTAGTACTCCCCTGTGCCCAACCCTCTGAGAGGTCCTGATTGCTCCCCTTCACTAGCTTCACAGGGTTGGGCCACTAGCTCCCCAAAACTAAGGAACTACTGTAAATTCCACTGGAGTGAAATACTGTGGCGGAGTGGGAGAGGTTAATGGATCCTGAGACTTCAGTCCTGGGCCTGCTAATGGGATTTAAAATATATAGTGATGAACATTACCAGTACAAACAGTACAAATTTTGCACAGAGCTGATACTTCTGAAATCCAGCGCTGGGAGATGCTAGTGGGCTCAGACACTAAACGTGGGTCCTGCGCGTTGGGTGGGGTTGGATCCATCCGGCCAGCTGCACTAAAAATTTAGAGCAGACAGGTGGGAGAATCATCCCCTGAGAATGTGCTTAACACATTCTAAGCACAAAAGTTAATTTCAGAGTTTTAGTATCAGCCATGGCTTACTGGGTAGCACTCTTGTCTCTAAGTTAGAAGGTTGTAGATTCGAGCCTTACTCAAGGCACTCCATTACAGCACTGTAGGAATGCTACAGTGCAGCCTTTTGGATGAGATTAAGCACAGATTCTATCCATTTTCTCAGATGGACATAAAAGATTCCATGATGCTGTTATGAAGAAAAGCAAGGGAGTATCCCTGGTTTCCTGGCTGACATTTATCCCTCATTCAACATCATAAAATGAGATTATCTGACCATGGTAACATTCCTGCTTATGGGACCTTGCTGTTTGTATATTGGCTGGCATGTTTTCTACATTACAACAATTATCCACACCAAAGGTACTTTATTGGCTGCAAAGAACTTTGGAACATTCTGGAGTTGTGAAAGATGCTACACATAAGCAAACCTTTTTCAGTAAAGAGACATTAACCTCTCCAAAGGACTAAGACTAAGAATGAATAAGCAAACTGATAATAGTTATACTGCCTACACTAATGACAGTGACTAACATAGGAAAACCATGGAACTTTTCACACCAAGCTATTGCATGAACCAACCCCACATTTTACTTTTCTGCAGCACCTCTATATCGTAAAACATCCTGAGGCTAAACACTCAATTGATAAAGCTAAAGATCTTAAGAAACAAAACAAATCCGTTCAGAATTTAAATATCTGTTGATGACAAATCTTCCAATGCTAGATTATTGGACATGGAAAACTAAATCCTCAACTATTGTTTTTATTTGAAGTATGCATATCTGGTAATCCAGAATCCAATCAGTTCCAATACTATTGAAGAATCATGCATATGAACTGTAGCCATTAAGGCAACTATTTACATTATACAATTAATCTGCACTCAAGCCAAAATTCCTTAAATTGCATGTTCATGTCTGCTAGCATGAATTATGCAAGTTATTTGAATCAGGAAGTCAAGTAAGCCACATTTACAGAAAGACACTATTTCCAGACACATTTTTGAATGTCATTCTTTCACAAGATATGATGATGATGGGCACATTAGCACAAGGTTGCCTCCAGCATGTCAGTTACACTAATAGGCTTCAACATTAGATCATGCCTCCGTGGCAGCATGCTATAAATAGATGCATCCAACACCTCAATGCTAATTGTTCTGCCAATAAAAGATACAGGAAACATAGAGCAGTGCAGCATGGAATGGAAATTGATATAAAAATTAATTTGCTTATACAATCATTTAGGAAAGTGATACCAGAATTAATAGAAACAACAAAGCCAGGAAATCCTAAAGGAAGCTCTTGTTTAAAAAAAAACATGCTGAGACAGACTCATTCAAAACATTTTAGATTCTTGTGAAACTTAAAGGATCTCACTGCTTGAGTTCAGAACAATTGAAGAATTTTCATGCAAACAAGAAGTAGAATCACCAGGAAATTGCAAATCCAATAAGAATATTCCCAATAGCTTCTTGAGAAAAATAATGGAAAACATATCAAAGTCCAAACTAATTATCCAAACTTAATGAAATATTCTGTCTTCCATTACAGAAGAGATCTAAAGAATCTTAAGTCTTTACTTAAGACCATCAAACTCAACAATTCTTCTGATAATGCCCAGTAATCCTATGCAGCACAATTGTCCTATTGTGACCCCAGAATCTTCCTACTATCTGGGATCAAGTTTACAGAACCTGGTTCCACAACAACCCTGCTTCAAACTCAAAGAGATTGACAATGATAAATTAGACTGGAGATACAGGTAACAAATTCTTAAAAGCAGCATTGCATTTCAGCAAGGCAGCGCACAAAGCATTGGGATTTCTTTCTTGAGATACAGAATTCAAAAGTAATGAAATTATGATAAACTTGAATAAGAACATAAGAACTGGGAGCATGAGTCAGCAATTCAGCCCTTCGAGCTTTCTCCATCATTTGATGTGATCATGGCTGATCTTTTCTTGACCTCAATTCCACTTTCCTCCTCAATCTTCATAACTTTTCATCTATTACTAATTAAAATGTCTGTCTCCTCCTTAAATTTACTCAGTGTCCCAGCATCCGTCACAGATGAATTCCACAGATTTGCAACCCTTTGAGAGAAATAGGTTTTTCTCATTCCTGTTTTAAATCAACAACACGTTATCCTAAACCTATGACCTTTTCTTCTAGATTGTCCTGACAGAGGAAACATTCGCTGTATGTCTACTTTGTATCATTTTATATACCTCAATTGTATTTCCTCTCATTTTTCTAAATTTTAGAGAGTAAAGACCATAACTGCTCAATCTCCCTTCAAAAGACAAACCCTTCATCTCTGGAATGAATCCAATGAACCTCCTCTGAATTGCCTCTAATGCTACTACATCCCTCCTCAAGTAAGGGGACCAAAACTGTACACAGTAGTCCATTTTTATTTTTATATACTTATTTTTATGCTCTGTTCCCGTAGCTATAAATGCCAAAATTCCATTTGCTTTCCTTACCACCATTGTACCTGCATGCCAGTTTTCTATGACTCATGCATGACGACACACAGATTCCTCTGCGTCAAAGCCTCTGAAGTCTCTCTTCATTTAGATAGTAAGTTGCCTCTCTATTTTTACAACCAACGTTTCTTATTATAACTTATTATCACACCTATTTTAGTGTAATCTGCAAATCTAGCTACAGTATCTTCTAAACCTGTATCTAGGTTATTAGTATAGATGGTAAGTATTTGAAGCCTGAGGACCAAACCTTGTGGCACCCCACCAGTTACATCTTGCCAACCCATTTATCTCGACACTCTGTCTTTTGTTAGTTCTTACTGTGTTTACCTCAGTTCAATGCGTGCATCTCCACATTCTGTCAGTTAGCCAGTCTTCTTTCTAAGCTAATAAATTGCCCTTAACCCCATGTGATCTGACCTTGTGTAACTGTGCGATGCTTATCAAACACCTTCCTAAAGTCCAGATACACTATATCTACAGGATCCCCATTATCCATTTGACTTGTTACACCTTCAAAGAACTCTAATAAATTGGTCAAACACAACTTATGATTCATAAAACCATGCTAACTCTGTTGGGTTATGTTTTGACTTTCTAAATGTGTAAGGCTCTTATTATATTGCACTTAGAATATTGTGCACAGTTCTAGTCTCCATACCATAAAAATGACAGAGAAGCACTGGCAAAAATGCAAAAAGGATAGATAAGTATGGTTCCAGACTGAAGAGATTAGAGAGTATCAACTGCAAAACGTACAGTTTCATTTGTGATTCCTTGGATAATGAAACAGACAGACATAGCTGTGCACAGTAAGACCCGAATAACATTCAAGTTTGTACTGATAATTGACATATAACATTCTTGTTAGGTAATGACCATCTTCAACAAGAGAGAATCTAACCACCTCCCCATTAAATTCAATGGCTTTCCCATCACTGAATCACCCATCAACAATATCCTGAGAGATTATTACTGATCATAAACTTAATCGGATGAAGCAAACTGTGACTACAGAAGCTGGAAATTCTGCTGCAAATAACTTGCCTCATAACTCGTCAAAGCCTGTCTACCATCTACAAGGAAAGTCAGGAGAATAATGGAATAATCTTCACCTCACTGAATGAGTGCAGTCCAACAACACCCAAGAACTTCTAAACCATCCAAGACAAAGCAGCTCACTTGATCAACATCTTAAGCATTTACTCCTCCTACCACCAATGCAAATGGCAGCAGCATTTACTAGCTAGAAGATGCACAGGAGCATCGAGCCAAGCCTCTTAGAATAGAACATTCCAAACCCACGGCCTCTATCACAAGAAGGACAAAGGTAGCAGATGCATGGATACACTACCTCCAAGCCACATAACAACTTCACTTGGAACTAGATTGCCATTTGTTCACAGTTGCTGGGTCAAATTCCTGGACTCCTTCCTGACAATGGGTGTACTGACACCAGATGGACTGCAATATTTCAAGAAGGCAGTTCACTGCCACTTTTAATGCAAGAAGTATTCACAATAAGGTGGAGGAACTTTTAATGCAAGAAGAATTCGCAATAAGGTGGAGGAACTTTTAATGCAAGAAGTATTCGCAATAAGGTGGAGGAACTTTTAATGCAAGAAGTATTCGCAATAAGGTGGAGGAACTTTTAATGCAAGAAGTATTCGCAATAAGGTGGAGGAACTTGCAGCTTGGACCAGTACCTGGAACTTCGATGTTGTGGCCATTTCAGAGACATGGATAGAGCAGGAACAGGAATGGTTGTTGCAGGTTCCGGGGTTCAAATGCTTCAGTCGGAGTAGAGAAGGAGGTAGAAGGGGGGGAGGAGTGGCATTATTAGTTAACGACTGTATCTCAGTGACAGAAAGGAAGTTTGATGAGGACTTGTTTGTTGAGGTAGTATGGGCTGAGGTTAGAAACAGGAGAGGAGAGGTCACCCTGTTGGGAGTCTTTTATAGACCTCCTAAAAGTTCTAGAGAGGTAGAGGAAAGGATTGCAAAGTCGATCCTGGACAGGAGTGAAAGTAATAGGGTAATTGTTATGGGGACTTTAACTTTACTAATATTGATTGGAATAGCTATAGCTCTAGCTCGTTAGAGGAGTCAGTTTTTGTACAAAGTGTGCAGGAAGGTTTTTTGACTCAGTATGCAGACAGGCCAACTAGAGGTGAGGCTACATTGGATTTGGTGCTGGGCAATGAGCCAGACCGGGTGTTAGACTTGGACGTTGGTGAACATTTTGGTGATAGTGACCACAATTCGGTTACGTTCACCTTAGTGATGGATAGGGATAGGCATGAAGCTGGGGGCAGTAGTTATAGCTGGGGGAATGGTAATTATGAGGCCATAAGGAGAGAATTAGGGTGCATAGATTGGACTAGGAAACTACAGGGACTGGGAACATCTGGAATGTGGTGCTTATTCAAGGAGCAGCTGCTGCGAGTCCTTGATAAGTATGTCCCTGTCAGGCAAGGAGGAAATGGTCGAGTAAGAGAACCTTGGTGTACGAAAAAAGTTGATTTGCTGGTTAAGAAGAAAAAGGAGGCTTATGTCAGGATGAGGCTTGAAGGCTCAGTTAGTGCAATGGATAGCTATAGATTAGCCAGGAGGGAGCTAAAGAGTGAATTGAGGAGAGCTAAGAGGACACGAGAAGACTTTGGCTGATAGGATTAAGGAGAATCCTAAAGCTTTCTTTAGATATGTTAAGAATAGAAGATTGGTTAGGACAAGATTAGGGCCAGTCATAGACAGCAGTGGGAAGTTGTGCGTGGAGCCTGAGGAGATTGGAGAGGTACTGAATAAATATTTCTCTTCGGTATTCACGCAGGGTGATGTAATGTAGTTATGGAGAACACTGAGGTACAGGGTAGCAAACTGGAAGGTATCGAAGTAGATAGGGAGGATGTGCTAGATATTCTCGAGGGTTTGAAGTTGGATAAGTCCCCTGGGCCGGACGGGATTTACCCTAGGATTCTCTGGGAGGCAAGAGAGGAGATTGCAGAGCCTCTGGCTCTGATCTTCAGGTCGTCGTTGGTTACGGGTGTGGTTCCGGAGGACTGGAGGATAGCGAATGTGGTCCCATTGTTCAAGAAGGGGAAGAGAGACCTTCCAGGGAATTATAGGCCAGTGAGTCTTACTTCTGTTGTGGGCAAAGTATTGGAGAGAATTATTAGGGATAGGATTTATAGTTATTTAGAGAGAAATGAATTGATTGGGGATAGTCAGCATGGTTTCGTGAAGGGTAGGTCGTGCCTTACTAACCTTATTGAGTTTTTTGAAAAAGTGACCAAAGAGGTGGATGGGAGTAAGGCAGTTGATGTGGTATATATGGACTTTAGTAAGGCGTTCGATAAGGTGGCCCATGGAAGGCTTCTGCAGAAAATGCAGATGTATGGGATTGAGGGTGATTTAGCTAATTGGATTAGGAATTGGCTAGCAGATAGAAGACAGAGGGTGGTGGTTGATGGGAGATATTCATCGTGGAGTTCGGTTACAAGTGGTGTACCTCAGGGATCTGTTTTGGGGCCCCTGCTGTTTGTAATTTTTATAAATGATCTGGATGAGGGTATTGAAGGATGGATTAGTAAATTTGCGGATGACACCAAAGTCGGAGGAGTGGTAGATAGTGAAGAGGGGTGTTATAGTTTGCAGAGAGACTTGGACAAGTTGCAGAGCTGGGCCGAGAGGTGGCAAATGGAGTTTAATGTGGAAAAGTGTGAGGTAATTCACTTTGGCAGGAATAACAAATGTGTAGAGTATAGGGCTAATGGTAGGACTCTTAATAGTGTTGATGAACAGAGGGATCTTGGTGTATATGTGCATAGATCCCTGAAAGTTGGCAATCAAGTCGATAAGGTTGTTAAGAAGGCATACGGAGTCTTAGCTTTTATTGGTAGGGGGATTGAATTTCGGAGCCGCAACTTCATGTTGCAACTGTACAAAACTCTAGTGCGGCCGCACTTGGAGTATTGTGTGCAGTTCTGGTCCCCACATTATAAGAAAGATGTGGAGGCATTGGAGAGGGTACAGAGGAGGTTTACCAGGATGTTGCCTGGTATTGAAGGCAGGTCTTATGAAGAGAGGCTGAGAGATTTGAGGTTGTTTTCGTTAGAAAGAAGGCGGCTAAGAGGAGACCTTATTGAAACATATAAAATGATTAGAGGTTTAGATAGGGTGGACAGTGATAGCCTTTTTCCTAGGATGGAGAAAGCTAGCACGAGGGGACATAGCTTTAAATTAAGGGGTGGTGGTTTTAGGACAGATGTCAGAGGCAGGTTCTTTACCCAGAGGCTGGTAAGGATATGGAATGCCTTGCCTGGGTCAGTTGTAGATGCGCCAAGTTTGGTGGCGTTTAAGAGGTTAGTACATAGGTTTATGGATGAAAAGGGAATGGTTTAGGGTAGAGGGGCACTGCTTGTTCCTAATTGGTCGGCACAACATCGAGGGCCGAAGGGCCTGTTCTGCACTGTATTGTGGTGCTGGGCAATGAGCCAGACCAGGTGTTAGGCTTGGAAGTTGGTGAACATTTTGGTGATAGTGACCACAATTCGGTTACGTTCACCTTAGTGATGGATAGGGATAGGCATGAAGCTGGGGGCAGTAGTTA
Organism: Sphyrna mokarran; assembly: GCA_024679065.1. Taxonomy (NCBI): domain Eukaryota; kingdom Metazoa; phylum Chordata; class Chondrichthyes; order Carcharhiniformes; family Carcharhinidae; genus Sphyrna; species Sphyrna mokarran. Next base: position 50,893,111 of record JAGIQG010000018.1, read on the forward strand.
TAGCTGGGGGAATGGTAATTATGAGGCCATAAGGAGAGAATTAGGGTGCATAGGTTGGACTAGGAAACTACAGGGACTGGGAACATCTGAAATGTGGAGCTTATTCAAGGAGCAGCTGCTGCGAGTCCTTGATAAGTATGTCCCTGTCAGGCAAGGAGGAAATGGTCGAGTAAGGGAACCTTGGTGTACAAAAAAAGTTAATTCGCTGGTTAAAAGGAAAAAGGAGGCTTATGTCAGGATGAGGCTTGAAGGCTCAGTTAGTGCAATGGATAGCTATAGATTAGCCAGGAGGGAGCTAAAGAGTGAATTGAGGAGAGCTAAGAGAGGACACGAGAAGACTTTGGCTGATAGGATTAAGGAGAATCCTAAAGCTTTCTTTAGATATGTTAAGAATAGAAGATTGGTTAGGGCAAGATTAGGGCCAGTCATAGACAGCAGTAGGAAGTTGTGTGTGGAGCCTGAAGAGATTCAAGAGGCACTAAACAAATATTTCTGTTCGGTATTCACGCAGGGAGATGTAAATGTAGTTGTGGAGAACACTGAGGTACAGGGTTGCAAACTGGAAAGTATTGAAGTAGATAGGGAGGATGTGGCTAGATATTCTTGAGGGTTTGAAGATAGATAAGTCCCTGGGCCGGACGGGATTTACCCTAGGATTCTCTGGGAGGCAAGATAGGTGATTGCAGAGCCTCTGGCTCTGATCTTCAGGTCGTCGTTGGTTACGGGTATAGTTCCGGAAGACTGGAGGATAGTGAATGTGGTCCCATTGTTCAAGAAGGGGAAGAGAGACTTTCCAGGGAATTATAGGCCAGTGAGTTTTACTTCTGTTGTGGGCAAAGTATTGGAGAGAATTATTAGGGATAGGATTTATAGTTATTTAGAGAGAAATGAATGGATTGGGGATAGTCAGCATGGTTTTGTGAAGGGTAGGTCGTGCCTTACTAACCTCATTGAGTTTTTTGAAAAAATGACCAAAGAGGTGGATGGGGGTAAGCCGGTTGATGTGGTATATATGGACTTTAGTAAGGCGTTCGATAAGGTGTCCCATGGAAGGTTTCTGCAGAAAATGCAGGTGTATGGGATAGAGGGTGATTTAGCTAATTGGATTAGGAATTGGCTCGCAGATAGAAGACAGAGGGTGATGGTTGATGGGAGATTTTCATCGTGGAGTTCAATTACAAGTGGTGTACCTCAGGGATCTGTTTTGGGGCCCCTGCTGTTTGTAATTTTTATAAATGATCTGGATGAGGGTATTGAAGGATGGATTAGTAAATTTGCGGATGACACCAAAGTCGGTGGAGTGGTAGATAGTGAAGAGGGGTGTTATACTTTGCAGAGTGACTTGGACAAGTTGCAGAGCTGGGCTGAGAGGTGGCAAACGGAGTTTAATGTGGAAAAGTGTGAGGTAATGCACTTTGGCAGGAATAATAAATGTGTAGAGTATAGGGCTAATGGTAGATTCTTAATAGTGTTGATGAACAGAGGGATCTTGGTGTATGTGTGCATAGATCCCTGAAAGTAGGCAGTCAAGTCAATAAGGTTGTTAAGAAGGCATACGGAGTCTTAGTTTTATTGGTAGGGGGATTGAATTTTGGAGCCGCAACGTCATGTTGCAACTGTACAAATCTAGTGCGGCCGCACTTGGAATATTGTGTGCAGTTCTGGTCCCCACGTTAGAACATAGAACACTACTGCACAAACAGGCCCTTTGGCCCACAAGTTGTGCCGAACACATCAAAACCTACCCAGCCATAGACGTATCTATAACCCCCAATCCCATTGGATCCCATATACTCATCGAGAAGTCTTTTAAAAGACCCCAGCGATTTCGCCTCGACCACCACCGACGGCAGCCGATTCCATTCACTCACCACCCTCTGAGTGAAAAACTTTCCCCTAGCATCCCCTCTGTACTTGCTTCCCTGCACCTTAAATCTGTGCCCTCTCGTCGTGACCATTTCAGCCCGGGGAAAAAGTCTCTGAGAGTCCACCCTATCTATTCCTCTCGACATCTTGTAAACCTCTATCAGGTCGCCTCTCAACCTTCGTCTCTCCAGGAAGAACAGTCCCAGCTCCCTCAACCTGTCTTCATCAGGCATGCCTCCCAATCCAGGCAACATCCTTGTAAATCTCCTCTGCACCCTTTCAATAGCTTCCACGTCCTTCCTATAGTGAGGCGACCAGAACTGCGCACAGTACTCCAAGCGTGGTCTGACAAGGGTCCTATAAAGCTGCAGCATTACCTCCTGACTCCTGAACTCAATCCCTCGATGAATGAAGGCCAGTACACCGTAAGCTTTCTTAACCACATCCTCCACCTGGGAGGCCGATTTGAGAGTCTTATGGACCCGGACCCCAAGATCCCTCTGCTCTTCCACACAGCTAAGACTCCTACCTTTGATAGTGTACTCATTCATCCCGTTGGATCTGCCAAAATGGACCACAACACATTTATCCGCGTTGAAGTCCATCTGCCACTTCTCCGCCCAGTCTTGCATCCTGTTGATGTCATGCTGCAACTTCTGACATCCCTCCAGACCATCCACAACACCACCGACCTTCGTGTCATCGGCGAACTTACTCACCCATCCCTCCACTTCCTCATCCAGGTCATTTATGAAAATGACAAACAGCAAGGGTCCTAGAACAGATCCCTGGGGCACTCCACTGGTGACCGACCTCCATGCAGAAAAAGAGCCATCCACAACCACCCTCTGCCTTCTGCAGGCAAGCCAGTTCTGGATCCACAAGGCCAAAGCCCCTTGGATCCCATGGCCTCTCACCTTCTCAAGAAGTCTTGCATGTGGGACCTTGTCAAATGCCTTGCTGAAGTCCATGTACACCACGTCCACTGCTCTTCCTTCGTCAATGTGTTCAGTCACATTTTCGAAGAACTCAATTAAGCTCGTAAGGCACGACCTGCCTTTTACAAAACCATGCTGACTATTTCTAATCAACCTAAACTTCTCCAAATGCTCGTAAATCTTGTCCCTCAGAAGCCTCTCCATCAGCTTACCAACCACTGAGGTCAGACTCACCGGTCGGTAATTTCCAGGACTATCCCTGTTCCCTTTCTTGAAAATAGGGACCACATCCGCAATCCTCCAATCCTCCGGAACCTCTCCCGTCTCCATCGACGATGCAAAGATCATCGCCAGGGGCTCTGCAATGACATCCCTCACCTCCCACAATAACCTGGGGTACATCCCATCTGGTCCCGGAGACTTGTCTATCTTGATAGCATTTAAAAGTTCTAACACATCCGCTTCCTTAATATCTACATACTCAATCTTTTCAGTCTGCCGCAAACTTGCAGTGCATCCTCCCAGATCACTTTCCACCGTGAATACTGAGGCAAAGTACTCATTAAGCACCTCTGCCATTTCTTCCGGTTCCATACAGACTTTTCCCCCTTCACCTTTTATAGGTCCTATCCCTTTTCTTCTCAACCTTTTACTTTTCACATATTTGTAGAAGGCCTTGGGATTCTCCTTAATCCTACCAGCCAAGGCCTTCTCATGACCCCTTCTGGCTCTCCAGCCAGGGCCTTCTCATGACCCCTTCTGGCTCTCCAGCCAAGGCCTTCTCATGACCCCTTCTGGCTCTCCAGCCAAGGCCTTCTCATGACCCCTTCTGGCTCTTCTTAGTCATAGGTTCATAGGATTTTACAGTGCAAAAAGAGGCCCTTCGGCCCATTGTATCTGCATTAGCAATCAGGTAACTAAATATTTTAATCCAATTTTCTAGTATTTGGTCTGTAATCTTGTACGCTATGACATTGCAGGTGCTCATTTAAATACTTACTATGCATACTCTCATCTCTACTCATGCCTCATTACTGATCCTGTGCAATGGTTATTCAATATTTTAAAAGTCAGTCATAACATACCTTCAAGCCAGTTCAGAATGTGCATTTCTCTCACCCTCCTTTTATTTTTGCTGGTTTGTTTCTTTATCCAAGCAGTTATTTTCTATGATAGCCCATAATTATTTGATAGATTATGTAATAAAATGTATTAGCATTTGAACTGTATATTCATTTACAGTATTGAATTATAGCAAATTTTCTAGAAGAATTTTATTTCGTGCACAAATAAGAGAGATTTTATTGTGCTGTTTTAGCATTCTGTCATACAAGGGATATTGAAACCATTTATGTTGAAAGCGAGAAGAAGATTTAATTAAAGATTTTATAATTAGGGTAGTCTTTGATAATGAAAATGGGGAAAGGTGATTTTGTCTGGTTGGACATTTGGAAACAAGTGATGAACAATTTAATACTGTCACTAAGCCTGAGGAACAAGAATTTTCTTTAGTGTAGTTGTTGGAGCAGCAGTTGTTTTTCCATAGGGAATAGATGAGGTGAAAATCATTGTTTCTTTTAAATAAACAATGGATAATTATTTGATGCAAAGCAAGACAAATGGTTGTGGAAAAGAGAAGAAGTGAGATTAATATTAGACTTAAATAAAAACAAAGTACTGGAAATATTCAGGAACTCTGGCAGCATCTGTGGAGTGAGAGAACAGAGATAATGTTCTGAGTTGAATATGACTCTTGTTCAAACTCTTCTTCTGCTCCATATTTGACTCAAAACTTTAATTTTGTTTCTTTTTCCGGGACTTTCTGTTTTGATTTCAGATTTCCAACATTGCAGTATTTTGTTTTTATTTTAATATTAGATCATTCTAACAAAGAGCGGACATGATGGGCTGAATAACTTCTTTCTGTGTTGTAAACTCAAATAGTTGTATGTTTGGGGATGATGGAGCAAAGAGCTTACAATGAGTATAGCTTGGCTGACTCTCAAATTAAAGGCAAAATCAGATATGCATTGGCTCTGCTGCAGGTTCTACCATTACACAAATATTTTTAATACTCTTATAGAAAAGAAAATCATGACCAGCTTTGGACCTTTTGTTTCAATCATTTGTAGCGGCATAGGATACAAGGTGCTCAAATAGTTGTGATGGTCTTTGAGTACATTTAATGATGTTTTTTCGTATTTATAGTGGTAAACAAGAGTGTTGCAGATGTATCAGAAAAATATCATAGTGTTAATACTAACTGCGATTGTGATTTTATAAAACAAAACATAATTATGATATACTATGTTACATATCTTTATTCCAGCTTTAATGTTACCTATTGTTATATTATCTATTGTTAATATTATCTAATGTTATCTATTGTTATCTTTCAAACTACTCCCAGTCAATTCCTTGACTCAGTTAAAAAATATTTAATCACTCCAAAATGTAACAGGAAAGGAAAAAACTGATTTAGTTTCATTTTTAATAATCAGTAGTGTTGAGGTTATTTTTTAAAGTACAACCTCCAATCTCTACAGTATTGCCGTTTCAAGACAGTATAATTCACTGTGTGATAAAATGGTTAGACACAGATTCATACCTGTGATTCTCCTGTTGTGGGCTTTTGATTTTGTCTAAGCCAGCAGGGAGATGCAACAAACAGAGGCTAGGCACTTTGCCACAGGTAGGGAAGCTCAAGGGCAACATTGATTGAAGCCTTTGAACATGTTACCTGCCATTCTCTAAGCTATGAAAATATGCGACAATCCTATAGAGAAAAAGGCAAAATGAACAAAAGCAAAACAGATCAGCCATTCAGTGCTTTTTTTTAACAAACTCTTTAATTACCAGTGCCGGTTATTCAGTTTCAGAATAATGCCAGCATTTGCTTGAGAAGATTGAAAATGTCGAGCTTTGCCAAATCTAATTCAAATCAAATGTGCAGCACCATTTTAGAATTAAATTTGACAGATGTGATGAACATTCCCTGGATGCCACCAGTTCTTGGAGTAATTTTGCAGTAAAATCTCAAGGTTCCTGAATCTGTGGAAGACATCCTGTTTATCTTGTAGGTGTTTTTTTGCAGCAAACAGGAACATCCACAATAGATGTACCAGAAAATATTTGTTTTCAATTTCTAAAACTGATATATTTTTATTTATTCTGTAGAACTGTTTGGAATAGTAGAACCTTAAGCAGCATTGATGACAAATGCCATTTCTGGTTGCTTGCCAAACTTCCAAAATTATTAGCACTTTCTCATTTAACTTACCATACCACAAGTGACACACACTCAATGGGGCTCTAGCATAAAGGAATTCATTTTATATTTTGTGTAATGGTTTTCTTTTTTTCTAAACTTCTCTCAACTGCTTGCTTTTAATAAGTTAATATAACATTGAGAAGGTCAATTATATACTTAACTGTATGCTATGGATTTTTTGTTCTGTCCATGTAAAAGGTTGCAAATAAATGGAAGCATATAAGCTTAATTCAAGTGATTACCCTTTATTATTTCCACCATCCTGATAGTCACAATTAACCACCCATGTATTAGGGTTACATCTGAGTCATAAAATGATTTTGGGTACATATTGGTATAAAGTTTACAATAACAAACTGGATAAAAGTTTTAAATATTTGAATTATAGGACTGGATTGCATAGACTGGGTTTGTATTCCCTCACAATCAGAATTGAGATGTTGAAGATGATTAAAGAATTTGATGAGATAGAAAGAAATTGTTTCCTCTGGTGGAGATTTCAGAATAAGTAGGCATTCCCTCAGAGTAAGAGCTAAGCCACTGAGCGGTGATATCAGGAAATACTTCCACAGAAAGTGAAATGGAAAGCTGTTCCTTCAGTCAGAGCTTTTTGCAGGAGTCAACTGAAAATTTCAAAACTTCAGATTGATAGACTTTTGATATGCAAGGACACGGGAGAGATTCCGGAAGATTGGAGGATACTCTTATAGAAAAGAGTACCCTTATAGAAAAGAAAATCATGACAAGCTTTGGACCTTTTGTTTCAATCATTTGTAGTGGCATAGGATACAAGTGGATGTGGTGCCTATTTTCAAGAAGGGGAACAGGGATAGCCGGGCAATTACCGAACAGTGAGTCTGACCTCAGTGGTCAGTAAGTTGATGGAGAGGATTCTGAGAAATAGGATTTCTGAGCATTTAGAGAAATTCAATATGATCAGGAATAGTCAACATGGCTTTGTTAAGGGCAGAATGTGCCTTACGAGCCTAGTTGAATTCTTTGAAAATGTGACAGAACACATTGACGAAGGAAGAGCAGTGGACGTGGTTTACATGGATTTCAGCAAGGCGTTTGATAAGATCCCCCATGCAAGACTTCTTGAGAAAGTGAGAGGGCATGGGATCCAAGGGGCTTTGGCCTTGTGGATCCAGAACTGGCTTGCCTGCAGAAACCAGAGAGTAGTTGTGGATGGGTCGTCTTCTGCATGGAGATCAGTCACCAGTGGAGTTTGCTGTTTGTCATTTTCATAAATGACCTGGATGAGGAAGTGGAGGGATGCGTTAGCAAGTTCACCGACGATACGAAGGTTGGTGGTGTTGTGGATAGTCTGGAGGGATGTCTGAAGTTGCAGCGAGACATAGATAGGATGCAAGACTGGGCAGAGAAGTGGCAGATGGAGTTCAACGCGAATAAATGTGTGGTGGTCCATTTTGGCAGGACCAGTGGGATGAAGGAGTATAATATCAAGGATAGGAGTCTTGGCAATGTCGAGGAGCAGAAGGATCTTGGGGTCTGGGTCCATAGGTTTCTTAAATCTGCCCCGCAAGTGGAGGATGTAGTCAAGAAGGCATATGGTGTACTGGCCTTCATTAATAGAGGAATTGAGTTTAGGAGTCGAGAGGTAATGCTGCAACTTTATAAGACCCTTGTCAGACCCCACTTGGAGTATTGTATGCAGTTCTGGTCGCCTCACTATAGGATGTGGAAGCTATTGAGAGGGTGTAGAGGAGATTTACAAGGATGTTGCCTGGATTGGGGGGCATGCCTTAGGTTGAGAGAGCTAGGTCTCTTCTCCCTGGAGAGATGAAGGTTGAGAGACGACCTGATAGAGGTTTATAAGATGTTGAGAGGAATAGATAGGGTGGATTCTCGGAGGCTATTTCCCAGGGCTGAAATGGTCACTGAGAGGATACAGATTTAAGGTGCTGGGGGATAAGTACAGAGGAGGTGTTAGAGGTAAGTTTTTCATTCAGAGGGTGGTGAGTGAATAGAATCAGTTGCCATCAGTGGTGGTAGAGGCGAACTCGCTGGGGTCTTTTAAGAGGCTTCTGGATGAGTACATGGGATTTAATGGGATTGGGAGTTACAGATAGTTCTATGGCTTGGTAAGTATAGATATGATCGGCACAACTTGTGGGCTGAAGGGCCTGTTTGTGCTGTAGTGTTCTATGTTCTATGTTCTATGACACTAAGGGAGGCAAGAGATGAAATTGCTGGGCCTCTGACAGAAATCTTTGTCTCTTCATTGGACACAAGTGAGGTCCCTGAGGATTGGAGGATAGCGAATATGATACCATTATTTAAGAAGAATAGCAAAGATAACCCAGGTAACTATAGGCCAGTGAACTTGACGTCCATGGTAAGGAAATTGTTGAAGAGGATTCTTAGAGATAGGATGTATGCGCATTTAGAATGGAATAATCTCATTAGTGATAGACAGCATGGTTTTGTAAGAGGGAGGCCGTGCCTCTCAAATTTGGTGGAGTTTTTTGAGGAGGTGACGAAAAGGTTGACGAGGTTAAAGCTGTGGATGTCATCTATACGGATTTTAGTTAAGCGTTTGACAAAGTTCCTCACGGCAGATTGGTGCAAAAAGTTAAATCTCATGGGATAAAAGGAGAGGTGGCTAGATGGATAGAGAACTGCCCTGGCCACAGAAGACAGAGGATAGTAGTGGAAGGGTCTTTTTCCACCTGGTGTTCTGCAGGGCTCTGTCCTGGGACCTCTGCTATTTGTGACATATATAAATGGTTTAGAAGAAGGTGTAACTAGTGTGATCAGCAAGTTTGTGGATGAAACGAAGATGGCTGAACTTGCAGATAGCGATGTACATTGTCGGAGAATACTGCAAGATATAGATAGGCTGGAGAATTGGGCGGAGAAATGGCAGATGGAATTTAATCCAGATAAATGTGAAGTATACACTTTGGTAGGACTAATGTAGGGGGGAGCTATACAGTAATGAACCATCAAAAGTATAGACACGTAGAAGGACCTGGATGTGCAAGTCCACAGATTGTTGAAGGTGACAGCACAGGTGAAGAAAGTGGTGAAGAAAGCATATGGCATGCTTGCCTTTACAGGACACAATATAGAATATGAAAATTGGCGTCCGATGTTATAGCTGTATAAAACGTTGGTTAGGCCACATTTGGAGTACTGTGTCCAGTTCTGGTCGCCACACTACCAGAAGGACGTGGAGGCTTTGGAGAGAGTGCAGAGAAGGTTTATCAGGATGTCACCTGGTATGGTGGGTCTTAGCTATGCAGAGAGATTGGGTAAACTGGGGTTGTTCTCCCTGGAAAGACGGAGAATGAGGGGAGATCTAATAGAGGTGTATAAAATTATGAGGGTTGTGGATAGGGTGAATTATCTGTACCTGTTTACTATGTTTAAACAGTACCTGTTTAACTATGGCTTTTTTTCCACAGGTAATTCGGTCCATACTTGACCATCAAGGAGCATGCATTCGGCAGGTGGTGCGAGGACAGCTCTTGGATGTTGATTCATAGGTTGCCTGGTGCTTCATGTCGTAAATGAGTGCTTTATCTGGACCATCTGAAGGGCACCATGACAGCTCAGTGACTATCGCTGTAGCTGTGCAGACACTTGGAATTGGGCCGGTGTCTGCGGGAGTTTGCGTGTTCTCCCCGTGGTTGCGTGGGTTTTCTCCGGGCGCTCCGGTTTCCTCCCACATCCCAAAAAATTCGCTCTTAGGCTGATTGGGAAACAAATTGTCCCTACATTGAGACTCTTCCATATTAGGAATAACCTAAAATTAGGATAGGATAATGGAATTGTTACTATATAGTTATGACGGCGGCGTGGGCTCGTTGGGCCGAAGGGCCTGTTTCCCGTGCTGTGTTGCTCTAAAAAAAAAGAATAGTGGGAAGCTTTTTCCCAGATCAGAGGTGACAAACGCAAGGGGTCAGAGGTTCAAGGTGAAGAGGATGAGGTTTAACTCAGATATCAGAGAAACGTATTTTACACAGAGTTATGGTGAGGGCCTGGAATTAACTGCCAAGCAGGGTGATGGAGGCAGACACGCTGGGATTGTTTAAGACGTATCTGGATAGTCACATGAGCAGACTGGGAATGGAAGGATACAGAAGAATGGTCTAGTTGGACCAATGAGCAGTGCAGGCTTGGAGAGCCGAAGGCCTGTTTCCTGTGCAGTATTCTTTGTTCTAAGGGTTATGAAACCGAGAAGATAAATGGGACTAAAGTACAGTTCTGCTATGATAGAATAAATGTTGAAACAGACTGAAGAAGGTGAATGGAGTATTCTCTATGCTCCAGTAAAAATTAATAGTAAGAGACTGATAACTTAAAAACAGAATATCACATTCTGTAAGGCAGACCTTTATGCGAATTGTACTTCTAACTCTGACCATCTCAGTGACTTTAACCTGTTGTATGTAAGGCTAATTCACTCCCTTTGTTATCAGATGCAACACTATCACATTACTTATTGAACAGCAACATCTTGGGATATGATTTTATTCTTTATTCATATTCAGGATGTGAACGTTGGTGTTAAGGCCAACATTTAGTGCCCATACCTAATTGCCCTGAGCAGTGAAAGATTTGATTGGCCATTTCAAAGGCAATTTAGAATCTACCACATTTTTGCTTTGATTTTGATTTGATTTATTATTGTCACTTGTATTAGTATACAATGAAAAGTATTGTTTCTTGCATTCTATACAAACAAAGCATTCCGTTCATGGAGAAGGAAACGAGAGAGTGCAGAATGTAATATTACAGTCATAGCTAGGGTATAGAGAAAAATCAACTTAATGCAAGGTAATTCCATCCAAAAGTCTGATGGCAGCAGGGAAGAAGCTCTTCTTGAGTTGGTTGGTACGTGACCTCAGATTTATATATCTTTGTCCTGACAGAAAAAGGTGGAAGAGAAAATGTCCAGGACTGTGGGGTCCTTAATTATGCTGGCTGCTTTGCCAAGGCAGTGAGAAGTGTACACAGAGTCAATGGATGGGAGATTGGTTTGCATGATGGAGTGGGCTACATTTTGTAGTTCCTTGCAGTCTTGGGCAAGGCAGGAGCCATACCAAGCTACAATATAACCAGAAAGAATGCTTTCTATGGTAAATCTATAAAGTTTGGTCAGAGTTGTAGCTGACATGCCAAATTGTGTTGTAGTTGATCATGTTCACTAGATTCTCTATCTTATTGCTGTACTCTGTCTTCATTGTTTGAGATGTGACCCACTGGGGTGGTGTTATCAGCAAACTTGAAAATCACATTGGAGGGGAATTTGGCCACACAGTGACAGGTGTATAAGGAGAATAATAGCGGGCTGAGAACACGGTCTGTGGGTTTTGAAGATGATCATGGAGGAGGTTGTTGTCTATCCTTACTGATTGTGATCTGTGAGTTAGAAAGTTTAGGAACCAGGTGCAGAGAGAGGTGCTGAGGTCTAGGCCATGGAGTTTGGAGATGAGTGAATAATGGTGTTGAAGGCTGAGTTGTAGTCAATAAATAGGAATCTGATATAAGAGCCTTTGTTATCTAGGTGTTCCAGGGTTGAGCAGGGACAAGGAGATAGGTCCACAGCAGACGCTATTATGGCAATAGGCGAAGTATAGTGTATCCAGGTAGTCTGGGAGGCTGGAATTGATTTGTGCTATGACTAGCCTTTCAAAGCACTTCATAATGACGGATGTCAGAACCATTGGCCGATAGTCATTAAGGCATGCTGCCTCATCTGACCTCCATGCTTAGCACAGATGGAGATTGAGAGAGACAGAGACTGATTTTGAGATTGAGACTGATAAGAGTAAGAGAAAAAATGAAGAAAGAGGAAAATAAACTTACTCAGTTTACCCAGTGTTTAAAAAAAAAATACAGTCTTCTCCATCACGTCTCCTGTAGAAACCCCTTCAAGGCAATAACTACAATGATACTGTTCCGTTTGGCTTCTGTTACAAATTTAAGAATAGTTGGCTTTTAAAAACTCACTGGTGCCAGATAACACCCCTGATCTTTGCACATTCCCATTGCATTATTGCCAGACTTAACAAAAATGTTGTACAAAATTAGCTCATTGGAGTACAGAAGCACATCACAAGTAAAGAGCAGAGAAAAGTTCCAGCAGCATAACACCATCACTCCAAGTTTCCCCTGCCTTTGAACTGAAGGCTGAAACAATTCTTTCCAAATTCTTTCACTGGAGATGTGCAACTTGCTCTCATTTCCACAATCCCTGCCACTTTCTTCTAAGGTTAAAATCACTGGCTCTTTCCAACTGGAAATTGTTCACCTTGCATTAGTCTGACACATCTATATGGCTTCATACTTTACAATGTCACATTTGGAGCTGTGCACAATTATAGAACAACAATTAATGACTAGCTGAATTGAGGACTGAGCAATTAATCATCAAGTATTTGATTAATTAAACATGAACAGATCAAAAGCACTCAATTCAGTTGATAAATATCATTTGAGGAATGGAGATTTTGTGCTGTAGTGGTAGTGTCTGTATACCTCTAGGCTAGAAGCTCCTAGCTTAAGCCCCACACCAGGACTTGCTGGGTATAGAAGAACCATTCAAGATCCGATAACCAGTGTGGGATTCTTCCACCACCTCCCCATTATCCCCCAAATTGAAAGTCTGCATAGACATGATTTAAGAAAAGTGAAATGGGTGAAAATTAACCAATTACATTAATTATTCTTTTCCCAAAGTTGCCATTCGCTCAGTAGAAAATCTAAGAAAATCTTCAAATAATTTTGGTTCTTTCCTACTTGTCTTCTTAATGAAGTGAGCCTAAAGCTCTTTGTGACTTAACAACTGTGTCAAAATTTAGAAATTACTGAAAATTAAATGAACAAGCTTGGTTAACTAAATTGGAAATAATTGAAGGACATTTGTCTCAAAAATGCTTATGCTTGTGCTTGAAGCCAGGGAATTGAGTTAAACATTTTACTTCTGCAGCTGTCAAGAAATTTTCAGCTACTTTTCTCAGTTTATTTTGCTGCTACTCATTACCATATGGCTTTCTCAAAAATGGTTTCAATTTAGGTACCTACCAATTAGAAAATGCTTCCAATATTGAGCGGCCATAAAAGCTTTTGTTTTAAACTTTGCTTCTTTCTCTGTAATTTATTCATTAAACCTAGTCTGCCTATACTGTTAACTCTTTAGAATGTAAGTTACATATTATATCTAAAAAATGAATGATATAATTCCAGAAGCTGGTTTGTTCTGAGAATAATGAGAGCTATTTTGAACCTACATTTCATATAACAAGCTTCATCATCAATGTCACCATTCAATGTTGGTGTGAGGAACTGGATGAACTTCTGTATGACTGCTTTGCTTCAGTAGACTGGTCAGTATTTAAAAACTCTGTGACCAGCCTGAACGAGTATGCCACTATAGTAACTGACTTCATTAGTAAGTGTATAGAAGACTTGTGCAAAGAAGCAAATCTATGTGTTTCTCAAATGGAAACCATGAATGAACAGGGACAGTTGTTGCTTGCTGCAGTCCAGCTCTGAAGCATTCAAGTCAGGCAACCCTGACCTACATAAGAAATCTAGAAATGATCGACAGAGATCCATCAAAGATCTGTGAAAAAGACAGTACCGGATCAGGCTAGAATCCCACACTTGCCACAAGACTCCCATTGACTATGGCAAGGTCTACAAGATATAGGCTAGAATATTAAAGCATGTAGAATCACTGCCACTAATGTATCTGTCTGTCCCCCCACCTGCCTGATGAGCTCAACACATTCTATGTTCATTTTGAGCAAGAGGTCAGCGAGAGCACACCTTCCACCCCAGAAGCTTCAGCCAAACCAGTACCTGAGGTCACCATCGTGGCTGCCAGAACAGCCTTCATGAAAGTCAACCCATGGAAAACAAGTGGCCCAAATGTGGTACCCGGACAAGCATTCAGATCCTGAGCAGACCAGCTGCTAGGGGCATTAATGTCTCTTTACACCAATCTGAGGTTCCTATCTGCTTCAAGAAGAAGACCATCATCCCAGTACCAAAGAAAATATAGGCAGCATGCCTTGATGACTATTGCCCGGTGGCTCTGACATCCATCATTATGAAATACTTCGAAGGGTTTGTAAGAGTAAACTGGAAGGAGGTGTTCTTGGGGAAAAGTACTGAAGGAAGGTGGCGGATTTTCAAGGAATGTTTGTCTGGAGTTCTGCACGACAATGTTCCAGTGAGACAAGGAGGTTCTGGTAGGTCAAGAAAACCGTGGTGCACAAAGGTAGTGATGAACCTAGTTAGGAAGAAAAGAAAGTTGTACAAAAGGTTTAGGGAGCTAGAGGGTGTTAAGGATCTAGAGGAGTATAAGACTTGTAGAAGGGAGCTTAAAAAGGAAATTAGAAGAACCAGAAGGGGTCATGAGAAGGTTTTGGCGGATAGGATTAAGGAAAATCCCAAGGCATTCTACAACTATGTGAAGAGTAAAAGGATGAGAAGAGAAGGGATAGGACCTATAAACGGTGAAGGAGGAAAAGTCTGTGTGGAACCAGAAGAAATGGCAGAGGTGCTTAATAAGTACTTTGCCTCAGCATTCACAGTGAAGAGTGATCTGGGGGATTGTACTACAGGAATGCGGTAAACTGAAAAGATTGAGTATATGTACATTAAGAAAGAGGAGGTGTTGGAACTGTTAAATTCCATCAAGGTAGATAAGTCGCTGGGTCCGGATGGGATGTACCCCAGGTTACTGTGGGAGGTGAGGGAAGTGATGGCAGAGCCCTGGCGATGATCTTTGTGTCATCGATGGAGACGGGAGAGGTTCCGTAAGATTGGAGGATTGTGGAAGTGGTGCCTATTTTCAAGAAGGGGAATATGGATAGCCCAGGCAATTACCGACCAGTGAGTCTGACCTCAGTGGTCGGTAAGTTGATGGAGAGGATTCTGAGAAATAGGATTTATGAGCATTTAGAGAAATTCGACATGGTCAGGAATAGTCAACACGGCTTTGTTAAGGGCAGATCGTGCCTTACAAGCCTAGTTGAATTCTTGGAAAATGTGACTGAACGCATTTATGAAGGAAGAGCAGTGGACGTGGTTTACATGGATTTCAGCAAGGCGTTTGATAAGGTCCCCCATGCAAGAATTCTTGAGAAAGTGAGAGGGCATGGGATCCAAGGGGCGTTGGCCTTGTGGATCCAGAACTGGCTTGCCTGCAGAAGGCAGAGAGTTGTTCTGGATGGGTCTTCTTCTGCATAGAACATAGAACATTACAGCGCAGTACAGGCTCTTCAGCCCTCGATGTTGCGCCGGCCAGTGGACCCTCTAACCTAAACTATTCCAATATCATCTACATGCCTATCCACCGACCATTTGAATGCCCCCAAAGTAGGCGAGTCCACAACTGCTGCAGGCAGGGCATTCCACGCCCTCACCACCCTCTGTGTAAAGAACCTGCCTCTGACATCCGTCCTATAACTACCACCTCTTAATTTAAAGTTATGTCCCCTCGTGTTGGTCATCACCATCCGAGGAAAAAGGCTCTCACTATCCACCCTATCCAGTCCTTTGATCATCTTATACGCCTCAATTAGGTCACCGCGTAACCTTCTTCTCTCTAATGAAAATAACCTCAGGTCCCTCAGCCTTTCCTCATAAGGCCTTCCCACCATACCAGGCAACATCCTGGTAAACCTCCTCTGCACCCTTTCCAATGCTTCCACATCTTTCTTATAATGCGGCGACCAGAACTGTACGCAATACTCCAAGTGCGGCCGCACCAGAGTTTTGTACAGTTATAACATAACCTCACGGCTCCTAAATTCAATCCCTCTACCAATAAAAGCTAACACACCGTACGCCTTCTTAACAACTTTATCAACCTGGGTGCCAACTTTCAAAGAGCTATGTACTTGTACCCCAAGATCCCTCTGCTCGACAACACTATTAAGGGTCCTTCCATTAGCCCTATATTTCATATGCCTGTTATTCCTACCAAAGTGAATCACCTCACACTTATCCGTATTGAATTCCATTTGCCACCTCACGGCCCAGCTCTGCAACCTATCTATGTCCCTCTGCAAACTGTAACATCCATCCTCGCTGTCTACAACTCCCCCCACTTTGGTATCGTCAGCAAATTTACTAATCCAACCCTCTACACCCTCATCTAGGTCATTTATAAAAATGACAAACAGCAGTGGCCCCAAAGCAGATCCTTGAGGTACACCACTTGTAACTGTATGGAGGTCAGTCACCAGTGGAGTGCCCCAGGGATCTGTTCTAGGACCTTGCTGTTTGTCACTTTCATAAATGACCTGGATAGGAAGTGGAGGGATGGGTTAGTAAGTTCACCGACGATACAAAAGTTGGTGGTGTTGTGGATAGTCTGGAGGGATATCTGAAGTTGCAGCGAGACATAGATAGGATGCAAGACTAGGGGAGAAGTGGCAGATGGAGTTCAACGTGGATAAATGTGTGGTGGTCCATTTTGGCAGGACCAATGGGATGAAGCAGTATAATATCAAGGGTAAGAGTCTTGGCAATGTTGAGGAGCAGAAGGATCTTGGGATCTGGGTCCATAGGTTTCTTAAATCTGCCCCACAAGTGGAGGATGTGGTCAAGAAGGCATATGGTGTACAGGCCTTCATTAATAAAGGAATTGAGTTTAGGAGTCGGGAGGTAATGCTGCAACTTTATAAGACCCTTGTCAGACCCCACTTGGGGTATTGTGTGCAGTTCTGGTCGCCTCACTATAGGAAGGATGTGGAAGCTATTGAGAGGGTGCAGAGGAGATTTACAAGGATGTTGCCTGGATTGGGGGGCATGCCTTATGAAGATAGGTTGAGAGAGCTAGGTCTCTTCTCCCTGGAGAGACGAAGGTTGAGAGGCGACCTGATAGAGGTTTATAAGATGTTGAGAGGAATAGATAGAGTGGATTCTCGGAGGCTATTTCCCAGGGCTGAAATGGTTGCTACAAGAGGACACAGGTTTAAGGTGCTGGGGAGCAAGTACAGAGGAGTTAGAGGTAAGTTTTTCACTCAGAGGGTGGTGAGTGAATGTAATCGGTTGCCATCAGTGGTGGTAGAGGCGAACTCACTGGGGTCTTTTAAGAGACTTCTGGATGAGTACATGGGATTTAATGGGATTGGGAGTTACAGATAGTTCTATGGCCTGGTAGGTATAGATATGATCGGCACAACATGTGGGCTGAAGGGCCTGTTTCTGTTGTTATGTTCTATGTTCTATGTTCGCAATGGTACAAATCAATTCCAGCCTCTCAGATTGCCTGGATCCACTATAGTTCGCCTATTGCTCCTACAGGTCCACAGCAGATGCCATCTCCTTGGCCCTGCACTCAACCCTGGAATACCTAGATAACAAAATGTTAGACTCCTAATTATCGGCTACAGCTCAGCAGTCAATACCATTATTCCTACGAAACTCATCTTCAAACCCCATTGCCTCGGGTTCGGTTCCTCCCTCTGCGAGTAGATCCTAAACTTCCTAATCCACAGACCACAATCAGTAAGGATAGGCAACAATACCTCTTCCATGATCATTCTCAATCCTGATACTACAGGGACTGGGAACATCTGAAATGTGGAGCTTATTCAAGGAGCAGCTACTGTGAGTCCTTGATAAGTATGTCCCTGTCAGGCAAGGAGGAAATGGTCTAGTAAGGGAACTATGGCGTACTAAAAAAGTTAATTCGCTGGTTAAAAGGGAAAAGGAGGCTTATGTCAGGATGAGGCTTGAAGGCTCAGTTAGTGCAATGGATAGCTATAGATTATGATGTAAAGATGCCGGCGTTGGATTGGGGTGGTAAGAACTCAGTAAGAATTTAGCAACGTTGGATTAATAATTGGTGTAGCTATAGATTAGCCAGGAGGGAGCTAAAGAGTGAGTTGAGAAGAGCTAAAAGAGGACGTGAGAAGACTTTGGCTGATAGGATCAAGGAGAATCCTGAAGCTTTCTTTAGATATGTTAAGAATAGAAGATTCATTAGGGCCAGTCAGAGACAGCAGTGGGAAGTTGTGCGTGGAGCCTGAAGAGATTGGAGAGGCACTGAATAAATATTTCTCTTCGGCATTCACACAGGAAGATGTAAATGTAGTTGTGGAGAACACTGGGATACAGGGTTGCAAACTGGAAAGTATTGAAGTAGATAAGGAGGATGTGCTAGATATTCTTGAGGGTTTGAAGTTAGATAAGTCCCCTGGGCCGGACGGGATTTACCCTAGGATTCTCTGGGAGGCGAGAGAGGAGATTGCAGAGCCTCTGGCTCTGATCTTCAGGTCGTCGTTGGTTACAGGTATAGTTCCGGAAGACTGGAGGATAGCGAATGTGGTCCCATTGTTCAAGAAGGGGAAGAGAGACTTTCCAGGGAATTATAGGCCAGTGAGTCTTACTTCTGTTGTGGGCAAAGTATTGGAGAGAATTATTAGGGATAGGATTTATAGTTATTTAGAGAGAAATGAATTGATTGGGGATAGTCAGCATGGTTTTGTGAAGGGTAGGTCGTGCCTTACTAACCTTATTGAGTTTTTTGAAAAAGTGACCAAAGAAGTGGATGGGGGTAAGGCAGTTGATGTGGTATATATGGACTTTAGTAAGGCGTTCGATAAGTGCCCCATGGAAGGCTTCTGCAGAAAATGCAGATGTATGGGATTGAGGGTGATTTAACTAATTGGATTAGGAATTGGCTAGCAGATAGAAGACAGAGGGTGGTGGTTGATGGGAGATATTCATCGTGGAGTTCGGTTACAAGTGGTGTACCTCAGGGATCTGTTTTGGGGCCCCTGCTGTTTGTAATTTTTATAAATGATCTGGATGAGGGTATTGAAGGATGGATTAGTAAATTTGCGGATGACACCAAAGTCGGAGGAGTGGTAGATAGTGAAGAGGGGTGTTATAGTTTGCAGAGAGACTTGGACAAGTTGCAGAGCTGGGCCGAGAGGTGGCAAATGGAGTTTAATGCGGAAAAGTGTGAGGTAATTCACTTTGGCAGGAATAACAAATGTGTAGAGTATAGGGCTAATGGTAGGACTCTTAATAGTGTTGATGAACAGAGGGATCTTGGTGTATATGTGTATAGATCCCTGAAAGTTGGCAATCAAGTCGATAAGGTTGTTAAGAAGGCATACGGAGTCTTAGCTTTTATTGGTAGGGGGATTGAATTTCGGAGCCGCAACGTCATGTTGCAACTGTACAAAACTCTAGTGCGGCCGCACTTGGAGTATTGTGTGCAGTTCTGGTCCCCACATTATAAGAAAGATGTGGAGGCATTGGAGAGGGTACAGAGGAGGTTTACCAGGATGTTGCCTGGTATGGAGGGCAGGTCTTATGAAGAGAGGCTGAGGGATTTGAGGTTGTTTTCGTTAGAAAGAAGGCGGCTAAGAGGAGACCTTATTGAAACATATAAGATGATTAGAGGTTTAGATAGGGTGGACAGTGATAGCCTTTTTCCTAGGATGGAGAAAGCTAGCACGAGGGGACATAGCTTTAAATTAAGGGGTGGTAGTTATAGGACGGATGTCAGAGCTAGGTTCTTTACCCAAAGGGTGATAAGGGTATGGAATGCCCTGCCTGCTGCAGTTGTAGATGCACGAAGTTTGGTGGCGTTTAAGAGGTTAGTAGATATGTTTATGGGTGAAAAAGGAATGGTTTAGGTTAGAGGGTCATTGCTTTTTCTTAATTGGTCGGCGCAACATCGAAGGCTGAAGGGCCTGTTCTGCGCTGTAATGTTCTATGATACCCCACAAGACTGTATCCTCAGCCCCTTACTATACTCCTTGTACAACCTATGACTGTGTGGCCAAGTTTTCCTCCAGTGACAGTACCATTATGGATTGGATCTCAAACAGTGACAAGGCACACTACAGGAAAGAGCTAGAGAATGGTGAACTGGTGCAGTGATAATAATCTCTCTCTCAATGTCAGCAAGATGAGGGGGACAAGCATCAAATTCAGGAAGTATATTGGAGGACATGCTCCTGTCTACATCAACAAAGGTAAAGTAGAAATGGTCAAGAGCTTCAAGTTTTTAGGTGTCCAGATCATCAACAATCTGTCCATCCACGCTGCGCTATAGTTAAGAAAACCCACCAACTTTCTCAGGAAGTTAAGGAAATTTTGCATGTCCACTACAACTCAAATTGTACAGATGCACCATAGAAAGCATTCTTTCTGATTGTATCACAGCTTGGTATGGCACCTGCTCTATCTAAGACTGCAAGAAACTACAAATGGTCATGAACGAAGCCCAGTTCATCACTCAAACTAGCCTCTATCCATTGACTCTGTCTACACTTCCCACTGCCTCAGAGAAGCAGCCAACATAATCCGACATATCCTCTTCCACCTTCTTCTGTTAGGAAAAGATACAAAAGTTTGAAATCATGTACCAACCGACTCAGAACAGCTTTCTTCCTGCTGTCATAAGACTTTTGAATGGTCCTATCTCATATTAAGTTGATCTCTGTCTACAGCCTAGCTTTGACGGTAACACTATATTCTGCACTCTCTCCTTTCATACAATAGAAGAATCATAGAATCCCCACAGTGCAGAAAGAGACCATCCAGCCCATCAAATCTGCACTCAGCACAATCTCACCTAGGCTCTATCCTTGTAACCCCATGCATTTAGTCTGTTAATCCCCTGACACTAGGGTCAATTTAACATGGCCAATCCACATAGCCTGCACATCTTTGGACTGTGGGAGGAATCCGGAGCACCCAGAGGAAACCCCATGGAGAGAATGTGTAGACTCCACACGGAGTGACCTGAAGCCAGAATTGAACCAGGATCCCTGGAGCTTTAAGGCAGAAGTGATAGCCATTGTGCCATCATACTGTATTAATCTGAATCAAATCAAAACCATCAGTATTTCTGCCAACATGTGAAACAATAGAAATAAAATTAAGATTAGGTTTCATATTCTTTGCTCATCACAATTACTGATCATGAATTGAGGAGAAATGTCTTGAAGAAGTTACTGAGCTTGACAGCACGGGGACATGAAATAACTACATTGGAATTGAAGGATCAATTCACTGATTCTAGTTCCCAACAGGAAGTCATACTTGAAGGGAATACAGATTGGATAATCAGGACTACCATGTTAGAGTACTATTTCCAATCAGCACGCCTTTTGGGCATGGAACGTGCTCAGTGAGGTTTCACTGCAGTATTGAAAGACCACTGACCTCATCCGCAACTGAGATTCTTCTGCACTGCTGCAGTAAATGGAGCTTTGTCTGAGCACCAAATTCTCCACTCTCGCTGACAGTGAGGTGGAGCGAAGAGATCAGAGAATCCTGTCCACATCTCCAACAACATTTGTTCAGCATTTGCACTGTTGGATTCAGTAACTCAGTAAGTCAGCTCTCAAAGAGGCTGTCAGCACTAATCCAAAACAAAAATGAATAGGGATAATTATTTTGTAAAGGTTATTCTAATGGCAAGGTGCCGACATGAATATCCTTGAGCAATCGCTTCAGGTATATTAGTCATCTCGTACTTTATGTTTGGAATTTCCCATTTATTTTATCATGATAATTATTTGAATAAACTGTGTCTGATTAGTGTGTCTTTGATTAATACTAATTCCTTTTTCTGACAATCTGATATGCACATAATTAAAAATTTTTAGAAATAGAATACTTTCAAGTTGATCAGTAAGTGCCACAAGGTATTAATTGAGCAACACAAAGTGGGTGATCTAACCTTCTTGTCCTGCTGGTCGATGAACAAGTTGGTAAGATTGTGGGAATGCTGAAATATCAAGTTCATGCCCAATTTCTCGCCTCTCTCAATCTTACTATCAACAGATATCTAGCGCAAGATTGTAGTATTTAAGTTTGATGTAAAATAGAACTTAAATATTACAAGTGAGCCTGGGATGGAATCATCTGTTCTCACTTGCCTTAGCACCTTGCCAGTGAAGGTCCATACTGGTGAGGATCACATAGGAACCTGTCAGGATTAAAAGTTTATGAAGTTTAAAGTTTATTTATTATTTTATCACAAGTAAGGCACTGCACTGAAGTTATAGTGAAATTCCCTAAGTCGCCACAGTCCAGTGCCTGTTCAGGTCAAAGCATCTAACCAGCACATCTTTCAGAATGTAGGAGGAAACCGGAGGACCCAGAGGAAACTCACACAGACATGGGGAGAATGTGCAAACTCAACATAACAGCTGGGAATTGTACCTAGGTCCCTGGTGCTATGTAGCAGTAGTGCTAAACACTGTACTGCCATGATGGTCTCACCAGTAGGACCGAGCAGGGATCCCTGGGAGATGGAGGAGGCAGGATAGTGACTCTTGGGCACTGCCGCCCTACCACTGCCAGTCTGACATCCTGGCAGTTCCCACCATGAACCAGGTAGTGAGTGCCAAGGGAGTGGGGGCAGCATCTCCTTGGAAAAGACTGAAAGGGGCAGGACCAAAGAGGAGGCAGGCAGGCAGACGAACACTGCACACTCTGCAACTGGGATGGGGGTGCTGTGCACTCTGCAACTGGTGATTGGCTGGCCTGTGTGTGGTGAAAGGGAGAGATTGGACAGCTGGCCCTTGCGGAAAAGGGATTGGCCGAACTATGTGGGCAGGGGGTGGGATCAACCATGGAGGACAGCTATAACTGAGGGGAGGCAGTGACAGATCTGTGTTCTGTGCTATTGCACAGATCTGTGCATGTGCAATGGTGCCCTCTGCTGCAATCTTTCGGCTTTTGGGTCAGCTGCTGGCAGGAAACCGATCTTGCTTCATTTTTTCCACAGAATGTGATAAGATTGGATTTTTAATTTGCTCAAAAGAAAATTAGTGCACTTCTCTCCTATTATCACTCACGTTTGGCATTTAGAATGGTTTTGGTAAGATCACCTTCAAAGAGTATTCTTGTTGAAAAAATACCTATTTGTTCCATGTTCTTTTATACAATGGTTGCAGCACAAAAGGAGGCCATTCAGTTGGTTCTGTCTATTGAGTGCATCTGATTATTGATATGAAGTTTTGAGGGTTATACATGAAGAGGGGAGGTCTTTGTTGGCAATGCAAAATGGGAGGTGGCAAGTTAGGAGTGCTTTTAAATTCTACCCATATTTCTTTTCCATTAACTCCTGCATTAACACTGCTGGTTCATAAACAGCTTTGTCTTGTATCCCTGCATTTATATGTCTAGAAAACTAACATGAATTGTCAATGGGAGAAAGCAGAGCATTTCTATCAGGGGGAGTGGTGGGGTGAGCAGTTCAGATGCTAATTCTTGTGGTGTTGCCACTCACAATATATTACATCAAATTAATTTATTAATTTTGGATATTAATACGGAGTATGGCATGGTACTCAGCAGTGACACCTAATACGGAACTCAGTTTCTGCAAGATGGTTGTCAGTACCTCTCGGTAACTATGATTTAACATCTTTTCCTTTTATTGCAGGACCCTGGAGATGAGAGTTCACAGGTTCTGGAACTGGCTTAAGATTGCCATTGGGGAAAAAGCATCCTAGAGAAATGCAAATATACTGGGCTGGACAGTTTCTGCAATTACCAAAAGCATAGCCTCCTGACCAATTTGGAATATTAGCCAAAGGGTATTATAATCTAAAAGATTATTAATGCTTTCACAGCATAAAATAGTGCTAGTTCTTCACAAAAATATAATCATTTCTGAAGGCACTCAAAAAAAAACCACTGTCCTCATTAAATTTGTGTTGTGCAATAGACACTTCTATGAAATTCCCAAAATGGCTCATGGTCACACAGTTAGTGTTAAATGTGGAAATTAAGGCAACATTTAGGTGAGAACTCTGCAAAGGACCATTTAAACAGCAGCAATCGAAGGTTGAGCAAATCAATTCTAAGTTCTTCCAAAATGACAGCTCCAAATCTGTTCTTGAGTTCATTAGGACTCACTTACATGGTGAAATAATTGCAGTTGCATGATAACATCATCCACCATGACACTGACACATTAATTTGTGGGGCAATAAAAATATTCAGGACTTTTTAATGTTAAAGGAAAGCAAGGCAGGCATCATTTATTGCAACAACATGCAGCAAATTGAGAAGGTTTATGCTCAAGTAAAATATTTTAATAAGATTGGTAGTAAAGAACTAAATACCTTTAAGCAAAGTTTTAGCTCTGATACTTTCTACAGTAAAACTCAGCACAGCTTGCAAAAAGTTGAATTCGAGTAAACTCAGATTCAGGGACATCAAAGGAATCTAATTAGCAGACTTTATTCATATATTATCCTTAATTTCCTTTGAGTTTCATAAAAAATATGGTTTGCAGTATCTGCAGTATCTGCATTAAAGTCTATTTTCTAATTAATATAATCTGATAATGTAAATTAGTTTTAATATGCATAATTCAATGCTATATTAATTCTAATAGCACACTGGTTACAGGACATTGACCCAGATTCACTCTGGAGTGTGCATCAAACAATGGTAACTCTAAGTAATGCAAATAGAAAATCATGACATTTTTAAAGAGACAGAACACTGCATGATGTCATTTTGCTTCTCATCAATATCTAGGAGGCCCTTTGATCATTTACCTATAATCTATGGCCACTGATGTTTAATACTTCCTTTTGCTGCAGGTTGATAACAGTTGTTTAAGAATCACAGGGCTGGAATTTTGCAAAACCTGGGCGACAATTGTTAGTCTCAAAATCAAGTTTTAGTGTGACATTTTTGTAGTACGTTATTTAACATGATAAATTAACATGGTCAGAAACCAATCTTAAAGAATCTAAATCAGTAGTTTTCAGCCAGTGTGCTTTGAGGCCAACTCTGAGCCCTGACTATAGAAAGGGCATATTGTATTCGAGCCATCAATCCCTGAATCTCAGGGCTGCTTTCCTCTTTACTCTCTGCCTTTCTTCTGTCCCGGTGAATGAATTCTTTTTCTTCACTAGAATTGACAGCAGTTGTTGTGGGTTCTGCTCAATCCAGCCTCTGATATACATGTCCGTATATGGAGCTCAGGAAGCCCATGTTTGGGCAGCTCTGGTTTACTTGATGAAAAACTGCAAGGTCTCTGGACCATTCCATCCACCAGGACCCATTAATAAATTTGGAAGGATATATTTGGAATTTATGTGTCCAGTTCCTGCCATTTACTATGGCATAGTTCCTCACTATGAGAACCCCTCTTCCTTTCACGTGCTGAGCTGAGAAAGAAAACTATTGCAGCCTTCTGGTTCTGATACCCACACAGTGCTTCTTCTGCAAAGCACAAATGTGTGAACTTTGGGTATGAACATTGACAGTAAAATACATCAGGATCCTGACAGGGTTATTACTTTACTGTACTTTCTTGGAATAAGTGTAGAATTTGATTTTTCAATTCTCCCTAGGTTTCCCCATTTATATACTTACGTTTTTTTCTCTAGAAACTCTTCCCTAAGTTAATCCTATACTGACGAATTTTACCAAACTCGTTTGTAATTTACGGAAAGTAAAATAGCGGCAGTAGTACTTGAAGTAGAGCAACGAACCTGCTCTGATGCTGAGCTACCCATAAGAAGTAGGTCTGCAAAGGAGGAGAGGTGGGGCTGAAGCAGAGGATGGAACAGCCTAGGCTAATGGTGGCCAGCATTGCTTTTATGAAGGTAGGAGGAATAAATCAAAAGTGTAAGACATTGCTTTTAGCCAACAGCATCAAGTAGTTTCTCTAATTACCATGTTCAAGACACCTAGTCTTCCTAAATTTGGGAATATTGTCCTAAAACATGTGTTGCAACTCAGAGTAATGTCCTTTCTCTTCCAAGCTCTTAACTGTTTCAAATGCGTGCCCTGAACACACTTTTTGGGAGTTTCCAATTTGGTAGTCACCATACTTTCAGAGATTGGAATTAAGAGAACTCTAAACTTATCCAAGCAACAGATACAACAGGGACTTAGGAAATTTTGTGAAGTGACCAATTTCACCAATGGTAGGAGAATCATAAACCAGCTGTGGATCATCACTTAATCAATTGCAAATCACCCTTCAGTTATCACTGAGTCTTTATCTAAAATACGATGTGTGATGATATTGTGCCTTTAAGAAGCATATTTGTATCATGAAGGGATTGTTTTATACTTCAGCACTGATTATTGTGCCAATTGTCTACAACTAGCAGCTCACATGCTGATAACGCAGAAGAATAATTATTGGGTGTGTTTGTTTTAATCTGAGTTAATGCAGTTTTATTATTTTTAGGATTCACTCCTGGGTTTCAGAGTAGAGTTTAATTAGATTGATTGACATGTACATACTGTGTGTTTTTGGGAGGACCTAGGCTGACAGAGAGACAAGCAGGCAGTTGCTGTTTGAATTTGAAAAGGAACAGCAGCTGTTTCTCTGTCTCGGGAAATTGAAGTTTGGGGCCTACTGGAAAATGGGTATCTCACTCCAGAGATGTGCAAAAGGCAAGAGATATTTTCTCCCTCTGGAGTTTTGCCATATAAAGACGGATCTTTCTCTAGAGCTCTGCTGTTTGAGAGGCAGAAGTCAGATATCTCTCTCTGTATCTATCCAAAAGTGCTAAAAGGGCTGGAAGATAAGCAACCCATGTAAGTTCGTATGTTTTTGCTAACTGATTCTGATGAGGCGTTTATATCAATGGGAAATGTGGTTTAAATTGGAACGAACAGATACAACTAGCAGTTAAGAATTATACCTTGTCATGCTTAAGTATTTCAATTGGTAAAAGTTATACTAATTCTTTTGTTATAGTTAAACTGTATAGTTAAGTAAAGTTTGTTTTAATAAAAACTTCTTAGTGGATCAAAAGAATCACATTTGAAGTGAAACGCCTTATGCTCACACTAATGACAAAATCAGAAATGCTTAGGGTCTAGTCTAAACCTTGGAGTCTAGTCTAACACCTTGAACTTTCTGATTTGGTCTCTAACATGAAACAAATTTGACTGACATTGCACCTATTCATAAACCAGGCATTTGAAGGAATATTTATACTGGTTTGCATGCAAAAAGAGGCAACTTTGCACAGCGGTTAGTGGCAGAGTTAGGGTTAGGGTTACTTTTACACGCTTACATCACTAATCAATGTTATTATGCAATATTGATGCAGATTCACAGGCATTTCTGTCTCTACATTCAACAACTCTCTTCGTCATACTGGGCTTTCATTCTGGACTGATAGTTTTCTAATGTCCACTCCTTGGCCATGATTTTACCAGCTCACCCTACCCATCGATGGGCAGAGTGAGCCAGTAAAATCACATGACAGCTGAGAAATCAGGATTGCAGCTTATTTTTCAACTCTCGTAATCTTACCAAAACTGAATTTATGGTGTGGTTACATCTCGCCCATTTCCAGCCTGGAGCCTATTGGGGTGGGGCCTGCAGGTGTCAGGGTGGCCCGAGTGGATGGGGGGGTGGGATGGGGGGGTGCTGTGTACTCTGCCTGTGATCGGTGGGGGAGCGGGCCTACCATACCTTCTGCCTGTGATCAGTGGGAGAGGAAGAGGGGCCCGCTGCCGCTTTGTTGTGACCGGTGGTCATGGAAAGAGAGGTGATCGATCTGGGCTGCAAGAGCTATGTTTTGAGGAGTTGTGGTCATCTGCAGGCCCCCACAATTGTGGAGGAGAAGAAGGCTGAATTGAGGTTGGCTGCAATAACAGAGGCCTGACAGCTCTTCCTTTTTCTGTCAGGCCAATACTGTTGAAATTGTATATGGTGTGGAAAAGCCTATGTTGGATTGGAGCAGGCATAGTAAGAAGTCTCACAACACTAGGTTAAAGTTCAACAGGTTTATTTGATAGAACCAGCTTTCAAAGCATTTCTCCTTCATCAGGTCATCTCAGGATTATGCCCTGTGCCACGTATTAGTGAGGCTAGTAATAAGAAGATAGTGCTGCTCAACATATGGCTAAACAGCTGGTGAAGGAGAGAAAGTTTCAGATATCTGGACCACTGGGGTCTCTTTCGGGACAGATGGGACCTGTACAAGAAGGATGGGTTGCATTTAAACTGGAGAGGCACAAATATTCTGGCCGGGAGGTTTGCTAGTGTCACACGGGAGGATTTAAACTAATTTGGCAAGGGGGTGGTACCCAAAGCAAAGGTGAATTAGCTGAAGGAGAATGAGAGAGTAGTGCCTGTAAGACTCAGAGAAACAGCAGGCAGGGTGGGATTGCTAATCAGAGAGGTCTAGTGGACTAAAGTACATTCGTTTCAATGTGAGTAGTGCAACAGGTAAGACAGATGAACTTAGAGTTTGGATTAGTATTAGAAACTACAAAGTAATTGTCATCATAGAGACTTGGTTAAGGGAAGGACAGGATTGGCAGCTTAATATTTCAGAATATAGATGTTTCAGGCATGATAGAGGGGGATGTAAAAGGGGTAGAGGAGTTGCACTACTGATTAAGGAGAATATCACAGCTCTGTTCCAGGAGGACACCTTGGGTGACTCATTCAACGAGGCAAAATGGATAGAGCTCAGGAATAGAAAGGGTGTAGTCACAATGTTGGGGGTGAACTCAATTGGTCCCGCAACTGCCAGGGGGGACTGAGGAACAGATGTGTAGATAGATTTTGGCAAGGTGTAAAAGTAACACGGTTGTTGTGGTGGTAAATTTTAATTTCCACTATATTGACTGGGATTCACTTAGAGCTAGGGACGTGGATGGGGCAGAGTTTGTAAGAAGCATCCAGGAGGGCTTCCTGAAACAGTATGTAGAGAGTCCTAGGGAATGGGTCATACTGAACCTGGTACTGGGGAATGAGCCAAGCCAGATGGTCGATGTTTTAGTAGGAGAGCACTTCAGGAGAAGTGACCACAATTCAGTAAGCTTTAAGGTACTGATGGATAAAAATAAGTTAAGGTGCTAAATTGAGGGAAGGCTAATTACAACAATGTTAGGCAGGAACTGAAGAATGTAGATTGAGGGCAGATGTTTGAGGGCAAATCAACATCTGGCATGTGGGAGGTTTTCAAGTGTAAGTTGATAGGGATGCAGGACTGGCACATTCCTGGGAGGATGAAGGATAAGTATGGCAAGTTTTGGGAACCTTGGATAACAAGAGATATTGTGGGTCTTGTCAAAGAAAAAAAGAAGCATTTGTCAAAGCTAGGAGGCTGGGAACACATGAAGCAAGTGTGGAATACAAGGAAAGTACAAAGAAACTTAATCAAGGAGTAAAAAGAGCTAAAAGGAGTCATGAAAAAGCATTGGCCAGAAGGATTAAGGAAAATCCCAAGGCTTTTTACACATATATAAAGAGCAAGAGGGTAGCCAGGAAGAGGGTTGGCCCACTGAAGGACAAGAGAAGGAATCCACGTGTGGAGCCAGAGGAAATGGGTGAGGTATTAAATAAATACTTTGCTTCAGTATTCACCAAAGAGAAGGATATGATGGATGATGATTCTGGGAAAAGATGTGTAGATAGTTTGAGTCATGTTGAGATCAAAAAGGAAGAGGTATTGGACTTATTGAGAAATGTGTTGTAGTTACAATAATACCTCTGAGACTGTTTGTTTGTGAGTCAAAACACAGTGGGTTTTATTTCAAAGCTCTGGTGTTTATTCAAGAGCTTTGGGAGAAGCAGGGACTACAATACTTCTCATAGAATACAAACACAAGTGGAAATTTATAAACTATGAGCTCTAGCATTAATCATGATTCAAAGTTCCAATTCTGGCCAGACCTTCGGGTCTTCCTTCCTTAGTCATGATTCAGCCCCAGATTTAATCAGGAATCACAGTGTAGCTGGCACCTACAGTCATGACACAGGCTTAATCTAGTCATGATTCAAAATTCTTCTGTAGCAGTACTGGCATCCATGTCTTTCAAGTTATTTGTGCAATCGCGGCTGTCCCAGCAGGACTCTGCTTGTTAAAAGCTGGTATCGCGATCTGCCATCAGCTGTCAAAAACCAGTATCGTAAACTACCATCTCTGTAACGATGTCCAACTAACACAAATAGGTAAGATTTGCAAAGTCTACAAAATAGCAGCCATATTAAACTATTTGTTTTTATAAAAATGAAAGTTAAAGCATGTAAGATATGAACAAATAACTTATATTACTGTCAGGAGCAGTATAAGCTTGAGAAGATCAGTCATGATGAAGGGTTATGTTTGTGACATATTCTAGGTACAAAATCCATTAACCCTTTCCCTAATTCAAACATCAAGGTAGACAAGTCTCCAGGGCTTGGTGGGATGTATCCAGAATACTGAGAGAGGCAAGAAAGGAAATTGCTGGGGTCTTGAGAGAAATCTTTGTATCCTCACTGGCTATAGAGGAAGTCCCAGAGGATTGGAGAATAGCTAATGTTGTTCCTTTGTTTAAAAACAGTAGCAAGAATAATCCAGGTAATTACAGGCCAGTGAGCCTTATATCAATGGTAGAGAAATTATTGGAGAGATTCTTCGAGAGGATTTATTCCCACTTGGAAATAAATGGACATATTAATGAGGGGCAACATGGTTTTCTAAAGGGGAAATCGTGTCTCACGAACTTGATTGAGTTTTTCGAGGAAATGACGAAGATGACTGATGAGGGTTGGGCAGTGGATGTAGTCTACATGGACTTCAGTAAGGCCTCTGACAAGGTCCG
Source organism: Sphyrna mokarran (assembly GCA_024679065.1). NCBI lineage: Eukaryota > Metazoa > Chordata > Chondrichthyes > Carcharhiniformes > Carcharhinidae > Sphyrna > Sphyrna mokarran. Next base: position 50,923,747 of record JAGIQG010000018.1, read on the forward strand.
TCATGGCAGACTGGTGCAAAAGTCGCATGGGATGAGGTGAGCTGGAAGATGGATACAAAACTGGCTTGGTCAAAGAAGATAGAGAGTAGTAATGGAAGAGTGCATTTCTGAATGGTGTGCTGTGACAAGTGATGTTCCTCAGATCCCAATGCTGGGATTTTTGCTGTTTGATAAATAAATAGATAAATGATTTGGAGGAAAATGTAACTGGATTGATTAGTAAGTTTGTGGACGACACAAAGGTTGGTTAATTTGCAGATAGCATTGAGGACCGTCAGAGGATACAGCAGTACATATATCAGTTGGAGACTTGGGCGGAGAGCTGGCAGATAAGTGTAATCCAGACAAATGTGAGATAATGCATTTTGGAAGGTCTAATACATGTAGGAAATATATAGTAAATGGCAGAATCCTTAGGACAATTGATAGGCAAAGAGACTTAAGTGTACAGGTACACAGGTCACTGAAAGTGGCAATGCAGGTGGATAAGGTACTCAAGAAGGCATACAGCATGCTTGACTTCATCGGCCGGGGTATTGAGTTTAAAAATTGGCAAGTCACGTTGACACTTTATAGAACCTTAGTGAGGCCACATTTGGAATATAGTGTTCAATTCTGGTCGCCACTCTACCAGAAGGTTGTGGAAACTTTGGAGAGGGTACAGAAAAGACTTACCAGGATGTTGCCTGGTATGGAGGGCATTAGCTATGAGGAGAGGTTGGAGAAACTTAGTTTGATCTCACTGGAACGACGGAGGTTGAGAGGAAACTTGATAGAAGTCTACAAGGTTATGAGAAGAATGGACAGAGTGGATAGTCAGAAGCTTTTTTCCAGGATGGAAGAGTCAATTACTAGGAGGCATAGGTTTAAGGTGCGAGGGGCAAAAAGAGATGTACAAGGCAGATTTTTTACACTGAGAGTGGTGGGTGCCTGGAACTTGGTGCCAGGGGAGGTAGTGGAAGCAGATATGGTAGTGACATTTAAGGGGCATTTTGAGATGGGTATAGACGAATATGGTCCCCAGAAGTATAGGGGGTTTTCGCTTAGTCAGGCAGCATGATTGGTGAAGGCGTGGAGGGCCGAAGGGCCTGCTCCTGTGCTGTAATTTTCTTTGCTCTTTGTTCTATCAGTTTCTGCTTGATGATTCTGTGTTAAAATGTTTCTTGAAGGCCACCTTGGATAACATTTACACGGAGATCAGAAGCTGAATGCCCATGACTGCTGAATTGTTCCCCAACAGGAAGGGAACACTTTTGCCTGGTGATTGTTGAGCGGTGTTCATTCATCCGTTGTCATAGCCAATGTACCATGCTTCGGAACATCCTTTCCTGCAACATATCAGGTAGACAATGTTGGCCAAGTCGCAAAAGTATGTACTGTGTACCTTGTGGATGATGATCTCACATGAGATAATAGTATCCATGTTGATGATCCAGCAAGTCTTGCAGAGGTTGCTATAGCAGGGTTGTGTGGCAACATGGTCACTATTCTCCTGAAGGCTGAATAGTTTGTTGCGTACAATGAGTTTTGAGGTTGTGTGGTTGTTTGAAGGCAAGTAATAGAGATATGGGGATGGCCTTAGTGAGATGTTCGTCTTCATTGAGGACATGTTGAACGCTTCAAAGTAGATGTTGAGGCACCTCCGCTCCAGGGAAGTACTAGATGATGAAGCGTACTCTGTCCACTGTGTTCAGAGTTTGTCTTCTGAGGAGATTAGTGCGGTTTGTCGCTCCAAGGTGGCCTTCATCTCACGTCAACGCAGAATCGCCAAGCAGAAACTGAGTGCCAAGTTCTGAGGACGGCCTCAACCAGGATCTTGTGTTTATGCCACGCTACCTGTAATCATTTGGCCTGGGCTTGCAAAATCCTACTAACTGTCCTGGCTTGAGACAATTCACACCTCTTTAATGTGTGCTTAACCTCTCTCCACTTACATTGTCTGCACCTGTAAAGACTTGGTTACCTATTAAGACTCACATTCCAACCGTTATCTTGTAATTGAGTCTATGTCTATATATGCCTTGTTTGTGAAACCCAATCTCAACTCACCTGATGAAGGGGCAGTGCTCCAAAAGCTTGTGCTCCCAAATAAACCTATTGGACTTTAACCTGGTGTTATGAGAATTGTACATGTGCAGTCACAGATGTCTGCATATGCACAATAGCTCCCTCTGCTGGTTGATCAATCTGGCTGGTGAGTTAAGTCCTGTCCACTGCCATGAGTGGCTAGAAACAATCTAACTCATTTTTTTTCAAGCACTATGTGCATAAGATTGGGAGTAAAATCCTGCCCAAAAAATCGATCTGCAAGTCTCCATTTTCATGCCGGCTGAACACCTAGAATATTTCTCGTAAAATTCTGCCCCCTATGTAGGAACTAGATTATCACACTTTATAAATCACTATGTTTTTGTTTATCTAACTTAAAATAATTCATGATTATAATTAGTTTTAATAATTATAAGACATGATTCATCCCATTTACATGAAAATTTGGCACATTACAGCAAAGTGGTTTAGATAAAGATTCAGTAGAAACTATATGATACTTCTGTACTGATCAGGTGTTGTTACAAAACTGATTTATGATACTTCTGTCACTGGAATCGTATATATACTTGAAAAAAAATTGCTGGGTTATAGGGAGAAGAACAGGGGAATAGGACTGATTGGATAGGTCTTTCAAAGAACTGGTCTAGGAACCGCAGGCCAATATATTTTCTTCTACGCTGTGTGATTCAATGGGAAGAGTTCTCCAATCTCCCAGCCAAGTGTTTCTCGGCAGCGGGAGGTGATGTGCTATTCATTGGTGGAGGGATTCTCTGGTCCCACCGCCATCAATGCAATTTCCTGTCGATGTCACCTCATGCGCTGCGAAACCCACAGGAGGAAGTGTGCTGCCAGCAGGACAAGAGAATCCCACTCATGTGAATGGACAATGAATTCCTCCCTATGATTGTATTTTCTTAAGGATGACAGCTATGTGTTGCCTGCGAAACAGAAGTAATTATATGATGCTAGTAGTGTGGATAACACTCAAAAACATAATTTACTTGTTTCACTGTCACAAAATAGCCGTGGATTTATAATACAAAATACAATTCATCCCAGTGTAAAGCATGTAACGTGAAGCAGTTACCGTTTTTTCTTCATTTCAAAATGTCATCAATATGATTCAACAACAATAATATCACTCTTAAAGTTGATCACATTGAATTGGCAGGAGACATGGCAATTATTAATATAACAAATATAATTAACAGTTGACTAGGCTGAATTAATGTATAGTACACATTGGTGATAATTGCTGCAGCACTCTGGGTTAATGAGTCTAAGTTAATTCTACTCCCCCGTGTTAACAGACTCAGTCACCATTTCAAGCCAATTTGATTTCCAACAATTTTCACATTTTAAAATCCAATATTGAAAAAGAGATTTTTTTTTAAAGAAAGCATTACTCATAATTTTTATAAAAAATGTTTCTATGGTGAACATTAAGGAAGAACCCAGCACATTCCTACGCCCTGCTATTGAGGAGGGAGTTCAGTGTCGGGGTCTAATTACTGAGCTCTGAACTCAGACAGAATTCAAATTAATCAATCTGCTCCCAGATAAGTAGATGAGATTTTGTAGCTTCTTTTGGACACTTAGGCCTGAATTTTACTGAATATTGCATTTGAACATCAATGTTAGGGTAATAAAGGAGATAGTGGTGTTGTGATAATGTCACTGGCCTAACAATCCAGGAATCTTGGCTAATGCTCAGGACATGGCTTCAAATCCCACCATTACAACTTAATAGAAGGAAAAAATATGAAGCTGAAAGCTAATCTCAGTAATGTGATCAAGAAACTATCATCGATTATCATAAAAACTCATTTGATTCACTAAAGTCATTTAGAGAAGGGAATCTGCGATATCCTTATTCAGTCTCACCTACAGTGACTTTAAACTCACAGTTAAGTAGCTGACTCTTAATTGTCCTGTGAAATGGCCTATTAGTTCAAAAGCAATTAGAGACGGGTAACAAATGCTGGCCCGTGATGCCCATATCTCATCAAAGAATTTTTAAAAAATAGATCCAAGCTCAATTTTGCCAGTAGTGGAATGGTCTTGGCAATTTTACAATAGATGGCCTCTGACATTGTTCGCGCAGTAGTCATGATGTAGAGATGCCGGCGTTGAACTGGGCTAAACACAGTAAGAAGTCTGACAACATCAGTTTTAAATCCAACCAATTTATTTGATAGTAAACTCGCAAGCTTTCGACTCCAGGGCCTTCTTCAGGCGAATGAGGTGGTCTGGTCTCCAATAGCACACGTACCAGCACAGACTGTTTACAGATTACTGATTAGAATGTGAATCTTTACACCTAACCTGCTATTCAAGTCTTAAAGTGGCTAACAATGTGAGTGGAAGGAGCACTGAGCACAGGTTAAAGAGGTATTGTCTCCAGTCAGCACAGTAAGTGAGGTTTTTTGCTAACCCAGGCAAGTCATGGGGGTTACAGATAGTGTGACATGAAGCCAAGATCCCTGTTAAGACCGTGCTCATGTGTGCAGAACTTGGCTATCAGTCTCTGCTCAGCGGCTCTGCGCTGTCGTGTGTCACCCTCATGCCCTTGAAGAACGTTTACCCGAAGGTCAGAGGCCGAATGCCCGTGACCGCTGAAGTGTTTGCCAACAGGAAGGGAACAGTTTTGCCTGGTGATTGTCAAGCGATGTTTATTCATCTGCTGTCGTAGTGTCTGCATGGTCTCCCCAATGTACATTGCAAGAAAGGATGTCCCGAAGCATGGTACAGTCACTGAGCAGAGACTGATAGCCAAGTTCCGCACACATGAGCACGGTCTTAACAGGGAGCAAACAGTCTGTTTGTGCTGATATGTGTGCTATTGGAGACCAGAACACCTCATTCACCTGACAAAGAGCACAGCCTCGAAAGCTTGTGAGTTTACTGTCAAATAAATCATTTGGACTTAAACCTGGTATTGTCAGACATAGAACATAGAACATAGAACATTACAGCGCAGAACAGGCCCTTCGGCCTTCGATGTTGTGCCGACCATTATAAAAAGCAATGACACTCCAAACTAAACCATTCCCTTCTCTTCCATAAACTTATCAACTAACCTCTTAAACGCCACCAAACTTGGCGCATCTACAACTGCCGCAGGCAGGGCATTCCACTCCCTAACCACCCTTTGGGTAAAGAACCTACCTCTGATATCCGTCCTATAACTATCACCCCTTAATTTAAAGCTGTGTCCCCTCGTGCTAGCTTTCTCCATCCTAGGAAAAAGGCTATCACTGTCCACCCTATCTAAACCTCTAATCATCTTATATGTTTCGATAAGGTCTCCTCTTAGCCGCCTCCTTTCTAACGAAAACAACCTCAAATCCCTCAGCCTCTCTTCATAAGACCTGCCCTCCATACCAGGCAACATCCTGGTAAACCTCCTCTGTACCCTTCTTACATTGTTCGCCCAATTAGAGGGCCAGCACCAGAACTGCAGAAATGTGGTTACTAATCAGACATAATAAGAAGACTCACACCAGGTTAAAGTCCAACAGGTTTATTTGGTAGCACGAGCTTTTGGAGTGTTGTTCCTTCATCAGGTGATCTTTTTTATTCACCTGATAAAGGAGCAGTGCTCCGAAAGCTTGAGCTACCAAATAAGTCTGTTGGACTTTAATCTGATGTTGTGAGACTTCTTACTGTGCCTGCCAAGTTCAAAGCCGGCATCTCTACATCATGACTAATTAGACAAGTAGAATACCTCAGCAGCTGGGCCAGATAAATCTAAAAAGAATAAAAAATACAGGGGCTCGAGAGTTGTGGGAAGCCCCTCTGGCAATTTCACTGGGGCTGCGTTAGGTGAAGGGGTAGCTGCCTTCCCTCCTTGGGAACGCTCATCAGGCCTCTAGCTCTGATGGCCTCCCAACTCCCATGCCTCCATTTAGCTGCTGGCCTCTCCACAGATGCACGATCACCCCCATTGCCAGCCCCTAAAGTTATCCCTAATTGGAACTTGCAACTTGTCCTACCACTGAGAAAATACCCACTTAAGAGAGCCAAGTCTCACCTCTGAGCTGGCTCCCTGGCCCGGTAAAATTCTACTCTTAGTGATTGCACAGGAGTGAAAAAGAGGTGAGACAATAATTTATCTCAGTTCAGCTTTTCCTCTAGTTGTTTTTGTTTTCCTGATTTGTATATCCCTCCTCAATAAACAATGATTCAGACATTTTTTTTCCAGGTGAGAAATAATGGGAGAAAAATAAACTAAATAAAAACTTGCTCCTGCTGTTTGATGTTCTCTAACATACTTGTCCCTGATTTTCTTCTTCCACATCTCCATACATGATTATTGCTATATTGACTCACTGAATCTGGCATCTCACTAAATTAGCTGAATTTGGATGGTGTGAATCAAGCCTACGTCATAACTGTTCTCACCTATTGGAATACAATTGTTGCCATGCTTGAGAATGTAATTTCAGTAGCTAACACTGAGCTCAGATGACTACAAACTTTAGGGGTGAATTTCATCTTTAACTCAAAATGGGCATGGACATACAGTCATGTTGCCTGCCCATTGCTATTGGCATGAAGCTCCAGTTATTTGAGGCCTTGACTGTTTACACGAGTTTAAGAAATTGACTAACTGAATAAACCAATCACTGAGAAAGAGCAGCTCTTGACATAGGATCACAGAGCCAATTACGTTCAATAATAGGCTGCCTATGTAACATCAGAGCCCCAATTCTTGGGAATAGAAAATGACTGATGCGCCTGATCTCCAGTTACCAGAGATCCTATTAATATATAGGAAAATTAATAGGAATTTAGTAGTTGTTGCCTGAGGGAGATGCTATATGCAGGCTGGCAGAGGACTAAAATTTGTGTCCCATTAAAAAATAATTTCCAGGGCAGTTTTATGTGCTGCCTCTAGCAGTCTCTTAAAGCAACACAGATTAGATATCTAATCTCTGGTACAAATGTCTGGAGCCCACATGGTGCCTATTTGTTCCTCTTACCTATGCTTTTGAATTCCTGGCTTCAAACTTTTCAGACAAAAAATGGACATTTTATGGTTGCAAATTGCCTCCAGGATAACCAAAGGAACTTTTAAATTATCAATGGGAGCCTTGTGGAATTCACAAATTCTTTTTGGGGTGACCACTTGATAGCAATCAACAACATTAGCTGATCATCTTTTCTGCCACTCTTTAGATAAAGATAACTAACCATTAACATTCAGCCTCCCATCATACGGAAGTGTGCCACTTTCAACCTTCTCTCTCTTCAAGGTCTCATCAACAACGAGGTTCGCTTGTATATACTGAAAATTCTAAAGATTGCCATCTGGACTAGGCCAGGGATCAAGGTCCTTTCTTTTGGTAACGCGCCACACCATTAATACTGGAAAAGATTAGTGGGCGTTAGTGTAACTGCGATAAATATTGCTGCATAAATTATTCCTCTCTTCACTCCTGCTAACATAAAAATAGCCAATGAGTAAGTAGGTTGTTTGGCACCTCTTACTAATCCTAATAACTGACATGCAAGCAGTAATCAAAACTGGAGGTTTGAAAATTCTCATGGAAGCAAAACAATGAGGAAAGCATCATTTAGAGATCATGTTGTTTCAGTCTGAGTGGTGGATGCCATGCTGCACTGACAATGAGCCACCTTTGGTTCTGCCGGCAATATTACCATAAAGCTCACTCACTTTATTCCTTGAAAGAGGTCATCGAGAGAATCAATGTAATGTCCCCAATCACACTAACACCCAAGGATTTGGCAAGACTAAATGATTCAAGTGGGGGAATAAAATGCTCTGCATCACATTACATAATAGAGGGAGATATCTCATTTATGATCAGTCAATAGAATTAGGAGTATCCTGTTGCTATAGCCACAGCTGGCAAATATGATGTGTTTAAAGGGGAGAAAAGCAAGAGAGTGAAGCTACTGTACCAGCATACATAAGAGTTTGTAATTTTAAATGGATGAACATGTACCAAGGGAACTTTCCGCATAAACAATCTAAGGATTTCTTGAATATTTTGGAAGATTTTGTAATTAGAACGTTCTGAAAGGGTATACCTGCATGTTGATAGAGAACTCTAACTATTAAAATTAAACCTTTGGAGATGTTGCAAGATCTGAATACTACATACGTAACTAAATATATGCAAAACTTAATGGGGCAAATTTTCTTATTCTGCCCGCCACGGGAATCATAGCGGGCGAGTGGCAGACATAGAAAGGTTGGTTGACCTCAGGCGGGAGTTTTCAGTTTCAGGGAGAGGATGGCTGGAAAATCCCACCTAGCGTGTGGAAGACTTGTTTGCATTTGAAATTTGTATATACCTAATGGGGTTGGTTAACTCAGTTAGTGGCATATAGTTCAGAATAGCACCAATCGCACAGGTTTGATTTCTGTCCCAGCTGAAGTAGATTTAAGATCTGTCCCCTTGTCCTGCCCCTGAGAGTGAAAGGCAATATCAAACCATTGTTAACAAAAACTGGCCCAAAAAATGGCTCAGGATGAAGCATCAACAGACAATGTGTCAAGAACTTGGCTTTGAGCAGAGTACACATGACATGATATAAACCAGCATCATTTCAGACACTACAGCATGATTAAAGTATACATGTTTTTCCTATTATCCGACCTGTTGAGGACTATGGTAATGCACCGTGCCAAGGTATAAATAAAAATGTGTGGGGATTACAAAAATAAGAGCTGGCCTCTAAATTGGTTGTTACTTTGATAATTGTATACAAATGTACTCACCTGCTGAGAATTCCGAGTTTACCAAAGAAAATTGTCCACAAATGCATCTCAAATAAGACATCATCCACTATATCCATTTCTGATTAAAATAAATTATTTCCTCCCACCCCCTCCCATTTTCATGAAGAACAAGACCATTAAAATGTTAATGTTCAAAACTTGATATAGAGACCAAACAATTGCAGATGTCAATTTGTTGGTAATATGGAAAAAACATTCTAGAGTCTGGAGATGAAAGCCATGTTAAGATGCTTTTAGCATATCTCTGCTAATAGGTTTTGAGCAGGAAATAACTTTGAAGTGACAGTCATAAAATTATCAAGGGCTCTCCTATAGCAGTGTATTCAAGACGCTTTAGAAAGAAAAGCGTATCACTGTTGTGGTATGTGATTGGCTCACAAAGGCACCACTTACCCAATTTCCCATTCCCTCACAGACTCTCTTAAAATACTACTCTTATGTTGCTAGAAAAGACAAATGTGGGATGGACAATGTGATTCAAGCAGCTGTTCCTGGGATTTTATGGATTTAAATGTTGTTACTTGCAATATGTTCTTGTGTTCTTATTGTAAAACATGCATTTATACAGCACCTTTCATAATCTCAGGATGTCATAAAGTGTGTTAGTCAGGACTTACTTTTGGAACACAGTAGCTGTTTTAATGTAGGAAACGTAGCAGACAGATTTTCTGGCAGCGTTCGCCTTGAAACCAGAAAATTCCATCCTAGACCAATAGAACTTTTTATGGTTTGTGTCCTGCCTGCTACAATTCCCCTGATGGGCGGGATGGGACAATTCTGCCCTCGATTTCTGTGATGTTGATTGAGGGGTAAATATTAGCCAAGACACTTGTTCTCCTGCTCTTTTTTGAAATAATATCATGGGATCTTCACCTGAAATGGCAGGTAGAGACTTCAGTTTAATATCTCATCTGAAAGATAGCACCTCTGACAGTGCAACTCCTACAGTTTTTTAGTTTGCTCAGTCATAGAATTATAGATTCCCTATGGTGCAGAAGAGGCCATTTGGCTCATCCAGTCTCCATTGACTCTTTGACAGAGTATCCTACCCAAATCATCTCCCTTTGCCCTATCCCTATAACCTCTTACATTTACCATCCATCTAACCTACACATCTTGGGACAGTAATGGAGAATTTAGCATGGCCTTTCCACATAACCTGCACATCCTTTGGACTGTGGGAGGAAACTAGAGCACCTGAAGGAAACCCACACAGACATAGGGAAAACTTGCAAGCCCACACAGACACCCAAGGACAGAATCGAACACAGGACTTTGGCAGTCTAAGGAAGCAGTGCTAATCACTGTGCCACCCTAAAGGAATAAAGTATCCAATAGAAATTTAGATTGTTGCTAAATTAGTTAAAATTTGGCATTGTTATTCCTGTCACATCTCTGTTTGTTTGATTGACATCTTGGAATGGATGCAATTGGTTGAATTGATCATTCCAGAAAATCTGTGCAACACAAAGAATTTATATATTCTAATCAAGTATCCCTAATTAAAGAGGCTTTCTAAAAATGCAGTGAATTGGACTGATCCATGCATGATAGTGATAGGAAAATATGTAGCTTTAAGTTTAATTTCTATTTGTATGTTAAGAAAGTTGAAACAGAGTTTTGGTTTCATTAAAGATTTTTGTGAGCTTGGTGCCAAGTAGTCTGACAGGCCTCCATGCAACAAGGTCAGATTTTCTGGATTTGTTTGTATACATGCATTTTAAATTAGTTTCACAATCTATGAAGTGAAGAATTGGGTTACAGAGGTTTTGTATTTGTTTAGTGATTTTGGGACAAAAACATCAAGCAGAAAAGCCCATATTGATGCCTAACGACAGGAGTCAGTGATACACAGAGACATAGGGAAAGACAGAAAAGTAGTTCAAAGTGTGTGTGAGACAGAGAGTGAAGACAAGAGTTCTAAATTCTCTGATAAACACTTGCAAGACTGCTAAGGGACTGAGTTTAGGTAACTTGTGTCTGCTCTGCAGTTGAAGTAATAGTGAGTTTATAGTTCAGATTTGAACTAGGTTTGTTTCAGGGACAGATATTAGCTGGGGAAAAACATGTAATGAAGTTCAGAAATCTGCTGGAAGAAAACTGTTTGCAACTAGAATAATTCACGGAAGAAGCCTTGGTGTTAAGACATGGAAATCTTCATTGATATTTTGTATTTGTGATGAGTAGGGTAAAAGGTTAGGTGGATTGTCACTAGCTGTGTCCTAAAAGCTGTGGCCTAGGGGAATTAGCAAGGTAAATACATGGCATTACAGGAATAAGACCTGGGGGGGATGCTCTGTCAAAGAATCAGTTTAGAATCAATGGGCTGAATGGCTTCCTTCTGCATTGTACAGATTCTACATATAGCGTTAATTTGTATCATTTTCTGGTGTTTATACTGAGACCTTTTCATTTTTTTTTGCCGGGTATAACATAGTACATCTTCCTTGTTTAATACATGTTTTGTTCTTAACGTAAAATGTTTATCAGTGAATTCCTACGAGTTTGTTCATTAACTTTTCTCCACATTTTCTAAACAAAACAAAGTTAGAATCCATCAAGCCAGGTTTGACTTTGGGATCTGACATGTCTGGTATTAATATTAGCTGGGATTGTAACAATAGTGAAATGATATGCATACTAGCAATTGAAACAGAACATGTCTTTTTTCAAATAATGGCATCTAAACTTTTTTTCCTTTCTCCTCTCTTTCCTGAATATTCTCTCCATTAATCTTCTGCTATTATCCAATATGTCCATTTTATTACTCTCAATTAGCCAAATCATCTGATGCCAACAATTGCAAATGTTGAGATATCCACCACTGTTTCATTTTAGGACCCATCAGATCCAATTACTTGGGGTAATTATCTGGGAAGATTAAACTTTCGATGCGCAAATCTGCACTGCCTGGGACTCTTCACAACTGTCACTTGGCTCAGCTTTAGAGACTTGGACTAGGTATATGCAACTTACCCTGACATTCATTTTAGAATTTTTACATCTTATAATCTCTGGTTTAATAAATGTGTAACTCACCAACCTCCACACATAACCATGCCCCACTCCTCACACTATGACTATCTCCCCCCAACTCAGCTACCCATCCCACAAATCTGGTTACTCCCCCTCCAAATATCCACAACCCAATCAATTATCCACCCCCTTGATCCAACTACTCACGCTCCAGGATTATCCATCTTCCTGACCCAACTAGCCAACCTGACTTCCAACTGTCCCAAACACCCTCGCTCCCTCACAACACCCTTGCTCACTCACATATCGACCTAATCATTCACTTGCTTTTCATCCTCTAACTCATCCACCCACATATCCTCCAACTCATCCACCCACACATCTACCTAATCATTCAGTCACTTTTCATTCATCTGTTATATACATATTGAGACTAATAACAAACTATGAAGTCAGTGATAGTAACCAACTGGGACAGCTTATTAGCACACGTCTTAATCCTAGCAGTTAGCACAAGACTGACCAGGCAAGCTTCACCCAGGGTCAGGTCTGAGTCCAGGTTCACCTGACCCATTATCTTAAAAGGACACCTCCAACATATATAAAATTCCTCACAGTTTACTTCAAAACTCCTTTAAAGCATATATACATTATTAACGTAATTATGTAAATACACAATTCAACTACATACAAAAACATGAACATGAACATCAACCATGAATACTAATATCAATGTCCAATAAACATCTACATAGACATAATCAGTCAATCTGGAGGAAGATGTACCTGGACGACAGTTTTGTTGTCACCTCATGCCTCTTGAGTGTGCTTCCCTGCATTTCCAGAACTTCTTGACCTTCCTCTCTATCCTGGTTATGTCATCAGTAGCTTCTGTCAATGTTAGAACTCTCTCAGTTTCAGGAATACAAGACGCAGTCGGTTCTTCAGGTGCTCATTGCAACAATTCCGTGTCAAGGAGACTTACCTGCTTTGATATGGAGCAGCCACTAGCTGACCCATGTGTCTTCTCTGACCCACTCATGCTAGATCTGAACAGTGCATGACATTGGTCCTAACTGGGACACCATTGTTGCAGGAACCCATTTAGCCCTTACTATTTTATCAGGCCTTCTAAAACAAGCTAACAACTCATCAAGTAACTCTATACTTGCCTCTGCGGACAACAATTCCATAATTGCTACTTCTAGCTATTTCAAATGGGTTTCGACTGCTATCAAAAGCATTTTCGCTATCATGGACCCACAAACTCTGTATGAATCTTTTGCCTAGGAGCCTCAAGCCATTCCCAGGGTAGAGAGATGGCAATGTCGGTACTTCCTGCATCACTTCACAGGATTCACAAGCACCTGCCTCCTTTCTTATCTGGGAGTCAATGCCTGGCCATTAAAATGAGCTCTTGGCAACTTCTTTAATCCGCACCACATCCGGTGCCTTTGGTGCAACTGATTTAGCATTTTCCTATGTAACATAGGAGGAATGACCGCTCTCATACCCCACAAAATATCCTGCTTCTGATGACTCTTACCTCCTTGACAGGTAGGGACAAATAATCAGGCTGATTCCGAGTCTTTCATAAAACTAAATCCATGCTTGACTTAAGACTGGGTCGTTTCTTGTATCATTTTGAACCTGTGTCACTGATACACGTTCATTATCATCTAGGTGAAAATATATAATTTTAAAATGCCAATCCATTCCTGCAGGGAGAGGCAACCTTGAAAGTGCATCAGTATTACAATGCTGTTCCAGATTGTCTATATGTCATCTCGTAGGAGTACGCTGCCAAACGTAGTGTCCATCATTATAATCATGCTGCTGCCATTGATGATATTTCTGTGTATGGCTCGAAGATGTTAGTCAGGTTAATGTGATCAGTTGGTTAACAGCACAAAATGCAGGCCATATAGAAAATGGGAGAATTTTTTCACCACAAATGTGAAATTTAACCCCTTCTTCTCAACATAGACGTATCTTTCCTCTGTTTTTGGCAATAACTTGATGCAAAGGTGAGGGGCCTTTCTTCTCCATTAGCCAGTATATGTGATAATACATCGCCAATCTCATAAGGAGAGGCATTACAGGCTAATTGAAATGGCAACTTCAGATCAAAGTGTAACAACACTTCCGATCTTTGTAAGGGATGTTTTACCTCCTAGTAAGCCTCTTTATACTCCTGAGTCCATTTCCATGGTCAACCTTTACACAGCAGATGGTATAAAACTTTCAAAACTGTGACCAAATCTGGCACAAATTTGCCATTATAACTCATCAATCCCAGGAATGAACATAACTACAATATATTCTCTGGTCTAGGAACTTCCATGATGGCCTCCGTTTGCTTGGATGCCTTGTGTCGTCCCTCATTATCAATGACGTGGCCCAGATATTCAAACGAATCTTTAAAGAATGTGCATATCTCTTTCTTTACCTGTATGTTCTTGCCACATCCTGAGGGTCTCTTCAAGATTCTTTAAATGTTCCTTCTCAACACCATCACCAAAATGACATCCAGGTATCATTGGACCCCAGATAACCCACTTAGAATTTGGTCCATTGCCCTTTGGAAGAAGTGCCAACACTACACCAAAAGGAAGATGTTTATAATGGAAAAGCCTCTGATGAATTATAATTGTCAGAGGTCGTTGGGACTTTTCTACCACACCCATTTGAAAATAAGCTTAAGATAAGTCCATCTTTGAAAATTTCTTCCCTCCTGTCAATTCATTAAATAAGTCCTCAATCAGAGAAAGTGGGTACTAGTCTGCACACAATGCTGGGTTTATAGTTACTTTAAGATGGAGACAGTCTGCCAGATCTGCCAAGGAAGCAGAAGAACCCAGATTGACTGAGCACCACTTGCTCTCACAGGCAGGCGAGGTGATTTTTGAAGGCTTCAATGGCAATGCTTTCAACTTGTCTGTGTATACTGAGTTCAGATTAGTGAAAATATTGCCCACTTATCAGCTCCCATTTTGATTACGTTCCTTCCACCTTTGGAAGAACACAGAATCTATCCACTACTTCTCCAACTGATAAAATATTCAACTGAAATTCAGTCGATTTGGGTTCTTGTGTCTTGTTGGCAGATTCCGCAGACTATGTGTCTCCTTCTTATCTGCCGACATGTATCTTGTTCCTAGTCTTCAGCTTTATCTCTCTCCTATTCCCCTTTTCCTCTTTTAATTGTGCCCCACAATCCCAGGCAATGTGCCCCACTCGCTTAGACCAGCAGCATTGGTCTTTACAAATTCAGCACATGGATTCTTTGTGGCCGGACTTGCCATGACAGCAGCAATCAATAGTTGAAACCACATTCTGCAGATCTTTGGCTACTTTGTGTACTTAGGCACTGACACCCGACTGTGTTGCCTCTTTTGCAGCCAGTACCATGGTAGTAGCTATTGCAAAAGCCACTTTAAAGTCTAGACTTTTTTGTGAATAGTTTCCATAGTATTGCTTCGTTGTGAAGCCCATACATCAAACAATCCCTCAAAGTATCCTGTAGGAAAGCACCAAATTGACTGTGTTTAGCTTGTCTCTTCAACAGTCACAAATTGCACCATGGATTCACTTTCCAATTGCATTCTCTTATAAAACAGGAACTGTTCTACTATCATAAGTGGCTTGAGGCATAGCGATTCCTTAGTGCTTCACACAGCTATGCTAGGGTATGTTCTACGTGTTTCTACGGTTGTATGAGGTTTCTGAACATCATGAATGTTTTAGTCCCTATAGTGCTTAAGAACAGTGCTACTACTAATTCATTCTCTATCTTATTTATCTTTAAATAAAGAGTTGAAACACTTCTTTATAGCATCCAGCTCTCCATATCTTCATTGAAAGACCCCATTACCCTGAATTGGCCCATGATTTCCTAGTTCTTTTGCAAGAAGTTTTTTCTGCCTTTATGTTCTGTAATTCCTTTTCCTGCACTTTTGCCACTTTTTGCACACTTCTCGCTGCTAATCCTTCACCAATTGCACTCTCCTACTCTTCCCATTGGTTGCTGTTTGAGTCCCTCCATGACCTCTTTCTTCCTGATGGCCTCAATGTTCCCGGTGGAGAGATCCTTCTCCTGTACTTGGCCTCTGAATATATCCCAAGTCCTGTCACAACCTTCAGCTTCCCAGTGAGTACCTTTGCTACATCAAATGCAGTTCAAGTCCCCTCACAATTCTCCTATTGATGCATAAGCCTGTTCCCTTGAAGCTACCCCAGTAGGGGCGAGTGACTGCCTTTGCAAAGTCTGCACATTTTGATTTATTATTGTCACATGTATTAACATACAATGAAAAGTATTGTTTCTTACACGCTATACAGACAAACCTACCATTCATAATGAAGGAAATGAGAGAGTGCAGAATGTAGTGTTACAGTCATAACTAGGAAGTAGGGAAAGATCAACTTAATGCAAGGTAAGTCTATTCAAAAGTCTGATAGCAGCAAGGAAGAAGCTGTTCTTGAGTCAGTTGGTACATGACCTCAGACTTTTATATTTTTATCCCGAAGGAAGAAGGTGAAAGAGAGAATGTCACAGGTGCGTGGGGTCCTTAATTATGCTGCTGCTTTGCTGAAGCACAGGAAGTGCAGACAGAATCAATGGATGGAAGGCTGGTTTTCATAATGGATTGGGCTAAATTCATGATGTTTTGTAGTTCCTTGCGGTCTTGGGCAGAGCAGGAGTCACACTAAGCTGTAATACCACCAGAAACAATGCTTTCCATGGTGTATCTGTAAAAGTTGGTGAGAGTTGTAGTTGACATGCCAAATTTCCTGAGTCTTCTGAGAAAGTAGAGCCATTGGTGGGCTTTCTTAACTACAATGTTGGCATAGGAGGACCAGGACAGGTTGTTAGTGACCTGGACACCTAAAAACCTGAAGCTCGCAACCCTTTCTACTTCATCCCCATTCATGTAGACAAAGGCATGTTCTCCTTTAAGCTTCCTGAAGTTGATGACAATCTCCTTCGTTTTGTTGACATTGAGAGAGAGGTTATTGTTGCTGCACGAGTTACCAGATTCTCTATCTCATTCCGGTACTCTCCCCATGTCTCATTCCCCTTGTGTCTGTGGCGTTTCCTCCTGGTGCTCCAGTTTCCTTCCACAATCCGAAACGTGCTGGATAATTGCATTGGCCATGTTAAATTTGCCCTCAGTGTACTCGAGCAGGTGCTGGAGCATGGCAACTAGAGGATTTTCACAGTAACTACATTGTAGTATTCATGTAAGCCTACTTAGAACATAGAACACTTGTGACTAAGAAATAAATTTAACAATTCCTGCCATTTTTAGAATCCAGGAAGCCCAACGTCCTCTCTCTCCTGAAAATTGGTGGTGAATTGCAGTCTGTGGGTCATGACTCCACCCCATTGCTAGTTGTTATATATGTGGTCTGCTATTGAGACTAATAATAGCAGAAAGTCAGTGGTAGGACCACGAAGTCAATGGTAATAATTCACTAGAATACTTTATTAACACATCTTAATCCTAGCAGTCAACACAAAACTAACCAAGCAAACTCCACCCAAGGTTGAATCTTTGATCACTTGACCCATTCTCTTAAATGGGCATGACCCAAAAAATACATAACACCACTCATCCGCACATCCTCCTACTCACCCTCTCACTTACCCACCACTTTCTAATTGACCTAACCATTAACCCACTCACTCACTCACTAAATCCATTGAAAGCATTTTTGAGAGCTTTTAGCATTTACTTGATTAATGGGCGTGTCCTCTGTGCTCCTGTTCTTTGCCATCTGTTTCATAGTGGCAAAGTGTCACAGTGGTTAGCATTGCTGCCTCATAGCACCAGGGGCCTGGATTCAATTCCAGCCTCGGGCCACTGTCTATGTGAAGTTTGCTCGTTCCTCCCATTTCTGCATGGGTTTCCTCCAAGTGCTCCGACTTCCTCACACAGTACAAAGATGTTGATTGGCCATACTAAATTGTCAGTTAGTGTCAGGGGGATGAACAGGGTAAATGCATGGGGTGACAGGATAGGGCCTGGGTGGGATTGTGGTCAGGTAGACTTGATGGGCCGAATGGCCTGCTTCTGCATTGTTGGGATTCTATGGAGTCAATGGAAAAATTACTGTTGTAGCTGGACCAGGAAGTCCTGGTTCCAAGGATGCAAAAAGGTCAGGACTCAGCAATCTCTGCAGTGAACAATTGTTCAATTATCACTGTTTGGAGAGTCCGGACCACATTTTCCAGCTGTGTATTTTATTATTTTGCCTGTTAGAACATTTTGGGAGCTCCTGAGGTGGTAAAGGCTCCATGCAAATGCAAGTTCTTTATTTAATTTCTTTCTTTCATTGCATAGTTTGCACTGCACCACTTCATGAGTCTCAGCTCAATATCCCTTGATACACCAATGCAAAAATCTATTAATCTCAATTTTGAAATCTCCAATGCACCGGATATGCACAGTCATTTGTATGAGAAAATTCAAGATATTTAATACCTTTGGATTGACCAGGGAGGTCAAAAGTTCGACAACTGGAGGTGCTGTATTTAACTATTACGGAGAGCGGAGGACAAAATCATCAGGGTGCCTGCTGCCTGATCAGTGTATCGTGAACGTTTTTGGAAGTGCGTGGATGTGAGACAAGGACAGAATAATGCTCAGCTGTAATCACCACAGCCAACTAACATGTCAACATTCATTGTTAAGCTTGTACATAAACAATCACCTGAGCGAGGTGCTGGAGCACTGATGACACTTATGTAACCATACCCCAGCATGAGTCATTGTCTTCAGAAGAGAAGTAGTAAAATTAGGACAAAAGGCGTAATGTTTCTATTAGGTTGCTGCAATGAAATAAAAAAAATTCAGATTTTTAAAAATTTGCAACAGATTTAACTCCAAGCTCATTGCAATGTCCTGGTAACTGACAGAAGCCTGTCCATTAAAATAATCTTTAATTAAAATAAACAAGTGTTATTGAATTTACAAAATGAACAGTGTTAAGAGTCAGATCAAATTTTAACTGCTTTTCTTTATACTGGAATTCTATTGTTTTCAAAAATGCCTCCTGACGAGCTTTTAAAAATCCTGCATAACATTTCTCACAAGCTGTCCTCACTCCTTCTCCCTCATCCTCCAGCACAACTCTCATCAAGTCATGGGACCATATATTCTTTCATCTTTAAGCTCACAGTTTAACAATGTCAAGGCACTGTGATATTTTACCAGCATTGCTGCTGCAGAACAAGCTAGAATTAGAAACATTTTTGTTGATAATTTGGAGAAATCTATAAATTGAAACATTGAATTAACATGGAGTCATTAATTTTGATATAGGTTCGAGTTACTGAAAAATTTTTCTCTAGCCAATGATTTTAATATACAAATAAAACCTAACCTAATTAAATGTTGAATTCCTAGGTGATTAAAGCAAATACACCAAAGGGTAACTCTCACAATTACTTTCATTCAGTTGATGTGGTTAAAGTGGTTTAAAACTGCTTCATTTCACAGATGAAAGGAAAAACAAATGCTAAATCAGACAGAGAGAGTCTTGAATGGGTGAATGAAATCGGTGCTGTGTAGGTTTTTTAAAAAAAGGGATTTCAGTGAATAGGAACTTGACAAACCTTGGCTCTTCCACAAGTGATGGGCCCCAGAAGAATTAAGGATGAGGGAGGGGCATTGCTTGGGAGAAGATTCTGGAGTCAGAGAAATACAATGTTTGTGATAACTTAAGGCTGAAGGAGATTGCAAAGGTAGAATAAGGCAGGGCCATAAGAGAAAAAGAGATGAGACTTTAAATTTAATTTAGGCTAATTTGGGTGTTGTCCTCTGTGCTCCTGTTTTTTGCCAGTCTGTTTCATGGATGGCTCTGTTACAATTGGGTGGACAGGATATAATCTGTACGGCTTGGGATATGAAATTTATAGGAATGGAAGATGGAAAACTGGCAAGAAGGCTGTTTTTAGGGTTGACAATGGTGAAAAGATTTACCAAAGGATTTAGCAAAATAATAGCTGAGGTAAACAATGTGACAAAGGTAGAGGTCTGCAGTCATTATGATGAAAATTGAATGGGGTCCAATGTTTAAGTGAATGTTGAGGATGAAAACTGTTTGGTTCAACTGAAGACCATAATTGGTGAAGCAACTGGAAACAGTAACAAAGAAGGTGGATTTGTTTGGGGATTGAAGGCAATGACTTTCCCAATGTTGAACTATAACACACAACTCATCCAGTAGTTGGTGTTGACAAGAGGTCTGTGAGCGCAAAGATGTTTGGAAGATCAGTGGAAGTGATGGAGATGTAACATTGGCTCATTTCAGCACACATATCAAATTGAAGTCATACCTGCAGATAATGTTACCAAAAGGCATGGGAATGTTGAATTAATGTTAATGTCCACTTAGCACAATCACCGAGGATGCAATCATGACTGGAAGATTTTAAGAACTGGCCACTGACTTTAAAGAAAATTGCCCATAAGATCTAGAAATTTCATGGTAGTGCAGAGCTTGAATATTGCTGAAAAATACAATACGCATTCATACACAGGAACCCAGTCTCTTCAAACAAAGGAATATGTTCAAGTGCTGTGACTTTTTTGAATTATCCATTGGCTCTAGGAGCCTGCAGTTCCCGTTGTTGTCTCTATGCCAATGACTCAGATAATTAGAGTTGACTTGCCAACCAATTAGCACCCTTTTCTTATTATTTGAAATTTGGCTTTCTTGTGTTTGTCCTGATAAGTACAAGATGAAAAGCATCAGCAACATCTCTATTTTCAGCATTTTTCAGTTAAGTTTCTTTGCACTTCAGTATACCTTTCACTGTGATAATTCAGTTGACCTTTCCTGGTAATTTGGGGATGCTGCAATTCCTGCCACTGGTAATAAGCGTTCCTGCCACTGGAGTTTGTATCTTGCTTTCATTTTGGTCAAAATTATAAGCAAAAATCCAGAATTTATACTTTCAGCACCTTTGGAATGCAGTCTTGCTTTTTGAGAGGCAAGTTTGATCGAATAAGTATTATTCGCAAGATGGGCATTCATAATATTAACACAAAGGTTGTCATAAAGACAAACTTTCTTTGTTGAAATGCAGGTTGGGAATTTCAATTCCTGACAATATTTGGATCTCTTGTGCTTGCGCAGGCTGGCTGCAAGTTGGACTTTTCAACACCTTGACAGTCACCAGGCACAGGCCCTGAGTGTTTGCGTCTAAAGGAAAAAGAAGGGTACAAAAACTCATGTCAGGTGACCTGCTGCAGAGTGCCATAGTAAATAAACAAGTGCCCAGCGGAAAGGGACGAGGAAAGGAAGTAGGGTGAAGATCCCAGTAAGTATCCTAAATGTAGGGACAAGAGACAGGGGACAGGAACAGGTCCCACTTGAGTTGATGTTATGTATGTACAATTGTTTCTGACTGATTTGACAAGTAAAAATGATTTCTTAAATAAACCAATGCTGCTTTATTTACAAGACGTTGCCTGATTGAAGTCCAACATGGATGAGAGATAAAAACCCACAAATGCCTCTGAGATCACAGCACATCATGTGTCTAATTGCAGTGATGCAATGCTTTACAATACACAACATTCCTCCTCTTTTACTTCAATAGCATAACAACAAACTTTTAAATCTTAATGATGACCCACTAAAAGATCAGTTATATTACCAAGTATTATCATCTACATATGAACAATTAATATATCTATTTGGTGGATGTCAATTTTGTTTTGGTAAGATACAATGTTCCAGAGTCCGGTCTTTGACACCTTCAGTAGCTTGTTCCTCATGAATATTAGGTACTTGACCTTGAGAAATTGCTTCACTGTTGGCTTCCAGAGATGTTGGTTGTTCTAGTGGTTTAGAATCTCAACTTGGCTCTGTAGTAATTCTTTGTTCAGGAATTTTACCACCTTGGATGTCTGATGTAAGCTTTTTTGATATTGTCTCCATTAATTTACTTTTTGAAGCGAGGATTTGAACAAAGAACAAAGAAGAAAACAGCACGGGAAACAGGCCCTTCGGCCCAACGAGCCCGCGCCGCCACCCCGATGTTCCCACCTCTACTCGCGATCCCTGTCCATGTTTATAGATCTATGGATTAAAAACCAAATTTGAGACAATTTAGGGAGAATTTGTTTTGCCAATTAGCCTAAGAGCATATCTTTGGGATGTGGGAGGAAACCGGAGCTCCCGGAGAAAACCCACGCAAGCACGGGGAGAATGCGCAAACTCCCACCGACACAGGCCCAAATCCATGTATCTGCACAGCACAGCGATAGTCACTGAGCTGTCGTGTTGCCCATCAAACGGTCCAGGTCAAGCATACACTAACGACGTGAAGCACTAGGATACTCTCAGAAAAAAATCCAAGAGCAGTCCTCTCATGACCCATCGCATGTATGCCCTTTGTTAGACAACAACGTGGACCAAAGCACCTGTAGGATAAAAACAAGTACATCAATATCATCATCTATTTACACACTTCCCAGGGACTCCCAAGGCTCACGATCCCTATTTTAAATCAGTTTTCTATACCCCTCATTCCCATTCTGTTCATGTGCCCATCTAAGTATTTCTTAAATAACTCCAGAGTACCTGCCTCCACCACTTTACTTGGCAGCGCATTCCATACCCCCACCACCCTCTGTGTGAAAAAACTCCCTCTAGCATCCAAATTATACCTTACCCCCCTCACTCTAAGCCCGTGACCCCTCGTGCTATTTGAGTCCATCCTAGGAAAAAGCTTAACACTGTTTACTCTATCTATCCCCTTCAAAATCTTGTACACCTCTATCAGATCTCCTCTAAGTCTACGTCTTTCTAAGGAAAACAGTCTCAATTTGCCTAATCTCTCCTCGTAACTCAGACCTTCCATACCAGGCAGCATCCTGGTAAACCTCCTCTGCACTCTCTCCAGAGTCTCCACGTCCTTCCGGTAGTAAGGCGACCAGAACTAGACACAGTATTCCAAATGAGGTCTAACCAACATTTTATACAACTGCAGCATTAAAGGCCAGCTCTTGTACTCTATACCCCTTCCTATAAAGGCTAACATACTATATGCTTTCTTCACAACCTTCTCCACTTGCTCTGCTACCTTCAGAGACTTGTTCACCTGCACCCCCAGGTCCCTCTGCATTTCTATACTCTTAATCATATACTTCCCCCCTACATTCTTTCTCCCGAAATGCATCACCTCACATTTATCAGGATTGAATTCCATCTGCCATCTGTCTGCCCAAGCTACCAGCCTACCTATGTCCTGCTGCATCGCCTGACAATGCTCCTCACTATCCGCAAGTCCAGCCATCTTTGTATCGTCTGCAACTTGCTGATCACTCCACTTACTCCCTCTTCCAAGTCATTTATATATATTACAAATAGAAGAGGTCCCAGTACCGAGCCCTGCGCACACCACTAGTGACTGACCTCCAGCTAGAAAAACACCCTTCCACTATTACTCTCTGTCTCCTATTACCAAGCCAGTTACTTATCCATCCAGCTACCTGTCCTTGTATCCCATTTGCCTTGACCTTCTCGACTAACCTCCCATGAGGGACTTTGTCAAACGCCTTACTAAAATCCAAATAGACAACATCGACGGCTCGTCCTTCATCCACTGATTTCGTCACCTCCTCAAAAAATTCTACCAGATTTGTAAGGCACGACCTCCCCTTAACAAATTCATGCTGCGTATCCCTAATCAGGTCGCAACGCTCTAAGTGCCTATACATCCTATCTCTAAGAATCCCCTCCAACAGCTTCCCTGCCACTGATGTCAAACTCACCGGCCTATAATTTCCAGGGTTATCCCTACTACCCTTTTTAAACAACAGTACAACATTAGCTATTCTCTAGTCCTCTGGGACCTCACCTGTAAAGTTTCACAACACCAATTTTAAATCCAACCAATTTATTTGATAGTAATTTACTATCAAATAAATTGGTTGGATTTAAAATTGGTGTTGTGAAACTTTACTGAGTTTACTCCAGTCCAACACCGGCATCTCTACATCGTGACCTCACCTGTGTCCAAGGAAGAGACAAAGATTTGATTCAGATTTGCATGTAGATTTGATCTACATGTCTCCTCCATATTCTCTCAAGTTACACTGTTAGAAATTGAGCCTATTTTAGATAGAATGGTTGAAAGTATCCACATCTTACTTGTAGGGCCCAATTTTACTATCAAATTTTGCCTGTTTTCCAGAAAAATATCAGCAATTCTGAATCATGCTGCACAAGCCTTTGGGTAGGGCTTATTATGCCCAAAACTCTGCAGCTCCGATTGGCGCTTCCAACTGCGCACTCACAGGAAAAAACAGAATGCAACTCTCCCACCACATCCCTTCTGGCTGGATAATGCCTCCTTCTGGCCCCCATCGACATTGCTCTTCCTTCCTTTCTCCACACTGATTTCAGGCAGAGTGGCAGTGGACGACGGAAGTCTCACTAACTGAATCGGACTTTTGTGGAGCATGTCTATTTTGTGTCAAATCTGGTTGGGTGAATGTGATGATAAATGGTGAAGTGCCGGTAAGGTTGGGCATGGAGCCCATTAATTCAATGAAATGCATACAAATGCATTTCAATGGCTGTTCACCCATTTTGGGTGCGGTCCCAATTGTGGCCATTTTCCGGCTTTGATAAAGGGTGAACTGGCGTTGATTTTGCTACTTGCCTCATACCCAACTTTGCTAAGTTTTCAGCAAATCCAATCTTATGGGCATTTCACCATTTACCACCATGTTCAGATTTGATGCAAAATGGACATGCTCTACAGAAGTCTGACTATGGATCTCCAGTTAGTGAGACAGCCGGCGTCTGCTGCCACTCTTGCTTGAGTTCAGTAAGCGGCGTTGGGGGCGGGGGCAGGAAAGCTGCATTTTATCTTTTTTTTCTGTGCATGCGCAGTTGGAAGCACTAATCGGAGCTACAGGGTTTTGGGCCCCACCCACTGTGCAGCACGATTTGGAATTGCTGATATTTTTGCAGAGTGCACATGGGGTCGCCTGAGATCAGGTCTAAAAGACAGATCTGAAACACTCCCAGTTTCATGTCCACCCAGCACTTAGAATCAAAATAGTAAAATAGGGCCCTAGTGCATTTCTCACTAAAACTCTTTCTCCTTGTTTGATAGGCCTGTTTTGATGTTTGTTCATAGCAAGTAATTTGTGCTTCTTCTTGTCACTCTACTAATGTCAGGTGATTTGGATTGATCAAATTTGGTTCTATTTCCTTCTCAGGCACAATATTGCTGATGAATTTGGTGTGGTGGCATGAGTCATGTAACAACAGGACATGAGAAATTTGTTTACTTTCCTAAATAGCGAACCTTTATCTTGATGCTTTGGTGGCATGTTTCCGTGACTGTATTCGCCTCTCTGCTAATCCATTAATGGACAGATAATATGTGGCATTCTTTACATGTTCCATAGCATTGCTCTTAAGATAATCCACAATTCCTGGAATGTGAATTGTGCTCCATTATTGATGACTACTTGTTTGGGCCATCCAAATCTTGTGAATAACTCATCCAACTCCTCTATGGTTCTTTCTGTCTGGTAGATTTCATCATCCTGACTTTGGGTCACTTTAAATGCATGTCCACTAGGGCAAAAAACATGGCCTTCAATGGATCCCACAGTCAATATGTATCCTCTGCCAATGTGTTCTGACCAATTCCATAGGTGAAGCAGTTTTTAGATGGAGCATCCTATATTCTACAGCATAACTGGTGTTGCCCCCCCCCCAGCACCGGCATATATTGGGTGTCAGGGAGGGGTAATATCTTTGGTGGGGAACATGTCACGTCCTTTCAGGGCAGTTTGCCCATCCTTTGTCCCACCTGGCACTGAGCTCTCACCTGTGGCTCCCTGTAGCTGTTTGCATGCGACATTGGCCACACCCCAGGCAATGGCCTCGATAAGCTGGCTAAACCAGGTGAGGGTAGCCGACCGGTCTCAAACCTTGGTGAGATAGGGAGATGTCTATTCCAGCATGTAACGACAATATCCAATGGATTGAGTGGAAGAGACCAATGGAAGTTCCCAATGGTCAAGAAGGTGGTCTTTGCAAGCATCAGCGAACAGCAGGTCAAAACACAGAAGACATCCTGGTCATCCACTGTGCCTAGTCCTATCTTGACTCTTACCTTGCCACTTATTCTAGATGGGAATTGGGAAGAGAGAGTGAGGCTGACGCTGCACAACTCTCCCTCACTTTAATCCAAATCAAGCACTAGTTTTGACACCATCATCAGTATCCTGTTCAATCCTGGAAGATGGATGAACAGCAAAGCAGCAGGTGTGGATATACTGGGAGCTGTAGTCACAGACCTGCACGCAAGCAGCTCAGGTCTAATGGTTGTTTTTCGCTGACTGAAGCAGCAGTGGAACTCGGCATCTACCTGGGTGACTAAGCAGTACTCTTCAGGAATGCATTGCTCACCTCCATAGAATGAGGAAGGAGCTGGAAAAAGTGCCCTAAACATTGCCTGCTTCACTACACCCTGACCAGTTTACCACAGCTGGCAGGGATCCCATCTTGCAGTTGAACACATAAAATAAAACATAAGTTGACACCGCTCACCACTGGCACTTGGAACATGCGCATGCTTTTGGACAACCCTACAGCAAACAGATCAGAGAGAACAACAGCCTTAGTTGCCAGAGAGCTTGCAAGATACAATATTGACATTGCAGCCCTGAGCGAAACTCGTCTTGCCAACGTAGTTCAGTTGACTGAAACTGAGGTGGATACACTTTTTTCTGGAGCGGTCGCAGCAGCAATGAGCGTCGTGATGCTGGAGTTGGATTCATCATCAGGAGTCATCTTGTTCAGAAACTTGATAGTCTACCCAAACGTGTGAATGACCGGCTTATGACATTACAGTTTCCACTACAGAAGTCAAGCCATCCTGATCAGCGCCCATACCGCCACAATGAACAACCCAAATGAGATGAAAGGCAAGTTCTACTAAGAACAAGACCCCTACTATCAGCAGTGAGCAGTACTGAGAAGTTGATCTTGCTTGGCGATTTCAACGCAAGAGTAGGGTGTAACTCTGCAATCTGGCAGGGGGTCTTTGGGAGGCATGGAGTGGGCAAGTGTAACAATAATGGCTTACTCTTACTGAAATTAATTTAAGTTTCCTCATTATACAAGGTCTGAATTCAGGACTCTTTTTTTGTTTGCCCAATGTTTTCTTCTTAAAACCATGTTCATGACCCTAGCCATCACCAAGTCATTAATCATGTGCCTTTGCATTGGGGAACTTGGGGCATTCTACCTGGTAGAAATATATGTTGATGTAGCTGTCTTGTGATTCAGTTTAGACCTGAAAAAGGAAAAGAAATCATTCTTCTTTTCAGGAAACCTGAGCATTCAATTGTAACCACAACGATATTGACAGTGGGAGATTCAATGATGACAATACCATTGACTGTCTATGGGCAGTGGTTAAAGTATCTCTTATTGTAATAGTCATTGCCTGGCATTTATGTGGCATGAATGTCAGTCCAAGCCTGGATATTGTCTAGATCTTGTTGCATTTGAACGTGGACTGTTTCAGTATCTGAGGGGTCACAAGTAGTGCTGAATATTGCACAATCAAATATGGGGATACGCTGACAGAAACGACTTGAAACGGCTCTATAAAACGCTCAACACTCTCTATGGACCTCAATCTTTTGGGAGATCCCCCCTCCTAAGTGCAGATAGTACAACTCTCAATACAGAGAAGGCTCAGATCCTGCAGAGATGGGCTGAACACTTTGAAGCTGTCCTCAACTGACCATCATCTATTAACGATGAGGCAATAGACGGGACTCCCCGGATTGATATCATGGATGACCCACCGGTAATAGCTGAAGTCACAAAAGCTGTCCGCCAGCTATCCAGTGGCAAAACCCCAGGGCCAGATGCCATACCCAAGCTGCTGGAACTGCACTTTTCGAGAAGCTCACTGAGTTGTTCCAGTCCTTTTGGAAGCAAGGATCCATTCCTCAGGAAGTTAAAGATGCTTCCATCATACACCTCTGCAAGAGGAAGGGCAATCGGCAAGTATGCAACAACCACCAAGGAATCTCGCTGCTCTCCATCACAGGAAAAACCCTTGCAAGAGTCCTGCTAAATCATCTAGTCATTCATCTGGAGCTGGGCCTGCTTCCAGAGTCACAATGTGGCTTCCGCAAAAGGTCTTGGGACTACTGACATGATTCTTGCTGCATGCCAACTTCAGGAGAAGTGTCAGGAGCAGAATCACAAGCTCTACACAACTTTTGTCGACCTCGCGAAATCCTTCAATACTGTAAGCCAACAAGGCCTGTGGAGGATCAAAGTTTGGCTGCCCCCTCATTCATTCAGATGGTATGCCAGATCCATGATGGCATGATGGCCAGAGTAGTGGATGGTGGAGAATTCTCTGAGGCATTCCCAGTCACCAATTGCGTCAGATTGGGTTGTGTGCTCGCATCCAGACTGTTCAGCATGATGCTTACTGCCATGTTGCATGATGCCTTCCAGGACAGTGTTGCTGGAACCAGCTCAAGTACAGAGTGGATGGGAAACTTTTCAACCTGAGACTTCAATCTATTACCAAAGTGAAAGAGAGATTTCCTCTTTGCCAATGACTGTGCCGTATATGCTGGATCAGAGCCAGAGATGCAAGTCAGTATGGATAAATTTTCCATGGCTTGTGACAACTTTGGAGTCACCATCAATATTAAAAAGACCAAAGTCATGCACCAGCTTGCTCCTCGTGCACTGTACACAGAACCATAATCACAATCAAAGAGCAGAAACTACAGGCAGTGGACTAGTTCACTTAACTTGGCAGCATCTCCTCCTAAGCAGTGACTATTGATGCAGAAGTTAACTGCAGAATAGCACAGGCAAGTTCTGCTTTTGGTAGACTATGCTCCACTGTATGGGAATGTTGGGGAATCAGCCCAGCAACAAAACTGAAGATCTACAGTGCCATGGTACTCACTACCCTCTTGTATGCCTGTAAAACATGGACTGTGTATCGAAGACATGCAAGACAGCTCAATCATTTCCACATGACTTGTCTTCACAGAACATGGCAAGACAAAGTACCAGACATTGAAGTTCTCTCTAGAGCAAGTCTGCTATCAGTCCACACACTGCTGATGACAGCGCAGAGTCGGTGGGCAGGTTATGTCACCCATATGTCAGACAAGCGCATATAGATGCTAGGACATTCTGTGCCTGAATTGGCCTCATCAGTCATCTTTCGACACATTGCAACCAATCTCGAAGTGACTAATGGTGTTGAGGTCCTCATCGATGACAATGGATGAACAGGTGTTGCTCTATTTTTTCTTCTATTTGTGAGTCATGTCTCTGCTACTAAAAATAGCTTTGTGTGAGATCTTTCACCCACACTATCCCTGTATGACCTTTGTGTTGTTGATTCAAGGTTTGCCTTCATACGCATAGACAGATTACCACCCTCATAACAGTATTCCATTTTGGACAGTTAATTTAAGTTTCCTCATTATACAAGGTCTGAATTCAGGACTCTTTTTTTGTTTGCCCAATGTTTTCCTCTTAAAACCATGTTCATGACCCTAGCCATCACCAAGTCATTTATCATGTGCCTTTGCATTGGGGAACTTGGGGCATTCTACCTGGTAGAAATATATGTTGATGTAGCTGTCTTGTGATTCAGTTTAGACCTGAAAAAGAAAAAGAAATCATTCTTCTTTTCAAAAAACCTGAGCATTCAATTGTAACCACAACGATATTGACAGTGGGACATTCAATGATGACAATACCATTGACTGTCAATGGACAGTGGTTAAAGTATCTCTTATTGTAATGGTCATTGCCTGGCATTTATGTGGCATGAATGTCAGTCCAAGCCTGGATATTGTCTAGATCTTGTTGCATTTGAACGTGGACTGTTTCAGTATCTGAGGGGTCACAAATGGTGCTGAATATTGCACAATCATTGCGAACATCCCCCCTTGTAGCATTTTGATGGAGGAAAGGCTATTGATAAAGCAACTGAATGTGGTTGGGCCTAGATGGACCTTGAGGGACTCCTGCAGAGATGTCCTGGACTGCTGGAGGAGGCCGAGATGGATCATCCATTCAACACTTTTGGCTGAATATTGCTGCAAATGCTTCAGCTTTTTCATTTGCACAAATGTGCTGGGTTCCTCCATCATTGAGAATGGGGATATTTGTGGAGCCTTCTCCTCCAGTGAGTTGTTTAATTGTCCATCATCATTTATGACTGGATGCGGGAGGACTCCAGAGCTTAGATCTGATCTATTGGTTGTGGGATCACTTAGTTCTGTCACTTGCTGTTTATGCTATTTGGCATGCAAGTAGTCCAGTTCAGTAGCTTCATCAGGTTGACACCTCACTTTTAGGTATGCTGCTCCTGACATGCCCTCCTGCACACTCCATTATTGAGTCATAGAGCTTCACAGCATGGAAAAAGGCCCTTCGGCTCAACTTGTCCATGTCACCTTTTTTTTAAACCCCGAAGCTAATCCCACTTGCCCACATTTGGCCCATATCCCTCTATACCCATTGTATCCATGTAACTGTCTAAATGCTTTTTAAAAAACAAAATTGTACCCGCCTCTACTACTACCTCTTGCAGTTTGCTCCAGACACTCACCAGTCTCTGTGTGAAAAAATTGCCTCTTTGGACACTTTTGTATCTCTCCCCTCTCACCTTAAATCTGTAGTTTTAAACGCCCTTCCTTTGGGAAAAGATATTGACTATCTAGTTGATCTGTGCCCCTCATGATTTCATAGACTCTATAAGGTCACCCCTCAGCCTTCTACGCTCCAGAGAAAAAAGTCCCAGTCAATCCGGCTCTCCTTATAACTCAAACTATCAAGTTCCCAGTAGCATCCGAGTAAATCTTTTCTGCATTCTTTCTAGTTTAATAATATCCTTTCTATAACAGGGTGACCAGAACTGTACACAGTATTCCAAGTGTGGCCTTACCAATATCTTGTATAATTTCAACAAGATATCCCAACTCCTGTATTCAATGATCTGACCAATGAAACCAAGCATACTGAATATCTTCTTCACCATTCTGTCCACCTGTGACTCCATTTTCAAGGAGCTATGAATATGTATTCTGGAGGTCTCTTTGTTTTGTAACTCTCCCCAACAACCTACCATGAACTGTAAGTCCTGCCATGGTTCAATCTATCAAAATCATCACCTCACATTTATGGGTTGAACCCCTGGCTTGATGCTAATGGTTAAATGGGGGGTATGCTGGGCCATGAGGTTGCAGATTGTGCTGAAGTACAGTTCCGCTGCTGTTGGTGGCCCAGAGCACCTCATGGATGCCCAGATTTGAGTTGCTAAGTCTGTTGAAGTCAATCCCATTCGCACGGTGATTGTGCCACACAGCACGATGGAGATTATTCTCAATGTGAAGGCGGGACTTTATCTCCATAAGAACTGTGTGGTGGTCAGTCTTACCAATACTGTCACTGACAGATGCATCTGCAACCGACAGATTGGTAAAGATGAGGTCAAGTATGTTTTTCCTTCTTGTTGGTTCCTTCACCACTAACTGCAGATCCAGTCTAGCAGATGTGTGGCCTTTCTCGTCACTGCTTATACATTTATTTTTCCTACTCCAACATTCACTTAGAGAGTGCCCTGCCTGAACACAACTGTGGTGTGGTTGCATTTAAGAGATTTCTTCCTGTCTGTTCCCATCTTGTGCATCTTGGCTCCAGCTCCAAATTGGGAAGTTTCTTTTGCACTTAGTTCCATGGACATTGTGATTTCAATGGCAAGTTTTGGTGTTAAATAACATTCCGTGAACAATCGTCTTTGAATTTCTTCATTTCAAAGTCCACAAATATATCTGTCTCACAGAATATCTTTGAGGGTTGAGCCAGGCTTGCAGTTGTTTGCTATCCTTTCCAGCATTGTAATGAATTTCACCCTCTTCTTGGCTCCGATGGAATGTCTCAGCTAGTGGTTTAGGCAAAACATGACTTCCAAAAATTTTGTTGAATTCCACTAGATTTTTCGCCAGGCTTAAGTTGGACAAGACTGTAGCAATGTAGAGGCTTTATACCCTACTAGGGTTCAGAAAGTGACTACTTAAAGTTCATCCAGTATCGTTTACAGCCACATAACATAGACATCTCTCTTAATAAGTATTCCATATTACATTTTCTTCAAGCACCTCTATGGCACCACTTTTGTCAGCCATGCAGTTGCCAGCTTTTAAATTGTAGTACTTTCCTTAATTTATCCTCCCTTCTTATTTCTTTTTCTCTTACTTATTAACTTGCTTTATTTGTTTTGTTTTGTTTCAGTTAGATCTATAGTTTTCAAAAAAAAAATTCAATCTATTCTTGGTAATCACACTTCTATTCTCTAAAGAAGATTTGAGTTGTAATTCCTGTTTGGCTTTTTTTTTGGAATAGTGGCTTCCCTTTTCAGAACACACAGGTTTTTTCTCTCTTTTTAATGAGTGTGAGAATCCCATTGCTGCAGCCTCCACGTGTGAAGTCCCGCCATTCAGAAGTCTATCCAGCCAGTAAACAGTAAGCAAACTCTTTTCCCTTTTTCAAGACTACTTAGTCTTTTTCCTTGCAGTTTTCTCTACTCTTGAGAATTCTTTTCTTGCATAGTTATTGTTTCCAACCTGTCTCAGAGCCAAGGTGCTTGGTGCGTACTCTTTCCTCTATGTGATGTTGATGCTTCGTTTCATGCCAAGGTCACGATTGAAAAGAAAAAAATTTCTGAATTTGGTCAATTACAGTTTAAAAACCAATCTCATCATCAGTTTTCCCTTGCTGTATATGTGCAATTGTTCCTGACTGATTTGACAAGGAAAAAGGATTGCTGACATAACACACCACGGGTTACTTAAATAAATCAATGCAGCTTTACTTACAAGGTGCTGCCTGATTGAAATGCAACATAGAAGAGAGATAATAAACTGTAAATGCCTATGGTGAGGCCACAGCAAGCCATGTGATTAATCGCAGAGAGATGCATTGCTTTACATACATAACATTTAGGAAAGGGAGAAATCAGTCTCCCTTAGAAATAAAGAGTTGTGGGGAGCAGACTAAGTGAAGCGGAAGATGCTCTGATAGTCAATCAGAGATCAAGAGGATCCAAGATGGCAGCCAAAGGTTGGTGACTCCATGCTGTAGGTTGTTGGGGCAAAGGCACCCCTTCGGAGCTGTGGTTTTCTGCTTGGCACAGCCGAAGATCTGAAATCTGAAGATCTCTTGTAAGTCGATGCTTGAATGTATTCTGAAATCCAGGAAACAGAATCTCGAAAAACAAGTTTGAAAACCTACAATGAAGTTGTCAGACTGGGCATGACTTTTGGAGAGAATTCCAAGGCAAGATCTTCAAAATAAAGATCGGATTCCCTTTTGAGAAAGACTATGTTTCAATGAGATTAGTTGCCTCCACAAGTAATAGACACCTGAGTGGGCTGTTATGAAATCCATGTTTTTGGTCACAGTTATGCATTTATTCTGCAGTGCAGAGTTTATAACCACATACATTTCATACTTATCTTGAATATTAATTCCTATATACTGTATGCTTATCCAGAATTTTAGAGTAAAAGATAGATGTTGTAAATTGCTTTCTTTCTGAACTTATACAGTAAAATTTATTTTGTTTGTTCAAAACACATGGAATCACATGGCTTTATTCACTTAGTAAGTGTCTTGAATCTAAAACGTCGTTCACTTTAAACAAAACATTATTGGTCCCTAACCAATCTCTCCCACAACCTGGGGTTTGATCAAGGATTATAGCAGATGTAAGGATAAACTCAACAACTCCAGGCGAGTAAGTTTAACATTAATGGTGTGAACATTCAGAATAAAATTAACGGCCAATTGGACAAATATAGATTAATTGAGTAAAGATTTGTGAAAGACAAATCATATTTCAGTTGAAGTTATTGATGAGGTAACGGAGAGGATTGACGAGGGTAATGCATTTGCTGCAGTATAGGTATTTCCAAAGGTTTTGGATAAAGTGCCACAGACTGGGCTTGCCAGCAAAACTGATTTCCATGGAATAAAAGGGAAAGTGGCATCATAGATATAAAGTTCACTGAATGAAGAGAACAGAGTAGGGTTTAATGTATTTGTTTCAGAATGAAGGAAAATGTAATGTGAGGTTCCCAGGGTACAGTACCAGGACCACTGTTTTTATTGGTATAACGTTCAGACTTTGGCAAACAGGACACAATTACAAATTTGGCAGATGACAAAAATTTGAAAAGATTGTAAATTGTGAAGAAAAATGATAAGCTTCAAGAAGATAAAAAGCAGGCTGGTGGGATGGGTGCACTTACAGCAGGTGAACTTTAATGAAGTGAATTATACTTTTGGGTAAGGAGGAGACGCAACAAAAAAAGACACAATTCTAAAGGAAAAAGGAGCAATTGGCTCTGGGGAACAGTGGGAAAGTAGGACTAAGTGAGCTTCTGTTTCAGACTATCAGTTTAAATACAGTGGACCAAATGGCCTACTTATGTCCTCTAACCTTTCTATGGTTCTACAATTCTATGCAAGCTGTATGTAATTCTGGTTGATAAATCTGTTCTATAAAAAGGTGTACAAAGAACAATACAGCCCAGGAACAGGCCCTTCAGCCCTCCAAGCCTGTGCCAATCATTATGATTGCCTAAACTAAAACTGCATACACTTACGGAGTCCATAGATTTCCATTCCCATTCTATTCATCTTCATCTAGTTGCCCCTTAAATGCTATTATTATACCTGCTCCCACCACCTTCCTTGGCAGCGCATTCCTGACATTCACCACCCTCTGTGTAAAATACTTATCTTGCACATTTCCCCTAAACTTTTCCCCATCCACTCCATCCATGCCACTCATAATCTTGTAAACCTCTATTAGATCGCCCCTCAACATCTGTCAATCTAGTGAGAACAAACTGAGTTTATCTAACTTCTCTTCATAGCTAATACTCTTCAGACCTGGCAACATCCTGGTAAACCTCTTCTGTAGCCTCTTCAAAGCATCCACATCCTTCTAGAAGTGTGGCGATCAGAATTGTACACAATATTCCAAATGAGGACTAACTAAGGAAAGACAAGATTTACAAAGATGATATCAGAAATTCCTGGGTATTCATATTAGCAGGCTAGGTCTCTTTTCTCTTGGAAAAAGAGAATTAAGGTTTTTAAAATTTTGAAAGAGTTTGACATATTGGACACAAACAAAATATTTCCTCTTAAGAGGAGGAACATATAATTATAGGTCTTTAGTATAAGATACTCATCAAGAAATCCAATTGGGAATTCAGAAGAAACTTCTTTACCCAAAGAATGGTAAGAATATGAAACTCATTACTACAGGGAGTGGTTCAAGTGAATAGTGTCAACCATTTAAGGGTAAACTCAAGATTTGAGGGAAAAGCAATTAGTTGATTATGATGGTAGATTTAGCTGAGAAGAGATGACAGGAGACTTAAGTGGAGCACAAACTGAATGGGCAAATGATCTATTTCGGTTTCATAAGGTGAAACTGTGATGAATCAGACTCAAATGATATGAAATTCAGGTTAACAAGTGGTCAAGCATTCCTGCTGACAGAATAGCAAATCCCATAGAACAATGCCCATTAAATTCCATATTGGTAATTCCCAATTACAGTAGTCAGCACTACTGCCTCACAGCGCCAGGGAGCCAAATTTGATTCTGATCTTGGGTGACTGTGTGGAGTTTGTCAGTTCTCCCCATGTCTCTGTGGGTTTTGTCCAAGTGCTCTGGTTTCCTCACACACACCAAAGATGTGCAAGTTAGGTGGATTGGCTATGCCTAATTACCCCCTAGTGTCCAAAAATGTATAGATTAGCACAAGGTTATGGGGAAAAGGAAGGGAGGACCTGATGGGATGCTCTTTTGGAGGGTCAATGCAGACTTGATGGGCCAGAATGAGAACAACCACATGTCCCAGTATTGAAGAAGTTACGCTAACATGGTTCAAAGCAGCCTGAGCAGAGGATGTCCCCATCTCCAGTCAAATCCTACAGGGAAAAAAAATCATTCTGGCAAAGAAGCTGGGCCATGTGGATTTCACCTGCAGCACTGGATTGCTGGACCAATTTAAGACAAGGTATGGTATCATGTTCTGTATGGTAATTGTGTGCTGAGATGACAATAATGACAAATAATTAGCCCCAAAATGGTCTCATCGTGTCTTGAAAGAGCATGCACCAAGTGTTTTTAACACATGATACCAAAGTGTTTTACTGTCTTTTTTCCAGATCACTCTTTGATGTTTAAAAGTGTAATTTGTGATTGTGTAAAGTGGAACTAGGAGCATGTCACTGCTATGATCTGCCCCAACATGGATGGCAATGAAAAATCTGCTGTTTGATGTGACAGGAAAGTGCAAGAAGCCAAATGACTCCGTGACTGTCAAGACACTATGAAGCTAACAAGGCCAGCATTTTTTGATGCGAAACCCTAGCCTTTTACAAGATGTGAAGAAATTGAATAAAAACATTTTCACATATTTATTGCCTTACTATATTTTCATTTGACATTTGAATAGGTTGTTTTAGACATAGAGCAAGGTTTAAGCATTTTGGGTTACATCGACCCATTCATGTGAGAATGGAGCCTCTTTGGCTATCACAAAGCTCCGTTTAACATGAACTTGGAGGTGACTCCCCTTAGATTTACCTCAATTAGGTTTTACTGAAAATCCTATGGAGAAAACATGTCAGTGACCATTTTAGAGGGGTGGCAGGGTAGTACCTAAAGTTGTATTAAGTAGATTGGAATTAATAACGTGCCATTTGATTTATGCTAAACATTGCTTGGAATGGATCACTGTATTTCCTTGGCCTTATGGTGGAATTTTACCAGCATTCTGCCCAGGTTTTGTACAATCTTGTCTGAGACCAACAGAGAATGCCGTTTTCCTAGCCTCCCCTGCCCATAGAAGCAGGACAAGTGTGCCGATAAAATTCCAGCTTATGTCTCTTTGCTTTGGCTACTTTCCAGAGCATTTTGAGTGAAGAAAATGAAAATTAATTTCCCAAAATACATTGTGGAAACCATTTGAATATGGTACCTTCTCACCGTTCCAATTTGCATTACATTCTGACAGAAAACACCTACAAATACTTTCATCACTAACTACTTCCTGTACATACCCATTTCAAAATAAAATTCCCAGAAACTAATTTTTTTCTTTCACTTACAATTAGGTAGGTAGGTAATTAGCCATAATCCTTGAGGGACCATAGGCATCTCTGTCTCTCTATTAGAGATAATTGGTCGTATAGCTCAAGGGACACCACTCCATATCAAGCACAGAACTGAGGCACAGTTGTTAACCCCACTATCTTTCAGCATGAGAGGCCTGGGATCAATTCCCAGCTTCAGTCACTGTCTGTGCAGGATCTGCACGTTCTTCAGGTGCCTGCATGGGTTTCCTCCATGTGCTCTGGTTTTCTCCCACAGCCTGAAAGACATGCTGATTATGTGCTAAATTAGCCCTCAATGTACCTGAATACGTGCTGAAGTGTGGCGACTAGGGGATTTTCATAGTAACTTCATTGCAGTGTTTATATAAGCCTACTTGACATCTATAAACAAACAAAATAAAACCCAGAAGCAGATCCCAGGTTTACCTCAACAAGAACATGAATTGAAGCCATACTGTTGGTGTTATTCTGAAGCACACACTAACCAACTGAAAAAAATAGCCCACAACAGCAATTACTATGCTTCAAAAGAAGCAAACAAGCTTAGATTTTGAAACAAACAATGCAACTTCAATTCAATTGTCATTTTTTTCTTCACAAAAAACAGCAATTTTCCTCACTTGCCATAGGTGGCAGTGGAATAATTGACGCTATTTGTGAATTAAATTAAACAATTTTTTGGTGGCAGTACTTCTGTGAGGAAAATTGCTGTTTTTTGTGAAGAAAAAAATGACAATTGAATTGAAGTTGCATTGTTTGTTTCAAAATCTAAGCTTGTTTGCTTCTTTTGAAGCATAGTAATTGCTGTTGTGGGCTATTTTTTTCAGTTGGACTTTACCTTGCCAAAGTCCAACTTCTCTTCATCTTTAGTTTGATCTAAGAGTACACGGATCCAAAACAACAAAGACCTAATTGATGATTTATGGTTACCAACAGAACTGCTGCGTTATTCCAACATTTCGGGATTTTATTTCCCAATTCCTCCATACAGGTGCTCCGGTTTCCCCTCAGTCTGAAAGATGTGCTGGTTTAGATACATTGGCTATGCTAAATCTTCCCTCAGTGCATCCGAACAGGCGCTGGAGTGTGGCAACCTGAGGATTTTCACAATAACTTAATTGCAGTGTTACTGTAAGATTAGATGATATTAATAAATAAACTAGCCATTTAATTAGTTCTTGGTTGACTTGTACTTAAGAACATATTTGTTGCCCTACAAGCGTTTGGAAGCATCTGCAGATGTTTGTAGAATTGATAGCTTAGAAACTGATCATTTGATACAACTGGTTGGCCTATGACAGTGTTTATGTTCCACATGAACTTCTTCCTATCCTACTCCATCTGACGCTGACAACATAATCCATTCTTTTCTCCTTTATGTGCTGCAGGGAGTTTCTGAATCTGGGTCATTTCTAAGTATCAGTGACAATAATATTTCCAGCACCGGTGCTCTGGGATAAACCAGTCATTCTGATGCAACTCAACTCGCAATAAATAACTGGCTACTTCCTCCACTTATATAGTTTTTTAAAATTAGTTAAGTAGTTCTGGAGTGTTTCCAGCTTCCCTCAGTGGAATATGGGACCTCTAGTCTATGTTCTGTAGCACATTCCATGATACTTCTTATTCAGTCAAAAAGTCCAGGAACAAAACAAAATTGTGAAAGGCGACTGAATGTTTCGCACTGGGGAGGGGGGAATTGAGAGTTGAGAGTCTGAACGTTTTGTTTTGAGGACAGTAAGAAGTCTCACAACACCAGGTTAAAGTCACTGGTGATTCCAAATAAACTGTCGGACTTTAACCTGGTATTGGGAAACTTCATATGCTCCCTACCCCAGTCCAACACCTGCATCTTGTTTTGGGGAATGAGGAATTGAGAATTGAAAAATCCTAAAAAAAATACTTTTTGGGGCGGGGGGAGGGATGAGGAATTGAAAAGGTGATTTTTTTTGGGGGGGGAAAGAGGCGAGAGATTGAGGAGCTAAATGTTTTGTTTTGGAGAGAGATTGAGAAACTGGTTTTGTTTTAGGAAGTGAGGGATTGAGAAACCGGGACAAGTGAACAATATTCCCACAGTTAAGTTGGAGCCAGCCCGGGACGGTTAGTAAAGGGGAAGCTCTAACCGCCAGCTGGGCCGGGCCATACGAGAAAACAGGGCACAACGACAACAACGTTACCGAGCCGGTTTCACTTTGCACCAGCGGCGAGAGGCGGATTGAAAAAGAGAAAAACGACCATGGCTGCACAGAACGAGGACTCCATTTTCCACAGAGCCCACTGCAGGCGCTTCAAGGGGTTGACGGAAGGTTAGAGCGCGCGCCGCCCGAACCCGCCAACGGTCCGGCTCGCGCCACCCGAACCCGCCAACGGTCCGGCTCGCGCTGCCCGAACCCGCCGGCGGCCCCGGCTCGCGCCGCCCGAACCCGCTGACGCCCCCGCCTCGCGCTCCGCTGACGTTTCCGCCCGCCTGTTGTTGTCTGTTGGCGGAGCGGGCAGGAAGGGAGAATTTCCTCAGAGCGGCCCTCCCCAGGCCCCGATAACGGGAGTGCAGGGTCCTGCTGCTCGCTCGTCTCTCACGCTTTGCAGGCCGCGAGAGCAGCTCCATCGGTAGGAACATGTCGGCCTACTGCTGAAATTTGTCCCCGAGCGCGGACTACTGAATAGATGTGAGTGATAGCCTCCTGGACTGGGAGAGATCAGTGCAGGAGTCCAATGTAATGGGGAGTTTAGTTCAAATGTAAACTGACAGGTTTAACTTAACCAATATTTGTTTTAGTTTGGAGATACATTACATCGAGCATCTGCAGATATTTATCCCATTTAATTTATTTTAAAAATTGTCCCCTGCCCACCCCGTGCTTCATTTGTCCTGCTGGAGGAAAATTCAGTTCAACATTGAACTGGTTCCCAACTGGTCTCCACTTGGATTCTGCCGGAATCAGCCGCTTCCCTGATGACTCCCACGGGAACCCAGTTGCTGAGTTAGCACATTTACTTTACACCTGACTTCATTCAGCTGGAACCTGTTCCCCTCTTGGCAGTTTTAACAATACACCTGTCTTTCAAATATTCCTCTCCATTCCTTCCAGTTACAGTTTGCATGGCAAATTCTGATCATCAGGGATAAAACTGAAGGTTTTAATCCAACTGAAACTTGGATTTCACCGGTGATCACACTTGAGGTTGTACCAATAATTTTAGCAAAAGAGCCAGAAAGATAATGAGAACTTTACACTTTGTGACTTGTCATGCTCTGACATGCCACTGCCTCAAAGACAACAGGAACAGAATCAGTCGTAACTTTCAAAGGGTATTGAACATATAATTTGTATTTTAAGCACAACGTTGCAGAGATTACAGGGTGAAAGCACATGGGAAGAATGAATTGGAAAGCTTTCTGTAAGCTAGCACAGGCATGAGGGACCGAATGGCAATGATCTTCTGAACCACTGCCTCAGAAAAACAGCCACCATAATCAAGGACCCCACGCACCCCGGACATTCTCTCTTCCACCTTCTTCTGTCGGAAAAAAGATTCAAAAGTCTGAGGTCACGCACCAACCAACTCAAGAACAGCTTCTTCCCTGCAGCTGTCAGACTTTTGAATGGACCTACCTCGTATTAAGTTGATCTTTCTCTATGTGCTAGCTATGACTATAACACTATATTCTGCACTCTCTCCTTGCCTGCTCTATGAATGGTATGCATTGTCTCTAGCATTGCAAGAAACAATATTTTTCATTGTATACTAATACATGTGACAATAATAAATCACATCAAAAGCTGGCTGCTGTGTCCATTCCCCATTCTGGAAAACTCTTAGAAAATAAAAACAAAAATGCTTTAAAAAACAGAACAAGGGGAAAATACTTTCTCCCCTGTTTCTCTTTTTGTTTCCCTGTTTTTTTATTTCTCTTTCTATTATTCCATCCTCAATGTGTGTCTTTCCAATTCATTTTTCAATCCTTTAATTTTATTGATTAAGAACACAGATAATTGTTCACCAAGATGTTCTGATGCCCTTGCTGTACTTCTATCAGCTCACAATTTTAGCAAAGCATTTTTTGAACAGAAGAGTTCAGGAAAAATCTGATCTGGGTATGATGCAAGAAGCCCTGTTTCAGCAAATTGAACCTCATTTATTGAATTTTGTACAAAGTGAGGCAAATGCTCTAGAATGACATCTTTATTTATTGGACCAACATTTCACAGTCCATATTAATGAATGTTAGAATCATAGAAATCTTACAGTGCAGAAGGAGGCCATTCAGGCCATCAAACCTGCACTGACAACAATCCTACCCAGGCCTTCTCCCCGTAACTCCACATTTATCCTGTTTGTTTTCTGACACTACAGGGCAATTTAGTATGGCCAGTCCTCCTAATCTAAAGTTGATGTTGCGAACGCAGTTGTATTGTCTTGAAGGACGCAACTACTTCAAATATAAGTTTTTGATAAAGCTCTGTATAGAGAATGATATAAAAACTCAGCATTGGCCATCATTCCTTGCTGGCTTTTAGAAAGAGCAGCCATATTTAGCTTCCCTGTCCCAATTTTCATCTGTAATCCTCTATATTCCTCTTGTCACTGTCTAATTCTTTTTTAAAATTATTTATAGCAACAGTTTTCCCAAAATTTTAAGGTAGAATTTCCAATTGTGACAGCCCTCAGAAAGAAAAAAGTATTCTCATCTGCTCTCTAAATCTTTTACCAATGGTTCTAAACCTATGATTTCTGATTATTGATGCAAGAATTCTTTTCCCCTCTATTAGCTCAATTGAAGCCTCCAGCATATCAGAAACATCTGTTTGGTTACCTCTCTCTTCCACTAACTCTGCATATCTGAAAACCCTAGTACTCTTTCCTTTTGAACACTTTCTAAGGCTTTTGCATCTCTCCTGAAGTGTGTGCTTAGAATTGTCCACAATACTGTGATTAATTGCAGAGAATATACAGCACGGAAATGGGCTATTCTGTTAGTTATTCCCCATACACATGTCCTCCCACTTTTCTTCATTTAACTCGATTAACATAACCTTTTTAATCCTTTCTCGCTCATGTTTACCCAGCTTCCCTTTCAACGTATCTCTACTATTGGCTCACTGACTCCCCATGCTAGAATCTTCCACATTTTGACAATTCTGTTCAGACATTACTCCTGAATTCCCTATTAGATTTATTAATGACTATCTTATATTAAAGGCCTCTAGCTCTGGTCCCACTTGCAAATACATTTATTTCTGTATCCTATTCTGTCAGACCATTTCATAATTTTAGACCTCTGTCAAGTGATCTCTCAATATTGATGATGCCAGAGGGACCTCCTGTTCTTCTAATAGGACCGAAACTGGATATGTTTACCTGAAAAGGCAAAGAAGCTCTCGGCACACTGTCTGATCCAAAGAATTGCACCAATACAATATTCTGTCAGTACTGCACTGAAGTGGCTGGTTAAACTATGTGTTTATATCCATTGTGGAGTTTGAAATCACAATTGTCTGACTCAGGCGCGAGTGTTAGCTAAGCTGACAACACAGTAACAACAAGTAACAAGTTTGTGAAAACATCCTCTTGTTAGCGGCGAAGTACTTGGGACAAAATATTAGCTAAACCTTTTCACTTGGCTAACCACCCTGAGACAAACATACAAATTTAACAATGAATGAGAATGATGCAGGACAACCATTGCTTAACCAATAAATACTTGTTTTCGTTCTCGTATTTTGTGATTTAAGTTAGTAGATTTTGTTTATTTCAACTGATTTGACAAATTAACATGAAGTCAGAGTTTGAAAAAGACAACTAAAGTACAGTTATACAATTAATACTTGTAGAACTGATCATGATGTTCTGGGGAAAACACAAAACTTATCATCGTTGTAAGGATGACCACAACCCGCTCCAGTCCCTTCATCTCAGCTCAGTTTTGATCTAAAGCTCCAAATCCATTTGAACAAATAGAAA
Organism: Sphyrna mokarran; assembly: GCA_024679065.1. Classification (NCBI taxonomy): domain Eukaryota; kingdom Metazoa; phylum Chordata; class Chondrichthyes; order Carcharhiniformes; family Carcharhinidae; genus Sphyrna; species Sphyrna mokarran. Next base: position 50,966,761 of record JAGIQG010000018.1, read on the forward strand.
TACTTTACACTTCTACCACTCAGTTTGTGAAATCAGATAACAGAATCCATGAAATTGGTGTAACCACAGATAGTGGCTTAGTAATAAGTCTTTGGAGGCAGCGGTCACTTCACCAAAATCCCTTTATTTACAATTCTGTCAGCAGTCTACCTTTGGGAGTGCCAGACAACTGCCATTCCTGATTAAGTACAAGGGAAAAAAACTCCTCGATTGACCCCTCAATTGACTCCTTAACCAGAGACATCTTTTAGTGACTTCGTTATCAGGGAGTTCAGTAGGGCAATCTCAATGGCCTGATTGAAGTCATTGTAGCCATACAGTCCATCACACACCTGTGGTAGCTTACTTTTCATTCCTTCTTCAACCAACAAATCCACTTGCAGGTTATGCGATTATTCATATAACATAGGAAAAGAAGTGGGCTATTTGGCTGTTTGATCGGCAGAGCAGACTCAATGAGATAATGACTGATCTTCAATTCCCCTTTTCTACCTTATCACCATAACTCTTGATTCCATCATTGATTAAAAATCTATCTATCTCACACTTGAACAAATTACAGTCCTCTGTGCTTATATAATGATGAGATGTGAAGGCTCAGTTAGGGCACTGGATAGCTATAAATTAGCCAGGAAGAGCTAGAAGAGGACACAAGAAGACTTTGGTGGATAGGATTAAGGAGAATCCTAAAGCTTTTTACAGGTATATAAATAATAAAAGATTGGTTAGGGCAAGATTAGGGCCAGTCAGAGATAGCAGTGGGAAGTTGTGCATGGAGCCTGAGGAGATAGGAGAGACACTGAATGAGTATTTTTCGTCAGTATTCACGCAGGAGAAAGACAGTGTTGTCGGGGAGAATACTGCGATACCAGGTTGTAGACTGGGTAGGATTGAGGTTCATAAGGAGGAGGTGTTAGCGAATCTTGAGGGTATGAAAATTGATAAGTCCCCTGGGCCAGATGGCATTTACCCTAGGATTCTCTGGGAGGCTAGAGAGGAGATTGCAGAGCCTTTGGCTTTGATCTTCATGTCATCGTTAGCTACAGGTATAGTGCCGGAAGACTGGAGGATGGCAAATGTTGTCCCTTTGTTCAAAAAGGGGAGTAGGGACCATCCTGGAAATTATAGACCTGTGAGCCTGACTTCTGTTGTGGGCAAGGTCTTGGAAAGAATTATAAGGGATAGGATTTATAAGCATCTAGAGAGGAATAAATTGATTAGGGATAGTCAGCACGGTTTTGTGAAGGGTAGGTCGTACCTCACAAACCTTATTGAGTTTTTTGAGGAGGTGACCAAAGAGGTAGATAAGGGTAAGACAGTTGATGTAGTGTATATGGATTTTAGCAAAGCGTTTGATAAGGTTCCCCATGGTAGGCTACTGCAGAAAGTGCAGATGCATGGGATTGAAGGTGATTTAGCAGTTTGGATTAGGAATTGGCTAGCTGATAGAAGACAGAGGGTGGTGGTTGATGGGAAATATTCAACCTGGAGTGCAGTTACAAGTGGTGTACCTCAAGGATCTGTTTTGGGGCCACTGCTGTTTGTCATTTTTATAAATGACCTAGATGAGGGTGTAGAGGGTTGGATTAGTAAATTTGCTGACGATACCAAAGTGGGGGAGTTGTAGACAGCGAGGATGGATGTTACAGTTTGCAGAGGGACATAGATAGGTTGCAGAGCTAGGCCGTGAGGTGGCAAATGGAATTCAATACGGATAAGTGTGAGGTGATTCACTTTGGTAGGAATAACAGGCATATGAAATATAGGGCTAATGGAAGGACCCTTAATAGTGTTGTCGAGAAGAGGGATCTTGGGGTACAAGTACATAGCTCTTTGAAAGTTGGCACCCAGGTTGATAAAGTTGTTAAGAAGGCGTACGGTGTGTTAGATTTTATTGGTAGAGGGATTGAATTTAGGAGCCGTGAGGTTATGTTACAACTGTACAAAACTCTGGTGCGGCCGCACTTGGAGTATTGTGTACAGTTCTGGTCGCCGCATTATAAGAAAGATGTGAAGCATTGGAAAGGGTGCAGAGGAGGTTTACCAGGATGTTGCCTGGTATGGTGGGAAGGCCTTATGAGGAAAGGCTGAGGGACCTGAGGTTATTTTCATTAGAGAGAAGAAGGTTACGCGGTGACCTAATTGAGGGGTATAAGATGATCAAGGGATTGGATAGGGTGGATAGTGAGAGCCTTTTTCCTCGGATGGTGATGACCAACACGAGGGGACATAACTTTAAATTAAGAGGTGGTAGTTATAGGACGGATGTCAGAGGCAGGTTCTTTACATAGAGGGTGGTGAGGGCGTGGAATGCCCTGCCTGCAGCAGTTGTGGACTCGCCAAATTTGGGGGCATTCAAACGTTCGGTGGATAGACATATGGATGATATTGGAATAGTTTAGGTTAGAGGGTCCACTGGCCGGCGCAACATCGAGGGCCGAAGGACCTGTACTGTGTTGTAATGTTCTATGTTCTATAATTAATTCCACAGATTCACTACCCCCAGAAAAGAAATTCCTACTCACCTATCTAAAAGGGGTGACCCCTTACTCTGGGATTATGTCCTCTTGTCCTAGACTTTCATACAGGGGGAAATGACTCTCAGCATCTACCCTGTCAAGTCCTCTGAGAATCCTATATACCTCAAATGTTATCTCTCATGTAGCTCCAATGAGTACTTATCCTCATAAGAAAATTCTCTAAACCTGGGAGCAACCCAGTGAACTTTCTCTGAATTACCTCCAATGCCACTAAATTCTTCTTTTGATAAGGTGTTCACATTTTTCCAGGCATGGTCTATCTAGTATCTTGTATAGTTTTTGCAAGACTTCTATATTTTCATATTCCACTCGCTTAGAAATAAAGACCAACATTTCATTTGCCTTCCTTATTACCTGTCAAATTTATGTATTAGATTTTTGTAAATTATGCACAACCCTCAGTTCCCTCATGCTGCAACTTTTTGCAGTCTTTCTCCACTTACACATTGTTCAGCTCCTTTATTCTTCCTACCAAAGTGCATAACTTGACATTTTCCTATATTAACTTCCACCTGCCAAGTTTTTGCCCATACATTTAACCTGTCCATGTCTTCTGTAGACACTTTTGCCGAAATTTTACCGCCTTACCAGCCTAAGGCTGGTAAGATTCTGCCCAAGGCCAACATTCTGACTTTTGTGTCATCCTCACTGTAAGAGGGAGAATAGTATATATGGACTATTACAACAATTTTAGGGCAGACAACAATCATGGTTTATTAAGGGTCGAAAAATTACAGTCACACCATCAAAAGGAACTAGTTACTGAAGAGATATTTTAGGGGGTTTTGAAAACAATATAGCATCAGAAAGGTTAAATAAAAATATAGTTAACATACTGATGTGGCAAAAGACAGACACTGCTAGCCGAACGTGTACGTGGCTAAGCAGTACTAGTGAACATGCCTGGGGAATTCTGTAATTCCTAGATGGCCTGAATTAGCAGACAAAGCTAATGATGCAAGGTCGAAGCTGAGCAGCAACAAGGAGGGAAGAGATTACAAGCAGCTAAAGAAAGATAAGAAATTTAGATAGTTCTTGGGATAGTAGATATCCATCCTTGTGAACATCTGCAAATTGTTCAATGTAAAACCAGACAATGTTGGAGTCTAAGTATTGCGTTGCCTACGTGACTAACAATGTGTAAATATTGCATGATTCTTCAGCTAGTGTAGTGTCAATCCCAAAGGCCTTCTCTGAAGTTGAGCTCTCCCAACAATTGGCTGATAAGCGATCCTTCTGTAGTGGGTCTCTTCTGAGACTATTTCATATAACAATCTGCTCCACAATACTCACCACTTGCTTCTCACCTATTTTTACATCTTCTGTTAACTTCACAGTAGTACATTCACTTCCTTCTTCCAAATCATTAATATATAAGTGCATATATTTATTTACAGATGTTAATAATTGTGGCCCCAATGCTGATTCTTGTGGCATTCCACTAGCTGCAGGTTGCCATTCTAAAAATTGCTCTCTTATCCCAACTCTGTCTTTAGGCATGATTTGCCCTTCATGAAGCCATGTTGACTCTGCTTGATTCTGTTATGTCTGCTATTATACTCTTCATAATGAACTCTTAACATTTTCCTAATGACAGATGTTAAACTAATTGACCTATAATTACCTGTTTATTGTTTTTCTCCCTTTTTAGATAATGATATTTTATTGGCAATGTTCCAATTCTCTGGACCTTTCCAGTAGCTACTTTCTTTAATATCCTAACATATAATCCAATAGGTCCAGAGGACCTATTGGCTGTTAGCCTCATTAGTTTCCCTAGTATTTTTCCTCTACTGATATTTATTGTATTTATTCCCTCACCGCTGTTGCCCCATGATTATTTACTATTTTTGGAAAGTTATTAGTGTGTTCCACCATGAAGACTGACACAAAATATTTATTTAACTCCTCTGTCATTTCCTGGTTCCCCATTATGATTTTCCCAGTCTCGTTCTGTAAGGGGCCTATGTTCATTTTGGCTTCTCTCTTCCTTTTTATATATTTAAAGAAGCTCTTATTGTCCATTCTTATGTTACTTGCTAGTTTATCTTCTCCCTCATTATTTCTTGGTCATCTTTTGTTTTTTAAAAAATTTTTTACTTCTGGCTTACCACTAATTTTTAATATTATCCTTAACTTTCTTGGTTAACCAAAGTTGATTTATCCCCCTCCTAGAATCCTTCTTCCACATTGGAATATATCTTTGTTATGAGGCATGAACTATTTTCTTAGCAGTCTGCCAGTCCACTCAGCCAACTTTGCCCCATTTCTTTAAGTTTAAGTTTAGCAATTGTTTCTGATATATGTTTCTCCCCCTCAAATTGAATGCTAAATTCTATCATGTTATGATCAGTTTCCCAGCAGATCTTTTGCTCTGAGATTCTTTATTAAATCTGCCTTATTACACATTTACAGATCCAAAATCTGTCCCTGGTTGGATTTGCAACATATGGGGTGAGGGGGTGATTTTTAGCGCAGCACCTAGGAGATTTAAGCTGTTTCTAATCCATGGAATTGGCACTGGGCATCCAGCTCCAAGAGAGTCTCCCAGAGCTGGACTTCTAGTGCCATCAGCTCCATGCTAGGAATCAGTGCAGAGCTGTATTAGATATGCAGGATGCAATTTGAATGTAATTTAAATGGCATTAGTAAGCCTGGGACTAACGTTTCCAGGCCCACTAGCCTTCCTTCTTGCACCCCCCCAACCCCACCCCCACTCCTCTTACCAGAAGTATTTCACTCCAGTGGGGTTTACAGTAGCTCCCTGTTTGTGGGGAGCTGGTGGCCTGACCCACTGGAATGAAAAGGGGCAATCAAGCAACCCCAGATGGCACTGAGGGTACCCCCTGGGCTTGGTAGCTTGGAAGTGTTAGTCTGTGCCCACAGGCACTGCTCAAGTGGCAAAGTGCCAATATCCAGGGGCACCTTGGCAGTGTCCATGGGGCATCAGGCAGTGCCAAGGGGAGGCAGGGCCTAATGGCATGGGTACTGATGAGGGGTGCGATCTATGGGGTTGAGGGGTCCTGCTGTCCCCTGCAGTAGGGATCGGTGGGAGGGAGGCCAGTGATGTACATACAGGTCAATGGGTGATGGGAGGTCAGGAAGCCAGTGATGACTGGTCACTGAAGGATGAGAAGATCAGTGATGTCTGGGATTAGTGGGGGATTGGGAGGCCAGCAACATATGGATCAGGTGGGGTGAGAGGCTAGCAATCAAGTCAGCAATATCCATGGGGTGAGCGGGGGAAAAGAGGAGGTGACGAAAGGTTAGCAATCAAGTCAATGATGTGCATAGGAGTAGTGAAAGGCCAGCGACGAGGCCACAATGTGTGCGGTGATTTGAGGCCAGCAATTTTACTGCTGGGAGGACTTGTTTAGCAATCTAGGGACATGTGCATGCATGGTGGCCCACTCAGCAGACTAATTTCAGCCTCATCAGTGGGATTAGGCCCTGCTCCCAGACTTCTGGACCGAGTCAAACTAATGATCTCTGCAGTTCCCAGAACATAAGAGATTCATTTTGAAAGCCCTGTTGAAAAAACCAGCGTGATATACTCCAGTTTTCAAGCATATTTGACACTTCAAATGTTTTTGAGAGAATCCCGGACATTATTCTTAGGAACTGTCCTGAATACATTGTATGAATTTTTGTTCATAGCTATGTCTGCTAATTTGATCTTCCCAAATCCACATGAAGATTAAAGTCACTTATCATTAATATCTTTTTTACATCCCTTTATTATCTCCCAATTTATTCTTTTGTCCTACAGTATAGCCACTCCCATGAGTGTCATCTCCCCCTTGTTATTTCCTACCTCTACCCATATGGATTCTGAGATCATTTCTTGCCATATGCCTTTTTAGTTTGTGTTAAGAAAACTATCCCAACATTCTTTTCTACTTGCCCGTCCTAGTACAAAGTTACGTGCAAAGGTACAAAGGACAACACAATAGCACTGCTGCTTCAGAGCGCCAAGGACTCCGTGTTCGATTTCTAGCTTGGGTTACTGTCTGTGTGGAGTTTGCACATTCTCCCTATGTCTGCGGGGTTTCCTCCAGGTGCTCCAGTTTTTCCCACACTCCAAAGATGTGTGGATTAGGTGGATTGGCCATGCTAAATTGCCCCTTAACGTAAGGGGGATTAGCAAGGATAAATGCACAGGTTTATGGGGATAGGGCCTAGATGGGCTTGTGGTCAATATGGATTCGATGAGCCAAATGGCCTGTTTCTGCACTGTACGATTCTGTGATTCATACCCTTGAATATTTTGTTCCTAACTTTGATTTCCTTGAAACCATATCTGTGTAATGGCTATAAAATCGTATCCATTACCCTCAGTTTGTGCTGTTAAATTTATTTTGTCAAATATTACATTGAAGAACCATTAATTTTTTTAAAACCATATTTTCCTTCTTTGACCCTTAATCCATAACCCATCATGACAGAGGAGGGATTTTTAATATTGACTCCAAAATTTCTCCAATTTGTGGTTACTCTGCCCTGAGTTTACTGCTCTGCTGATGAGCATCATGAATTTTGTTACAAACCATTGCTAATAGAAATCCACAGCAGAATGCTCAGTCATTTTGTGGTGTTGCAGGGAAGGGGTGTGAGGGGGAGGGAGGAAGGGGAGGGGAGGGAACAACTTTTATAAGGAAAATGCATTAATATTTTAAATGTTATACATGGTCAGGATGTCTTATGATTAAACCTCTAGAAATACCATCTGCAGACACAAATTATTATTTTTTCAGTGGTTTCATACACTAGTTCCTGTTGCAACTATCCTGGACAAGTATACTGATTACATTTTGTGATTTCAACTGAGATGTTGGATTAATGGCAGATACAACATGAAAATATTTACATAAAGAGTAATCTAAATTATTTGAGCAAAATAAACTCATTAGATGTTTCACTAGACAGTATCTGTAACTACGCAGGCACTTGAATAATCTAGAAGCATGTGCATCATCTACCAATTTTTATTGTTCCTTGTACATTAATCACATCAGGCTTAATAACTAAACAAACTTATGTGTATTGCATTAAGAAACCATATTTATATTTGATTCTGATTCTGCAAGAGTCTGTGCATTTTCCTCTGTGAATGGGGAATGTAGGAACAGTGGAAATACGTTTTGCCAATGTTTATCACAAAGGAGCATTGTATTGGGAATCAAATGGTGCAGTGGAAGAAATGCAGGAATTAGATAGGTTTATTGTGGATAAAGGTGTAGTGCTGGAAAAATTTGTAGAACCTTAAATTGAAAAGGCGCTGGCATCTGATGTTTTTGCCTTCTAGAGAGGGAATAAACTTTTGAAGCTCCCTTGGATGCGAAGTTTGTGGCAAATGACTATAGAATTGCCAACATGAAAGTACAGCTCGAACTGAAACTGAATAGCCTAAATCAGTAAAAGACAAACTTCAAGAAGCTATGATAATGTAGGCTATAAGTAATTTATAAGTAAATTATTTGAGGCTATCTAATATGGATTTGTAAAAGCTGTTTTGCCTTTGAAAGCTCATTGAAGAAATAACTGACCTTATTGATTAAAAAAAGTCTAGATTTTGAAATTTGCATCTTTATTTCCCAATCCCTCAATCGCTTTGCCCCTTCATAATTCTAAAGACTCCAACCTTGCAATGCTCAGATTATCTGCACTCCTCCAAATATGGCCTGTTTCTGCAGCACTGATTTTAATTGCTCCATCATTGACAGTCATAACTCCAGCTGCCAAGCCTCTAATATCTGGAATTTCCTCCTAAATTTCCCCAGACCATACCTTTCCTTTTTTAATGATTTGCTTAAAAAATTTCACCAACCTTTTGGTTACCTGTCCTAATTAAAATGCAGGTTGGTCCAGCTCAATTGGCTGGTCAGTGATGCAGAATGAAAACCCACCTTCTCAGCCTTGTGCCTTGCCTGAAGTGTAGTGATCCTTAGATTAAATTACCACCATCAGCTTTCCCTTAAAGGAGTAGAGCATCCTATGGTCACCTGGGACTCTAGCAACTTTACCTATTTGAAGAGTGCTTCTGTGAAGCACCATGGGACATATTACTGTATTAAAGGAACCAAGTAAATACTAGTTGTTGTTGTGCATGTGTTTTCAAAGATGTTACATGAAAGGTTTGTTGATTTTAAAAGTAAGGTACAAGGAGTAAAGGGAATGTGGCACCATGGACTGACAGTTGGTTAAAGGTCTGAAATCTGTAAGAATGATTATTGAATATATTTGTATTAGAGGGATATGAACAGTGGTGACCATGAAGTGATTGTTCCCACTTCTTGCATAAATGATGTGAACTATTAACATTTGTATCTGGAATTAAATAAGGAAGTTTGTCAACAGTGAGGAACACTAAGTGATTTCAGGAAGATAGGTAAATTGGGAAGATACATGCCCATTGTGAAAAATAACATAGAAATGTGAGGAGATGTGCTCTAGGAGGGTGAGCAAGGAGAAAAAAATGTATCTAATAATCATCATTAAAAATGGATGAATAGAAAGACAAACCCAACAAATGTCCTCTAGCTGCATATAGTTAAACAGAATTGATATTCAATTAACACTATTTTTGAAGTACAGGACGATCTTTAAAGGCACATTGATCATTCAACAAGAAGCATATTTTTATGTGATTAGTCATGAAATATTATTCCATTCTTTTATCCAAAAGTGTTCCCCAGTCAGGCCCACTTGACTGAGAATCAATAAGTCAGCTCAGTCATGGTTTCAAGTGATGGTCACTTGCATGTTCTCCCTGCACAATGCTGTGCTTTAGCGAATTGATTACAGTTTGGATTTTATCCCATTTAATTTCATTTTATCTCTCCTTCCTTTTGGTTTTCTGCATTACCCACTTGGCCCAGTTAGCAATTGAATCCCTAGCCGCTTTGTAACTGGCCCAGATGGAGAAATGCTAAGGAAGCCCAGGATGACTGTACTCATCTTGGTCTAATGTGTTGATGTAGTCTAGAATTTACTTTGTGACGAATTGCATGTTTTAAGTTGTACGTCCGTGGGGCTCAGTATATTGGAGAACCAATTTACTTTGCCACACTCCTTTTTGTATAAAAACAGTTTTATATAAAAAATAATAATTCCACAACACCTGTTGTAAAGCGGATTGGTTCTCAGTATTGGTACTGTCTCATCCAATTCTGTTTTTAATCAATTTGTTTTGTCAGCAATTCTCTTGCACAGAAAGTGATTTTATGACATTTCGGTTTTATTGCTTTCATCTCTTTCCACTTTAATCGCTGATTGATTTTTTCAGTGTATAAGTGGAGATGTATCTGAAGGGATTTGATAGTTTTCATAAAGCTTCTGAAGTTGCAAAAAATTCAGCTGAAATGCAAATTGGCCTTGACAGCTTTATTTTCAACAGGGATGATTTTGTAAATGGGACAGGTTCATTTGTATTTAAGTATCCCAGATGATGGGTTTTGGAGTTGTCAGATTTGCTTCCATATGATGAAATAATATTGATCAAAAATAGGTGAATCTCGTGTTTCATTGCAGTGCTGTTAAAAGACTTGGGAAAGAGTTTTAATCATGAATGAATTCAAGGGTCGCAATTGTAATAAATTAGTCATAGGGTACTAGCGTTGAGCATTGAAAATGTTATAGTGCACTGGAGAGCTTTGGACAGTAAAATATTCTACTACCTGCACTGGAGTGCTTTGGACTGTAAAATATTCTGCTACCTGATTTTCTGCAGCATTTCTCACAGGTAGTCTGGAGTCTGAAACATGATTGTGATGCTTAGCTGCCAACATGGCCTGTCATTTTTAGTGCAGTTGACTAGTTACTGTATGTGGGAATCTAAATCCCTAGGATGATTTAGAGTCAGTACATCACTTGTGACCTTCAAATTCTAGAATGAAATGCTTGGCTTTTTTCATCTCTTATTAAGATTGCTTTGCATCTATACACAAATGGGATATCAAGTGTATCACAAATCCCATTGAACACCAGGCGTTTTTAAATATGATGTCGGATGACCTGCAACACTTTTTGTGATGAGTGGGAGGATATGCTGTTTTATAATAGTTAGTATGTTATGCCATATCACCTAGTCTTTGTTGGTAAGCCATGTTCAGGATGATATTTGTTTTCTACTCTAATTCTACTCTGTTCCCACTCTAATGAGGGGATCTTGGGAGATTTAGAACACAGAACATAGAACACCACAGCACAAAACAGTCCCTTCAGCCCACAAGTTGCGCCAATCATACCCATACCTATTAGGTCATAGAACTATCTGTAACTCCCAATCCTGTGTAATCCCATGTATTCATCCAGAAGTTTTTTAAAAGACCTCAGCAAGTTCACCTCCACCACCACTGATAGCAGCCAATTCCATTCACTCAGCACCCCCTGAGTGAAAAACTTACCCCTAACATCTCCTCTGTATTTGCTGCTCAGCACCTTAAACCTGTGTCCTCTCATAGTGACCATTTCAGCTCTGGGAGATAGTTTCTGAGAATCCACCCTATCTATTCCTCTAAACATTTCATAAACCTCTATCAGGTCGCCTCTCAAGCTTCATCTCTCCGGGAGAAGAGACCTAACTCCCTCAACTTATCTTCATAGGGCATGCCTCCCAATCCAGGCAACATCCTTGTAAGTTGCAGAGCTGGGCCGAGAGGTGGCAAATGGAGTTTAATGTGGAAAAGTGTGAGGTAATGCACTTTGGCAGGAACAATAAATGTGTAGAGTATAGGGCTAATGGTAGGGCTCTTAATAGTGTTGAGGAACAGAAGGATCTTGGTGTATGTGTCAATAGATCCCTGAAAGTAGGCAGTCAAGTGGATAAAGTTGTTAAGAAGGCTTATGGAGTCTTAGCTTTTATTGGTAGGGGGATTGAATTTAGGAGCCGCAGCATCATGTTGCAGCTGTACAAAACTCTAGTGCGGCCGCACTTGGAGTATTGTGTGCAGTTCTGGTCCCCACATTATAAGAAAGATGTGGAGGCATTGGAGAGGGTACAGAGGAGGTTTACCAGGATGTTGCCTGGTATGGAGGGCAGGTCCTATGAAGAGAGGTTGAAGGATTTGAGGTTGTTTTCGTTAGAAAGGAGGCGGCTAAGGGGGGATCTTATTGAAGCATATAAGATAATTAGAGGTTTGGATAGGGTGGACAGTGATAGCCTTTTTCCTAGGATGGAGAAAGCTAGCACGAGGGGACACAGCTTTAAATTAAGGGGTATGAGTTATAGGACGGATATCAGAGGTAGGTTCTTTACTCAAAGAGTGATTAGGGAGTGGAATGCCCTGCCTGCAGCTGTTGTAGATGCGCCAAGTTTGGTGGCGTTTAAGAGGTTAGTTGATAAGTATATGGATGAGAAGGGAATGGTTTAGGTAGGAGGGGCATTGCTTTTTATTTTGGTCGGCACAACATCGAAGGCTGAAGGGCCTGTTCTGTGCTGTATTGTTCTATGTTCTATGTTCTAAATCTCCTCTGCACCCTGTCAATAGCTTCCACATCCTTCCTGTAGTGAGGCAACCAGAACTGCACACAGTACTCCAAGTGGGGTCTGACAAGGGTCTTATAAAGTTGCAGCATTACCTCCCGACTCCTAAACTCAATCCCTCGATTAATGAAGGCCAGTACACCATACTCCTTCTTGACCACATCCTCCACCTCCGAAACCGATTTAAGAGTCCTATGGATGCGGATCCCAAGATCCTTCTGCTCCTCAATACTTTTAAGATTCCTACCCTTGATATTGTACTCCTTCATCCCATTGTTCCTGCCAAAATGGACCACTACACATTTATCTGCGTTGAGGTCCATCTGCCACTTCTCCACCCATTCTTGCATCTATCTGTGTCTTGCTGCAACTTCTGACATTCCTCCAGACTATCCACAACACTGCCAATCTTCGTATCATCAGTGAACTTACTAACCCATCCTTCCAATTCCTCATCCAGGTCAATTATGAAAATAACAAACAGCAAGGGTCCTAGAACACTCCATTGGTGACCGATCGCCATGCAGAAAAAGACCCATCCACAACCACTCTGCAGGCAAAGCCAGTTCCGGATCCACAAGGCCAAAGCCCCTTGGATCCCATGCACTCTCACCTTCTCAAGAAGTCTTGCATGGGGGATCTTATCAAACGCCTTGCTGAAATCCATGTAAACGACATCCACCGCTCTTCCTTTGTTATTGTATCCAGTCACATTTTCAAAGAACTCCATTAGGCTCGTAAGGCACGATGTGCTTTAGACAAAGTCGTGTTGACTATTTTTGATCAAGCTAATCTTCTCTAAATGCCCATAAATCCTGTCCCTCAGGATCCTCTCCATCACCTTACCAACCACTGAGATCAGACTCATCGGTCGGTAATTTCCAGGGCTATCCTTGTTCCCTTTCTTGAAAATAGGAACCACATCTGCAATCCTCCAGTCCTTTGGAACCTCTCCCGTTTCCATTGACAACGCAAAGATCATCTCCAGGGCTCTGCAACGACTTCCCTCACCTCCCACAGTAACCTGGGATACATCCCATCCGGCCCCGGTGACTTGTCTATTTTGACAGAATTTAAAAGTTCCAACACATCCTCTTTCTTAACATCCGCATACTCAGTCTTTTCAGTCTGCTGCAAACTTGCAGTGCAAACTTGCAGTAGAACCTCCCAGATCACTTTCCACCATGAATACCGAGGCAAAATACGCATTAAACACCTCTGCCATTTCTTCCGGTTTCACACAAACTTTTCCCCCTTCACCTTTTAAAGGTCCAATCCCTTCACTTTTCATCCTTTTACCCTTCACATATTTATAGAATGCCTTTAATTAAATGCCTTTAGCTCAATTTAATTGGGGTTAGTGGGGAGTGCTGGAGGGAATAACTTGGAGGAGATCTATGCCACTGAGGTTTTGCATCAGTAATTAAAGTTAAATTACGTTATCCACAACATTCCATCAATCAGGATAGAATTAGAGGGGAGTCAGTAGCATAGTGGTATTATTGCTGGATTAGCAATCTAGGTATCCAGGGTAATGTTCTGGCATCTGGGTTCAAATCCCACCTTAGCAGGTAATGAAATTTGAATTCAACTGAAATCTGGACTTAAAAGTTTAACAGTGACTATAAAACCAGTGCCAAATGTGTAAAGCCCCATCTGGTTCACTAATGTCCTTTAGGGAAGGAAACCTTTATTTTCATAGTAACTTCATTGCTTTGTTAATGTGAGCCTACTTGTGAAACTAATAAATAAACTAAAACTAACCTGGTCTGGTCTACATGTGACTCCAGATCCATAGCAATGTGGTTGACTCTGAAATGCACTCAGTTAGGGGATACCCACATTTAGAATAGAATAGAAAAAAAATACTTAGTTGGAAGTTTAAAGTTGGCACAGTCTTTGTGGAACCCTATGATGAAAGCTTTCAGAATTCAGTTTTGGTTTGCTTCTTGTTTGAAGGAGAAGCTCGCTGCATGAGGAGCAGATGATTAAAACTGTGTTATTAACAGCCATTGATTTTAAAGTTAATTACTTTTGAATCCATTTGAAGCTGAAATACATAATGGACAGGCTCTCTGAAGATCTGTTGCACCATCTGTTTAAATTCACAATTATTTTGGACAATTTGTAGAAAGAAGGCCAATGTGATGACCTTAGTCAAAAAATTGACAATATGATCAACAGCCTGCATTGTCTGATATCCTTCTTCTCCAGCATCCTGCCAACTATTCCTTTAGACCCAAGAACACCTGCTTGGGACTGGCATGGGATTTTTTCACAGCAGATGGTGGATTGGGGTGGCTGGTTGTGGGGCTAGTGGGGGAGTGGTTGGGGGGAACTGCTGGTGGCTCACAGTCTAGTTGTGTTTTGATCTTACAGTATACGGTTGCCATATGCAGTGGCAGGAATAGTTAGTCTTCAACTTAAGTTGGCTACACTTCCTTGTAGGCAGGCTGTAATGCTAATCTATCAGAATGGCACACTGGAATGTGACAACTGGTAATGGCCTAATGAGATTATTGCTAGACAATTATTCCAGAAACTCAGCCAATGTTCTGGGAACCTGAGTTCGAATCTTGCCATGACAGGTGGTGAAATTGGAATTCAATAAAAAATATCTGGAATTAAATATCTACCGATGACCATGAAACCATTGTCGATTGTCAGAAAAGGTGGCCTCTCACCTTTTCTTGAGAAGGTGAGAGGGCATGGGATCCAAGGGGCTTTGGCCTTGTGGATCCAGAACTGGCTTGCCTGCAGAAGGCAGAGGGTGGTTGTGGATGGCTCTTTTTCTGCATGGAGGTCGGTCACCAGTGGAGTGCCCCAGGGATCTGTTCTAGGACCCTTGCTGTTTGTCATTTTCATAAATGACCTGGATGAGGAAGTGGAGGGATGGGTAAGTAAGTTCGCCGATGACACGAAGGTCGGTGGTGTTGTGGATGGTCTGGAGAGATGTCAGAAGTTGCAGCATGACATCGACAGGATGCAAGACTGGGCGGAGAAGTGGCAGATGGACTTCAACGCGGATAAATGTGTTGTGGTCCATTTTGGCAGATCCAACGGGATGAATGAGTACACTATCAAAGGTAGGAGTCTTAGCTGTGTGGAAGAGCAGAGGGATCTTGGGGTCCGGGTCCATAAGACTCTCAAATCGGCCTCCCAGGTGGAGGATGTGGTTAAGAAAGCTTATGATGTACTGGCCTTCATTCATCGAGGGATTGAGTTCAGGAGTCAGGAGGTAATGCTGCAGCTTTATAGGACCCTTGTCAGACCACACTTGGAGTACTGTGCGCAGTTCTGGTCGCCTCACTATAGGAAGGACGTGGAAGCTATTGAAAGGGTGCAGAGGAGATTTACAAGGATGTTGCCTGGATTGGGAGGCATGCCTTATGAAGACAGGTTGAGGGAGCTGGGACTGTTCTCCCTGGAGAGACGAAGGTTGAGAGGCGACCTGATAGAGGTTTACAAGATGTTGAGAGGAATAGATAGGGTGGACTCTCAGAGACTATTTCCCAGGGCTGAAATGGTTGCGATGAGAGGGCACAGATTTAAGGTGCAGGGAAGCAAGTACAGAGGGGATGCTAGGGGAAAGTTTTTCACTCAGAGGGTGGTGAGTGAATGGAATCGGCTGCCGTCGGTGGTGGTCGAGGCGAACTCGCTGGGGTCTTTTAAAAGACTTCTGGATGAGTATATGGGATCCAGTGGGATTGGGGGTTATAGATAGGTCTATGGCTGGGTAGGTTTTGATGTGTTCGGCACAACTTGTGGGCCGAAGGGCCTGTTTTTGCTGTAGTGTTCTATGTTCTAAAAACCCATCTGTTTCACTAATGTCCTTTAGGGAAGGAAATCTGCCATCCTTACTCAATCTGGCCTACATATGATTCCAAAGCCACAGCAATGTGGTTGATTCTCAACTGCCCTTTAAAGGCAACTAGGGATGGGCAATAAATGCTGGCCCCTCAGCAATGCCCATTTCCCACAAATTAATTAGAAAAAGAATAAACTTCTTTCACTTCTGACAGTTAGAATATTCAATCAGATGCCCTGTCACTTTTCTTAAATCCCTTTAGATCGGGATTGCCATTTCTTAACTGCAGATTCTGATGGATTGAGATTCATTTTGAAGTTCTTTAAAGGTTTTCAGCATTTTTTTGTCCCTTGATGTTGCACTTTGTCTCCATCCATTTAAATTAGCTGCAGTTCTTCTGTTGCTAATGACCTTCCTAGACTAGTCAAGTTGCATTTGTTATTGTGAATGTTGTGTTACACAAGTTCAGACTGCACAATTCAAAATTAACTTTCTGGATAGCATTCATTCTATTGCTAAATTGTTTGAAAACTTCAAACTTGAAGATGAAACTTAACTGTTTTCTCTGGGCGCTCCGGTTTCCCCCCACACCCAAAGATGTGCTCTTAGGCTAATTGGCAAAACAAATTCTCCCTAAATTGTCTCAAATTTGGTTTTTAATCCATAGATCTATAAACATGGACAGGGATCGCGGGTAGAGCTGGGAACATTGGGGTGGCAGCGTGGGCTCGTTGGGCCGAAGGGCCTGTTTCCCATGCTGTTTTGTTCTTTGTTCTTTGTTGGTATTTCTTTTAAAGATCGAAGAAAGAACTATCTCAGCCCCAAAGTTTTGTGATGTGAAACAGATTCCCAGAAGTAGCAAAGTCATAGTCAGTTTGCCTCTTTAAGGAGGAGTTGTTGGGAAGGGAAATTGAGGGTTTTGGAATGTTAACCATGTTAGAAGGAGATGAAGGCAGAAACTAAATATATAACTGCAACTGTAAATATATAAGTGCAAACTGATTTTTTCCCCCTGTGAATTGCCTAACAACGCCTTAAAGCATTTACTTTTAAAATGTCTGTCATTTAGATGCCTTTTTATCTGAAGATCTGCCCAGAGGTTCCCTTTCTACTAAATTTCTTGGATGTGTTGGAAACTTGGCAGTCTTCCAGTTCTCTTTATCTCTCTGTTCACTGTACTACTGGAACCACAGAAATGTCAGGGGCGTTTCTCCAACCTCACCATGACATTAGTAGATGGTGCCTACCCAGAGGATAGTTTGCGGGCCTAAAAGTCTATTTTGCATCAGGCGCAGGACAGTTTGTGAGTCTCCCAGCCCCTTCCTAATGGCATGAACTGGATCATGTTTAAAGTAGCGTGGTATGATAATGGTGAGAATCACTACTAGTCTCCACTAGGCTGGGCAGTACCCAGTGGCCCATTAATGATGCTCAACTGTCACACTGGCAGTATCTGGCAATGGCCACTGGATAACCCAGCGGTGCCACTTGGGTGCCATCAGTATGCCAGTTGGGTAATGCCACTGTACTGGGGCAGTGCTGAGGGGTGAGGCCTAAGTGGCAGTTGTGACGGGAGAGCAACGTTGCGGGGAGTGAAGGGGGCAGTCTGATGGGAGTGGTTGTACAATGGTAGATTATGAAGGCGGTCTTGATGGAATGTCAGGGTCCTGATAGGGCATGTTGTGTTGGGCATTGGACCCATCAAGAGGGCCCTGATGCTGGTAACCTGTGTTACGTGGCGGATGGAGGAACATGTCACTAATGAAGGGTGAATGTTCCTATGTTTGTGGGGTGAGGGAAGAGGTCTCCCAGTGTACTCTGAGATCAGGGTATCCTTGCAAAATAGCACTCGAGCGCTCAGAAACCATTTACACCATCATGTTTAGGCCGCCGCATCTCTAGTACTGGCATGAAATTCCAAACTCGTCAAAAAAGCGTAGAAGAATTGCAGTGCAGAGTGCGTGTGAGACTGACATGGATTACTCCATTATTCTCACCATTATGACACTTAGAAATTTTTGGGGAGAATTTGACTTGTCATCTTTAAGATAATCACTGAAAGTTTTCTTTGTACTTTTGATTTGATTTGAATTATTATTGTCAGATATATTAACATAGAATGAGAAGTATTGCTTCTTGCGCACTATACAGACAAAACATACCGTTCACAGAGAAGGAAACAAAGGAGTGCAGAACATAGTGTTACAATCATAAGGGTGTAGAGAAAGATCAACTTAATGAATGTAAGTTCATTCAAAAGCCTGACAGTAGCAGGGAAGAAGCTGTTCGTGAGTTGGTTGATACGTGATCTCAGATTTTTGATCTTTTTCCCGAAGGGAGAAGGTGGAAGAGAGAATGTCTGGGGTCCTCGGAATCCTTAATTATGCTGGTTGCTTTGCCGAGGCATTGGGAAGTGTAGACAGAGTCAATGGATAGATTGCATGATGGATTGGGCTACAGTCACAACCTTTTGTTGTTTCTTGTGGTCTTAGGCAAAGCAGGAGCTATATCAAGCTGTGAAACAACCAGAAAGAATGTTTTCTATGGTGCATCTTTAAAAGTTGGAGAGAGTCGTAGCTAACATGAGAAATTTCCTTAAGTCTTCTGAAAAAGTAGAAGCGTATCTGCTATTGAAGCTGTTGCATTTTGAAGAGTGGATGAATTCAAACTAGGCCTGGGGACTTGGGAAAAGGTTTGGGGTTGAAAATCATCAGTGACAATTGAACTCCTTTCTTTCTATGACATTCTACAGAACAGTATATCTTATAAGCATGCTTAATAAAGCATGATAGACATTAAATGCAACCCCTTAATGTTGGTAATCAATATAGTGGAAAGAAGTAGGTCACCTTTTTTTAAGTTTCTTCCCTTAAGCCTCTATGAAGTATCTTGGGATTTATTTTTCCTGTGCAGGCAGTCTATGTTTTTGATGATGAAGTGTTATTGGAGTTTGTTAACAATTATTTTTTAATTCATTATATGGATCACAGCTTCATGAAAGGGATTATATTAGATTTAGTATTTGCAACTGGGAGGCAAGACATTATATTTAGCATTTACAATCTATTTCAATTGCTCAGAAATTAAGCAGAGCACTGTAAGTTTTTCAAAATGAGGAACATGTATTTGAAGAACTAGGGTTCAGGATCATATCTAGTTGTAAAATGATTAAAGCTTTTCAAGGAAGAGACCATACTTGATTTAGAACATAAATACAGGATTTAAATTTGGGCATTGGACTGGAAAATGCAACTACTAAAAACCAGATAAGAGTTGTGTGAATGGAACTATCAATTTAAACTCTTAGAGCCTGTATTCCATGGATGAAACTGATCCAGAATGTTAAATAAGTAAAAGCACCAGGATGTGATTCTAATATTATAATCTGTGTTATTAGAAAACTCTGATCGTTTGAAGAATGACATTTTCTATGGTCCCAGTGGTGCAGGAACAATAAGTAAGAAAGGAATCTAAACAAACATTTGTATTACAACCAGCGAGTGCAATATTAATCTACTTTTTTATCTCAAAATCATAGATGCAAGTTTTAAAAAAGAGTGCAGGGATTTTGATTATATTTATATTTGATTTGATATTGTTGCATGCAGCCTAATCACTGAATCGCAAAGTAAACTTTTAAACTATGAGTTTGACAGAGCTATAACCATTGGACGAATACTGAGACACTGAATTAGTAAATATTACCAACATTTGTTAAAAATAATAAAATAACAGTACATTTATCAATGAGCTAAATATTTATCATTTCATTAAAAGAAAACAAGAATATATTTATCAACCAAATCATACAAACAGAATTCCTGTGTTTAAAAGAAAACTTCCTCTGTCCCTGAGGATATTGATTATCTCCACACTTTACGTGATAGGTACTCACCTTTGCTTCTGAAGGAAATTGCTCTATCTGATGTCAGTGCTGATAGAAATTTTTCCTCTGACTTTGAAGCTCTGAATCAGTTTCCCTTCACTTGATTACTCACCAAGGAGTTTACCATAGCCCACATTTTTACCAGAAATTACCAGTAGTCAATGCATTTTAGCTCATATTGTTTTGAAATGGCGAATTGGTCGATAATGTTGTAAGGATTAATTTAATTGGTTCTAGTGTTACGACCACAGCATATGTTATTTGCTGGGGAAAATGACCTACAGACCATAACCCTTATTATGTATTCTGAAAACAAGAAGAAATTGTACTGGTCTCAGTAGCAAAGAAATCCAGCAACATTTTGATTTTAAAAATTAAAAGTAGAAGATTTATTAAGAAGTAGAAAAGAAAACTTAAGCACACAAGATGACAGTTAGATAGTTAAAAACATCTTGCAAGTCATTTCTCAAAAATTCGACTTGGTCGGACTCACAAGCAAACCAGGCATTACTCCATTATAGATGTTTTAACGATTAAATATCCAGTAATATTACCCAAAGCAAAACTACTTTGCTTTAGTTAAGATATGCCACATAAATTGTCAAATCTTCTTCCACTCTGCTGTGAAAATCCAAGAAACTTCAGAAACAAGACTGCTTTCTGAAACCCAGGAGTTTTCCAGCTTGACTAATTGGTTGATTCAAACTTTGCACCTCCTCCCAGCACAGAGCTGTTTCAGCATGTCTTTCCGCACGCAGCTAACACAGCTCAGCTCAATAAGTGAAGCATACTTTTCCCCACTCAGTTTCAATTCCATTGTCCTCAGTCCCCTATGAACTCAACTTTCCCAAAATACAAAAATCTTTCATGTCTTTTCTATTGCCCCCACTTTTGGGTCAAATAAAATTTAATAATTTTGTTTACTTATGAAATCTTTGCAAGCTGTGAAATATTTTTACCCCTTTAAAATTTAACAGCTGAAAAAAACTAACTCTCCTACATCTCTGAATACAAATTTCTCAACTTTGCTTTTTTACTCATAAAACCACTTAATTAAAGCTTTGTTACAAATGCAGGGATTTAGCACCTCTACTCCTTTTCATTTCTTAATTCTCCAGGCAAGCTATCTCCATTAATCTTTCCCCAGCTTAATTAAGGCATTTACACACACACACACGCACCTTTATAAAATAACACAGCATTCTCTCCAAAAATATTAAAAAATAACATCCGTTCTCAGTGTTTTTCTAGCTGGAGGTCAGTCACTAGTGGTGTGCCGCAGGGCTCGGTACTGGGACCTCTTCTATTTGTAATATATACAAATGACTTGGAAGAGGGAGTAAGTGGAGTGATCAGCAAGTCTGCAGACGATACAAAGATGGCTGGACTTGTAGATAATGAGGAGCATTGTCAGGCGATGCAGCAGGACATAGGCTGGTAGCTTGGGCAGACAGATGGCAGATGGAATTCAATCCTGATAAATGTGAGGTGATGCATTTCGGCAGAAAGAATGTAGGGGGGAGGTATATGATAAAGGGTAGACCTATTAAGAGTATAGAAACACAGAGGGGCCTGGGGATGCAGGTGAACAAGTCTCTGAAGGTGGCAGAGCAAGTGGAGAAGTTTGTGAAGAAAGCATATAACATGTTAGCCTTTATAGGAAGGGGTATAGAGTACAAGAGCTGGCCTTTAATGTTGCAGTTGTATAAAACGTTGGTTAGACCTCATTTGGAATACTGCATCCAGTTCTGGTTGCCTTACAACCGGAAGGACGTGGAGACTCTGGAGAGAGTGCAGAGGAGGTTTATCAAGATGCTGCCTGGTATGGAAGGTCTGAGTTACGAGGAGAGGTTAGGCAAATTGGGACTGTTTTCCTTAGAAAGACGTAGAGTGAGAGGAGATCTAACAGAGGTGCACAAGATTATGAGGGGTATAAATAGAGTAAACAGGGTTAAGCTTTTTCCTAGGATGGACTTGAATAGCACGAGGAGTCACGGGCTTAGGGTGAGGGGGGTAAGGTATAATTTGGATGCTAGAGGGAGTTTTTTCACACAGAGGGTGGTGGGGGTATGGAATGCGCTGCCAAGTAAAGTGGTGGAGGCAGGTACTCTGGAGTTATTTAAGAAATACTTAGATGGGCACATGAACAGAATGGGAATGGAGGGGTATAGAAAACTGATTTAAAATAGGGATCATGAGCCTTGGGAGTCCCTGGGAAGTGTGTAAATAGATGATGATATTGATGTACTTGTTTTTATCCTACAGGTGCTTTGGTCCACCTTGTTGTCTAACAAGGGGCATAAACACGATGGGTCATGAGAGGGCTGCTCTTGGATCTTTTTCGAGACTATCCTAGTGCTTCATGTCATTAGTGTACGCTTGACCTGGACCATTTGATGGGCAACATGACAGCTCAGTGACTATCGCTGTGATGTGCAGCTACATGGATTTGGGCCTGTGTCTGTGGGAGTTTGCGCATTCTGCCCGTGCATGCGTGGGTTTTCTCCGTGTGCTCCGGTTTCCTCCCACATCCCAAGATGTGCTCTTAGGCTAATTGGCAAAACAAATTCTCCCTAAATTGTCTCAAATTTGGGTTTTTAATCCATGGATCTATAAACATGGACGGGGATTGCGGGTAGAGGTGGGAACATCGGGGTGGTGGCGCAGGCTAGTTGGGCTGAAGGGCCTGTTTCCCATGCTGTTTTGTTCTTTGTTCTTTGTTCTCACACCAGCTGATTACACAAATTGCCCTTAAACTTAAGACAATGGCTTGCTTCAAGCCATATGCCTTATCTTAAGTCTTATGGGCAAACCATTACTTTCACTAAGACTGTGTTAGACAAGCCATTGTGTTTGGATGCGAGAGGATTCATTGATAGGTCAGGCTCTTTCTTTTCCAGAATCTGTGACAGCATTTTTCACCCTGGAGACTGTTAATTATAAAGTACAGAAATCACTTATTTCATTATTAATTACTTATCCTTCAATTACAGGATAATTGCGGTATTTTAATGAAGTCATTTGTTACTAGTTGGTGACTACTTCACAGTACTATATTGTGTTTGCTGTAAAAGGGTTAGCAACATCAACATGGCTTCTTTTCCTCTTAATGTTAGTAAAACAAATTGTTAAACAAGCACACTAAATCCTATTAAATCATATCTAAAACCTAGGCCCACTTGCATCTTTCCAGAATAAGAATGAAATATATTGATCCCTCACCACTTAGTTACTCCTTTTTAATGGAGAAACAGAGTTTTCCAATTTAAACTGGATGACTCCATGTGCATTTGAAGTCCTTAATCATTCTGTTCATATGAACTAAAGATACAGACAAAACAATCAGAACAAACACTTGGATTACGACCAGTATGCAATATTATTCTAATCCATTGTGAAGTTGTATGAATGAAATAGTGGCATGATGGGAAAATTGGTCAAGTATTTGGTACAAAATAAGGAATATTGACTCCACGTAACCAAAGTCATGAATAAGACCGAGAAGGTCAAGACCTGATGAGGTTGATTCCACGTGACCTAGTGATGTATGAGTGAGGCGAGATAAGGTCAGAAATGACGAAATCATCGGACGCCTTCTATTCTATCAAAAGTTCAAGATAAAAGTATGAATGATGAGACAAAGAGGTCTCGGGGGTCATCAGGTTATGACGCAATTAATAATGTTGCTACTGTTTGTATTACTAATCGAATTCCTGAAGTCATGTAAACTGATAAGAAAAAGATATAACTATTGAATTGATTCTTTACCTAAGGGCAGACTTGAGAGCAGAATAGCAAGTCATAACAACAGCTCTCTGAACTCAGGTTTTTGCCAATACTGCAGTCTTTCAGAAATAAGGATATGTTATTTCGTTGGAATGAATTTTGTTGAGTCTCTCTACCACAGTCAAGAAGCAGGAAAAATTTCCACTTCAACACATGTGGAATAACAGTATTTCAATGCCAAGTCCAAAGTTTCACCAAAGCCTCTCGATCCTAACATTAGGCAATTTTTTTGTGATATTTATCTTTTGTTGTTGCATAGTATAAAAGCGTTTGTTGGAGAAATCAATCCTTCCATCAATTCAATCAGTTGTTTTGACAATAAACTTGATATCCAAATCGAGTAAGATAATCACACAGTCGTTCCTTCACGTTGTCAGACCCCAGTTGGAGTATTGTGCACAGTTCTGGTCACCTCATTATAGGAAGGATGTAGAGGCTATTGAGAGGGTTCAGAGGAGATTTACAAGGATGCTGCCTGGATTGGGAGGCAGGCCTTATGAAGATAGAACATAGAACATAGAACATAGAACAATACAGCACAGAACAGGCCCTTCGGCCTTCGATGTTGTGCCGACCAAAATAAAAAGCAATGCCCCTCCAAACTAAACCATTCCCTTCTCATCCATATACTTATCAACTAACCTCTTAAACGCCACCAAACTTGGCGCATCTACAACAGCTGCAGGCAGGGCATTCCACTCCCTAATCACTCTTTGAGTAAAGAACCTACCTCTGATATCCGTCCTATAACTCATACCCCTTAATTTAAAGCTGTGTCCCCTCGTGCTAGCTTTCTCCATCCTAGGAAAAAGGCTATCACTGTCCACCCTATCTAAACCTCTAATCATCTTATATGCTTCAATAAGATCCCCTCTTAGCCGCCTCCTTTCTAACGAAAACAACCTCAAATCCTTCAACCTCTCTTCATAGGACCTAGGTTGAGGGAGCTGGGACTCTTCTCACTGGAGAGACGTAGGTTGAGAGGCGACTTGATAGAGGTTTATAAAATGTTGAGAGGAATAGATAGGGTGGACTCTCAGAGACTATTTCCCTGAGCGGAAATGGTCAATACGAGAGGACACAGATTTAAGGTGCAGGGAAGCAAATACAAAGGAGATGTCAGGGGTAGGTTTTTCACTCAGAGGGTGGTGAGTGAATGGAACCGACTGCCGTCGGAGGTTGTTGAGGCAAACTCACTGGGGTCTTTTAAGAGACTTCTGGATGAGTATATGGAAAAGAATAGGATAGGGGGTTATAGATAGGTCTGTGGATTGGTAGATGTGATCGGCGCAACTTGTGGGCCGAAGGGCCTGTTTGTGCTCTATTGTTCTATGTTCTATGTTCTACATTACCCTGGTTTGAGGTTAAATTGTTGTTCATCATACATTCCATATAGAATGCGTGTATTTATTTGAACTCATGAGATAGGGCTAAAGCAAAATGTTTCACAATGATTGGGGCAGGTCAAATTCCCAGATTGATATTCTTTATAACCCTCATATGGAAAATTCTCTTGCTTCAGTGACTGTCATAGTGCAAATAGGTCCTTGTTGATTCCAGGTAAACCCACATGCTGGTTTTGTGCATGCAGTTAAGACATAATGGAAAACCAAGGTGTGACCTCTGTGGGTACAACCATTCACCTCAGTGGCCGCTCACCCTTTTCTGTTTATCAGGGCTACATACTCGGGCTGCTGATGGCACGGACCTATGTGATCTTTGTTTTCTACTCCGAACTTCTCAATCCTAAACAGGGAACTATCATTTTCTCTCAGTATGGAGTAATGCAATTAAAATATGCTAACTTCTTGCTGTGGCTTTTGTGCCTTTTACTTGAACATTAACAACATTTCTTAACATTCACATTTACTTTATTGTTTAAAACTGATTTTTTTGAAAGCGTATTGATTATTGGAATAACATTCACTGTCTTCATATGTGGCATCTGTATTTTTGAGCTCCTAAAGATGATCATCACAGCTTTACATGTTTCCCTGGTTAGGAGCGAGGGCTTAATGATAGTATCCCTCCCCAGGGTCAGGAGGAACATGCTCCAAACAATCTTAATGAGTGGACTCAGGGTTCCAGCACTGAGTTCTGGTTTATTTATTTATTCAGCATGTAGGTGCGGCACGGTGGCACAGTGGTTAGCATTGCTGCCTTATAGCACCAGGAACCCAGTTCAATTCTGGCCTCGAGTCGCTGTCTGTATGACGTTTGCATATTCTCCCCGTGTCTGTGTGGGTTTCCTCCGGATGTCCAGTTTCCTCCACAGTTTAAAGATGTGCAGGTTAGGTGATTGGCCATGCTAAATTGATCCTAGTATTAGAAGGATAAATATGTTGGGTTACAGGAATAGGGTCTGGGTGGAACTTTTGTTGATGCAGACTTGATGGGCCGAATGCCGTCTTTCTGCACTGTAGGGATTCTGTGATTCTACGAAGTTGTGTACACCCATGCCACTGCTATACTCCTAAATCTTTCAAAGGCGGCATGGTGGCACAGTGGTTAGCAGTGCTGCCTCACAGCGCCAGGAACCTGGGTTCAATTCCAGCCTTGGGTGACTCTGTACAGTTTGCACATTTCCCCGTGTGTCTGGGTTGGTTTCCTCCGGATGTTCCAGTTTACTCCCACAGTCCAAAGATGTGCTGGTTAGGTGGATAGACTCTGATAAATTGACTCTAGTGTCAGGAGAATTAGTGTGGGATTACGAGAATAGGGCCTGGGTAGGATTGTGGTTGGTGCAGACTCGATGACCCGAATGGTCTCCTTCTGCACTGTAGGGAGTTTATGATTCTATGTGCATAGTCACACAACCAAGCAATAGCCTGGCCAATGGCTAGATGGAGTTTTTCAATCCTGTCTTCCAAGTTTAGTCAGCGGACCCTTCTCAACAATGTGAGTCATTTATTGGGCTGAATCACAGTTGTAGCCCAGATGGTCTGAGTAGTCCTGCTGCCGTCATTAGAAGCATTGGCCAGTTCAAAAATGATATAAAAGCTGTGGGAGATCAAAAAATTGGGTGGATGAACAGCAGGGTGTAGAATTGAGTTCTTGCAGGTAAAACTCCCACTATTGTGATTTTTACAATATCAACCCACAACTCCTTTTATCTTGTTCCCAGTCTCTGAATTGTTCTTTTGATACTCCTACTCCTATCTTCCTCTGCTCCAATGCTCTTTGCCACCAGAATCTCAGGGTTCCTAATCCTAAAAACAATCTGCAAACATCAACTAACCACATGCCCCTCCTACTACCACAGTATCTATTACCAGCTGTGCACATACAAAGAACAAAACAGCACGGGAAACAGGCCCTTCAGCCCAACGAGCCCATGCCGCCACCCCGATGTTCCCACCTCTACCCGCGATCCCCGTCCATGTTTACAGATCTATGGATTAAAAACCAAATTTGAGACAATTTAGGGAGAATTTGTTTTGCCAATTAGCCTAAGAGCACATCTTTGGGATGTGGGAGGAAACCGGAGCACCTGGAGAAAACCCACGCAAGCACGGGGAGAATGCGCAAACTCCCACAGACACAGGCCCAAATCCATGTATCTGCACAGCACAGCGATAGTCACTGAGCTGTCGTGTTGCCCATCAAATGGTCCAGGTCAAGCGTACACTAACGACGTGAAGCACTAGGATACTCTCAAAAAAAAATCCAAGAGCAGCCCTCTCACGACCCATCGCGTGTATGCCCCTCGTTAGACAACAAGGTGGACCAAAGCACCTGTAGGATAAAAACAAGTACATCAATATCATCATCTATTTACACACTTCCCAGGGACTCCCAAAGCTCATGATCCCTATTTTAAATCAGTTTTCTATACCCCTCCATTCCCATTCTGTTCATGTGCCCATCTAAGTATTTCTTAACTAACTCCAGTTGTAGATGCAACACGTTTGGTGGCGTTTAAGAGGTTAGTAGATAGGTTTATGGATGAAAAGGGAATGGTTTAGGTTAGAGGGTCATTGCTTTTTCTTAATTGGTCGGCGCAACATCGCAGGCTGAAGGGCCTGTTCTGCGCTGTAATGTTCTATGTTCTATGTACCTGCCTCCACCACTTTACTTGGCAGCGCATTCCATACCCCCACCACCCTCTGTGTGGAAAAACTCCCTCTAGCATCCAAATTATACCCTACCCGCCTCACCCTAAGCCCGTGACCCCTCGTGCTATTGGAGTCTATCCTAGGAAAAAGCTTAATCCTGTTTACTCTATCTATATCCCTCATAATCTTGTACACCTCTATTAGATCTCCTCTAAGTCTACATCTTTCTAAGGAAAACAGTCCCAATTTGCCTAACCTCTCCTCGTAACTCATACCAGGCAGCATCTTGGTAAACCTCCTCTGCACTCTCTCCAGAGTCTCCATGTCCTTCCGGTATAAGGCGACCAGAACTGGACGCAGTATTCCAAATGAGGTCTAACCAACGTTTTATACAACTGCAACATTAAAGGCCAGCTCTTGTACTCTATACCCCTTCCTATAAAGGCTAACATACTATATGCTTTCTTCACAACCTTCTCCACTTGCTCTGCCACCTTCAGAACTTGTTCACCTGCAACCCCAGGTTCCTCTGCATTTCTGTACTCTTAATAGGTCTACCCTTTATCATATACCTCCCCTCTACATTCTTTCTCCCGAAATGCATCACCTCACATTTATTAGGATTGAATTCCATCTGCCATCTCTGTCCAAGCTACCAGCCTATCTATGTCCTGCTGCATTGCCTGACAATGCTCCTCACTATCCACAAGTCCAGCCATCTTTGTATCGTCTGCAAACTTGCTGATCGCTCCACTTACTCCCTCTTCCAAGTCATTTATATATATACAAATAGAAGAGGTCCTAGTACTGAGCCCTGCGGCACACCACTAGTCACCAACCTCCAGCTAGAAAAACACCCTTCCACTATTACTCTCTGTCTTCTATTACCAAGCCAGTTACTTATCCATGTAGCTACCTGTCCTTGTATCCCATTAGCCTTGACCTTCTCAACTAACCTCCCATGAGGGACTTTGTCAAATGCCTTACTAAAATCCATATGGACAACATCAATGGTTCGCCCTTCGTCCACCGTTTTCGTCACTTCCTCAAAAAATTCTACCAGATTTGTAAGGCACGACCTCCCCTTAACAAATCCATGCTGCGTATCCCTAATCAGATCGCAACGCTCTAAGTGCATGTACATGTTATCTCTAAGAATCCCCTCCAACAGCTTCCCTACCACTGACGTCAAACTCACTGGCCTATAATTTCCAGGGTTATCCCTACTACCCTTTTTAAACAACGGTACAACATTAGCATACTTCCATTGTGAAATTTTTTTTTCAAACATCTTCCTTTTAAACTTATCCAAATGGCTATGATTAGCTGTATGTTTACATGAAACTCCTGGTAATAATCAAGGCCACTGACTTGAAAATACGGCCAACACTTGCCGCATTACTGTATAATAAAATGAAACTGCACTTAATCATTCACCATAAATCAATGATACTGTTAATATATTATGATTTGTATGGAATAAAACAGAATAGCATTTGACTGAACATAGCTTTGGAAGGTGTTCTGTTTTTTTTAAAAAAAAATAGATTCACAAACCAATTAGTTTTTGAAGTTTTTGGATTAGCCTTCTTTAATATTTTTACCCTTTCCCAATCTGGTATTTAATGCTCTATTGACTTTGTATTCAGTTGTAATACTTTTCTTGCAATTTACAATGTATTAATTATTTCTGTTACTTATTTAGTTTCTTGGCGTTCATGTTAATCAAACAACAACTTGCATGTACATAGCTACCATTAACGTAAACAAAGATCATAAGGCACTTAACAAGTATATGGCCAGTTGGAAATTGATACCAAGGCAAAGAATACAGATTAGAACAGGATTTGCAATGTTTAATCAGAAATGGCTTTAAAGGGAAAAAGAGTGTGAAAGAAGTTTACGGAGAACATTGAGGAACTTGAAACCTTAGCTTTGAAGATTGCAGTGGTTGAAACAGGGATGCAGAACTCGGAGAGAGATATTGCAGATGGAAGTGAAATGGGGAGGGGAAAGAGAGATGGTGGGGGGGAGGGAAAGATGTTGGTATGGGGAGGGGGTATGGAATCTGAAGCAAGGAAGGTGGGCGAGGTCATTGGGCTGTGAAAGAGAGATTACAGGAGGAAAGAATTTGATATCAGATTGGGACTGGGGAGATATGAGACAACAGATTGTTTTGGTAGTTTGGGATGCTGTGGGGGGGCGGGGGGTGGTGGTGGTGGTGGTGGGAGAGAGTGTTGTGGCTCCTAGCCCATAAGCTGTGCTGAAAAATCAGTTACCTGCTTGATCCGAAAATTCTCGTCTCTATAGTTGCCAGTTTTCATGAGCTCTGCAACTCGATTCTGCAACTACGCTTTCAACAAGGCTGTTTGAATCTGAGACATGTAGTATCAGTTTAATATGATTTCTGACCTGCCTGGAGGGAGATTGTGATTTGTGCAGAGTTGGTAAGAGAAGCAATTACAGGGAATTCTCCAGCTCTAACTGGATCGGTAAAACTAGAATCAGAAAAGGACAGCCTCACTGTTTGAAATCTGAGGAAGATAGTATTGTAAATTGTATCAAAGGCAACAGAGAAATTGGGAAACATGAGGAGAGATAGGGCAACATAGTCACAGAGAATGTCATTTGTGACTTTTGAGAGCTAGAGTTAACTGCTGTGATAGGAACAGAAACCTGGTTGGAGAAGATTTTTTTTTGAGAAGGAATTGATGATGTAACATTGAAAAAGGAGGGAGACAATCCCTGAGGAAAGGGAGCCATTTCCAAAAAGCAGCCAGCACAATAGGACAAAGAACAAAGAAAGTTACATTACAGGATCTGGCTCTTGAGCCCTCCAAGCCTGCACCAACCATACTGCCCAAACTGAACTAAAACCCTTATCCTTCCAGGGATCATATTCCTCTATTCCCATCCTATTCATGTATTTGTCCAGAAGCCCCTTAAAAGTCACTATCGCATCTGCTTTCACTACCTTCCCCAATAGCGAGTTCTAAGCACCCAACACCCTCTGTAAACAAACTTGCCTCGTACAATAGCTAGGGAAGTAAGGTGCATATTCAGCATGAGTGGGAATTTGATTTGAAAACGCTTCCTGTTGAGAAAAGGAACAAGAGATTATTGCACTGATCTTGACCTTGAAGTAGTGTGCAGTTTTGGTAGAAAACAGCAAGGCCTAGTAACACATTACTAAAAAAACAAAAAATGCTGGATAAATTCACTAGACCTGGCAGCATCTGTGGAGAAAAAAACATTTAAACTTTTGATGTATGACTTCTTCAGAAACATTGGACAGAATTTTATGGCCTCATTCAACCTTAGACTGGAAAATTCTGCCTGAAGACAACCCACTTTCCCATTGTCCGCCCCTTGCTTGGTCTGACTCTGTGGCAGTCGAGCAGTAGAATTCCAGCAATTAACTGTTTTCTCTCTAAAAACATTGCCAGACCTGCTGAATTTATCCAGCATTTTCTGTTTTTATTTCAGATTTCCAGCCTTTGCAGTATTTTGCTTTTCTTCTGATGGCATTTTATACTATCTGTGCAGATGTAGCTCACTACTTTAAGACCTCTTGTGCTTTTCTAAGTAAAAATTTAATTCCTATTATCTAGGCTACTTTAAATCTCCTTTAATCAAAATCTGTTTTCCTTGTAGGAAAATGCTTTCTTTGCATAGTCCTTAAAAATGCGTATATTTTCATATGTTTAATTTTCTGATGTTGTTCCCCATTTAATTATTACCTAAAACTTGCAGCAGAGTTTCAAAGTCTACCATTGAAATTTTTCTGCATGTGTACCATAGAATTGGAGCAGTTGAGAGCAATGAAAATGTCTGTTGTCCTTGAGTGCGATTTTCTGGTCTCACTTTACCAGGCTATCAAATCTCGCCCTTCATTTCTTATGTCTTGAACAGCTGTGTTGATTCTATATATTAGCCTTTATTAGTTTGTAAAGAATCCACCTGTTCATCCGCTTTCACATTACTGCTTGCTTTATGTGAGATCCTAAATATATCCAACAGTGGTTTATAAGGTGCAGTAGAAAAAATCATATGTTATATTAATGATATGAAATAGTTGTCTGAAGGACTTAGTTCATGAAATTGGTGTTTCCCTTTATGTTTTCATGTGATTTGCCTTATTAAGATATTGGTATTAAAGATTTGGTGCAGAAATATTTTTCATTGCATTTAATTCAAGTTATGCCAAACTTGACAAATTTGTCTGAAGAGTGCTGTTGATCCTGATTGGAATATTCAAAAAATAAGGGTACATTGCAATAGATGTTAGATAAATATTTTGAGTCTATTAATTGTTAATATAATAAAGTTGTTATGGCATAAAAAAGGCCATTCAGTCCATCGAGTCTTTGCTGGCTGTCTTGGAGCAATCTAGCCAATAACATTCCCCAGCACTATCCCTATGGCCTGCAAGTTTATTTCCTTCAAGTCTATGTAATTTCCTTTTGAAATATTTCTCTTCGGTATTCACGCAGGGAGATGTAAATGTAGTTGTGGAGAACACTGAGGTACAGGGTTGCAAACTGGAAAGTATTGAAGTAGATAGGGAGGATGTGCTAGATATTCTCGAGGGTTTGAAGTTGGATAATTCCCCTGGGCCGGACGGGATTTACCCTAGGATTCTCTGGGAGGCAAGAGAGGAGATTGCAGAGCCTCTGGCTCTGATCTTCAGGTCCTCGTTGGTTACGGGTGTGGTTCCGGAGGACTGGAGGATAGCGAATGTGATCCCATTGTTCAAGAAGGGGAAGAGAGACCTTCCAGGGAATTATAGGCCAGTGAGTCTTACTTCTGTGGTGGGCAAAGTATTGGAGAGAATTATTAGGGATAGGATTTATAGTTATTTAGAGAGAAATTAATTGATTGGGGATAGTCAGCATGGTTTTGTGAAGGGTAGGTCGTACCTTACTAATCTTATTGAGTTTTTTGAAAAAGTGACCAAAGAGGTGGATGGGGGTAAGGCGGTTGATATGGTATATATGGACTTTAGTAAGGCATTTGATAAGGTGGCCCATGGAAGACTTCTGCAGAAAATGCAGATGTATGGGATAGAGGGTGATTTAGATAATTGGATTAGGAATTGGCTAGCAGATAGAAGACAGAGGGTGGTGGTTGATGGGAGATATTCATCGTGGAGTTCGGTGACAAGTGGTGTACCTCAGGGGTCTGTTTTGGGGCCCCTGCTGTTTGTAATTTTAATAAATGATCTGGATGAGGGTATTGAAGGATGGATTAGTAAATTTGCGGATGACACCAAAGTCGGAGGAGTGGTAGATAGTGAAGAGGGGTGTTATAGTTTGCAGAGAGACTTGGACAAGTTGCAGAGCTGGGCGAGAGGTGGCAAATGGAGTTTAATGTGGAAAAGTGTGAGGTAATTCACTTTGGCAGGAATAACAAATGTGTAGAGTATAGGGCTAATGGTAGGACTCTTAATAGTGTTGATGAACAGGGGGATCTTGGTGTATGTGTGCATAGATCCCTGAAAGTTGGCAATCAAGTCGATAAGGTTGTTAAGAAGGCATACGGAGTCTTAGCTTTTATTGGTAGGGGGATTGAATTTCGGAGCCACAACGTCATGTTGCAACTGTACAAACTCTAGTGCGGCTGCACTTGGAGTATTGTGTACAATTCTGGTCCCCGCATTATAAGAAAGATGTGGAGGCATTGGAGAGGGTACAGAGGAGGTGTACCAGGATGTTGCCTGGTATGGAGGGCAGGTCTTATGAAGAGAGGCTGAGGGATTTGAGGTTGTTTTTGTTAGAGAGGAGGCGGCTAAGGGGAGACCTTATCGAAGCATATAAGATGATTAGAGGTTTAGATAGGGTGGACAGTGATAGCCTTTTCCCTAGGATGGAGAAAGCTAGCACGAGGGGACACAGCTTTAAATTAAGGGGTGATAGTTATAGGATGGATATCAGAGGTAGGTTCTTTACCCAGAGGGTGGTTAGCGAGTGGAATGCCCTGCCTGCGGCAGTTGTAGATGCGCCAAGTTTGGTGGCGTTTAAGAGGTTAGTTAATAAGTTTATGGAAGAGGAGGGAATGGTTTAGTTTGGAGGGTCATTGCTTTTTATAATGGTCGGCGCAACATCGAAGGCCGAAGGGCCTGTTCTGCGCTGTAATGTTCTATGTAAATCATTGATTGCCTCTGCTTCCATCACCTTCCCAGGCCGTAAATTTCAGGTTGCCACTCACTACGGAACAAAGCTCTTCCTCACATTCCCCCTGCATATCTTGTCCAAAACTTTAAATCTATGATTCTCAATCTTTGTACCATGCGCCAATGAGAACAGTTTTCCTTGTTCACCTCACTAAACCAATCATGATCTTGTACACCTCTATACTCTCTTGTTTCTCCTCACTTATTATCTAAACCCTCCATGATTTGAACACCTTTAATAAATTTTTCCTTAACCAACTTTCCTCAAAGGAAAACAATCCCAGCTTTTCCAATCTCTCCATATAACTTTCTTCACCCCTGGTGCTATTCTTCTCTGCATCCTCTGTACAGTCTCTGGAACTATTTAGACAAACATGTATTGATTTAACCATGATCAGCCTGAAATTGTTTGACCAAATTTTGGCATTAGTGTTTTAGTTAGTGCATTGCTTTCCTTGCCTTTTATAAATCTGAGCATCCAATAGGGTTTTTTTTAGTCTTCATTTTTGTACGTATATCCCCAGGCCTCTCCATTCCTGCATGCCTATTAAAATTAAACCATTTACTTTCCTCGTTGAGTAAAATGAACCTTAAAAATCTTTAAACCAACTGTACCAAATTCCCTTGCCAAGCCTCACTGATGCCAAAGGCTGGAATATTCACCAGGTGATTGATTCTGATTGCTATTCTGATTGCATTTAACACTTTGATAGAGTGGGTCAGAAACAGACCTTTCAGCTCTGGACATGAAAATGAGGATGATAATTATGAGGGTAAACATTGCTTGAGTGGGAACCATCATAGGTTACTGAGCACTGGGGTGATAGGTTAACTTGGTGTGCATTTAAGGTATAGGTGCTGAGTTTTGGATGACCTTGTTTTTATGAAGGAGACAAGTGGTGAAAGTAAGTAGTGAAGGATGCAGGTTCAGATTTATATGGTACAAAATGCCACTTTAAAATCAGATCATTTAATTTCACTAAACCCTGGAGAATCTTGTTTAAAAAATATTAGTTCAAACTGTTGGTTATTAATCTTCTAACTTGCATCATCACAGCATCATATGCTATTGAACTGACAGAAATAGAGCACTGTGTCAATCTCATTGATCTTCCGTTTTTTTCATGGAACCGCAGGTGGGAAAAGATTATTTTCAAAAAAGCTCAGTGGATTTGAACTCCGTTCAAAATGATGGAACAAAATTCTCCTGTCTTCCAGCTCTAAAGATCTTATCTCAAATGAGCTTGAATGATTTAAATCCAAAAATTAATCGATTATAAAATACTGCAGATTGTCTTTTTTTATTTGTTCATGGAATTCAGGCATTGCTGGCTAAACCAGCATTTTGTGCCCATTCATTATTGCCCTTGAGAAGGTGGTGATGAGCCACATTCTTAAACTGTTGTTGTAGGAACACTTACAATACTGTTCGGAAGGGAGTTCCAGGATTTTGACCACACAACCGTGAAGGGATGGTAATATATGTACGGAACAGGATGTGATTTGGAGGGCAACTTGCAGGTGGTGGTGTTTTCATACATTTCCTCCAGGAGGTAGAGGTCACAGATTTAGAAGGTGCTATTGAAGCAGCCTTGGTGAATTGCTGCAGTGCATCTTGTATATGATACACATTGCTGCCACTGTGCATCAGGGATGGAGGGAGTGAATGCTGAAGGTAGTGGATGGGCTGCAGTCAGGTCAGAGAAGCTGCAGTCAAAAAGAAACAGGACAAATCCTTTCAGATAACCTGCAGAACCAAGGAACTCAAAATCAACTGGTCAACTGTCACAGTCAGCTCCACCAGAATCACCCAACTAAATAATCATAACATTTTGATTTCTATTCCTTCTAGACAAGTCAAAGATTGATTCATTTATCTTTCTTAACCTCTACTTGTGGACTCAATTCTCATTCTAATCTGTGTCTATG
The DNA here is from genome assembly GCA_024679065.1 of Sphyrna mokarran. Classification (NCBI taxonomy): domain Eukaryota; kingdom Metazoa; phylum Chordata; class Chondrichthyes; order Carcharhiniformes; family Carcharhinidae; genus Sphyrna; species Sphyrna mokarran. The sequence continues at coordinate 51,002,421 of JAGIQG010000018.1, forward strand.
TATATTGTGTTTTATTATTTCCTTCTCATGTTTCGGTAACTAATAAACTCTTCTTTTAACTCCAGTTAAGTTGGCTCCTTTTAAAACATAAATAAATTTGAGCTGGGTGAAGTTGTCCATGAGGGAAGGGATTATTTCTAAGTTAACCTTGTAGCAAGACAATTAAATAAAGAAGTGAAATCAAGTTATTTTTCCTCATCTGGAAGCATAACAGTTTAGGGGTATCCCATTTGGAATCATAAGAACGTTGGAGGACCTCGCCCAGGGACCAGTTGTAACACTAGTTATCATCAGCATAGATACGAAGCTGATAAATAATGTTGTCAAGAAGCAGTAGCAGCGGCATTAGAGAGGGGCAAGGTTGAAAGTTGGAGTTGATTCTGCAGGAGGAATGTAAAGAACCATGATTCCAATTAGAAAGGATGTCATAGAAACTTTGACTATTGCATAGGCCAGAAACCAGATATTAAGGGGGTCGGTAGGTTGTGGGGAGGGGGGGGGTGGGTGGGTGGAGGGTAGAGTAGTGTTGGAAGGTAGAGGCACATGGATAGGGGTGGTGTTTTACAATTTATATTGACCCTAGGTGCCTTTGTAGGTTCAGTGATGTTATTTATTCCATTAAGCAATTAGTTGTTTTTATGGCAGTTGACAGCCATTACTGTATTTCTTAACACTATTAGAATCTAGGGATGTAACAATGAAGCTTTCTTATTTCTGTAACACTGTTAACATTATGCAATGTGCCATTTGGTTTGATTTGTAAACTATTTTGTATCTCAGTAGGCAAAATAATACAGAACACTGAGAACAATAAAACATTTGATATCTTTAATAGAGCTTATGTTTGCATATTGTTAAATAAAGAACATATGAGCGCTAGACAATTCTGGTGGGCCCTTATTTAATGTAGAAACTGTTATTCTCACTTTCTGCTACCTGGTCTGATGACCAAGGCCAAGGGAACCTCTCTGGCTAGTTGCTTCTCTCTGATTGATTCCTCTTGTGTCTATATTCTGATTTTCATTTTATTAAGGGCTTTTGTCATAGCCCTCCCAATATCAAAAACAATTTTCAACACCAAGGTCTGAATAACCAGACTTAGCTAACCATTGCTTGGGTGTCTGAGAGGAACTTCTTACATTGTACTTACCATTTATCCAGCTATTGGGGCTGACCGTGAACTCCTGCTCAAGTTCCTCAGTGAAAAAAAGCAAAAAGTCCCAAATTGTGATAAAGAGGACTGAGGTAAGCAGTGTTGCTCGAAAACAAATAATTAGTTCCTTGCACCATTACTGCATTTGATTTGGGGTGCTTCCTCCTGATACTTGAGAAAAGTTGAATGGTATTCCATTTCCTGCACTGACATCCCAGTCCTTGATGAACACACAATAATTCCAATGATATGGGCTCTTTTTTTTAATTCTTATGTTCTCCAGTTGAAACTTTGGAACCTTTAAGGGAAGATCTCACTTCTTAAAGAGAAAATGCCAGTACCAGGAAGCTGTATTTAAATTACCGCCAAAGTCAGTGGGGAAAATAATTGCCATCCATTTTACTCTCACTGGCTCCATCTGTCACTCTCCTGCACTGCGCTCACCTCTACACCTTTCTCTCGTGCTTCTGTCTCGATTGTAATATAGCAGCTGGTGTAGCCATATTGAGAGAAACAACTTCTCATTATATATGTTATGTCAGTATGCTGATGTCACGAGTCTGAATGCAAATTAGTTTTTAACTGTTCCCTAGGAAAAGAAAGTGACTGGAAGGGACCTTTCTATTTCATACAAGGAGCTGATCCACAGCTTGGCCTTATGAAAGCATGGAAGATTGGAGATTGCGATAATGGAGGTGATGAATGGCAAGAAGAGATCAAGCTCACAGAACAAACAATCCAGGCTATCAACAAGTTAACATTGAAACCCAAGTTCTTTGTCATTTGTGGAGATCTTATTCATGCAATGCCAGGTAATTACAGTCAACAAAACAAACAATTATCATAATGTCTAACAAGAACATATTTATATCACTTTGAGAAATGTGTTAAACTCTTTTGATTTATTTCCAAAATGCATTGTACAAGGGAAAGTAGCTATTGATTTAATATTTGATATTATGTTTGGAGAATACAATGCTTAGCAAAATTCTCAAGGAGAATTCTACAAGATTATGAGAGGCATGGACAGAGCAGATAGAAGTTTTTTCCCAGAGTGGCAGAGTCAATTACTAGGGGGCATAGGTGTGAGGGGCAAGGTTTAAGAGATGTGCGAGGCAAGTTTTTTACACAGAAGGCGGTAGGTGCCTGGAACTAGCTGCTGGGAGAGATAGTGGAAGCAGACACAGAGTTTTAAGGGGCTTTTGGATAAATCCATGAATAGGATGGGAATAGAGGGATATGGTCCCCAGAAGGGTAGGGGATTTTTATTCAGTTAGGCAGCATGGTCAGTGCAGGGTTGGAGGGCCAAAGATCCTATTCCTGTGCTGTAATCTCCTTTGTTCTTTGAGAAACAGGTGAATTTTTTTCAGGGTTTCCCTTGACTTTCTGACAGAATTACACATGAAAAGCTATGACAAGCTCAGAAAAATGCCAAAACATATTCAACACACTGTTCTGTGGTCTCTGGGGCTCTTCCACTGAAGTTACAGTGGACAAGCGCCCTTCCTACCCCCCTTCCAAAAAAAAAATCATCATGGTGCTGTGATGATAGTATTTATGTTTCTGTTCACTCAAATGATGGTGTGGTTAAAGTTTTAGCTCCCCATCATGATGAATTAATCTCACCAGCAAACAAGTTAAACTTTTCCTGGCAATTTCTCATAAGAAAGATAGAGGGTGAGTCATTTGAAGCTACTCACATACACCTGCTGACTACTGGTTAAAGCCCTTCATTGATATGGTTTTGTTCATGCTTGGAAAAATATCTAGTCCTCAGAATCGTAAAATCCCTACAGTACAGAAGGAGACCATTTGGCCCATTGAGTCTGCGCCGACCACAATCCCATCTAGGCCCTATCCCAATAACCCTCATTTACCCTGCTAATCCCCACTGACATTAGGGTCAATTTAGCATGGTCAGTCAATCTAATGTGCACATCTTTGGATTGTGGGAGGAAACCAGAGCACTGGAGGAAACCCATACAGACATGGTGAGAATGTGCAAACTTTGCACAGAGAGTGACCTAAAACCGAAATTGAGCCTGGGTCCCCGGCACTGTGAGGTAGCAATGCTAACTATTGTACCACTGTGCTGCCCTTCTAAAAAGTTATGTGCTGCTATCGCCGCTCCGCTGGCAGCTTCTCCTCTGCCACCTGTTCTCAAATAGAAATGTATTATTTATAAAAAGCAGTCAAAGAAAGAAGCAATTTAGTCCTAAAAGGACTTAGAAAGCATTACCCTTAAGTTCTATTTTGGTCTTTTTTAGTCTAACAGTGCAAATTACTGAGTAAATGCTGGACCTGTCAAATTGAAATTATGTTAAAAGGATTTTTTTTGTGCTTTCTCTACCAAAATCACGTGCATATTTGACTCTCACCTTTTTGCCAGGTACATAGAAACATGGAAGAAATGTCGAAAAAACTACATCACAAACAGGCCCTTAGCCCACAAGTTGCTTCGATCATACCCATACCTATTAGGCCATAGAACTATCTGTAACTCCCAATCCCATTTAATCCCATGTACTCATCCAGAAGTCTTTTAAATGACCGAGCGAGGTCGCCTCCACTACCACCGACGGCAGCCGATTCCATTCACTCACCACCCTCTGACTGATAAACTTACCCCTAATATCTCCTCGTACTTGCTGCCCAGCACTTTAAATCTGTGTCCTCTCATAGCGACCATTTCAGCTCTGGGAAATAGCCTCCGAGAATCTACCCTATCTATTCCTCTCAACGTTTAATAAACCTCTATCAGGTCGCCTCTCAACCTTTGTCTCTCCAGGGAGAAGAGACCCAGCTCCCTCAACCTATCTTCATAGGGCATGCCTCCCTATCTAGGCAACATCCTTTTAAATTTCCTCTGCACCCTTTCAATAGCTTCCACATCCTTCCTGTAGTAAGGCAACCAGAACTGCATAAGTACTCCAAGTGGAGTCTGACAAGGGTCTTATAAAGTTGCAGCATTACCTCCCGACTCCTAAACTCAATCCCTCGATTAATGAAGGCCAGTATACCATATGCCTTCTTGACCACATCCTCCACCTGCGAGGCCGATTTAAGAGTCCTATGGACTCAGACCCCAAGATCCTCTGCTCCTCAACACTGCTAAGACTCCTACCCTTGATATTGTACTCCTTCATCCCATTGGTCCTACCAAAATGGACCACTACACATCTATCTGCATTGAAGTCCACCTGCCACTTCTCTGCCTATTCTTGCATCCTATCTATGTCTTGTTGCAACTTCTGACATCCCTCCAGACTATCCATAACACTACCAACTTTCATATCATCAGCGAACTTACTAACCCATCCTTCCACTTCCTCATCCAGGTCATTTATGAAAATGACATACAGCAAGGGTCCTGGAACAGATCCCTGGGGCACTCCACTGGTGACCGATCTCCAAGCAGAAAAAGACCCATCCACAACCACTCTCTGCCTTCTGCAGGCAAGCCAGTTCTGGATCCACAAGGCCAAAGCCCCTTGGATTCCATGCCCTCTCATCTTCCCCATGCAAGACTTTTTGAGGACCTTATCAAATCTTATCCTCTTTTGAGGACCTTATCCTCCAGTCCTCTGGAACCTCTCCTGTCTCCATTGATGACGCAAAGATCATCGCCAGAGGTTCTGCAATCACTTCCTTCACCTCCCACAGTATATGTGACAGGTTTGTTGATATCTGAAGGGTTGGCTTTTATGTAAAGATTTCATTGGTGGTATGTAATGGCAACCTGATCTTAGGAAGAACACATTTGAAAACCAAACTCAATTCGGTAGCAGCAACTACAAATTGTGTTTATATAGTGCCTTAACACAAGGACATAGATAAAATCTTGCTCAACCGAAGAAGAAATTAATTGGAGTCATGGTCGATGGTAAAGTCATGGTTAATGCGTCGCTTTTAAGGAGGTCTTAAAGGAGAGGAAGATAAACACGTTTTAGGCCTGAGAGACTGAAAGTACTGCCATACACTTGGGTGAAGTATAGAGGCAATCAGAGTTCGAGAAATGCAGAGTTATTAGGCTGGAGAAGGTTATAGAAACAAGGAAAGGTGAGGCCAAGAAAGGATGTGATCATGAGGATGGGACTTCTAAATTTGAGATGTCGGGGCACTGAGAGTCAAATAGGTTAGTGAGCATATGATAATAGATGAGAAACACTTGGTGCATAATGGGATCTGGTTAGCAGAATGATCCAAAGACTATGGAGGATGTGACTGGGAGACTACCAGGAGCTTATTAGAAACTGGAGATTGCAAAAGACTGAGGTTGTCAGCAGCAGATGGATTAGGGCAAGGACAGCGAAGGGCAATGTTACAGAGATTGACGATGATGCTAAAGATGGAAGCAGCTTGTGGTGGTGAGGCTATCAGCCACTAATGTTCAGCTGTTCAAACGTTCACAACATGGAGCTGACCACAAAGGAGCAAAACTAACAATTTAATATTAGAAAATCAGACCATGTCTGCAAAGTTCAAACTCTGGGGGAAGGCATTTGCGAGGAAACTATCCGCTATGCCCTCAGGCAACTCTCAGTAATCCACAGGACTAGTACACACCTTGATCTTCCGAATTTGTAGGGAATCATTAATACAACATATATCCTGTGTAAGTATAAGTAAAAGCATTGTAACTTTAAAGTCTCCACGCCAGAAAATTTATCCATGTAATTCATGTTGGGGTTCTTTTAAACCACTCAGTGACTGGTTGAGTAATTATTCGTTTGCAAGAACAAATTTTGACTTGTAGCAAAACTTCACTTTATAAGCAGTGGGAGCTGACTGTTGCCTTTCAGCGTGATTTGCTGTTATTCCTTCTGATTTGATTTTGTTGCAGTTGTATTGCAGCATTAACTGTCAGGAAAGAATGTAAATTACCAGTCTCTTGGTGCTTTAGAGAGCTGGCCCATTATCTCCCAAACTATTCTGTCACATTCTGCATTGCATGTAAAAGATGGTGCCACTGGTTATTATTACCTGTGCTCAGGACGTTGTTATTTTTTATCTGTTAATTTGTGTTGCTGCTGCACTTAGATGCCCTACAAAAGTATTTTCACAGCTATTGGATGGGAAAGAGTTGTCTGCATTTATATATTAGCTGTGCTGATAAATCCATTTCAGAAGTTGTGAGTGAAGTACAGGTGATTCGACTGAACTGACAGAAGATGTTAATCTTTTGAATACCTAGGGTGAGGCATATTCATGTGCATTGAACTCATTATTCTCCAGATGGAGGGGAAAGCTTCCTCCTCACAGTTTACTTTTGTATACGAATAACTCAGAATATTCCTGGGTTTTCTAATCAGTCCTTTATTGTATCTTCTATGTCCAATTAACTATAAATGGGGAATTTTGTCATTTCACAAGTGGACTAACACTTGTACTGGAATTGTCAAAGTAACAGCCATATGGAGCAGTGCTCTAGCCACCTGTGACAAGTCTTGTTGCTATGCTGTTCTTCATGTGTCTCAATTGGTGACACAATCGACTGTGAAAAATTTTGTGTGTGTTAGAGAGAGAGAGAGAAAAAGAACATTGCAGCATTGAATAGTAATGACTGTAAGCTGGTTAGGCTCGAATGAGACTGAAATGCATGATTAATTGTACAACTTGAAAGTCCTGTTTTCCAAATCAATCACACTCGACCCATTTGATGAACATAATAGCAGAGCTTACTGGAGCCATTGTATTCCATCATTGCTAGAATGAACTTGAATATTTATTTAACCTTGACTTATGTACTGGTTATAGAATCATAGAATCCCTACAGTACAGAAGGAGGCCATTCGGCCCATCAAATCTATTGACCGCCATCCCACCCAGGCCCTATTTCCATAACCATACACATTTTCCCTGCTGGTCCCCCTGACACTAATGGTCAATTTACCATGGCCAATCAACCTAACCTGTACATCTTTGGACTGTGGGAGGAAACTGGAGCACCCAGAGGAAACCCAGACAGGCAGAGAAAGAAAATATAAACTCTGAGCAGACAGTGACTGAGGCTGGAATTGAATCCAGGTTACTGTTGCTGTGAGGCAACAGCGCTAACCACTGTGCGTGCATTTGAGTAGCTACTATCCTAATACACAATGGATAGTTAAAGGAAGTGCATTATTCACTTGCACAGCATGGCTTTCTACTGAAGCTTTGATAGGTTTAAAAATGAAATGATATATTGGTCACATGCACCACACTATTGCTCTGGCATATGGTGAATTTCATGTTGCAACCAATATGTAATCCAAAATGACCTTCCCCTAATCCAGTGACCTTGCCAATAAATGGTATTTAAAATATATACATTGTTTACTCATGATTAGGTTGAGGGGAATGGTGCAGTTTTCTACTTGGGGCACTGACCGTCATTTAGCTCAGGTATATGATGCCATACTCTTCACTGAGATGCATTCCAGTCAACCTCTAAAGGAACATCGCTTAGTGCATTTTGTACTTTTCCCATGACAGCCTCTGTTATGCTTTTCCAGTGTGATTTGTAACTGTGGATATAAACGTGCAGTAGAACTTTGTTTGAAGTTGACCAAGTGGAACTTTTACAGCTAGCTATGAGAGGAGATTTAATCCTATCAGTCTGAATGGCAAGTGAAACCATATTTCAAGGAGAAAACAGCAATGATGTAACAAATTATGACACCAACCTCAAACAATGACCAGAGAACAGAATGAAGTTAAACACAATGCCCTCTATCTTCACTATATTTGTTGGACAAAAAGTTTAAAATTTAAAAGACAGGGTGGGGTCTAGATTGATAGTAGCGAGGTAGAGGTGGGTGACCTCAGCAAGCTGTTGAATCCTGATTTAAAAGCAAAGTACTGCAGATGCTGGAAATCTGAAATAAAAATAGAAAATGCTGAGAAAACTCAGGTCTGCAACATGTATGAGAGAAAAAATAGAGTTAACATTTTGAGTCCATATGACTCTCCTTCAGAGCTAAAGAGAAGGAGAATGGTCATGGGTTTTATACTGCATAAGAAGGAGTTGAGCAGAATGGATGGTCTCTGGTTGGTGGAAGCTAGGAGAAATTGCAACAAAGATATTTCTAGATCATGCAATAGAAAGCATTGATAACAGTAAAAGATGTTGATAGTGGCATAATGGTAAGACATCAGAATGTGTTGATGGGAGAAACAAAGAGCAGTACTCTGTGGAAACAAAAGGACGAGAGACAGCTGGCCTGGTTTGGGAAGGTGGTTTTATATTGGGACACAAAATGTGTTTCGGATGTAAAGAAAGGGTCAGGATGGAGGTAAAAGATTATAGTCTAAAGTTGTTGAACTCAACATTGAGTCCCAAGGCCGATAACTTGCCTAATCAGAAGATGAAGTGCTGTCCTCCAGTTTGCACTGGGCTTCAGTGGAACATGGGAATAAGACCAAGATGCTGAGTTGAAATGGCAAACTTCAAGAAGGCTGAGGTCATGCTTACAGGCTGAGTGAATGTGTTCCTCTGAGCACTCATCCAGTCTGTGTTTATTCTCTCCAGTATAGAGGTAACCGCATTGGGAGCACCAAATACACTAGACCAAATTGAAGTAGGTGCCAAGTATAAAGTTGCTTCACCTAAAGGAGTATTTGGGGCCTTGAACAGTCAGGATGGAGAAAGGAAAGGGGCAGGTGTTGCACATTCTGAAATAGTAAGGGAAGGTGCACTGAGAAGGAGATGAAGAGGTCGGGGTGATGGAGGAATGGGCCAGGGTATCATGGAGGGAGCAGTTTGTGTAAAATATTGATGGAGGTGAGGGGAAGATATGTTTCACGGCAACATCATGCTACACTTGGCAGAAGAGGATGATCATTTGACTGCAGAGGCTAGTGGGATAGAAAATTAAGTCAAAAGGACCCCATCATGGTCTGGGAGGGAAGGAAGCAATCAGGGCAGAGATGCAGGAAATGAGTTGAAATCCATGGGTTTAGAAAGGGGATGGGGGACCTCAGTTAAAGAAAAAGGCAGACATCAAAACAAAGAATAGTACAGGACAGGCACCTCCAAACCTGCGCTGATCATGATACCTGCCTAAACTCAAACCGTTACGGAGTCTCATCCTAGTCATATATTCACTTATTGCTCTTAAATGCTGCTACTGAACCTGCACCCACCACCTCCCCGGGCAGCGTATTCTAGACTTCACCACCCTCTGTGTTAAAAAAAAAAAAAATTGCCTTGCACATCTACCCTAAATTTTCCCCATGCATCTTAAATGTATGTGCCCCAGAATCATCATTTTTGAAGGCAGCATCATCAGAACAGATGCAACAAGATAGAGAATCTGAGAGAGTAGGATGGAATCCTTATGTGGAGCAGGGCACAAGGAGCTAAGATGAGGAAGCTATAGGAATTGGTGGGCTTGTAATGAATATTCGTGGTTAGTCTATCACTGGAAATCGAGACAGAGAGGCAGGGGAAAGTGCTGGGGATGAACCTTGTAAAGATGAGAGTAGAAAATGGAAGCAAAATCGATACATTTTTCCAAGTCCGGACGAGAGCTGTTAAAATGATGCCAATGCAGCCATTGATATAATGAAGAAGGAGTTGTGAGGGCCAGCCTGAGTAGGACTGGAACACGGAATGTTCCACATAACCCACAAAAGAATGGGCATAACTGGGGCCATACGCCTGCCCATGAGCACACCCTTTATTTGCAGGAAGTGAGACAACTGAAAGGAAAAACTTTTGAGTGATGGAACAAATTCAGCCGGATGGAGGAGAGTGGTGGTTGTTTGGGATTGGTTGGGCCTCTGCTTGAGAAAGAAGTATAGAGCCCTCACCCTCCTTGGGGGAGATAGCGAGATTGGATGCCCTGAATGAGGAGCTGGTGATTACAGCAGCCGACAACTGGAAATTATTGATATGAAATAAGGCATCTGAGGAATCATGAATGTAAGTGAGAAGAGTCTATATAGGGGGAGAAAGGATGAAGTCAAGATGGGAAGAAATGAATTCCGTGGAGCAAGAACAGGCTGATACGTGCTAGTCAGATAGACAAAGGCCAAACTGAGACTTTTCAGTTCTGCAAGGCAATATTACTGGTTCTGCAAGCTGGAAGTCCATGTCACATAACTCCTGCCTCACCACACTGTCTTTAATAAATCTATTGTTTGGGCCACTGGGGTTGCTAACTGTCAGACATTAGGAATTGAAAGGAAGGCTGAGGGCCTCTTTTGTCTTTGCAGACTTGCATTGACCAGCATGGGTTCTGAAAATGCAAACTGCCTTTGTATAGTTCTGTTTAAATTTGGTTTAGGCAGACCACAGCAAGATGTTAGTGGCTCTTCAGAGAGAATGACATGCGAATTTCTTGGATATTGAAAAGGTGGTTTATTTTGTCCGTGGTCACATTCAGGCATCAATTTAACTATTTTAGGTCTTTGGAAGATCAGTGTAAGGTCTCAGGCCCTCACATTTGTATCTTGCGTTGGTGTAAGAGAGGTTGTATAGATGTTCTTTAACACAATTTGGAGCAGCACTCAATTTTTTGGGTGTACTTGGGCTTTACAAAGTTAAGGAACATTGAGAGGAAAAGAATGACAGAAAGACTTACCTAGATAAGATGCTGTTTTGGAGTTGGTGCAGACTTGATGGGCTGAATTGTCTTCTTCTGCAATGTCGGGATTCTATGCAAATAGAGTGGAAGAAAGGATATTAATTACATACCAGTAATATTGATACTATGTAACGAGTACTATTGACATTTGCCAGGACAGATAATAGATGGCATTTTCTGAGCCCAGAGCAACTGTTGACTAAGCTTTCAAATTTAACCTGTGCGTAGCTTTGGGGCGTTCAAGTCTTGATATGTCATCTTGTGCTTTTGGAAGCATTTTCTCAAAGTTCCTTTGGGACTTTCATAGTGGCTGATGTTTTAATGAATACTCTGTACTAAACCCAGCATGACCAATTTCATCATATTTGCTTGACCACTTACCCCTATTTTCTTTGCTAATTGAATGGAGGTTGAAGTTGTATGTAGATGATAATTTCATTATACTGTTGTACACAAATAATGACAGTCTTGCTCTGCAGAGGTTAAATTTGGTCTCTTCAAGTGCAGCAGAGCAGAATGAATCGAAGAGTACTGAGCAATGAACTGATACAACAGCTGGTGCTTACATGAGATTCATAGCATTGCAAACGGAAAGATGAAACTTAAATAGAAATGATCAACCCAGCAATTATGGTCATTAGAATACATTTACTAGACAAAATACATACCAAGATAATGGAGCTTGTGATGTACATTATATTTGGTGGGAACCTTTTTCAATATATTTATTTATGCATAAACAATTCCAAGAATATTTCAAAAGCATTTGTTCATATTAAATGAAAGAAAGGCACCCAGGTATTCCTGCTGACCTACACACTGTTTTGATTATTATTGTGACAGAAGTTTGAGCGATATTTGAGAAACTAATATCTTACATTCTTGTACTTGAGCTTGAAGTGATTTGACTTGATTTATTATTGTCACATGTATTAGTATAAAGTGAAAAGTACTGTCTTTTGTACACTATACAGACAAAGCAAAACATATATGGGGAAGAAAAGGAGAGAGTGCAGAATGTAGTGTTAGTCATAACTAGGGTGTAGAGAAATAGCAACTTAATATGAGGTAAGTCCATTCAAAAATTTGATGGCAGCAGGGAAGAAGCTGTTCTTGAGTCAGTTGATACGTGTCCTTAGACTTTTGTTCTTTTTTCCGACAGAACATGGTATGCCCGGGGTATTTAGGATCCTTGATTATGGTGGCTGCTTTTCCAAGCCAGTGGAAGTGCAGAGTCCATGGGTGAGAGGCTGATTTGAGTGATGGATTGGGCTTTATTCATAACCCTTTGTAGTCTTTTGCAGTCTTGGACAGAATAGGAGCCATACCAAGTTATGATACAAACAGAAATAAAGTTGGTGAGAGTCGTTGCAAACAAGCTAAATTTCCTTATCCCCTTGAGGAAATTACGGTGTTGATCGACTTTCTTAACTACAGTGACAGCATAAACGGAACAGGGGACAGGTTGTTGGTGATTTGGACACCTAGAAGTTTGAGGCTCTCGACCATTTCCATTTTGTCCCCTTTGATGTATACAGGGGCATGTCCTCTACTATGATTCCTGAGGTTGATGACTATTGGCTATTCCAATACTTGACTATCTCCTTCATCATCGTGTTATCATGGATTCAAAATAGAGCATATTTTCTGCTCTCAGTAAAGAATCTGACGTTCCTTTCTTTGAAAGTCCGTATGAAAATTATTAAGTGAATAGTCAATAAATAGCTTCTTGCCATTTATTTGAGTGGCTTTGTTTTAACTGATGTACATTTTGGTGAACAAACTAAATGAACTACAGCGGTCAGCAAAAAGGTGGCCTTTCTTCACCAAGCTGCAGATGAGTTTCAAGATATTCTCCTGAAGGAGAAAATTATGTTATGCTAGAGTTGGAGGATTCAGCAAGATAATAATTATGGATGTGATTTACAACCTCTGGAAGAAGGTAAAGTGGTGGTAAGATATATGCACTTTGATGGGATAGGCAAAGCAATAGGAGCAGATAAGAAATCTGGATTTTTGATGGAGAAATTTGTATCTGAATGGTTGCAAATATATGAAAAGGTGTACATACTGAAATAATGTAGTGAGTGTAGTCAAGCAGGTCAGCATGTTGGGTGTTGTCAGAGAGCTGGATAAGTAACATTAGAAGGAAAACAGTTTTATGTCATCATGCCCTTGTCATATTCGTAACTTTAATATAGACTCTTATGTTCGTATAAAAATTTCTGGAGCTGTCTTTTAGTTAAAATGGACATTGAACCATTAATATGGCCACCATGGATCAGGTGACTATTGCAATTTCAGCATTGACTATCTGAAGCTTCTGGAAGGTTCCCAATTGCTTCACTCTGAATGGTGCTTCCCATGGAATAGGCATATCAAGTTGAGTATCTGTGGAATTCGTACTTGCTGTTGTTTGAAATTTTACTCAAAACATAAGTCTAAACTCCATATCACTGAGTTAAAATCCTGATACTGAGGGCTGGGCTGAAATCTGTTCATCCTCAGGTAGGCATGAAGAATTCATCCATTATCTCTATTATACAACAATGGTTTTAGTGGACAATACTAGTATTGGTCATGTGACCAAAACAGATTGAAAGTAATTTTTTATTTGAAGAAATAACTGGGCAGTCTTTGGAACAACCTCAAAAGAGACAGCAATGACAGCAAAAGGCGAAGGCGAGTTCTAGCGTCTGGGGAAAGGGGCCATGAGTAGCTGCAGCAGGAGTACCAACGGAGTTTCAAGTGAATATTCAATCAAAGGAAGGGAGACTGAAGTGGAAAACTGGAATAAAACCCGTTATTTCAATCATGCAAGAAATTTCAACTAACGTTTTAGATGTGGGGATAACCACACCCTGCAGAAGTGCACATTTCGGCGGGGTGAAGTGTTTCAGTGTGGTAAAAGAGATCCCCCAAAGCATAAATGTAGAAGCAAATTCAGTTCAGTTATGAAAAGGAACAAAAGCTGGTATCGATCCATAATATGGTCCTTAGCTTGAATAGACACTTGCAACTCTGATGGTGCTCCTGTTGCATCAGCTACTCATGGCCCCTTTCTCTAGATGCTAGACTTCACTTTTGCCTTTTAGTATCATTACTGCTTCTTTCAGGTTTGTTCCAAAGACTGCTCAGTTCTATCATTCCTGTTGTTAAACCCGACAATCAGTCTGCATTTGTGGAGATTACAAGCTAACTGTCAATTGAGTAGCCCACGCTGCAAATTGCACTGGTCTTAAGATGTCCAGATTTTAAAGGCATTTAAGTTTTGCTTCCACTTTTCCAAAATAAAATAAGGGATTGATTTTGCTTGACAGTATTTTGGCATGGCTCTTGGGTCTATGTATATCATAGCCTAAAGCTCCTTTATTTTTCCCAGTTCTTCTTGAAAAACCTCAGAATATCTTCAGAGCAAATATCCTTGCTGAGTATGGTAAATTATGACAGTAAATTCAATCTGAATTTGGCTTTTATGTTAGTAACTTTGCACATCTTGCCAAGGAAACACCAAAGGTGGTTTTGGAAGGCATCTCAATGAAGCTTTCAATCAGATGAAACAACAGCTTCTGTCAATAAGTATACTGATCTATTTCAACCTAAAAAAAGATTATCTTTAACTGCAACATATCTCAGTGTAGAATTGGAGCTATACTTTCTCATGGATTGATGGATTGAACTGAGAAACTGAAAGCGCATGTGCCAAGGAATCTCCCCACAGCAGAAAAGAGCTACTCGCAAATTGAAAAAGAATTAGCGTGTTTGATATCAAGAAATTCCACCAATACGTATATGGAAGGCATTTCACAATAGAAATAGACCATAATCACTGGAATTATTCAAAGAAGAAAAATAACCTCTTCCATTGCTTCTGTCTCAATACAATGCTGTGCCTTATTGCTCTCTGCATGCGAATATACTTTGGAGCATCAATCTGGAGCCCGGATAGCCACCACCGATGCTTTAAGCCACCTACTATTACCCATCAATACGATTCTTGCGCCAGTACTTGAAGGAACCTTAATGACTTTGATCCTCTTTGAAACACTGCACAATCTGCGAAAGTGATCAGAACGTGGACACAAGAAGACCTTATACTATTGAAAATATAACACATGATATTAAGCATAGGGTTCTGTGGTCAAGCTTCAGAGGCTATGAAACCTTGTCTAGAAAAGACAAATTGTGCTGTGAGGATGGTGTGATCCTCTGAGGGGCATGAGTAGTTGTTTTCAATCCAGGAAGATGACTGTTATTAGTGGAATGGCATGGAGCCAACCATAGGACCACAGAACACTACAGCACAGAAACAGGCCTTTTGGCCCTTATTGATTGTGCTGAACGATTTTTCTGCCTAGTTCCACTGACCTGCACCTGGGCCATACCCCTCTCATCCATGTGCCTGGCCAAGCTTTTCTTAAATGTTAAAAGTGAGCCCGCATTCACCACTTCATTTAGCAGCTCATTCCACACTCCCACCATTCTCTGTGTGAAGAAGCCCCTTCTAATATTTCCTTTAAACACTTCCCCCTTCACCCTTAACTGATGTCCTCTAGCTTTTTTTCTTCCCAAGCCTCAGTAGAAAAAGCTGCTTGAATTCACTCTATTTACACGCATCTTAATTTTATACACCTCTATCAAATCTCCCCTCATTCTTCTGTGCTTCAGGGAATAAAGTCTTAACCTATTCAACCTTTCTCTGTAACTCAGTTTCTCAAATCCTGGCAGCATCCTTGTAAACTTTCTCTGCACTATCCTTCCTATAATTAGGTGGCCAAAACTGCACACAATACTCTAAATTCGACCTCACCCATGTCTTACATAACCTCACCATAACATTCCAATTCCTATACTCAATACTTTGATTTATAGGGCCAATGTTCCAAAAGACTCTTTACAACCTATCTACCTGTGATGCCACTTTTAGGGAATTACGTATCTGCATTCCCAGATCCCTCTGTTCTGTTGCACTCTTCAGTGTCCTACCATTTATCTTGTATGTTCTACTTTGGTTTGTCCTTCCAAAGTGGCAATACCTCACATTTGTCTGCATTAAACTCCATCTGCCATTTTTCAGCCCATTTTTCTAGCTGGTCCAAATCCCTCTGCAAGCCTTGAAAACCGTCCTCACTATCCACTGCACCTCCAATTTTCGTATCATCAGCAAATTTGCTATCCAATTTACCACATTATCATCCAGATCATTGATATAGATGACAAACAACAACGGACCCAGCGCTGATCCCTGTGGCACACCACTAGTCACAGGCCTCCACTCAGAGAAGCAATCCTCTACTACCACTCGCTGGCTTCTTCCATTGAGCCAGTGTCTAATCTAATTTACTACTTCTCCATGTTTTCCTAGCGACTGAACCTTCCTAACTAACCTTCCATGCGGGACCTTGTCAGAGGCTTTACTGAAGTCCGTGTAGACAACATCCACTGCCTTCCATTCATCCGCTTTCCTGTAACCTCCTCGAAAAACTAATAGATTGGTTAAACGTGACCTACCGTGCACAAAGGCATGTTGACTCTCCCTAATAAGCCCCTGTCTATCCAAGTATTTGTAGATCCTATCTCTTAATACTCTTTCCAATAATTTACTTACTACTGACATCAAACTTACTGGTCTATAATTTCCTGGATTACTTTTTGAGCCTTTTTTAAACCACAGAACAACTTCCTCCAATCATCTGGCACCTCCCCGTGGATACTGACATTTTAAATATATCTGCCAAGGCTGCTGCAATTTCAACACTAGTCCCCTTGAAGGTCTGAGGGAGTACCCTGTCTGGTCTTGGGGATTTATCTACTTTGATTTGCCTCCAGACAGCAAGCACGTCCTCCCCTTTAGTCTATATAGGTTCCTTATGTCCGTCCACTCCATGCCAGTTTCCTTAGTAAATATGGATGCAAAAAACCTGTTTAATATCTCCCCCATTTCTTTTGGTTTCATACAAACCACTCCGATCTTCAAGAGGACCAGTTTTATCCCTTACTATCCTTTCACTGTTAATATACTAGGAATATCAAAGATGAAAATATTGGTGAAAAGTTACTTATGGCCTGGCATTGATGCTGACATGACAAACATTGTTAAGCAATATGATTGAATGCTGTCAAGAACAATAGAATTAACCCTCCTCGGTCCTTCTCTGGGCATATGGGAATAGCTTGGTAGGCCTTGGGTAATGGTGCATGTAGATTTTGTAGGTCCTTAAATGGGCCCTATGTTTCTTTTATTGGTGAACGCTCACTCTAAATGGTTTGATGCATACCAGAGGAAGTCCATCATCTCTTGCACAACAGCTGAAAAATGACATTAGTGTTTCTGCACTCATGAGTATCAGAGATCCTGCTTTCAGATAATGATGCTGTTTTTACCAGCATGGAGTTTCAGATATTCATACCTTTCATTGGTATTAAACACATCAAAACAGCGCTATTCTACCTATCATTAAAGTATTTGGCACAATGAGCTGTGCAAACTTCCTAATCCGGAATGAAAAAGCAATCACCAGCATTAACAAACATTAAGATTGTGCCATTTTTATTCGCCTGTGGAACCACCCTACACTCAACAACAGAAATAGCCCTGATAGAACTACTCATAGGTTGTCAGTTGCATATGAGACTAAGCCTCATAATTCCAAATTTGATGAGAAGGGTGGAGTCCAGGCAAAATAACGAAAAAGGGAATCCCGACGACTTGAAAATAAGAGATCATTTCAGAAAACAATTAAGTTTTCATGGAAGCAATCCTAGCTGCATCTCAAGAGCTACTGTAGCAATGACTGGACCAGTGTCGTATGAGATGAGAGCCCAGGACAAGATTCCTAGGAAACATTTAGACCATTTGAAGAAAAAAGAACTTCACCAGTGGTGGTGATGTTATCATCCCAAACATGCCCATATTAATGTTGACCACAATACTCAAAGAGCCGAACAGGCCATTGCGAGCTCTGGACCCATTGATATTAGAAGCTAAAGAAACAACAGCAGAGCATGTTCTTGTAATGACAGAAGCCAATGGAGAGGCTGGTCAAAGTGAGATAATCTCCGAAGAGAAAGCCCAGTCAATAACACTCCAACATTCTCAATATAAACAGAATTCCCCTGAGAAACTGGGATATTGGCATCAAGATCTTTAGGTACTTGCAGGAAGAATGTCACAGTGACCTTAAAGACCACATGATCATCTGAGGTATCAGCAAATGTCAGGAAACAAATGATTCCCCAACCAATAGGTACATGCAATTTTAAGCTGGAGAGTGGGCTATAAAACCTACAATTGGGACCTGAAGAGCATGTTATGTCAGTTCTGATAATGCTGTTGTTTTGCTTAAATGTTTCTTATAAAGCCTTTTCTTCCTATAAATAAATAGTTGTTACTTCACCAGTTGGTTGGACGTCAAACGTTCATTCTTACAGGCCAATCACCCCTTGAGCCTGTTTTATCATTTAACAAATTCATTGATTCTTAGTTCTTCATTTGGACCTACCACTGATAACCTTTCATCCTCTTCTTATTCAAGAATCTATCTAGCTCGATCTTAAAAATATTCAAAGACACTGCTTCCACTTCCTCTTGAGGAAGAGAATTACGAAGACACATCTCTCTCTGAGAGAAAAAGAGAATTCTCTTAATCTCTAACTTAAATGGGTCTCACTTTATTTTTGAACTGTCACCCCACATTCAAGATTCTCCCATGAGAGGAAAAATCATTTCCGGATCCACCCTATCAAGACCCTCCAGGATCTTGTATTGTAAACAAGTTGGTTCTTATCCTTCTAAACTCCAATAGAATGGACACAAGTCTAGCCTGTCTGACCTTTTCTCACAAAAGATAAGAATGCTGTAATAATCTTTTTTTCAACTTCTGCTATTCAAATCCATCAAAACTACAATTCCAAAAAAAGACTGTGCTTCATTGGTCCAACTGCGACTTTCTTTTAACATAAACCCAACACCTGGACTGTTAACTTTTGGTTTAATGCTTGTAGAAATACACTAATTCCTTCAAGTATATCTTTGAATGTGTGATTTATGAATAATGCAGCCTTTAGATTTTTGGGGTGAATGTATGAATAAATAATCCTCTTCATTCAACCCACAAAAGCTCGCTGTTGTTATTTCTAAATTGAACACATACTCTTGGGGCTAAGACCCTTATATATCATCCTGTGAAAAATCACACTGACTATTGATAGTAAAGGGAATTGGAGATTTCAGTTCATCTCTCCATCTGTAGTACCTGATAGAACAAATTTGGAGACAAAGAACAATATTGTCCGTACTGCATTTGCTTCAAAGCATAATCTCAATGTTTCTCAAACTGATAGCTTGAAAAGCAAGCAATTGTTATGCGTATCAGGTCTGCTACTGAACTAATTGTAATGTGGACAGTTGAACTCCAACATAATAGTCTTCATCATTACACAAGGCTATGTTTTTTCTGCTGTTAAATTTGCTAATGTTCATTTGCTTGATAAAGCTGAACACATTTACATGCTTTTATTGAAGTGCACATGTTTCATATTCATTGAGGAAAAGGTCCAGAGGGAGGCCTGTTGAGCACCTTCACTAAGGAGATCGTTGTTTAAATGAGGAAGGTTTCTAAGTGCTTCAGGAAGTTGACTTCACTCTGCTGACTTTCAGCATTTAGTGAGGCAGGGTCTGGAGTGGGCAGCCAACCTGCTTCCAGGAAGTGAGTTGGATTTTAAGTATATTAATGAGGCTGGAAGCCTCGACTTTAACTTATTTTGCAGATTTACCTTTGACACATTGGATTCCCTTCGCCTCAGGAAACTTCTTAAATGCAAGGTGGGGGAAGCAGTCTCTGAAAGCACTATATATGGGCCAGGAAGTGCTGGAATGTTTCAAACAACCATATCATTTCTGCCTCTTTCACCTTTCCAAATTTCTGGAACATGATGTCATCATCATTATTTTCAGTTTGAACCCCTCCAAGCAAGTTTCTAGTAATTGATCATTTTTAAATGACCACTGAGCTGTGTTTTAGGGGAGGTGATGGGCAAATTTTATTACCACTAAACTATTAATCCAGAAATTCAGCCAGTGTTCTGGGGCCCCAGGTTCGAATCCCACCATGGTAGATGATGGAATTTGAATTCAATAAAAAATAACCATGAATGGGTATGATGTCCATCAAACTATTGTTGATTGTCGGAAAAATTCATCTGGCTCACTAATGTTCTTTAGGGAAGGAAATCTGCCCTCCTTACCTGGTCTGGCCTACATGTGATGCCACAGTAATGTGGTTGATTCTCAACTGCCCTCTGAAATGGCAAACACTCAGTTTCAAGGGCAACTAGAGATGGAAATAATTGCTGGCCCACCAGCAATACCCCATGTCCCACAAATGAAGAAACAAAAATGTATCACGAGCATGTGACATACCCCATTTACACAAATATGGACTATAAACTCGTCAACTGGGATATACTTGAGTAATGATTTTGCATTACGTAGTCAGGATGTTTTAGTATCAATATGTTTGCTTCTGGAATCACAATCATTGACTTTATATTATGAGCAGCCTCCTCGCACATAACTGCAGCATGAACAGAATCAATAGGTAAGGAATTATTGTCAGATTTGTATGAGATCATGAATCCACAAACCTAACAACTTAGATCAGGACTAAATGTACGTAAGCTTTTTGGTTTGCAATATCTTACTGAAGGTTCTGCTATAATCTGTCTACATGTTAAACCATGGGCTTCTTTACTGGTGATGACCAGAATATTGCTGATTAACTATGAGAAGTTGTGATAACCCCTGTGAGTTCCGTGAGGAATCTTGACTTAATCTCCTGTGGGGCTCGTTACATATGAGTTCCCTCGGTAACAGGCAGTAGCCTGCTCAGGTAGAATTCATTACCTGAACCCTTTATAAGGCTGACAAAAGACGGAGAATAAAGGGAAACCTAATAGAGGTGTATAAAATTATGAAAGGTATAGATAGGGTGAACAGTAGGAAGCTTTTTCCCAGGAGGTAACAATCACGAGGGGTCACAGGTTCAAGATGAGAGGGGTGAGTTTAACTCAGATATAAGAGAGAGGTTTTTTACACAGAGGATGGTGGGGGCCTGAAAAGCACTGCCAAGCAGAGTAGTGGAGATAGACTCGCTGGGATTGTTTAAGACTTATCTGGATAGTCACGTGAGCAGACTGGGAATGGAGGGATACAAATGAATAGTCTAGTTGGACCAATGAGTAGCACAGGCTTGGAGGGCCGAAGGGCCCATTTCCTGTGCTGTATTGTTCTTTGTTCTTTCCAAACAGCTGCTTGAGTTATTGTATTGGCAATGAGGAACAAGGAAAGTTTCAGCCTTTCAATGAACTCCCTAAGGCAGTAACGGAGATTTGAAAATGCAGCTGTTTGGGAAATTGGAATTTGCATGATGTGGATGTGGAGACCCCAGTATACTGAGCAAACAAATATTTCTTCTGGGCAAATGGGATAGAAGAGGATGACCAGCAAAAAAAAAAACCATTCTCCTGATTACTTGTAGGGGCCCCAACATTCAACATCATAAAGAGTTTAACCTTTTCAACAGCCCTAGATTAAAGTCCCATTGATGAAATGATAGATTTTATAGCATGATCCCAATCCCTATTCTGTTGGAGCGCTACAAGTTTAACACGGCAAATAGACTTTCTAGGGAATCAGTTACAGAATTCTTGATGAGATTACAGAAATTAACAGAACATTGGGTACTGGCCAACACTTTCAGAAATATTAAGGGGTCGCTAAGTATATGGAATAAATGATATAGCAACCCAAAGGAAGCTACTGTCTGTGTGGAGTTTGCACGTTCTCCCTGTGTTTGAGTGGGTTTCCTCTCACAGTCCAAAGATGTGCAGGTTAGCTTCATTGGACATGGTAAATTAACTCTTAGTGTCTTGGGATGTGATAGGCTAGAGGGATTAGCAGATTAGTTAAACAAGAATAGGACCTGGGTGGGATTGGTGTCAGTACAGACTCATTGGGCCAAATGGCCCCCTTCTGCACTGTAGGGATTCTAGGATTCTATGATTCTATGACTCAGCCGAATCTAGAGCTCAAGAAAGTACAGAACTGGCCTTTCTCATGACAATGTGGAAAAAAGGGACCTGGTTGCTTCAGGGATTCATAGACGGTACCATCCTTAGCCTTGGGTGACTCCCCCCATACCGTAGAAACAAGTCCCCAGCATATAACATTTGAGTCTCTTGTTTGTTGCCAAGGAAGGATAATTGTATGAGGTAGCTGTGAGATTCCAGAACTGGACAGGTGGTTTCTCCATAAGACAGTGAGGAGTAAGCACATCCATACTTTCTTTCTCATTCATGAGGCATTGGGCTTCACTGGCTGGCAGGTATTCATTACCCATTCCTAGGTGTCCTTGTCAAGAGGGCAGTTAAGACTCAACCACATTGCTGTGGCTCTGGAGTCACATGTTGGCCAAACCAAGCAAGGATGGCAGATTTCCTTCTCCATTAGTGAACCATAAGTGAACTTGCAGTCATAAGGCCCATCCCAGACAGGGCTATCAAAACAAGCAACTTTGTTTTGCCCAGGCAGAAAGGTGAAGCCACTTCCTCAGGGCTTTGCAAATAAATCAGCCCAAGGATGAGGAATTGATGCAACTAAATTGCATCACTGCTTCCAAAGTGGCCACAATCCAGATTCAGCTTCAGGTAAATGGCCACCCCCTAGACATGGAAGTTGACATAGTTGCCGCAATAGATACCATGGGGAGCATACCTTTAGGCAAATCCAATTGGGTATTTTGCCTTTAAGCCTGTGAGACACTAAGGCTAGATTGGGCATTTATACCAGGAAGCTCTTATGCATTATTGTGACCACTGTAACCCCAGTTATACATGGGCAACAGATAATTCAATTCCCTGTAGTTATAGTGCAAGGACCAGGGTCCAGCCTCTTAGAAAGTCTACAGAAAATCCACTTGGATTGACAATGAATCTTTAAAATGAGTACTGGCAACCTATAGAAAGTCATTGGGAAGTACGCCAAAGTGTTCCAAGAAGGTCTTTGAAGACATGGATAGAGCAGGGATAGGACTGGTTGTTGCAGGTTCCAGGGTTTAAATGTTTCAGTAAGATCAGGGAGTGTGGTAAAAGGGGGAGGAATGGCATTGTTAATTGGGGACAGTATTATGGTGGCAGCAAGGAAGTTTGATGAGGACTCATCTACTGAGGTAGTATGGGCTGAGGTTAGAAACAGGAAAGGAAAGGTCACCTGTGGGAATTTTCTGTAGGCCTCCGAAAAGTTCCAGAAATATAGAGGAAAGGATTGCAAAGGTGATTCTGGATAGGAGTGAAAGTAACAGAGTAGTTGTTATGGGGGATTTTAACTTGACAAATATTGACTGGAAAAGCTATAGTTTGAGTACTTTAGATGGGTCAGTTTTTGTCCACTGTGTGTAGGAGGGTTTCCTGACACAGTATGTAGACAGGCCAACAAGAGGTGAGGCCACATTGAATTTGGTACTGGATAATGAACAAGGCCAGGTGTTAAATTTGGAGGTAGGTAAACACTTTGGTGGTTGTGACCACAATTTGATTATGTTTACATTAGTTATGGAAAGAGATAGGTAGAGCAAGAGTTATAGCTGAGGGAAAGGAAATTATGATGCAATTAGGCGAGATTTAAGATGCATAGGATGTCGAAAGAAATTGCAGGGGATGGACACAATTGAAATGTAGAGCTTGTTCAAGGAATAGCTACTGAATTTCCTTGAAAAGTATGTACTTGTCAGGCAGGGAGGAAGTGGTCGAGCAAGGGAACTGTGGCTTACTAAAGAAGTTGAATCGCTTGTGAAGAGGAAAAGGAGACTAATGTCAAGATGACACATGAAGACTCAGTTAGGGTGCTTGAGAGTTACAAGTTAGCCAGAAAGGACCTAAAGACAGAGCTAAAAAAGCCAGGAGGGGCCATGAGAAGTTTTTGGCAGATAGGATCAAGGAAAACTCTAAAGCTTTCTATTGGTATGTCAGGAATAAAACTTCTGACTAGGGTAAGATTAGGGCCAGTCAAGAACAGTAGTGGGAAGTTGTGCATGGAATCTGGAGAGATAGGAGAGACACTAAATGAATAAGGGGTATGAGTTATAGGACGGATATCAGAGGTAGGTTCTTTACTCAAAGAGTGATTAGGGAGTGGAATGCCCTGCCTGCAGCTGTTGTAGATGCGCCAAGTTTGGTGGCGTTTAAGAGGTTAATTGATAAGTATATGGAAGAGAAGGGAATGGTTTAGTTTGGAGGGGCATTGCTTTTTATTTTGGTCGGCACAACATCGAGGGCCGAAGGGCCTGTTCTGTGCTGTAATGTTCTATGTTCTATGTTCTAATATTTTTCATCAATATTCACAAAGGAAAAAGACAATGTTGTCATGGAGAATTCCAAGATATAGGTATTAGACTAGACGGGATTGAGGTTCATAAGGAGGAGGTGTTAGCAATTCTAGAAAGTATGAAAATAGATAAGTCTCTTGGATCAGATGGGATTTATCCTAGGATTCTCTGGAAGGCTAGGGAGGAGATTGCAGAGCCTTTGGCTTTGATCTTTAGGTTGTCATTGTCTATAGAAATAGTGCCAGAAGACTGGAGGATAGCAAATGTTGTCCCCTTGTTCAAGAAGGGGAGTAGAGACACTCCTAAGTGAGCCTTATTTCTGTTGTGGGCAAAGTTTTGGAAATGATTATAAGAGATAGGATTTATAATCCACTAGAAAGGAATAATTTGATTAGGAATAGTCAGCACAGTTTTGTGAAGGATAGGTCATGCCTCACAAATCTTATTAAGTTCTTTGAGAAGGTGACCAAAGAGATGGATGAGGATAAGGCAGTTTGTGTGGTGTACGTGGATTTCAGTAAAGCGTTTGATAAGGTTCCCCATGTAAGCTATTGCAAAAGATATGGAGGCATGGGATTGAGGGTGATTTAGTGGTTTGGAACAGAAATTGGCTAGCTGCAAGAAGACAGAAGGTGATGGTAGATAGGAAATGTTCATACTGGAGTTCAGTTACTGGTGGTGTACTGCAAGGATCTGTTTTGGGGCTACTGCTCTTTGTCATTTTTATAAATGACCTGGATGAGGGCAAAGCAGGATGGGTTAGTAAATATGTGGATGCACTAAAGTCTGTGAAGTTGTGGACAGTGCAGAAGGATGTTGCAGGTTACAGAAGGACATAGATAAGCTACAGAGCTGGGCTGAGAGGTGGCAAATAGAGTTTAATGCAGAAAAGTGTGAAGTGATTCACTTTGGAAGGGCTAACAGGGATACAGAGTACTGGGCTAATGGTAAGTTACTTGGTAGTGTGATTGAGCAGATCACACTAGGGACATCAAGATGTCCATGTGCATAGATCCTTGAAAGTTGGCACTCAGGTTGATAGGGTTATTAAGAAGGTGTATGGTGTTTTAGCTTTTATTGGTAGAGGGATTGAGTTTAGGAGCCATGAAGTCATATTGCAGCTGTAGAAAACTCGGGTGTGACCGCACTTGGAGTATTGCATACAGTTCTGATCGCCACATCATAGCAAGGATGTGGAAGCATTGAAAGGGTGCAGAGGAGATTTACCAGGATGTTGCCTGGTATTGTGGGAAGGTCTTATGAGGAAAGGTTGAGGGATTTGTTTTCGTTAGAAAGAAGGTTAAGAAGTGACATAATAGAGGAATATCTATTAACAGAGAATTAGATAGGGTGGACAGTGTGAACCTTTATCCTCAGATGGAGATGGCTAACATGAGGGGACATAGCTTTAAATTGAAGGGTGATAGATATAGCACGGATGTCAGAGTAAGAGTGTGGAATTGCCCTGCCTGGAACAATAGTGGATTCGGCAAGATTAAGGGCATTTAAATGGTCACTGGATAGATATACGGATGATATTGGAATAGTGTAGGTTAGGTGGGCTTTAGATTGGTTTCACAGGTCGGCACAATATCAAGCTCCAAAGGGACTGTACTGAGCTGTAATGTTCAATGTTCTAGGGCCAAGATCTGTATAGATTTACAAACCCAAACTAAATACTTCAAAGCATGGCTGGTCCCCTATGCCCTGCACGCCAAAGTATTGATCGAATTGGAAAGTCTAGAGAACTTGGCATTATATACTGAATACAGTTTGCCGAATGGAATGGGTCGTGCCAGTAGTCCCAGTTTTAAAACCTGATAACTTGGTTTGTCTCTGTGGGCACTAGAAGTTGACAGTCAACAGAACTCCCCACTTAGTCAAAACTGGCTGATAGGTCATATATTTTCCATATTAATATGAGCATCACTATCTCCAACTTGAACTGTCATCAAGTTTAAGGCATTCAAATGATCATTGGATAGGCATATGGATAATATTGGACTAGTTTAGGTTAGAGGGTCATTAGGTTGACTCTACTGGTCAGTGCAACATCGAGGGCCAAAGGACCTATACTACACTGTAATGTTCTATGTTCAAGTGTCACTATAGCTACTCATGAAGGATTGTATGATACACTCACTTGCCTTTAAGGGTGTTTTCTCTGTGCAGTATTATTCAAAGGGTGACAGAGAACATCCTTCGTGGGGTGTCTACTGTTTCAGTCTACCTGATTGACTTTTAATTCAGGAGCTACCATAAATGAACAGTTGGAGAATTTAGGAGTGGTTTTATGCTATTTTTCTGAGGCTGGTGTCAGGATAAATAGGGAAAATTTGTGTTCCAGATAAAGAGTTGATGAGGACAGACTACATCCTGGTGAAGGGAAGGTGAAGGCCATAAAAGGAACATAGCAGAGTTGAAGTCTTTTCTAGCTCTCATCAACTACTATGAGAAATTTGTACTGAACCCTATTGGCACCTATCCATGCCCTGCTAATAAAAATCAGAAAAGGTTCTGACAAATGCCACAAGAGAAAGCCTTTACAAATGACAAACAGCACTTGCTGTCGACAAACAAACTGACCCATTATTATCCACTGACACCACTCATCATGATGTGGAGATGCCTTCCCTCTGGGATAGGAGTGGTTTTATCATACCATTGAGATGATAGGATAGAACGCCCAATCATATGCAGAAAGAAAATACACCAAATTGAGAAAGTAGGTCTGACCATGGTATTTGCAGTGAAAGAAATTCCACTAATACGTCCATGGTCGACGTTTCACCATAATGACAGACCACAAAGCTCTGTTTGGGCTTTTTGCAGAAAGCAAAGCAATTCTTTCCTTGGCATTGGCTCAGATCCAATGCTAGGCACAGCTGTTAAAAGTTTACAAATATACCATGGTATATCATGCAGGGAGACGGATTGCCAATGTGGATGCCTTGATATCACTTATTGCTCCCCATCAGCTTCCCTTACTTCTGAAGATGGATTAATTTAGCATGACTTTGAACTTCTTGGACACTGCCAATGTCCACCAAGCAAATTCAGGCTTGGACCCAAAAGGGCCTTACATTACCAAATATCATCGTAAATGGTGGACCACAAGGCATCCTACAGAGGATCAAAAACCGTATGCTCCCAAATATCAGGAGCTGAGCATTGAGGATAGTGGGGAGCATGGATGGTTATGCCGTACCCAGACCAGCGACCAATCCTCCACAAATTGCATTACAGCCATCCAGAGATTTCTAAAACAAAAATGTTTGCAAGAGGCTATGTCAAATGGCCCAGTCTAGATAAGAACACTGAAGAACTAGTCAAGCGGTGCAAAACCTGCCAGCAAAGCCAGAAAGTCCACCAGTGTTGCACCTCTGGGAATAATCAAGGAGACCCTGGGTGTGAGTACCTGGAAACATGGCTAACCCATTTGTGGGCTCTACGTTCTTAATTCTGACAGATGCCCATTCAAAATGGACCAATGTGCACTCTTTGGCGTCAATTACCTCTTATAACATCATAGAAAAACTGACAATCTTGCTGCATGCATGGTATACCTGAGGTCCTTGTAAGAGTTTGATTCCACCTGAGACAGTAGCCAGAGAGGTAGGTGGACTTGGTACCCCAGGGAGCTGATTTTATGATGGGAGCAAAAAGCAATGGCTTCAATCTTTTTAGTAAATATTATTGGATACATAGCTTCAAATTGCCCATGGAAGACTTCTACAGAAAATGCAGATGTGTGGAATAGAGGGTGATTTAGCTAATTGGATTAGGAATTGGCTGGCAGATAGAAGACAGAGGGTGGTGGTTGATGGGAGATATTCATCGTGGAGTTCGGTGACGAGTGGTGTGCCTCAGGGGTCTGTTTTGGGGCCCCTGCTGTTTGTAATTTTTATAAATGATCTGGATGAGGGTATTGAGGGATGGATCAGTAAATTTGCAGATGACACTAAAGTCGGTGGAGTGGTAGATAGTGAAGAGGGGTGTTATAGTTTACAGAGTGACTTGGACAAGTTGCAGAGCTGGGCCGAGAGGTGGCAAATGGAGTTTAATGTGGAAAAGTGTGAGGTAATGCACTTTGGCAGGAACAATAAATGTGTAGAGTATAGGGCTAATGGTAGGGCTCTTAATAGTGTTGAGGAACAGAAGGATCTTGGTGTATGTGTCAATAGATCCCTGAAAGTAGGCAGTCAAGTGGATAAAGTTGTTAAGAAGGCTTATGGAGTCTTAGCTTTTATTGGTAGGGGGATTGAATTTAGGAGCCGCAGCATCATGTTGCAGCTGTACAAAGCTCTAGTGCGGCCGCACTTGGAGTATTGTGTGCAGTTCTGGTCGCCACATTATAAGAAAGATGTGGAGGCATTGGAGAGGGTACAGAGGAGGTTTACCAGGATGTTGCCTGGTATGGAGGGCAGGTCCTATGAAGAGAGGTTGAAGGATTTGAGGTTGTTTTCGTTAGAAAGGAGGCGGCTAAGAGGGGATCTTATTGAAGCATATAAGATGATTAGAGGTTTAGATAGGGTGGACAGTGATAGCCTTTTTCCTAGGATGGAGAAAGCTAGCACGAGGGGACACAGCTTTAAATTAAGGGGTATGAGTTATAGGACGGATATCAGAGGTAGGTTCTTTACTCAAAGAGTGATTAGGGAGTGGAATGCCCTGCCTGCAGCTGTTGTAGATGCGCCAAGTTTGGTGGCGTTTAAGAGGTTAATTGATAAGTATATGGAGGAGAAGGGAATGGTTTAGTTTGGAGGGGCATTGCTTTTTATTTTGGTCGGCACAACATCGAAGGCCGAAGGGCCTGTTCTGTGCTGTAATGTTCTATGTTCTATGTTCTAATTTTGTTTTAAGTTGTGTCTTACTTGGATCATAAATTGCATTTGAATACTATGGTACAGTCTGCAGTAGTAGAATTTGAGGACCTGTCATTGATGGCCTAAAGTCCTTTAGAAGGATACAGTGACAGCCTACTTAGAATATCCAATGATGAGTAGTCTGTGTGACTGCATTGTGCTGATATCCACCCCTACATTTCCCTTTGTCCTTCTTACACTGAGTTTAAAATGACTACCATCATCAAACTGGTTCTTGACCTTACTCCTGCCTTATCTTTGCAGCTTTTATAGTCAATCCCCTTCTTACCCTTCCAAATGTTTCTTTATAATTCAATATTGTGCTTCATCAAGCCAGTGGTGATGGATATTAATATTTTTTAAAAGCTTATAGATATTATTCACATAGAAATCTGATTTTAACAGTATTGTATCCAGTAGAATTGAAAATAGCTGGTATTAATTCGGCTGACTGTTTAACTCACCATTGCTACAGTAATTAATTCCAAAATAATTTATAGTCTTCCTGTCACAGCTTCAGTCCGAAACTATGTTTTCGCCTGTTCCAACCTATATGACTTATGTCATCTCTCAGTAGCCTTATTTATGGATGAACAAACCAAGTTTCTTTCTTACAATTATTAATATATGATTCCTTTTATAGAAAACAGTGGAATAAAAAAATTGTTCCAACAGTGAGGAGGATTGGAACTTCCAAAACAATTTCTAAACTTTTTAGAGCCTTTTTTTTATTGAATAAATTTTAATATGAGAACTAGAAACCCTGCAAATATTGTATGCAAGGGTAACTCAGAACACTAGTTCTTACTGATTCATATGTGTTTTTGTTTGGTGTAATATGAGGAGTGGTGTACAACCCAGAGAAGAACAGTCCAGTCATTGTGTGAACAATTAATAAAGAACAATTATTAATTTAAGGAAAATAACAACACATACAACAAAAGAGCCTGTAATACAAAATGACAGTTAAGTACATTGATGACTTTAACAGAATTTTGCATGAAGTTATCCCTTGGTCCCCAACTAATCTTGTTGCCTGAAACTCTAACACCCCTCTCCCAAACAAATCTAATATTAAATAACTCAATGAGGTAAACCCAGCAAAAAGTTACCACATACAGGTGAATATGGCCATGTAAAGGAAATAGTCTTCTGGTTCAATGAAAGTGGAAAATTACTATTTCTTTCAAGAGTTTTTGGATGGGATTTTTCAGTCACGCTCACACCAAGCCAAAGTCAGCAGACCTTGGCATGGTCACCCCACACACACACACACACACACAACACACACACACACACCACACACACACACACCACACACACACACACACACCACACACCCACCCCACCACCGTCTCTCACACACACACACACACACACACACACACACACACCCCTCACCACCGTCACTATGATTACCGTGGTAGGCGGGAGATGGAAAATTCTGCCCTATATCTACAACTGTTGCAGTTCTGATGTTACTCTCTTCCCTTCTTATTTCCCTTAGTTGGTGTTCTACAGTGAAACTATTTCTTTTCCTTTGATATTATCCAGCCTGTGTGTTGGCCTTTGGCATGTATGAATCATATTATTGAAACATATAAGATGATTAGAGGTTTAGATAGGGTGGACAGTGATAGCCTTTTTCCTAGGATGGAGAAAGCTAGCACGAGGGGACATAGCTTTAAATTAATGGGTGGTAGTTATAGGATGGATGTCAGAGGTAGGCTCTTTATCCAGAGGGTGGTAAGAGTATGGAATGCCCTGCCGGCTGCAGTTGTAGATGCGCCAAGTTTGGTGGTGTTTAAGCAGTTAGTAGATAAGTTTATGGATGAAAAGGGAATGGTTTATGTTAGAGGGTCATTGCTTTTTCTTAATTGGTCGGCGCAACATCGAAGGCCAAAGGGCCTGTTCTGTGCTGTAATGTTCTATGTATGTGTCAATTTCCTCATCACTCCACTTTGAAGTGACCACTTCTGTAGTCCCACGTGATTTTCCACTGATAGGAGGCTAATTTGTATCACATAATGTCTCCTGATGTCTGCCTCTAATCAACTCCCTGTGTCCTGTTCTTTCATCCACAGTTCCATTTTGTTTTTAATCTTAATTTTTTCCAATTCTTAACATGACCAACTCTGCCTATAGTAAAAAGAAATAGAGGCAATTTCAATTCATCTCCATTGAGAAATATTAAGTGAGCAGCAAGCACTTTTCTCTGTTCCAGCAGCCTGTAAATCGAGCCTGTATCACTCTGCAAAAAATAATAGGTGTATCGCCTAATAACAAATCTTTTTTTAATTCTTCTTAGATATGCCAGATTATTTTAGTGGGAAAAACATTACGGGCAGGATGGAGCTGGGACAAAGTTTTATATAACTCTGTAATTTGGTATCAGTCAGATGTATGACCATATTTCCTTTCAAAGATTTTGTGTTAAACTCTCCATTCTACCTTTGATTCCACATAGCAAGGAAATGCAGTTTTCATTTTTTCTCTCTGCTCTAAGCCATGTTAATGAGACTAAAACCTCATTAGCTTTAGAGAAGTTTCCAATCTTGTGTGACTCCAAATGATGAGCCCAGAGGGAGCTGCAGTGGTACCATTTCTCAGGTCGACATTTTAAACTTAATTTAACTCTACAGTTGACTTACCAGATTTGCTCTAGTTCTAAATCAGCTGCTAGGCACCAGCTGAAACTGCTCCCCTGCACAGAGTCTGATGAGCACTGCAGCTGGATGCTCCATAGGAAGAATCTGATGCTAGTCCAGATTCATCACTGACTTAGAGGGTAGCATTTTGTCTATCTGCGCCACACTGGGAAAATACCATTTAATTCACAAATATTTTTTAGGAAAAAACTTTGTTCACCTTACCTGGTCTGGACTATATGTGACTTCAACAATGTGGTTAACTCTTAACTGCCCTCTTGAGTGGTCTAGCAAGCCAATTAGAGTGATAGAGATTTACAGCATGGAAACAGGCCTTTTGGCTCAACTTGTTCATGCCTTTTTTTTAAACCCTGAAGCTAATCCCTATTGCACGCATTTGGCCCATATCCCTCTATACTCATCTTAACCATGTAACTGTCTAAATGCTTTTTAAAATACAAAATTGTACCTGCCTCTACTATTACCTCTGGCAGTTTGTTCCAGACACTCATTGCCATCTGTGTGAAAAAATTGCCCCTCTGAACTTTTATACCTTTCCCCTCTCACCTTAAACCTATACTCTCTATATTTCCCCTACCTTTGGGAAAAGATATTGACTATCTAACTAATCTATGCCTCTACTTTGGCTTCACCCTGTCTTGAAGTATGAATTCATTGTAGGAAAACCATTCATGCCCTTTTACAAGCAACTTTTTGGAGTTGTACTTAACACAATGAAAGATGGATATGGTTGTTGGAGGCCAATCATCTCAGTCCTGGATATTGCTGCAGGAGTTCATCAGGATAGTGTTTTTGACCCAACATCATTTAGGTCAGAAGTGCGGGTATTCATGGATAATTGCACAATATTCAGCATCAGCCTCAACTCCTCAGATACACAAGCAATTAGTGTTGAGAAAGTAGAATATAAATAAAGGGTTAACTCAAAATATGTGTTAACATGACTTGACAGGGGTTAGAAAGAACAGCATGACTCAAATAAAATGAAAGCATACAGAGAGAATGAAATGTTCTAGGGAAAAAGCTAAAACCATATTTGATTTTATATGCATGTAACATTGTATTCTGGTAAAGATCTGTTGGGTAAACAAGGTAGGTAAACAATCCATTCTATTGAGGGATGTGATTAGACCTGTATAGAATTGAATATACCTGTATGATTAGATCTGTATAAAAGACAGCTGTAACAGAACAACTTTGAGTAGATCTTTTTGATCACTCCCAATAGCCATTGTAAGCACAAAATAAAGTAATACTGTGTGGATTTTCCACAATGTTAGTTGTTCTTTAAAATTTTCTTCAACAGTGTCTATATGCAGCAAAACTGGATAGTATTTATTTGTGCCACGAAGACCAGACAGTGCCATCTCCAACAAGAGAGAATCTAACTATCTCCCTTTACATTCGATGGCATTGCCATTTCTAAACCCTCATTTTCTTAAAGGGCTTACCTTTGGCCAGAATTGAATTAGATCAGCCATATAAATATTGTGACTACAAGAGCAGATCAGAGGCTAGGATTTCTGCAACATGTATGTCTCTGGAAAGCCTGTTAGCAAATTGCAAAGCACACGTCAGGAGCGTGATGGATACTTTGCATTTGCTTAGATGAGTACAACTTCAACAATACTTAAGAAGTTGAATACCAACAAGGACAAAACAGCCCATTTGATTGGCACCCATCCACTACAATGAACATTCACTCCCTCCACCACTGAAGCATAGTAGCAGCAGAGTGCACTATCTATAGATGCCCTGCAGCAAATCACTAAGGTTCCTTTAACAGCATCTTTCAAATTTGTGGCCTCTATCACCTAGAAGGACAAAGGCAGCAGAAATATGGGGACACCTTCATCTTCAAATTCCCCATCAAGCCACATACCACCCTAATTTGGAACTATTTCGCATTCCTTCCTTGTTGCTGGCTCGAAATCCTGGAACTTCCTTCCTAAAGCACTATGGGTGCTCCTACATTACATGGACTGCAGTGGTTCAAGAAGGCAGCTTCTCAAGGGTAATTAGGGAAGGGCAATAAATGTCAGCAAGTTAATGACACCCATATCCCTTGGACAAGTAAATCTAATTTAATTCCCTTTTGATTGCGTGGATTGTACTTTTAGCAAGTTTGTGGCAGAAAATCACGTGCTCACAACTTTTTGATCTAAAGAGCATTTTTCTAACGTTTTCATAGCATTGTATAACTTTTTGACCAAACCATAATTTTTCAGAATTTTGAACAACAATAATTTGCATTTATGATATCCCAAAACACTCTACAGGAGCATAATGAAATACAATTTGACATTGAGCCATATAAGAAGAGTATGATAGTGACCTAGAATTTGGAGTAGGTTTCAAAGAGTATCTGAATGGAGAAGAGCGAGAGAAGAGGTTTAAGGAGGAAACAAAGTTTGCGGCCTAGGTTGCCTTATCACCCTTCAGAATTCTCAGTGCTAATACAATAACTGAAATTCTAAAAAATTTAAGACTCAATATAACCATCTCTATGTATAGTTGCAACTCTGGAGAAATGATCCTCTGCTCTATTTGAGATTCCTGTGGACTTTCCACTAAAGTTATGGCAAGAGATTGGCAGAACTTTGCAGAGATTCCATCTATGATAGTCTGTCAACAGCTGAAGCAAAACTGATGGTGTTATGATTTTCTGCCTTAGTCTTGTCTCCTTTGTTGAAGAGCAGTGCCACAATCGCTATGGCCCAAGCTTCTAATACAACTCTCCTTTGCAGTTTTAAAAGGTTAATGGCCAGAATTGTCTGACCTGACTCGCAGGTGGGATTCTCCAGTCCCGCTGCAGTGAACGGAATTTTGGTGGAGTACTAAATTCTTTGTTCTCGCTGGCAGCAGTGGTGGGGTGAAATAGAGTGGAGAATTCTGCTCAAACTCTGATCTCTTGCTATATGTTTTTCGGTTTCATTCAAAATCCTCAAATAGACACCTTCAGGTCTCCGGCATTTCTGTCCTTTAAATTTGAGTAGTTTATTTTTGTTTCATCCAGCATTTATTGTCTATTCCTGGTTGCTCTTGGACTGAGTGGCTTGCTAGGCCATTTCAGAGGGCAGTTAAGAGTCAACCACATTGCTGTGACTCTGGAGTCACATATAGGCCAGGCCAGCTAAGGATAGCAGATTTCCTTCCTTAAAGGACATTAGTTAACCAGACAGGTTTTTCTGACAATTGACAATGGTTGCATAGTCATCAGTAGATTCTTACTTCCAGATTTTTTTTTTAATTGAATTCAAACCCATTGCACTTGAATAATAACTGACACTCTTCATCTCTGGTTCTACAATATCAATCTTTCCTGTGAATTCTGACATAGTATTTATCATTTGTTACCCTCTCAGTGGCCACTAGAATTTTATTGTTATCTTTTACCAACAACTACCACCAATTTGAAAATCCTGTTGTAGAAAGACTTTCGTTGCTCTTTATGTTTTTTTTAACAATGATAGCTTTGGTTTGTATTTCATTGCTGTGAATGTATGTCGTCAATTAAAGAAACAAAACTAACGTGCGAATAATGTACATGAGATCAAATGGAATCGTGGTGAAATATGACAATGATGAACTTAGCATAAGTGTCATATTCCCATCGTCAGTAATAAATTTCAAATATCTAAATCTTGTTATATTTGATGGGGCTGAAACATGAATATTTAAGACTTATTTTGGAAACACTCCATTCACATAATGCATGTTTCCACACTGTGCCCAAGAACCTTCTTACATAGTCCATGACTATGTGGGAAGAAATCACTGAACAGCAGTCAGCTTTTATGGGATATCTAAGGGCGCATATTATCAGGGAATTCGCTTGGCCAGAATGCATTATGTGCCGAGAAAACAAAAGACTCAAAAGTGGTGCAGGGTTAAAACATCACAGACTACACCTGACCAATAAGTTATCTGTGACAAATTATGATGAATTTCAATGTTACCATGAAAATACTCTGCCATATGTTATATCTAAACATGACTGTCAGTCAGGACACCACAGTTGTCACTGTTCTTGCCATGATACACATTATGAATTGATTACATTGTTATGTAGAATGAACAGTTGGTTCTGACACCCTATAAAGAAATGCAGTTTTTGTTAAAAATCTTGTGAATAATTCTAATTCAAAATGAAATGGTTAGATTTAGAACATGGTTCCTGTATGAAACAGTAACGTGAAGAATTGATGGGAAGTACAATTTAAAATGTTCATTCTTTTGCTTATGCTTTGATTATTCTGACATGGATATTTATGGAGCATTTAATTGGGATGATTAAATGTAATAACTTTGAATAACTGTACTCTGTTGTCCAATGATTCACATAAATTCAAAGCTGCAAAGATTTGTCTTTTCTTTGAGTGTAAACACTGCAGTATGAATAGTGTATCCTAATGTGTTGACTCCGTGCTGTCTCTCCCTAGATTGTTCCACAGGGATGTTGGTCTCCTTCATTTGGTAAGCATTAGGCTTTTCTACGACAAATACCATGCCCACATTCATTTTCCTCACCTTGGAGGTTCACAATCCTTGCAACAGTCTGCTCAATATTCTCAACTAGGTCAGAGGTCTGCATCTGTAGGACTCTGGCTTTGAAAAACCTGGATTGTTAACAGTGTTACTACTGAACCATAGTATACACTGGTAGCTTATCTCACTCCTGGTGGAACTGATATTGTAAACCTTGTTAGATTGTGCAAGGTATACTTCTTCAGAATTGCATTTCACACTTATGAGACTGCAGAAGAAGCACAATGCATCAAGGAGACAGTTTGAAATCTCTATCCTAGTAGGGATTGCTATTGCCTATCAACATAGATATAGCAAGATGTTGTTGCTGGCTGTCAGCCTTCTAAAGCGTTTACCTATAAATCGGTGGTGGATCATGGCATGAGTAGGACAAGTTGCATTGGTCTCTGAAATACAGGCAAACGGCATTGGGTTTGCTCCACAACATAAAGGAAAAGTACTACAGATAGTGGAAATCTCAAATGCAAACAGAAAAGACTTGAAAATATTCTACAGATCCTGCAGCATCTGTGGAGCGATGGTAAACTGAGTTGACGTTTCACGTCAACAATTTCTCAACCGGTCATTCACGTGAAATATTAACTGTTTCTCTCTTAAATGCTGTCAGACCTGCTGAGTATTTCCAACGTTTTTTCGTATTTCTAGTTTACTCCAATCTGGTTCACATAGCAGTCCCATGCTCAATTTTCCTTACTCACATTCTAATGATGAACATCTTCAGTGTTAAATATTATGTATTCCATGAACATCTGCAAAATAATTATGTAAGTTTGCCTCATATTATGGAAAGAGCAAAATAAACTCAGAATTTGTCTTTTGTTTAAATGGTTGGTCATGCCAAAACATGAAAGAATCATCCTGGCTACTTCATATATTTTTTAAAACACTAATTTTATAATTGGAAAAGACTTTACACAAACCAAGACTGGTTACAACTCATCGAGAAGAAATTTCTATCCTTCAGAAAACCAGAGCAACCTAATTATCTGTGTAGATATGCTAATATCCCTTATGATTGCAGACATCAAATTCTAAATGCTCAAAGGCACCTTTACATTTCTGAGGCAAAGTCCTAACCAATGATGATCTTCTGCAAGGACAAAGGAACCTGAAACCTCTGGCAAACTTATTAACAGTTGATACATTAACCATCTGAAGAATCCAGACGAATATATATACTTTGTTCCTTTGGCCAAACCAAGAGAAAGAAGGTGGGAGTTGCATCTTGTGAGTCCACAGCACCCCCACCCCACAAACTGCTAGAATCTGTAATATTGCCTTGTGAAGCTAAAGAAGGCAGTCTTCCATCAACCAAACAATTGGCACTCTGTCCAAGTTTAAATTACCTGGCCCTCATTTACCCTGTTCATATGAGAATGACAGCACAGTGGCACAATGGTTAGTTTTGCTGCCTCGTAGTTCCAGGGACCTGGCTTCAATTCCCAACTTGGTTCATATTTGTGTAGAGTCTGCACATTCACTCTGTGTTTGCGTAGGTTTCTTCTAGGTGCTCCAGTATCCTCCCACAGTCCAAAGATATGTGGATTAGATTGATTGGGCATTCTAAATTAACTCTTAGTGTCTAGGATGTGAAAGGTTAGAGGGATTAGCAGGGTAGCTTAGTGGGATAGGGTTTGGTTGAGTGCAACTCAGTGGGACAATTGGCCTCCACCTGTATTGTAGGGTTTCTATGATTGTGTGATTTCTATGAACTTCCTAACTAGACTAAAGACTAATGCATATCTACACTCCTCTCCCTATCATGGAAGTCATTGCTCCTGGAAAAGGGGATCATGCAATAACAACTTAAGGTTGCTAACCTCTCTGAAGGAATACACCATTGGACTTTTGATTCGAGACTCTGGACTCGTGAAACAATTTTTATTTTGTCTGTGGTCTTTGCCCTGCCCTACTTTCTTTCCTGAATCCATTTTTAATTGCTTGAATGTACTAGAGAATTATGTGGTGACACCCATATCCCCCCCCACCCCCCACCCCCCGCATTTGAGTGTGAATAAAATAAATAAACCCTTGCTGTGGGGTTATTAATAGAGAATCACTCCAAAACTGAGGGGTTGGGAAAAATATCTTTTTAAAGGGGGAAAATCAAATATTGAAAAAACACCTTTTGGCTTAGAGATGGATAGTAAAGGAAAAAAAAATCAGGATTGTTGTAAATGAAAAGTTGTTTACAGATATGATAGTGACTTTTAAAGGGTGAATTGATAAATACATGAATAGAATGGGAATAGAGGGATATGGTCTCCGGAAGGGTAAGGGGTTTTAGCTCAGTCTGACAGCAGTCTTGGAGGGCCAAAGGGCCTGTTCCTATGCTGTAATTTTTTTTGTTCTTTGTCCTTCAAAGAACTTCTGTAATAGTTACCTTTGCAGAAAATATATGACCTCTCTGGCAATTTAGCACAGAAAATCTTCCTATTAGCATTGTATCTTTTTTTATTTAGCACATCTGTAAGAAAACTACTTTCTATATTCAGTGCTTTAAAACTTGCGATAATTGAACAGCAGTTTTTAATTTCAGCAATCCTGAAGGTCACACAGTCCAAACCAAAGCAGAACAAAATTTGAAGTATCTATTTAGAGATAATTGGTGTCATGTTACATTTATGTCATTATGATCTTTATTTTAATTGAAGGGTACTGTTTTGTTGCAGTGGACATTTAATTTAATTACTGCCAAATTTAAGAGGTCCAACAAAATAGTTCTGGTTTCCAGCAAGATCTATGTACAGTTATAAAGTGGTGCAGCTGAGAAAAAGAAGAAAATGTGTTACGTGAAGGACTGTCTTGGACTTAAAAGAAGAAAGGAAAAAATTGATGTGGTGTTGAGAACATGTTTCCAGTTCTGGGTGAAAGTAGAATCAGTGCCATAAATATTATTCACCAATAAATCAATAAGGAATTCGGGGATACTTCTTTACCAAGGAGTATGAAACTTAATACCCCAAGAATAGTTGAGGTGATTACCATAAATGAATTGAAGGTGAAGCCAGGTAAACGCATGAGAGAGAAAGGGCATGTTGATAGGATTAGTTGAATAAGTATGAGAGGAACAGTTGAGGATTA
Source organism: Sphyrna mokarran (assembly GCA_024679065.1). Lineage (NCBI taxonomy): Eukaryota > Metazoa > Chordata > Chondrichthyes > Carcharhiniformes > Carcharhinidae > Sphyrna > Sphyrna mokarran. The sequence goes on from JAGIQG010000018.1 coordinate 51,041,691, forward strand.
TGGGTCTGTACTTGTTAGAATTTAGAAGTATGAGAGGGGATCTTATTGAAACTAATAGGATACTGTGCGGCCTGGATAAAGTGGACGTAGAGAGGATGTTTCCACTAGTAGGAAAAACTAGAACCAAGAGCACAACCTCAGGTTAAAGGTATGATCCTTTAAAACAGATGAGGAGGAACTTCTCAGCCAGAGGGTGATGAATCTGTGGAAGTCTTTGCCACAGGAAGCTCTATGGTCAGGTCATTGAATGTCTTTAAGATAGAGATAGATAGGTTCTTATTGTTAAGGGGATCAAGGGTTAAGTGGAAAAGGCAGGAGAATGGGGGTGAGAAAAATAAAGCTATGATTGAATGGCAGAACATACTCAATGGGCCAAGTGGCCTAATTCTATTCTTATGTCTTAGAGGCTAATATGGAGCAACATACATCTGTTGGCAGAAAGTTATTTGCTTTTCTGTCTATATTATTTAATACAAAATAACTAATGTTTGTGAAGGATTTTCATAATCTTCGGTTTAAAATGTTTACCAATAGCTAAGCTGTTTTTGATGGATGCATAGTTATTGTAAGACATCTGTACTGCTATAATTCTGAACTCTTGAGCATTCATAGAATCCCTATAGTACAGAAAGAGGCCATTCAGCCCATCGAGTCTGCACTGACCACAATCCCACCCAGGCCCTACCCTATATCTCTACATATTTACCCATTAATTTCTCTAACCTACGCATCTCAGGACACTAAGGGCAATTTTAGCGTGGCCAATCAACCTAACCTGCACGTCTTTGGACTGCATTGTTGACTTCTGTGGCACTGTCAATAATAACTGTGCTTTCAGCTGTCAAGGCCCTAAGCTCTGGAATCCCTTCCCTAATTCTGTCTGCATCCCTACCATTATTTCCTCCTTTAGAGCACTCCTTAAAAACTATCTGTGACCAGACTTTTAATGATTGGTCCTAAAATCATCTTCTAAGATATGCTGTCAAATTTTGTTTGATAAAACTCCTGTGAAAGTTTTACCACGTATGAGGCACTATACAAATACACATTTGCCACCTGGACAATGGTGGTTCAGGAAAGTGGCTAACCACTACCTCGTTCTCCAGGGACAATTAGGGATGGGTAACAAATGTCACTGACTCCAACATCCTGTGAAAGATTTTTCTTCAAATGTCGCTGTAGATATGACACTAATGAGTGACTTAAATCATTCAAAGACAAACTGGGGCAAAAGAAATGCAAACGGCTAAGAAATATGTTTCCATAGTGTTCAGGATTGCTTTCCATGTCCATTTCTTCACTCCAGCGATGGAAGAAGATCTAGGCAGCGAGGATTTAGTCCTAGGAAATTAAGTGGCTTAAACAAGTAATGTAAAGGCTAATGAACACTTAGGAAACAACGATCATAAAATAATTCGATTTTATATGAAAAACAGAAAAAAAAGCCACAGTCTAGGTTAAAGCAAATTTCAACAATATGGAAAGAAAATTGGCTGAAATAAATTGGAAAATAATAATTATAAGGTGAAACAGTGAACTGAAATGTAATATTTAGAGCACAAGAAGTAAAAGAGGTGTAGCATAAGCAAAATTCTTTGGCTGAGCAAAACATTTCAGACTAAACTGAGACTGAAAACAAATATAAGGTTACTGACCTAAAAGAAAATCAAGAGGGTTATGGAAAATACTGAGGTGAAATAAACTAAATTTAAAAAAGAAAGTAGAGACTTGTATTTGCACATCCCTTCTCCGAACCTCAAGGTGTTCCAAAGCACTTTACAACTGTTGAAAGTATAGCCACTGGTGTCATGTAGGAAAACACAACGAGCTCTTTCATACATGCTAATTGAGGGGAAAATATTGTACAGGACACCAAGAATCATAGAATCCCTATAATGCAGAGGGAGGCCATTTGGCCCATTGAGCCCACACCCAGACTCACTCCTGTAACCCAATTATTTATCCAGTTAGTCTACCTGACACTATTAGGTAATTTTGCATTATGAATCAACTGAAGGAGGAGGAAACTAGAGCATCCAGAGGAAAATCACACAAACATGGAGAGAATGTACAAAACCCACACAGGCAGTGATCTGAGGCCAGAATTGAACCTGAGTCCCTGGCACTGTGAGGCAGCAGTGCAAAATACTGTGCCATCATGTCATCCATCTTCAGAATATTGCCATGGAATCTTTTATGATCAGTTCAGGGGTTTCAACTTAATCTAAAGAAAGCATATTGCAGTTTTGCATGATTGTTGTCAAGCATCAGGAAAAATTAAGATAAAAAAAGTAATAATATGAAGTTGGTTTGAGGCCGAAGGCTGGGGCAATCTCATTCCATCAGTGAAAGAAAGTACCTTACATTTGTGACTCGAGAAAGCCCCAGAGAGAGTGGGGCTTATAGCAGTGGTAAGTTCAAAGCAGAAATATAAGGAAATTGAAATGCACTTGCCAAAAGTCGATTCCAAGGGGATAAAGTCAAAATGAAAGAAATGGTAAAACTGTAGAACACAAAGAAAAATAGGGAGAGAGATCGCTAACATCAAAATTGCAGCAAGTTTCAGCAATTGTCTTCTGAGAACAGCAGCCATTTTCCATCTTCACTGAACCAAAGGACTATTCTCTAGACGTGGCCACTTTAACATGGTTGTGACAATTATTTGCTGGATTTAGTTCAGAGTTACTTAATATTGGATTTTATTCAGGAAAAAGGGGTGTCTGTGTTTAAGTAAAAAGTAGGTAGTTTTGGGGACCAAGGGATAGTTTCCTGTAAAATTCTGTGTGTATTCATTGGAATTCAGAAGAATGAGGAGAGATCTTACAGAAATATATAAGATTATGAAGGGAATACAAGGGAAGCAAATACAAAGGAGATGTCAGGGGTAGGTTTTTCACTCAGAGGGCGGTGAGTGAATGGAACCGACTGCCGTCGGAGGTTGTTGAGGCAAACTCACTGGGGTCTTTTAAGAGACTTCTGGATGAGTATATGGAAAGAATAGGATAGGGGGTTATAGATAGGTCTGTGGATTGGTAGATGTGATCGGCGCAACTCGTGGGCTGAAGGGCCTGTTTGTGCTGTACTGTTCTATGTTCTAATAGGTAAGATGGAAACAGGGAAGTTGTTTCCAATGACAAATGAAACTAGAACTAGGGGGTATGGCCTCAAAAGAAGGGGGAGCAGATTTAGGACTGAGTTGAGGAGGAACGTCTTGAGCGAGCTGCACCTCATAGTGCCAGGGACCCAGGTTCAATTCCGGCCTGGGCCACTGTCCGTGTGGCATTTGCACATTCTCCTGTGTCTGTGTGAGTTTCTCCAGGTACTCAGGTTTCCTCCCACAGTCCAAGGATGTGCGGGTTAGGCTGATTAACCATGTTAAATTGACCCTAGTGTCAGGGGGATTACCAGAGTAAATATGTGGAGCTACTGGAATAGACCTGGGACTTGATAAGACAAATAGCTGCCTTCTGCACTGCAGGGATTCTGTGATTCTTCCCCCAAACATTTGTGAATCTGTGGAATTCCAGCTCAGTGAAGCAGTTGAGGCTACCTCATTGAATGTTTTTAAGGCAAGGATCAATAAATTTTTGAATAGTAAAGGAATTAAGGGCTATGGTGAGTGGGTTGGTAAGTGGCGTTGAGTCCATGAAAAGATCAGCCATGATCTTATTGAATGTGGAGCAGGCTCAAGGGACCAAATGACCTACTCTTGTTTCTAGCTCTTCTGTTCTTGTGTCATAAGATATCATAGTCCTTCTTGTCATAGGTGTTTTTGTTTTCCTTTAACTAGACTGTTGTCACAGTTGCTCACATAATAGCAAAAAAACCCAATAAAACACATACACCACTGTGAATTGGTGTTCCAAATTATCTTTCTGAGTTTTGGGATACCTTCGCATTTAACATCAGTGTGATTTGTAACACTGTTTGAGTGTCAGCCAAGTGGGCTTGAACCTGACTCAGAGGTGAGAGTGTTACCAACTGAACCATGCTGATACAGAAACAGAAATATTAAACAGAGAAAGATCAGCAATTCATAAAAAGAAATAGTCAAGGGTTTTATAAATGTATCTGAAGTAAAAGTAGCTAAATAATGGTTGTATAGTGTCCTATTGTCTCCAACAATTTTTTCATTTACAGTCCTAAAACAATTTAAACTTCCAAATAGCATTTTTCGAATGCAAATCTGATATAATGAAGGAGCAGTGCTCTGAAAGCTCATCATTCCAAATAAACCTGTTGGATTCTAACCTGGTGTTGTGAAACTTCTTATTAACCTGTTTGAAATACACTTCTCCTCAAGAACTGCCCATTTTATGCTTACCTGGTGCAGAAAGTCATTGCCTCTTCCAAGTGCAATTATCTTTAAGGGAAGGTTCTTAAAGGGTCATTCCCCTACATTGAGAATCAGAACTTCCTTTAGTTTGTATCTGATGTACTAACCATTGGTCACCTTGCTGTAATGTGTGTAGCTGCTTAGAGATTAAAAGGCCTGCAAACTCACACTGTATGTAAATGTGAAGCATGGATTTTTCTAGCTCACAGAAATTACAGGAGGCCTGTGAGTCCATGAATCGACTTCATCTTTTGTGTGGTACTGCCCCATGTACCACCTTCCAGACTCCAATGCATGAAAGACATCTGCATAGAGAACCTCTGATTGGGGACTTTGCCACCTCTGGACAGTAGGATGAAATGCCAAACAATGGTGAGAAAGTGGAGAGTGTGCAAGAGTGCCTGTACAGAAAACCCCTCCACATGGTGCTGTGGCATGGAGGGGCTATCCAAGAAATGGCTCAGGCAATGGCACAAAGACTACTGACGGGGGTTTTAAGATCTAGCACCAATAAGAAATGCTTTCTAAATGGGGGGGAGCTCAGTTTGGACAGTAATACTCCACACTCCTGAGCCACATTGAAACCTTAAGTGCAGCTGAGACTAAGTATCACCTTTATAAGATTTTTTTGACTGCACCTGGACACCACCTAACAATGCATATCATGTTAGCCCTTCCAGTGCCACCCAGTATGATCCTGACTCTGGTTATCATGGCAGCCAAATTCCTATCCTCTGTTATCTATATGTACTCTACTGCTGGAGGTGCAGATTCATGAGTAGTAGCTCCCAGATGATAGTCACCATTCATATATGAGGGAGCTCTGGGTAAATGTTCCTCTGCAAGTACCTGCAGGGCATGCCTGAAACTGATGTTGGATTTTTGCATTTGCAAATAGGGGGCCTCCTACTACTTTATGCCCTCTTTGCAAATTGGTTTGTGACTCATCACAATATGTGCTGTGCAGCTTCTTTAAACTCTTGGTAGCTAAATCAGTGATCCTTAGACAGATACTTGGAGGCTGCTCATAGTAAGACAAAATTTAATCTCCTTTCCTTAGCTTCTCGTAATTTCTGCTCTTTCTGGGGCCACATTAATTCTCAGGCCATTGCTGGTCATTGCTCTTTCAAGCCCACTCGTGATTGCCCACCCTTTGACTTTCCTACTGACCTCAGCTGGAATCCCAGTTGGCCAGTTTCTGTCCTTCAGGACCAGTGAGCTACCGAGAATGCTAAAACTACCATCTGCAGCTTGCCAAGTAAATGAGACCAGTGGACCACTTTGTTCTGAAACTGCCACAAACTTCATTAGGCATTCGCTGACCCGGGATATTGATCTGTGTATGGGCACAGTTTAATTCCTGAGGGCCTTGTGTTTGTGCATGTTGTCACACCTCGACATATGACTGCTTCAATTTTATTCAGCTTTTCTGAACTTTTTCCACTATAATTTTGCAAACCCCACATTTATAATGGATTTTGTCTATGTAAATTTGCAGTATGGTAACATTAACTTCTGAATGCACTTCCTGCATCAACTTTTCTCATTATTCATTCCTATGTTCACCTTTAACAATGGTAACTGTGTAGAGTTAACATTCTGTAATTACAGCTTCAAGCCAGTGGTGCCACTATAGTGCCTCAGTTTCAATTACCAGAGTAAATATGTGGAGCTACTGGAATAGACCTGGGACTTGATAAGACAAATAGCTGCCTTCTGCACTGCAGGGATTCTGTGATTCTTCCCCCAAACATTTGTGAATCTGTGGAATTCCAGCTCAGTGAAGCAGTTGAGGCTACCTCATTGAATGTTTTTAAGGCAAGGATCATTCAATTGCACAACTGGGATTTGAGAAAAACTCCAGAAACATCGCTTATCTTCTCCAATTGCATATATTTTAATGATTATAAATAATATCAAATGCAAAGATTATGAGAAAGATAGATTGTAAGACTTTAAAATGGGAGCTGGATTACATCTTTCTGTCCTGATCCAACTCATACCCCACTCTCTAACCACGCTCTCTAACTACCTCACTTGGTTTTCATGTCCAGGTGTAAAACCATCAGTTTGTTGAAGTTGGGAATATTCAGCAATAGAACTCGAGGAGAGGTGGTTAGACTTCTTATTGGAGATTATCATTCATGTAAATGTTGTTTGTCATTTCCCAGTCTGGCTATTTTCAGGTCTTGTTGCATTGTGAGAAATGGAGCTGAACGCTTCTTGCCTGCGTATTTATTTAGAGAGGCAAGAGAGGTCTAAGTTTGGGGAGTTGATTTGTTTTAAACTTGAGACCTGTGTGAAGATCAGGAATCCTGGGTGCAAGACAGATTCCCAGTCCATCAAAGGCAATAGAATTTATTGCAGCAGCGGCTCATGAGCTATGAAACAATTAGATAAAGAAATTACAGGAACTAGCATGTGTTTAGAGTTTTTGAAATATATAAAAAGAACTACTTTGCAATCTAGCAGAGTAATCATGATTCACTGTTTTGCAAGTTAAAATTTAAAATCTGTATACAGTTAGAGTATGGTAATGTCTGTGTAGTTGTACACTTTTAATTCGTATCTGTAGTTAGTATTCTGTTTTAATGAGCTCCCTGAGATGATTCTGTGCAGCAGAAGTATTAATGTGAATAAGCTGTATTGCTTGACTGTCACAGAAAGCAGTTTCACTTGATTAAACGTTTCATGATGTCAAATTACAGTTTAATAGGCTGGGATACTTTCTGGTAGCTTTTAAGACTTCAGCCGCCATTCATAGCCTAGCAATTGATCTTTAACACAGAATAATGTAAATCATTGAGGATCAATTTTGTAATAATTTTGAATTAGCATAAGTACGCAGCTATTTTTGCATTGCAGTTGGCAGTGATGTTTAATTTTTAAAAAGGCAATGAAAGTACAATGCCTTCAGTGGTTGATCTGTTGATTAGAATTTCCACTACTGTAAACTTAGGAGCAGTGGGGTGAAATATCAGGTTCTTTATCATCTTGCTTCAGCTGCCCATCATTCACAACTGCTCCACTGATGCAATTAGTCCCTAGCAGCAACCAGACCTCAGAACTTCAGGGGAATAGCTACATTTTATGGTGAGTTGTTTTTTGCTGAAATATATTCCAAGGTGGTGCAAGAGTATAATTAGCAGCCTACATCTTAATGATACCTAACCTACCAAACTAAACATGATGTAGTAGATTTTTATAAAATGAGGAGAAAGCACGAGCCCAAACTAAGAGGCTGGAGGATCACCTGGAATTGGTGCTTGGATCTTATCTGCAAATTGTGGTGAGCTGAAGTTTATTTATTAGTCACAAGTAAGGTTTACATTCACACTGCGATGAAGTTACTGTGAAAATCCCCTAGTTGTCACACTCCGGCACCTGTTTGAGTACACCAAGAAAGAACTTAGCATGTTCATCTAACCTGAACATTTTCAGACTGTGGGAGGAAACAGGAGCACCTGGAGGAAATGCACGCAGATATGGGGAGAACGTGCAGACTTCACACAGACAGTGACTCAAGCCGGGAATCGAACCCAGGTCTCTGGAGCAGTGAGGCAGCAGTGCTAACTACTGCACCAACATGGCACCTCTGCTAGAGCCACTGCTTGGGGAGCAAGCCTCATGGGACTATCTTGAGTTGTCTGCTTCACCAGCAATGACTTTTAACTTGCCTTTCATTGGCAGCAAGAGAAGCAGGCCCGGTGCCTGAACTATTCATCGGCAGCAATACTTTTGTGTGTATGTGTGTGTGTGTTGGGGTGGTGGTGGGGAGGCAAGGTTGCAGTCCTTGAAGAGGTTATTTATCAACAATTTTACAAGGCTTAGTGCGGCAGTACAAGAATTATTGTGGTTAGTGTTGATTGTTGGTGAACATTTCACCCTACATCCCTATGCAGATTGAGTGCAGGCTGACCAGTGCAAATTCCCTGCACTTATTTTGTGCCTGGATAGCAAGCACAACAAATCCCAATTTACAGTTCAGATGTGCTGAGTTTATCCAGCATTTTCTATTTTTATTTCCAATTTTTACTAATTTGTGTTTGATGATTGGGAAGAATTACTTAATCTAATTATTAAGAATAAACAAACCTAAAAGCAATATATGGGTGACTGCTAGAAAAAGAGGTAAGAAGCAGTCAGAGCAGCGATCTGCCGAGGCTGTTCCTCTCCAAAATAGGTACTCTGTTTTGGATGTTGTTGGGGAGGAAAACTCACCCGGGGTAAGTCATGGGGTACAGGCCTCAGGAGGAGAGCCTGTCCCTGATGTTCAGGTGGGAACTGGGAAGAAAAGATCTGGATTAGTCATTGGGGATTCATTGAAGTATACACACTTCAAACCACCCTCCCACCTACCAGTACCCTGCTGAGACCCAGAAACCTTATCCATGACCTCAATATTCCCATTCTCCTGTATATTTGAGCTACTCAGGGCCCCATCCCCCCTCTGAATCAGTTTAAACCCCCCGAATAGCACTGGCAAAATTCCCCCCCAAGATATTAGTTCCCTTCTGGTTCAGGTGCAGACCATCCCTCTTATAGAAGTCCCACCTACCCCAGAATGAGTCCCAATTGTCCAAGTATCTGAACCTTTCCCTCCTGCACCATCCTTTTAGCCACGAGTTTAAATGTTCTCTCTCTCTATTCTTCTCTCTATTCTTCTCTGTTAAGGGGACAGATAGGAGAGTCTGTGGAAACAAGCGAGACTCTCGGTTGGTATGTTGCCTCCCAGGTGCTAGGGTCTATGATGTCTCGGACCGAGTGTTCGAGATCCTTAAGGGGAAGGGGAACTAGCCTCAAGTTATGGTTCATGTAGGCACCCATGACATAGGAAGGATAAGGGATGGGGATATAAAACAGAAATTCAGAGTTAGGGTGGAAGCTTAGGGCTAAAACAAACAGAGTGGTTATCTCTGGGTTGTTACCTGTGCCGCAGGATAGCATGGAGAAGAATAGAGAGAGAGAACATTTAAACTCGTGGCTAAAAGGATGGTGCAGGAGGGAAAAGTTCGGATACTTGGACAATTGGGACTCATTCTGGGGTAGGTGGGACCTCTATAAGAGGGATGGTCTGCACCTGAACCAGAAGGGAACTAATATCTCAGGGGGAAATTTTGCCAGTGCTATTCGGGAGGGGGTTTAAACTGATTCAGAGGGGGGATGGGGCCCTGAGTAGCTCAAATATACAGGAGAATGGGAATATTGAGGTCATGGATAAGGTTTCTGGGTCTCAGCAGGGTACTGGTAGGTGGGAGGGTGGTTTGAAGTGTGTATACTTCAATGCGAGGAGCATATGCAATAAAGTGGATGAACTTGCAGCTTGGATAGGTACCTGGGACTTCAATGTTGTGGCCATTTCAGAGACATGGATAGAGCAGGGACAAAAATGGATGTTGAAGGTTCCAGGGTACAGATGTTTCAGTCGGAGCAGAGTAGGTGGTAGAAGAGGGGAGATGTGGCATTGTTAGTCAGACTGTATTACAGTGGCAGAAAAACATTTGATGTGGACCTGTCTATTGAGGTAGTTTGGACTGAGATTAGAAACAGGAGAGGAGAGGTCACCCTGTTGGAGTTTTTTATAGGCCTCCAAAAAGTTCCAGAGATATGGAGGAAAAGATTGCAAGGATGATTCTGGACAGAAGTGAAAGTAACAGGGTAGTTGTTATGGGGGACTTTAATCTTGCAAATATTAATTGGAAAAGTTATAGCTCAAGCACATTAGAGGGGTCAGTTTTTGTACAATGTGTGCAGGAGGGTTTTATGACTCAGTATGTAGATAGGCTAACAAGAAGTGAGGCTACATTGAATTTGGTTCTGGGTAATGAACCAGACTGGGTGTTAGACTTGGAGGTAGGTGAGCATTTGTGATAGTGACTACAATTTGGTTATGTTTACCTTAGTGATTGGAAAGGGATAGACATATACCAAAGGGAGGAAGTTACAGCTGGGGGAAAGGTAATTATGAGACTATTAGGCAAGATTTAGGATACATAGGGTAGAGTAGGAAACTGCAGGGGCTGGGAACATTTGAAATGTGGAACTTATTCAAGGACAGCTACTGCGAGTCCTTGATAAATATGTACCTGTCAGGCAGGAAGGAAGTGGTAGAGCCAGGGAACCGTGATGTACTAAGGAAGTTAGTTCACTAGTGAAGAGAAAAAAGGAGGCTTGTACAAAGATGAGACGTGAAGGCTTGGTTAGGGTACTGGAGAGTTATAAATTAGGCAGGAGGGAGCTAAAGAGTGAGATAAGACTTTGGCGGGTAGGATAAAGGAGAACCCTAAAGCTTTTTATAGATATGTTAAGAATAAAAGATTGGTTAGGTCAAGATTAGGGCCAGTCAGAAACAGTAATGGGAAGTTGTGCGTGGAGCCTGTAGAGATTGGTGAGGGACTGAATGAATGTTTTTCGTCAGTCTTCATGTGGGAAAATGTCAATGGAGTTGGGGAGAATACTGGGATACAGGGTTGTAAACTAGATAGGATAGAGGTACATAAGGAGGAGGTTTAGCTATTCTTGAGAGTATGAAAATAAATAAGTCCCCTGGGCCAGATGGGATTTATCCCAGGTTACTCTGGGAGGCTAGAGAGGAGATTTCAGAGCCTTTAACTTTGATCTTCATGTCGTCGTTGGCTATGGGTGTAGTGCTGGAAGACTGGAGGATGGCAAATGTTGTCCCCTTGTTTAAGAAGGGGAGTAGAGACCATCCTGCAAATTATAGACCAGTGAGCCTTACATCTGTTGTGGGGAAAGTTTTGGAAAGAATTATAAGATTTATAGTCATTTAGAAAGAAATGAATTGATTAGGGATAGTCAACATGGATTTGTGAAGGGAAGGTCGTGCCTCACAAATCTTACTGAGTTTTTTGAAAAGGTGACCAAAGAGGTGGATAAGGGTAAGGCAGTTGATGTAGTGTATATGGATTTTAGCAAAGCGTTTGATAAGGTTCCCCATGGAAGACTACTGCAGAAAATGCAGATGCATGGGATTGAGGGTGATTTAGCAATTTGGATTAGGAATTGGCTAGCTGATAGAAGACACAGGGTGGTGGTTGATGGGATATATTCAACCTAGAGTTTAGTTACTAGTGGTATACCTCAGGGATCTGTTTTGGGGCCACTGTTGTTTGTTATTTTTATAAATGACCTAGATGAGGGTGTAGAGGGATGGGTTAGTAAATTTGCTGACGACCCCAAAGTTGGAGGAGTTGTAGACAGTGAGGATGGATGTTACAGTTTGCAGAGGGACATTGATAAGTTGCAGAGCTGGGCTGAGAATTGGCAAATGGAGTTTAATGTGGAAAAGTGTGAGGCGATTCACTTTGGCAAAAGTAATATGTGTGCAGAATATAGGGCTAATGGTAGGACTCTTAGTAGTGTAGATGAGCAGAGAGATCTTGGTGTACCGGTGCATAGATCCCTGAAAGTTGGTACTCAAGTTGATAAGGTTGTTAAGAAGGCATGTAGTGTGTTAGCATTTATTGGTAGAGGGATTGAATTTTGGAGCCGAGATGTCATGTTGCAACTGTACAAAACTCTGGTGCGGCTACACTTGGAGTATTGTGTATAGCTTTGCTCGCCATATTATAAGAAAGATGTGGAGGCATTGGAAAGGGGGCAGAGGAGGTTTACCAGGATGTTGCCTGGTATGATGGGTATGTCTTATGAGGAAAGGCTAAGGGACTTGAAGTTATTTTCATTAGAGAGAAGAAGGCTAAGAGGTGACTTAATTGAGACATATAAGATGATCAGAGGGTTAGATAGGGTGGATAGTGAGAGCCTTTTTCCTCAGATGGAGATGGATAATATGAGGGGACATGGCTTTAAATTAAGGGGTGGTAGTTATAGGACGGATGTTAGAGGTGGGTTCTTTATTCAGAGGGTAGTAAGGGCATGGAATGCCCTGCTTGCAGCAGTTGTGGACTCGTCAAATTTAAGGGCGCTCAAATGGTCAGTGAATAGGCATATAGATAGCATTGGAATAGTTTAGGTTAGACGGTCATAAAATTGGTTCCATTGGTCGGTGCAACATCGAGGGCTGAAGGGCCTGTACGGCGCTGTAATGTTCTATGTTCTAACTTACTTTCTATCACAACAATTTTCTTTCTGCTTTTTAGCTAACTTCCTAGGCTACACATCCAGTTATTTCCAAATGTTGTTGTAATTGGGCCTACAAGAAATACTTAGACATTAGTTTTGATTTTCATCTGATTTATTTTTCACTCTTGTTACCTCTTTTATAATGATTTGATTGAAATCAGGAGTGTAGCATTGCTCAGAAGAATTGATATGCACACAAAATATTCATAAAGCTCATTCCAAGATGATCTTGTCACTTTGTAAGCAGAAAATGTAATACATCTTATGTCCTCTGGATTTCCTAAAGAGTTTTCAAACCGACTAACCCTTTTTGGTTTTGATGTGTAGACTGTGTTGTGATTCAGGCAAATCTAGCAACCATTTTTGGCACAACAATATCTCATGTTTAGCAAATAAGGACCAATTAATTTGCACTGGTAGTTTTCATTGCACTGTGAAGATGGGTCAGCATGCAGAAAGAATTCCCCAAACTTGTAATAAGACCATGTTGACCTTCCACCTAAACAGCATCCTGGTTTGACGCCTCACCTGAAGACATTGTAGAGTGTCTTTACCCGGTCATATAAAAGGTGAAGAGAGGCAGAATAGTTGTGAATTTGCCCCAGTCTGTGAAACAGTAGGGAAGAGAAGAGCTAGTATGTGCCATACTGACTCGATATTCAAGTGATAAAGTGCATTGGAGCAAGCCTGAGAAAGAATATTATAATTATGAATAGAAATACGAAATGTACAGAACATTTTTTGAAGTTAAAATCAGAAATTGCAAGCTGTTTTAACCTAGCCTACACAATTAAAATTACCTGAAACTTAGTAACTAATGTATACATTTCTTCTTGCAGATTTCAGTTTTGTCCTGCTGTTCTGAGCAGGCAGCAAAGACAACCACAAAATACCAGCAGAATCCTTCTTTAAAAATCAGGGTCTGACTGCTTTTTTGCCTGAGGGGGAAACTGTTGGGATGGTGCATCATAGTCAGAAAAGATGAGTTCTTAAAAAAATCTTTTTTAACTTGCTGAAAAAAGTTTGAGGCATTTCCTGCCCTCACAGCTATTTCCTATCCTGTTCATATAGCCCTCCCAAAACCCCTTCTCAGGGCAAAATGCCAGGGACTGTTTGTTGGCTTGCTCAACTGTTCTGCATTCCACACCCAACACTCAGTCACTTTCTGTTAATTTTGGCTGGGAACTGAACGGGAACATGCAAGTGAGGTCCAAGAGTTCAGATCACCACCCTCATACTACGAAGCTAGGGTGGAGTGGTTGTTACTCATCTTGGCACCTACTGGCCTGATTTTCACCCAGTGACAATCGAGGCTTAAGTTAGACATAAACATACCTCAGAAGAAAAGTAATTTGAAAAGATCAAAGATGGTGGTTAAGTCGAAAGCAATGCCATAGCAATGATTGCATAAATGTAACAGCTTAGGAGAGATGATTCTCTTCATTAATGTGGACATTGTAATTTACAATGGGAAAAGTTGACAAAAATATTATAAGCAATCAGACACGTAGTGCAGATGTTTATAAAATGCAATATTTACTGTGTAAATGAAGCAGGATCATAATATATACCATATAATAAGTCCATATATACCATAAAGTGGTATATATGGACTTCAGTAAGGCGTTCGATAAGGTGGCCCATGGAAGGGTTCTGCAGAAAATGCAGATGTATGGGATTGAGGGTGATTTAGCTAATTGGATTAGGAATTGGCTAGCAGATAGAAGACAGAGGGTGGTGGTTGATGGGAGATATTCATCGTGGAGTTCGGTTACTAGTGGTGTACCTCAGGGATCTGTTTTGGGGCCCCTGCTGTTTGTAATTTTTATAAATGATCTGGATGAGGGTGTTGAAGGATGGATTAGTAAATTTGCGGATGACACCAAAGTCGGAGGAGTGGTAGATAGTGAAGAGGGGTGTTATAGTTTGCAGAGAGACTTGGACAAGTTGCAGAGCTGGGCCTAGAGGTGGCAAATGGAGTTTAATGCGGAAAAGTGTGAGGTAATTCACTTTGGCAGGAATAACAAATGTGTAGAGTATAGGGCTAATGGTAGGACTCTTAAGAGTGTTGATGAACAGAGGGATCTTGGTGTATATGTGCATAGATCCCTGAAAGTTGGCAATCAAGTCGATAAGGTTGTTAAGAAGGCATACGGAGTCTTAGCTTTTATTGGTAGGGGGATTGAATTTCGGAGCCGCAACGTCATGTTGCAACTGTACAAAACTCTAGTGCGGCCGCACTTGGAGTATTGTGTGCAGTTCTGGTCCCCACATTATAAGAAAGATGTGGAGGCATTGGAGAGGGTACAGAGGAGGTTTACCAGGATGTTGCCTGGTATGGAAGGCAGGTCTTATGAAGAGAGGCTGAGGGATTTGAGGTTGTTTTCGTTAGAAAGAAGGCGGCTAAGAGGAGACCTTATTGAAACATATAAGATGATTAGAGGTTTAGATAGGGTGGACAGTGATAGCCTTTTTCCTAGGATGGAGAAAGCTAGCACGAGGGGTCATAGCTTTAAATTAAGGGGTGGTGGTTTTAGGACAGATGTCAGAGGTAGGTTCTTTACCCAGAGGGTGGTAAGGGTATGGAATGCCTTGCCTGCGTCAGTTGTAGATGCGCCAAGTTTGGTGGCGTTTAAGAGGTTAGTAGATAAGTTTATGGATGAAAAGGGAATGGTTTAGGTTAGAGGGTCACTGCTTGTTCCTAATTGGTCGACGCAACATCGAGGGAGGGCCTGTTCTGCGCTGTTATGTTCTATGTTCTATAATCAAATGACAGTGTCACTCATAAATTATGCGTATGCCTAGACATAAGGACACAACAATTACAACTTCTGTGTGATATAACACTGGCTCAAATTCCCCAATGTCTCAGTTAATTAAGGCTAAGTCTTTCTGACCAGGAAGACCACAATTTTTATCATTCAGTTTTGAGACAGAAGACATATATGCGAGTTATTGAAATCTGAGTTTGTCTGCAGGTTTGTAGTATTTTAATGATATCTGTACAAGTTTGTTAGGGATTATATTATGTATGGTGTAGCTGAGCTAAGCTTTGTCGCACAAGTTTGGAACGTTCCAAAATGCATACTAGCAGTCACAATGAGAAAGTTGCCATGGTTACCTGGCCTTTGCCGACAGTGAGAGTAAATGCACCACTTTTTAATTTGAAGTCAGAATAACCTATGGGGAAGTGGCCTTGATTGGATCGTAATCTTAATACATCCAGGGGGAATGATTGTAAGGAATAAAAGATATGCTTGATAAATTAGTTTTTTAAAGTTTATTTATTAATGTCACAAGTAGGCTTACATTAACAGTGTGGTGAAGTTACTGTGAAAATCCCCTAGTAGCCACTGATCAGGTACACTAAAGGAGAATTTAGCATGGAGAGTGCACCTAACCAGCACATTTCTCAGACTGAGAGGAAACTGGAGCACCTTAGAATCATAGAATGATGCAAACAAAGAAGGAGGCCATTAGGTCCATTGTGACCAAAGTGAAAGACTCATCCAAATCAATTTCCCATTCCTTTCTTTCGCGCCATGCATTTTTTCCCCTTCATTAATATTTATCCAGTTCTGTTTTGAAAATTATGATTTAATCTGCTTTCACCATCCTTTCAGAGTATTTCAGATTGCTGAGTAAAGTAAATTACTCTTCACCTCAAAGACATGCCTCTGATTATTTTGCTAATTACCTTGAATCTGTGCCTTCTGGTTACTGATCCTTCTGCCGTTGAAAATATTTCTTTTTATTCTGTGAAACGTTCATGATTTTGAACATCTATTAAATCTTCCCTTAAACTCCCCTGCTCTAAAGAGAACAGTAAGAAGTCTCACAACACCAGGGTAAAGTCCAACCAGTTTATTTGATAGTAAACCCACAAAGTTTCGGAAATGCTGTTCCATCATTAGGTGTGTGGAAAATTCTGATCAGAGAAGGACATATAAAGGCATACACAGTTTACAGGTCTTTATATGCCCTTCTCTGATCAGAAACTTCCACACACCTGACGAAGGAACAGTGTTTCTGAAAGCTTGTGGGCTTACTATCAAATAAACTGGTTGGACTTTAACCTGGTGTTATGAGACTTCTTACTGTGTTTACCCCAGTCCAACGCTGGCATCTCCACATCGTGACTACTAAAGAGAACAAACACTGTTCCTTTAGTCCTGTCCACATAACTGATAACTCTAGTCCCTGGTATCTTCCTAAGAAACCTCTTATGCACCCCCCATTAGGCTTTGATATTCTTATAAAAACATGTTTCCCAGAAGTTGGTAGCAAGCCAGATTTTTTTTTAAATAAAGATTTGACATTGCTTTATAATTGAAAGCACAGAAAAGGAAAGAATCCTGCCTCAATTCAACTGTCCTTCAAAGATCTGTGTATACATATCTCTGTTCCTGTGGCCCCTTTAAAATTGCATCATTTAATTCATATTGCATTTCCTTATTCTTCCAACTAAACTAGTTTTTTAATAAAGGTTTGACATTGCTTTATAACCAAAAGCACAGAAAAGTATAGAACCCTGCCTCAATTCACCCTGTCCTTCAAAGGTTTGTGTCCACATACCTCTGTTCCTATGCCTCTTTCAAAATTGTACCATTTAGTCCATATTGCATCTCCTTATTCTTCCAACTAAGATGCATCACTTGACACTTCTGTGTTAAATTGTAACTGTTGTGAATCTGCCCAGTTTATTGATTTGATTTTTTTGGTTTTGATTTATTATTGTCACATGTATTAACATACAGTGAAAAGTATTGTTTCTTGCATGCTATACAGACAAAACATACTGTTCATAGAAAAGGAAACGAGAGAGTGCAGAATTTGGTGTTAAGTCATAGCTGGGGTGTAGAGAAAGATCAATTACTGCAAAGTAAGTCCATTCAGAAGTTCTTGATAGTAGCAGGGAAGAAGCTGTTCTTGAGTCGGTTGGTACATGACCTCAGACTTTTGTATCTTTTTCCCGAAGGAAGAAGATGGAAGAGAGCATGTCTGGACTGCATGGAGTCCTTAATTATGCTAGCTGCTTTGCCAAGGCAGTGGGAAGTGTAGACAGAGTCAATAGATTGGGCTGGTTTGTGTAATGGATTGGGCTACATTCATGATTTTTTGTAATTCTTTGCAGTTTTGGGCAGAGCAGGAACCATATCAAGCTGTGATCCAAACAGAAAGAATGCTCTCTATGGTGTATCTGTAAAAGTTGGTGAGAGTCGCAGCTGACATGCCAAATTTCCTTAGTCTCCTAAGAAAGTAGGTGGGCTTTCTTAACTATAGTGTTGGCATGGAGGGACCAGGACAGCTTATTAGTGATCTGGACTCCTAAAAACTTGAAGCTCTTGACCCTTTCTACTTTATCCCCATGATGTAGACAGGGGCATGTTCTCCTTTACACTTCCTGAAGTCAATGACAATCTTATTCATTTTGTTGAATTGAGGGAGAGATTATTGTTGCTGCAGCAGTTCAATAGATTCTGTATCTCATTCCTATACTCTGTCTCATCATTGTTTGAGATCAGTGTTTGACGACACCACTACAATGTCGTCAGCAAACTTGAAAATCGAATTGGAGGAGAATTTGACTGCACAATCGTAAGTGTATAAGGAGTATAATAGGGGGGCTGAGAACACAACCTTGTGGGGCACCAGTGTTGAGGATGATCGTGAAGGATTGATTTGTCTGTGTCCCCTGAAACCTGTTATGTTCAACTTTTATATCATCTGAAAGTTTTGGAATTATATCAAGTCCAGATCTCTAATAAATATCAAAAAATGCAACCATTCAACTTCTGGATTGGGGGAAGAGGGATGGGTTGGGGCAAGACATTTGGAATATTGTGTTCAGTTGTGGTCACCTCACTATAAGAAGGATGTGAAAGCATTGGAAAGAGTGCAGAGGAGATTTATCAGGATGTTGTCTGGTTTGGTGGGTAGGTCTTATGAGTAAAAGGCTGAGGCAGCTGGGGCTTTTCTCTTTAGAGCGGAGAAGGATGAGAGCTGACTTAACAGAGGTTTATAAGATGATGAGGGGGATAGATAGAGTGGATGTTTCCTCAGGTGGATGTAGCTGTTACTAGCGAGTATTACTATAAGGTTCAAGGTGGGAGATATAGGAGGGATGTCTGAAGTAAATTCTTCACTCAGAGTGGTTGGGGTGTGGAATACACTGCTTGCTGTGATAGTGGAGTCAGATACTGAACTTTCAAGCAGTTATTGGATAAGCACATGGAACACTCCAGAATGATAAGGAGTGGGATAGCTTAATCTTGGGTTTGGTCATAGCTTGGCACAACATTAAGGGCCGAAGGGCCTGTACTGTGCTGTACTGTTCTATGTTTCTATGTAAGACTGTAAACATCATTCCAGTCTCAGAAAAAACTGCTTACCACTACTGTCTGCATTTTCTCCCTTGTGCAATTTTGTATGCATGCTACTGCTGCCCCTTAAACCTGTGGATTTCAATTTTGTTGACAAGTCTTATTATGAGACACTTTGTGAAATGCCTTTTGTAGTCGACATAAGCAACATCAAATTTCATCAGTGATATTGAAATGCCTTAAAGCCCATCACAGAAATAGATTTCTTTGTGAATGTAAACTAACAAGTTTTGTGGTATCAATGACCAATAAACATCAGTGCACTGGATGACCAGTTTTTAATTTATTGTGTTTTGGTGACATTATTTGGAGCAAGGTTGTTGGCTAGAGCACCAGAAGCACCCTTTACTCTTTTAATAGTGTCATGTGATCTTCGAAGCTCTCATGAACAATAGTGCAGAACTTTGTTTAATGTGTTATCTGAAGGCTTAGGTCTACTGCAAGTTTCATTATAGCAATGTCAGACTAGAATATTCAGTTGGGGTCTTCAAGTGCACAACCTCTGACTCATTGGCCACTGACTCGGCCAAGCTGACATAAACATTGCAGCATACATGAAATTCTCATGTGTTGTAAAAAAAAATTAACATGTTTGTCTGCTATCTTTGCAGCATTTATGTCCACTTTTGAGATTCAAGCATCTCAGTGTATAAAATCAGGTAGAAACAGAGAAGAGTCCAAAGCCTGTGTCTGTGCACTTATATTTTTTTAAGGATTTGTGGCAAGATAGAGTGAAGAAGGAAATATAAAATTTTACAGATGCTGAGGATTCCCACAGCTCTTCACAAATAATGAAGTGTCCTTGACGTGTAGTGCTGTTATTATGCAGGTAAACATTGCTGAGAATTCCTCAGGCTGTATTTCAATAAATTAAATTGATTCTAATGATCATTTTATGATAAAGAAATGGCTAATTATACAAATAGCAGCTTTTCACCTGTTTAAAAAACATACCAAACAAAATTTCTGTGGCTCATATTATACATCAAAACAGAACTTTAATTATCATTGAACTTTCCTGTGTTAAACTAGATAACCTTTGGTCTCAGTGGTAGCCAAAATCATTAATGCATATTTATTGTAAAAGTGCAGCAAAATACTCACTTCAATATACAGTAGTTGCTATTGGCACTGCATATTCAAATTAAACTGTAATGGGGACTTGCAATTTTGCTACAACTGTCTAAAGCTATAGCAGAGGATGACAAGGATGGCACAGTGGGTACCACTGCTGCCTCACAGCATCAGGAACTCAGGCTTAATCCCCAGCTTGGTCACTGTATGTGTGGAGTTTGCACATTCTCCACATGCCAGCTGGTTTCCTCTGGATGCTCTGGTTTCCTTGCACAATTCGAAAGATGTGCTGGTTAGGGGTGCATTGGCCAAACTAAATTCCCCCTTAGGATACCTGAACAGGCAGGGGAGTGTGATGACTACAGGAATTTCACAGTAATTTCATTGCCTGTTAATGGAAGCTGACTTGTGACACTAATAAATAAGCTTTAAATAATAGCATTTTATGTGACAAACTTAGCTGGAATGCAAACTGAATTCATTTCTTTTAGAATTTATGTTTTTAACAATAGAATTCTATATTTATTAGGATGCACATGCTCAGTACTGTGTGTATGAGAGAAGATAGCTAACATGACAACAATTACAGTATCTGGTTAACAGAGTGAGATTTAGTGGGCAATAGAAGCTTTTGAAAACAAACATTTTATTAGACTGATGGTGCCACCCATTCATTAAATGCTGACCAAATCATACAGGGCATAACCATAGTTAGCATTGCATTAGCTTGCTGAGAGAAAAACAAAATAAAAAGAACAGTTTCTTGATTCAGAAACAGCTTCCTCTCTGCAGCCATCAAACTTTTGAATGGACCTACCTCACATTAAATTAATTTTTCTCTGCATCCTAGCCATGACTGTAACACTACATTCTGCACTTTCTCCTTTCCTTCTCTATGTACAACATGCTTTGTCTGTATAGCGCAAGAAACAATACTTGTCACATGTATTAGTATACAGTGAAAATAATAAATCAAATCAAAGTATTAGCATTTGTATCATCTTGCCATCATATCAACAATCTCAGATTGTTTGATATAATAATGACTTATTCTGAAGTATAGTCACTGTAGTAGATAAGCAAACACTGCAGTGAGCAAGCTTCCATTAAAAAAAACAAATGATTGGTTAGTTTGTGGTGCCGAGCAGAGAGCAATGTTGTTAAAATATGCCTGCAGAATTCCCTGCTCCATTAGAGACATGGAATCTTTTATTTCCACCTGAACAAGCTTTGGCTGAGTGTCTCACCTGAAGTGCAGCACTTCTGGCAATGCAGCATTTACACAGAACTGCAGTCAAGTGTCGATCAGGATTATGTGCTTGTGCCCTGAATGGAGATTTAAGCCACAATCTTTTATTTAAAGGAATACTCCCAATTAAGACAAGCAAACAGATGTGTGTTTGTCAGTGATTAAGGAGTTAAGAGTTTCATTTGGCTTTTTAGATTAATCTCTGATCGCCAGTGCATTAAATTCAAAATCATTGTCCTTGCCTGTAAATTTGTTAGTAAAGAAAGATTTACGTTATATAGAAATAACGTAATGACCAAATAATCTGTTTTCAATGACATTGATTAGGGATACAATTGTCTAGGACAACAGGGAGAACTCCCGTGTTCTTCTTCGAAATTGTTCAAAATCATTGTGAACAAGTATGATTTGGTGGCCATCACAGAGACATGGTTGCACAATGTTCACAACTGGGAGTTAAATATCCAGGGTATCAGAGTGTTCAGAGGGGCCCATAGGAAGATAAGGGAATAGGTGTAGCTCTGATATTTAAGGATGACAACAGGCTGTAATGAGAGATGATATGGGTTGTAAGGAAAAAAAAGTTGAATCCATTTGGGTGGAAATTAGAAATAATAAAGAGAAAAAGTCACTGATAGGCCATCAAATAATAGCATCATGGTGGGGCGAGAAATAAACAAAGAAATAACTGATCTTGTAAAAATGGTACATCAATTATCATAAGGGATTTTAATCTCCGTATCAACTGGTCAAACCAGGTCGGTCAAGGAGCCTTGAGGAGGAGTTTGTTGAATGTATCCATAATAGCTTCTTTGAACAGTATGTAATGGATCCTACGAGGGAGCAAGCTATCCTAGATCTGGTCCTGTGTGATGAGACAGGAAAAATTAATGATTTTACAGTTAGGAATCCTCTCGGAAGAAGCGATCGCAGTATGTTTGAATTTAAAATACAGGTGAAACATGAGAAGATAAAATCTAATACCAGTGTCTTGTGTTTAAACAAAGGAGATTACAAAGGGATGAGGGAGGCGTTGGCTAAAGTAGTTGGGAGCAAAAATTTTATGGTGGAACAATTGAGTAACAGTGAAGGATTTTCAAAGCTGTCTTTCATAGGGCTCAATGAAAGTTATTCAGGGATAAGGAAGGACTATAGAAAAAGATAATCAGCCACGGATATCTAAGGAAATAAAGAAAGATATCATATTGAAAGAAAAGGCATACAAAATGGCAAAGATTAGTGGGAAACTAGAAGATTGGGAAATCTTTAAAGATCAAAAGTCACGAATAAAGCTATAAAGAAAAGTAAAATGGATTATGAAAGCAAATTAATTCAGAATATAAAAATAGATAGTAACAGTTTCTACAAATATATAGCTAAAGTAAACATTGGTCCTTTCGAGGATGAGAAGGGGGATGTAATAACTGGAAATGAGAAAATGGCTGAGGCATTGAACAGGTATTTTATGTCAGTTTTCAAGTGGAAGACACAAATGACATGCCAAAAATTAATGACAGGAAGGCTACAGCAGGTGAGGACCTAGAAACTATCATTATCATGAAATTGGTAGTGTTGGGCTAAAGATAGACAAGTCTTCTGATTCTGATGGAATGTACCCCAGGATACTAAAAGAGATGGTAGAGAAATAGCAAATGCAGTAATGGTAATTTACCAAAATTCGCTGGACTCTGGGTGGTTCCTGCAGATTGGAAAACAGCAAATGTGATGCCACTGCTTTAAAAAGGAAATAGACAAAATGCGGATTACTATAAACTGGTTAGCTTAATTTGTGCAGTAGGGAAAATGCTTGTATCTATCATCAAGGAAGAAATATCAAGACACCTGGGTGTCCCATTGGTAAGATACAGCTCGTGTTCATGAAGGGCAGGTCGTATTTGACCAATTTGGTGGGATTATTTGAGAACATTACATGCACAGTGGACAATAGAGAACCGTTGGATGTGGTATACTTGAATTTTCAGAAGGCATTTGACAAGGTGCTGCCCCAAAGATTGCTGCATAAGTTAAAGGTGCACGGTATTACAGGTAATGTATTAGCAGGGATAGAAGATTGGTTAAATAACAAAGCAAAGAGTGGTGGTAAATGGGTGTATTTCTAATTTCTCCCTAAATTGTCTCAAATTTGGTTTTTAATCCATAGATCTATAAACATAGACAGGGATCACGGGTAGAGGTGGGAACATCGGGGTGGCGGCGCGGGCTCGTTGGGCCGAAGGGCCTGTTTCCCGTGCTGTTTTGTTCTTTGTTCTTTGTTCTAGTTGGTGATCAGTGACTAGTGGTGTGCCTCAGGAATCAGTGTTGGTACTGCAATTGTTTACAATTTATATAGATGATTTGGAGTTGGGTACCAAGTGCAGTGTGTCAAAATTCGCAGATAACACTAAGATGAATAGCAGAGCAAAGTGTGCAGAGGATGCAGAAAGTCTGCAAAGGGATATAGACAGTCCAAATGAATGGGTGAGGGTCTTGCAGATGGAGTACAATGTTGGTAAATGTGAGATCATCCATTTTCGTAGGAATAATAGGAAAATGGACTATTATTTAAATAATATAAAATTGCAGCATACTACTGTGCAGAGGGACCTGGGTGTCCTTGTGCAAGAATCACAAGAAGTTGGTTTGCAGATGCAGCAGGTAATTAAGAAGTCAAATGGAATTTTGTCCTTCATTGCTACAGGGATGGAGTTTAAAAACAGCGAGGAAAGGAGATAGTTTTTGTCATGTTGAGATCAAAAAGGAGGACGTATTGGGGTTTTTGAGAAACGTCAAGATAGACAAGTCCCCAGGGCCTGATGGGATGTACCCCAGAATACTGAGAGAGGCAAGGGAGGAAATTGCTGGGGCCTTGAGAGAAATCTTTGTATCTTCACTGGCTATAGGGGAGGTACACATAGTAAGAAGTCTCACAACATCAGGTTAAAGTCCAACAGGTTTATTTGGTAGTAAATGCCATTAGCTTTCTGAGCGCTACTCTTCGTGACTGGTTTCCCCGCTCATCTGACGAAGGAGCAGCACTCCAAAAGCTAGTGGTGTTTACTACCAAATAAATCTGTTGGACTTTAACCTGGTGTTGTCAGAATTCTTACTGTTTTTACCCCAGTCTAATGCCAGCATCTCCACATCATGATTACCATCTATAGAGGACGTCCCAGAGGATTGGAGAATAGCCAGTGTTGTCCCTTTGTTTAAGAAGGGTAGCAAGGATAATCCAGGTAATCATAGGCCAGTGAGTTTTACTTCAGTGGTAAGGAAATTATTGGAGAGGATTCTTCAAGAAAGGATTTATTTGCACTTGGAAAGAAGTGGACGTATTAGTGAGAGGCAACATGGTTTTGTGAAGGGGAGGTCATGTCTCACGAAGTTGATCGAGTTTTTTGAGGAAGTGAAGAAGATGATTCATGAAGGAATGTCAGTGGATGTTGTCTGCATGGACTTCAGTAAGGCCTTTGCCAAGATCCCTCATGGCAGACTGGTGCAGAAGGTGAAGTTGCTTGGGATCAGAGGTGAACTACCAAGATGGATACAAAAGTGGCTCGGTCAAAGAAGACAGAGGGTAGTAGTGGAAGGGTGTGTTCTGAATGGAGGGCTGTACAAGTGCTGTTCCTCAAGGATCAGTGCTGGGACCTTTGCTGTTTGTAATATATATAAATGATTTGAAGGAAAATTAGTAAATTTGTGGAGGACACAAAGGTTGATGGATTTTAGGATAGTGATGTGGACCATCAGGGGATACAGCAGGACATAGATCGGTGGGAGACTTGGGCGGAGAGATAGCAAATGGAGTTTAATCCAGACAAATGTGATGTAATGCATTTTGGAAGGCCTAATACAGATAGGAAATATGAAGTAAATGGCAGAACCCTTAAGAGTATTGATAGGCAAAGGGATCTGGGTGTACAGGTATACAGGTCACTGAAAGTGGCAGTGGAAGTGGAGAAGATAGTCAAGAAGGCATACAGCATGCTTACCTTCATTGGCCAGGGCATTGCGTTAAAAAATTGGCAAGTCATGTTGTAGCTTTATAAAACCTTAGGCCGCACTTGGAATATAGTGTTCAATTCTGGTCGCCACATTACCAGAAGGATGTGGAGGCTTTGGAGAAGGTACAGAAAAGATTTAGCAGGATGTTGCCTGGTATGGAGGGCTATGAGGAGAGGTTGGAGAAACTTGGTTTGTTCTCACTTGAGTGATGAAAGTTGAGGGGAGACCTGAACATGGACAGAGTGAATAGTCAGAAGCTTTTTCCCAGGGTGGAAGAGACAGTTACTAGGGGACATACGTTTAAGGTGAAAGGGCCAAGGTTTAAAGGAGATGTACGAGGCAGATTTTTTACACAGAGTGGTTGGTGCCTGGAACTCGTTGCTGGGGAGGTAGTGGAAGTGGATACAGTAGTGACTTTTAAGGGACGTCTTGACAAGTCTTGAATAGGATGGGAATAGAAGAATATGGTCCCCGGTAGGGTCAGGCAGCATGGTCGGTGCAGGCTTGGAGGACCAAAGGGCCTTTTTCAGTGCTATAATTTTCTTTGTTCTTTGTTATGTTGCAGCTGTATAAGTTGCTGGTGAGGCTCCACCTGGAGTACTTTGTACAGTTTTGGTCTGTTTGCTTGGGAAAGGATATACTGGCACTAGAGGGGGTTCAGAGGAGATTCAGTGGATTGATTTCGGAGTCAAGAGGGTTGGCTTATGAGAGAGACTGAGTAAATTGCAGCTATACTCATTGGAATTCAGAAGAATGAGGGGAGATCTTATAGAAACATATAAGATTATGAAAGGAATAGATAAGATAGAAGCAGGGAAGTTGTTTTCACTGGCAGGTGAAAATGGAAGTAGGGGGCATGGCCTCAAAATAAGGGGGAGCAGATTTAGGACTGAGTTGAGGAGGAACTTCTTTACACAAATGATTTTGAATCTGTAGAATTCTCTGCCCACTGAAACAGTTGAGGATACCTCATTGAATGTTTTTAAGGCAAGAATAGATGCATTTTTGAACAGTAAAGGAATTAAGGTTTATAGTGAGCGGGTGGGTAAGTGGAGCTAAGTCCATGAAAATATCCATCATGATCTTATTGATTGGCAGAGCAGGCTTGAGGGGCCAAGTGGCCTACTGCTTGCTCCTAGTTCTTATGTTCTTATGTCATGGAATCATTTGTATCCATTTTTGAGAGAAAACAGGACCTTGACTTAGCATCTTACCTGAAAGGAAGCATAGGAATGATGGTTTAGATTGTACCCTTAAGTGTCTGGAATGAGGCTTGATCCCACAGCCTAATTCACATACTATCAATCAAGCCACTGTTTTTTATTCACTAAAAATAATTGTAAAGTTTTGAATCAATGTCAGGGTCCATGAAGAGATGTCCAGGAAAAAAAATTATCAAGATCATTTGCATTTGAACATGATTTTCTCCAAGATTTCACGTGCAAGCTATAGTTGGCCCCATGTACAAAAATAGAAACTCAAGCTTATTCCATTTGTAGTCCAGGAAATGTTGTTTATAAACATAATTATGACCTAAACACAATCTACATGCACTCTCAGTAAAATCTATGCATTTCCGTTTGCCTGTCATGCAAATTACGGTTTTTTATTTTTCCAACAGCTGCGCCACCATCTTCCCTGATTTTTCAAGCGCTCAAATAGGATGTGGGATGATGCATCAGTGCGTAAGCACCAAGTAGCTGCTTCTACCCCTTCAGTTCTGCACCTGGTCCTTCCTTACCTCTAAATATGATGTTAAGCATGTGCTACCGTCTCAGATTGGAGAAGGGAAATGAAGCTGACTCACGGCAGGAGGTCAGCAAGTGCTTAAAATGAGAAGCTACTGTGAGGAAGGAGGGAGGTGCAGCACTGCAAGGAGTGAAGCAGAAAATAAGTAGTCTTTGTAAGGCATGTGTGCTTGTTCTACTAAGCATCTTTTTATAGAGTTATCTTTTGTTTAAATTGCCAATGCAAAGGTAATTTGCAAGCCATTTGGAAAATAAGTCACTGGAGAACTTGCTGAATGAAAATGAATTT
This sequence comes from Sphyrna mokarran, assembly GCA_024679065.1. NCBI lineage: Eukaryota > Metazoa > Chordata > Chondrichthyes > Carcharhiniformes > Carcharhinidae > Sphyrna > Sphyrna mokarran. The sequence goes on from JAGIQG010000018.1 coordinate 51,068,875, forward strand.
AATGCATTTTCTTTTATCAAATGAATAGTTCCAATACATGATTTACATGATCCTAAAGGAGGATGGAAAATTTGACACTCAGCCAAATCTCTGTTCACTGCCCTGGGACCAAAAGTCCTGGTGTCAGAGGCCAGAAAATACTTAAATGTTTTGGGCCTGCATGATTCTGTCTGGAACTACATCACCTCAAGTAGATAAGTTCAAAAATTAGGGTGGAAGGGGATTGGTAGGGACCCACGGAAATTCTGATCAATGTAAACAAGGAATTGGGATCAGAGAATCTGCTTACGAGATTGGGAATGACAGCTGGGATAGATCACTGTTACCCTTATGGGGTCCGGAGGAGCACTCATTGCCAACAAAGAACATCTATAAAGTAGCATCAGAATTTTCTATAGCAAGAAACCTGGCTGCTAGCAGGCTTCAGACAATGCAGGCTTTAGTTGGAACCATAGTTAGAAGTGTTCATTACCAAATTATTAATTGAATATCAACTGTGCTTAATTATGCAGATGAAGGACATTTAACTGGAGTTTTTCTTAAACACATAAAGAGACACTGAAAAGGGAAATAGGCGTTGAGTTAGGAGATATATCCTTATGATGTTTCACTCTAAATAAATATTAGACTGAGTTAAGATTGGCTCTAGCATTACCCTTCACCAACTGATTTATGACACTGGGATATGACAGTGCTATTTAAATTAGAACCCTGCTCCTGGATTGTTACCTGTGCTCAATTTCAAGTCAAATAAAATGGTTAAGGGATGGGAACTAAATATCATTGCTGAGAGTTAGTGATAGTCCCCTAATTATAAGCAAATGATTGTTAACAGGTATACAAAATCTAAGGTTTAAAATGAGTTTTAAAAAGAATCAGAAACTATTTGAACATTTTGTCATTTGAGACTTCCATTTTTTAAAAACTGAGCCATGCGTTCAGATTTTCAACCAACTCTGTAAAATGAATGCAGAATGGTTTCACCTGTCAGGGAAACCTATATCTGAGCAGCCCCACAAATCATTTGTACCATTTAAAGTTTATAACCCTGAAGGCGATCAGCAAAATCAGCTCAGATTTTGCTTAAAATACCAAACAGATGAAGTCTGTACCCTAAAGAGAAAATACTCTTAGGATACTCTACATCAGATTTGATGAATTTAAATAGTGATTTTCACATTCTTGGGGCATCTCAAGTGTCTTCCAATCTTTTGGAGTATAATCATGCCCTTGTAGGCAAATGCAGCTGCCGTTTTGTGCAGAGCTACATTGCACAAATAGCAGTCAGACAAATGGCCAGCTAACTGCTTTGAATGTTTCTGGTTAAGAGCTCAATGTTTGGACACAACACCAACAAAAGCCCCTACACTTTTTCAAGTTGTGCTGTGGGATGTTTTTCATCTATCTGCACAGGCAGACAAGCATCTTGAAAGATGTAACTTTTGATAATTATTCCAGTATCATGTTAGAATTAATATGATACTAAGATGTCCTCTGATGTTATATACTTAAATCCTGGAGTGGCCCATGAAACCAGAACCTTTTGACTCATTAAGAGTCAAGGCTGTCTCCTAAATAAAATTGGCTATCTGCAAGATCACTGAACAGCACATCTGGTCTCTTTGTTACCTAATAGCTTGCAGACAAAGCTAATTCATGCAAATTGTCAGCTGTAGCATCTTGGATGTCCAGACACGATACTTAGATATGGCCAGCAAAGGTGGTATCTTAGAGGGACAAACTGTGACCAATTTTATTGAAGATCTACAGGTATCCCAGAGAAGGTTCTCTTCCCCATCCCTCACTGTATTCCCTTCTTTGTGCTTACCTCTTGACACCTGCCTGGATAATCAAACTAACAGTTTTTTTCCCACTATCTGGGAAATGCTGGACCATATTAAGCCTCCATAACATTCCATTCCAGTTTTTGAAGTTGAAATTTAAACTGTGATGCATATTTATTATTTAAATAATGAGCAAGTGATTAATCTAACAGAAGAGTGTCTTTTATCTAATCCCTTGGGTAGACATAATAATAAAAGATCCCAATTCTGTGAAATAACCTAATCCATTGCAATTACTTTTTAAATGCATGATATTTTTCTCCATCTTTTTGAAATATCAATCTCTCATGAGATTTTCAGTCTTTTTGTTTCTGAGGTTCAAAATGATTGTCTCACTCATGCACTTCTCCAACTGCCAACTGAGAATTGTGTGTGGGTTTCCTCTGAAACCTGCTACCTAGTCCATAATCACAAACAATAAACCAAGATAGGCTTGAAATCTTGGTTATAACAGACTGTTAAATTTCCAATGCATGATGGAGTTTCAAAGAAGGAAAACTAACTAAATTAAATCATGGATAATAATATATAATATCAATTTTTAATATTTTGTTGTATTTGATAAACGATGAACAATGACAAAGGATTGGAAAAGACCTGCAATTTCTGTGCTGTAATTGGTATATATTACTGCAGTGACTTCAGGTTTGTGCTAACAGCTTTACAAGTGGAAGATGATTTCAAGTAAGTATGTATAAGTGTTTCTGAAAGCAGGTAGTTTTTGAGTCATCTTGGAATAACTTAATTTACCTGTAAACACTGGCACTATAAGCAAAGTTGGCTGAAATGCACACATTACCTGTAATCATATCAGCATACATCAACGTGAGAAGGCATGTTGAGGTTTAATAATATTATTACAAAAGCTGCCACTGCCGGACATTATTTAATTATTTTGCCATCTATTGTATTTTTGCCACAGAAGACAGAATGAATAAGTGACAGCAGTTGTTCTGCTGTGCCCTCCCACAGGTTTCCTTCAGTCCATGGTGTAATAAAATGTCGCCATTGCGGTTCTCCAAATCACATCATTCTTGTCTGATAATCTGGAAATCTGTTGAATTTGTGTTGAGCTTCATTTATTAATGTTCTGATAATGAAAAAAATTACTCCTCATACATGGTTCCTTTTCACATCTGTAAGTGAAGGGAAATTGTGATGGTGCAAAACTCTTTGATTCTAAATAAGCAATCTAATGATCTAAGGAGTGTCGCCATTTTGTGATGGTAAGACCAATCATTCCAGCAACAACACAGATGTTCATTCGAAAATATAATTGCATTGCAAAAATTAAGTGAGACAGTTGTTGGTTTTGAAGGGCACCGCAGTGCTCTTTTACAGAGCAATATGAACAGCTTTTATTGTAGTAAATGGTAATTTTGCATGCCACTTCTCATTAGATTCACGGTACAGTTAGATTCCAATTATCACCAGTTCTTTCTTCAAGCATTAAGAGATTTTCTCAAACCCAAAGCGGTTTAACCTTCACACTATTAAACTTTCTCTGTCAGGTTATCAAGTTAAATTGAACAGATTAAGAAAAATAGAAAAATATTTAATGTAATAATATGAAAATACTGTGGATGTTGCAAATCTGAAATGAAAATGGAAACTGCTGGAAACACTCAGCATATTTGACAGCATCTATAATGAGAGAACAGTTAACCTTGCAGGTTTGTGAACTTTTTCCATGACTGCAACTGAGAATTTCTTTAGCATTTGTTCAAAATAACTATCTCTCACCACTCTTACTTGGAGGACAGATTCTAAAACTGTGACCAAAATGGTGTCGATGATCCTAGTATATTTATTTGATCTTGATGTGCATAGTTTGTTCAAGTACTTCCCAGCTCCCTCCCCTTCACCAATTTTTTGATGGAAGCTCTGATGCCTAAAGTAAGGTGTGCCCAAAGTTTGGAATGGATGAACAACAAATGGACACACAAATTGGCCAATCAAGAGCCAGTCAACAGTGTAAAATTTAGCTGTTGACTCTCTGTTCCTAGTAAGCATTTTTGCCATTGTAAAGTGGGCACACTGGATGGATGTCCTGGGATTCAGATATACTCACTTATGTTCTTAAAAGATTATGTCTAAATTGTTGAAAGTGTTGGGTTGTCTGCAAATACATTTGACTCTTGAAGAATTTGTTTTTTTTCTTCTTTTACTGTTTTTGTTGAATTTCTTCATACTTTTCCATTATTCCTTTCTCTCATTACTGCCATTTTAGTATCACCAAAGATGAGGAAGGTAAGTTCTTGATGTGACAGCAATTGATGATGTGCCAGCATCTGAGGCATTTAATTTCCATCTGTCACTATCCTAAAAACTGTTTTTAAAGACCTCTCCACAGTTACTTGGATATGTCATCTTGACAAGATAGGCTGTGTTTCAAATTTGAGTCTGGTGTATTTCTTGGGCTCAATGGCATCAATGGGGATTTTCACAGTAACTTCATTGCCATGTGGATGTAAGCTTATTTGTGACTTAAAAATAAACGTTTTTATCAGTTACTTACATAAGTAGATCCCATGAAGCTGAAATTCTAACAGCAAGCTAAGTCATGAGGCAAAGGGTGCAGTTGGCAGCATGGAGTGAGGAAAATATGTACAGACTATTTTTGAGAGGTTTGGAGAAGCACTCCTGCTTAGATAATCCCCAAAAAAAATACTTTATCCACCTTACTTTGCAAGACTATACTTTTCGGTTGATTGATGTTCCAACTAATTAGCTGTAATAGTGGTTTTGGGGTTCTGCCTTTATAATGAAACCTCTATTTAAATATATTCAAGAGTTTGCTGCCTGTTTAAGCTTAAAGTATAAACCCTTCATTTACTAATCAGGAAGGACATGTGGAAGATACCATTATTCAGCTTTATGTCAAGAGAGATTTCATGCTTATCCCCTGACTACATTCACAGTATTTTACTGGTGTAGTATGAAGCAAGGAAAACCAACTTGGAGGATTACCAAGCACTTGGAAGTTACCTGACCTGACATTGGGTTTACGTGTCCATGATACAGGTGTTCCTGGCAATCGACTAAAATGAATGTTAGGAGTTTTTTCAAATGTGAATAAGGTGTCTAATATTTGCGTTGGGTCCCCAGGCAGATGATGTGTTGGATGTCAGTGGAAAAGAAAATAGCGCAGGGTGCAAACGGTGTTGCCAATTTGCTGATTCTTGTTTTCAATGTTGTCCAAAATCAATTTCACCCCAAATATGCCAAATATTTATTTTTTATGGGATATTATGCTCAAAACATCTTGATGATATGTTCAGTTTTCACTCCCCTTTAACGCTAGCTAAAATATAATTGTCAAACTAATGCTAAAAGAAAAGCAGTTCACTTTACCAATTTAAAAACAACTGATTTGAATTGTATAATAAGCTGTCACTTTATCTCCAATTACCTTCTCTACAGTTGTAGCTTCTCTATAGTTCTCTGGTTGTTGACCAGTGCAGTCCATGCTCCCCTGTCTCTTTGCATTGCCTCTGATGTTACATCCATTCCATCACCTGTCTAATCATATTCATGTTTGTCTCCTTCAACAATTTTTTCCAGTTAATGACAATGTCAACCACCTGCCAAACAATGGCTCACTGTTTGTCATTTTCCTCACTTGTAATAAAGCCTCATCGCTTCTCTTGTGCTAGTTCAAGGACCTAGTTATTATTCTTGTCCAACTCATTTTCAGCATGTCTGTAACGCCATTAATCAAATGTCTCCAGTTTTAAATAAGCAATCCAGCTTCTGTTTTCACATCCTCTTAAATGCTTTTATCACATATAGTTCTACTTCTTATTGCCAGCATGATTTTCTGATGGGATAAAAATTCTTTGGCAATGGCTATTTCCTGTTTAACTTTTTTACCACCTCAACTATCTGAAGTTATTGCACCTAACAAGATCAGCAATATTACCCAGTAGCTCAATTCCCATATCATTAATCCAAGGTCAATTTTAGAGATCCACTTATTTTTAAATATTTTTCATGGCCATTATCACAAAAAAAATTAAATATTCATGTATTTGAGGTTTACAGAAATACGAAATGTGCAATGCTATTGCCTTCCACTTAACATTGCCTCTAGTTTTCAACCCATTAATTCTCCTATGTGGACAGGTGTAAGGTAATAGAAATGGTACAGATCACTCTAGTTGATAGCAAAACTTGTTCCTACTTTGAAGAAAAGAAGGTAGTAAAGAGCAAATTCTAATGCATCTGTCAATATTAAACAAAACTATCAGTCTTGGGAGAATTTAAGATTAGCCTATAATCTTCAGATGTCTGGAATTCATATATGAAATGAGAACTTTAAAGTCAAATGTTGTGAAGCAAACCTCAGTCTGGCTTTTTATGGACAGCCTATATTTCATGCTAAAATTGTTTCTGTGTTTTGTAAAATGTCAATGTTGCTATCCTGGAATATCTCCTTCTAAAACTCACCAAAATAAGTAAAAATGCAGCAGAGATCACACTGGAATTTAAATGGTAGTTTGTCACCAATTTTCAAAGTAATGCATTGACCAGTTTAGTTAATCAATACATTTTAGTTGAAGATTATAGATGCAGGCAAATATTAAGGACTGTTTACTTTTACCTTGTATTTCTATCTTCTTTTCATCCATTTGAGTCATCACACATACCATCTCTGTGGTTATTCCACCTGAAATAGACAGAAGTATTTACATCAAATGTTAGTGCAGTGGTATTGTTGTCTGAATGAACATCGCCAAGGTCATTCTACTGGGTATTTGAACCTGATGGAGTCCCAAAAAATGCTGCGCCAAATGAAAATGAGCCTTGATGGTATGAACTTCAAAAAATGGGCTCATAAAAACCGCCTTACATTTCCAAACAAGTAACTACTTCATTCTTAGGGCAGCAAGAAGGATTAGCATGGTTTAAAATATTCTGATGCTTTTGAATATCAGCCAGTAGAACCCAAAACTGACATCCATTAGCCTGTACTATCATTTCTGTTTTGTCCTGTGGTTTGGTCGTATACTCAAAACGGTGTTCATATGCTGAGGGATGCTGAGACCATATGGGTACGTTCAGGTCCATTAAAGCAGAGCACATTTTGAGTGTGCGCCATCTGATGTGCTCAGACAGGGGTGGGAGTGAAAAAAATTAGTCCAAGTGGCTTTCAATCCGGTTGTCTATGTGGAGTGGTTTTGTGGAAAAAACTTTAGATGTAAAGGTAACTGGCATAGATACCTCCTGATGACTTAATTGCAGCATTGCTTTAGAAAGAGTTTTGATGTGTATCCTTTGACTATGAGCATCATGCCAGAACAAAAGTAGAAACTAAGAATAAGATGTAAGTACAGTATTGGAGCAATCCAATAGATGAAAAAGAGAAAGTCTTGTATGTTTCCATTGTGCTAATAGGTTTGCAGCACTGTTCTTAACCCATAACAGAACCAAATTTATATTTAAAAATATAATGTGCTAAATTCATGAGATTTAATCATAAGGTTATTCTATAAAGCAGATATGATTGGTATTAGTTTGAGTCATGGTAGCACTATTACCATGAAATCTGTGGGTTGTAGGTTCAAATTGCACCAGGAACTAGAGGACAACATTTGGCTGGCACAGTGTGGTGCTGAGGGATTGCTGTACGGTTGGAAATACTGTCCTTCATAAGATATGAGACTTCATGGCACTATTCTGAGAAAAAAAACAATTGGGTTTACCTTGGTGTCTTGGCTGATATCTGTTAACCTCAGCTGACTTTCTTAAAGTAGATTATCTAGACATGATCACATTGCCACTTGTGGGATCTTACTATATGCAAATTAGTTGCTATTTTTTCTACATGGAAACAGTGACTAGACTTCATATAGTACTCCAGTGTGAAAATAGATGTAATTTTTGGGACAAAGTATTGTGTTATTCTGCAAAGAAGGCTGTGTTTGTGTGTGTGCAAATTATTTAATTAAGCTGGAAAATATTATTGGAGATCATTTGTCTGGAAGAGTTGAAGAAAAGGAGTAGAAGTGATAAGTGTATCCATTTGCAATTAAGCAATGGTCAAGTGGTTTTATACACTAAATGGTTATGTTTAAAATTTTGAATTAAGAGATACATTAGGGATTTGTTGTTTTCAACTTAAATTCAAAAGGAAGTAAAAGGCAGCTTGCAAAGGTTTCATAAGTAAACAACGGAATGATTTTTTTTCTATTAACCTGAAAGTGGGGGCTGTGGAAAACCGTGAAATGTTTTCATATTTTTGAAAAATTGAGTTCCAAGAAGCACTGAGGACAATGAAATTGTAGATGAAAGGGATGTTTAGGGCCATGTGTTGAGTTGATTAGATACTTGTTATGTGAGAAAGATCTGCATGAAACAGCTCTAAGCTGGGAGAAGATGTGAATTTTGAATAAGCCATCTAGTTCAGCCTTAAAAGTCTTGGGTTGGACATAGCAGTCGTGTATGTGAAGGTTTCCTGGATTTCCAGAGCAGAATTTAAGGTAGTTTAAGAGGTTTTTTTTTAAAACGACAGCAGCTTTGTCTTGTGTGCATGGGTTTCCTCCGGGTGCTTCAGTTTCCTCCTATTGTCCAAAGATGTACATATTAGGTAGATTAACTACACTAAATCACTCCTTACTTTGTCCATGTGTGAGTTTGGCTATGCCCCTCAAGCTATAAAGCCCCTGGTACAGAGCAGTGATTTGTTCAGGAATAATTAGCTGCAGAAACAAACGAAAGCCTGACTTATGTATCATCAGTCTGTGGAAATGTTGAGAGAGAGACCCTTATCTTGGGTAATTTAACTTGATTTTTCTAGTTGAAAATCTATAAGGGAATGTTGCCTGGAAAGTATTTACTTGTGGATCTAACCAAGTAGGAAACTTTCATAGGGAATGTTTTGTAAGATTAGTTTTATCTGTGTAACTGTAATCATCTGTGCTTAAGTTTTCTTTCCTTCTTGTTTATTAATCTGTTAATTTCAATTTTTAAAGTCCCAAAAGTGTTACTGGACTTCTTGCTGCTGAGATTAGGGTGTTTTCTTCTTACTTTCAGAATAAAAAATGGTATGGCCCATGAGTCAAGTTTCACTGTGGGATTTGGTTTGCTCAGTAATTACCATCTGCTGTGGTCATAGTAAAAGGCTTTGAAGTGTTTTGGAATGCCCTGTTTCTATAAAGACACTACATAAGTGGATGTCTGTGAGTACAGAGACAATTAATAGGTTACATCAGATATCATGCATGATTTTAATTTGTGTTCTGTTGCAACATCCAAATGTCAGGAGTTTCTTTTATATACATTGCAAAATTGTTTGTAATTGTCATTTCTCACATACAACAACTTGGTGTGAGTTCATCAGACCACCATTTTAGTGCAAGTAAATCTGTCATAACCTCCTCCAGTCATTATTTACGTATCAAGGATTAATTTACCTCTTTCCAGTTCTTTTAGAGAAATAGGGTCATTATGACCTGAGCGCTAAATATACACAAATTAATCTGTAAACGAAAGTTGCCTCCTACGGTAGCTGTTGCCCTATAATTAATGTGGCTGAGGTCTTGCCGAAAGCTAATATTCTGCCCTCCACAGTTAGTTAAGGTAGGGACACCGCTGAGGTAATGGGGAGATACTGGGTCAAAAACTGCTTGGATGCAACACAATTATTATTATCACTGTTGAAGACTGAGGAGGAAAGGGTTGTGACGGATGGGAATATGGACACCTGTGTAGTTTGCCTGGAGAAACTGGGAAGAAGTCACGCAGACAAGCAAGTACACTTATGTAATTGGAGCTAGTGAATAGCTTAACATTGATGTAGAAGCTATTTTATATTCCCCTGTGGTGCTAAACAAGTAACATGATTACTTGCTGGCACAAACAGTGAGGAAGTAATGAAGAGGCCTCATGGTCTTACTTTTTCAACTCTGATCTGCCCTCTTCCACAGAATCTTTTCTGCATTTTGGAGGACAAGTACCTTTCTTCCGTTTTAAAAAAATAAGTCTCAAACTTAAGGCTGCATGGTGCTGGATTATATTCATTTAGAATTTTAAAAACAGGTGAGATACCTTGAGCCCATGCTCATCCCAAGACCGGAAAATCCCACCCAAGGTTATTGGACCTTCACATGGTTTGTGTCCTTTCCACTATAATTCCCGTGGTGAGCCCAATGGGAAAATTACATCTTTTGTCTTTAATCGAAGCAGCAACAGTTGTTTTTGATAGAGTTTTTAAACTTTTTAAATTGAATCCTCTTTAAAACATATGTTCAAACTATAACCTCAGCACAACAGGTTGAGAGATTTACACCCAAAAATTCCCAGATAGTTTTAAATTTCGGATTTGGGGTTGGAAGGAAACACCAAGTTTCTCAAAGTGAGGAATTAAATCTGCAGCCAAGATTACTGAACCACATCTCCGATTGGGTGTTCTTTCCATGCCCTTAGCTCTAGAAAGAGTGTTTTTATGTTTCCCAGAGTGGAAAATCAAAAAGAAGCAGAGAAGAATAAAAAGGTTGCTAATTTAAAAAAAATAATTTCAGTACTCTTAAGGCATTGCTCTACTTTATAAAAAAGCTCTGCAGTGTTTATCCAGAGAAAAATCATTCAAGGGAAGATTCAAGAAGGTTAAAGCTACATTGTAATCATAAACACCTGGTGGGCAGATAAACAAAATTGCTTTCATCCTTTCAGAGATAGATCCTTTATGCCTAAGTAAACCAATGGTATGCTTTCAGCTCAGGCTAAAGTTGTCAAGATACCGACATTAACAGCTGACTCCAAGCATGTGATAATTAAATACAATCTCAAATTGATTTACATTTCACCTTTTGGATGTCAGAATCAACAAAATATGTAAAAAAAAAATGCTGATTGATGAACTTTACACTGATACAGCACAATTTTTTTTTAAATCTTTGATAGGTTTCAACCTAATGAAATTATAAAGTAGGCTGCTATAACTGTGAATATATTATACTCATCACAGATGTTCAGCTAAGTCAGTCTTAAGTCTCAAACTAATGGTTCTTTGGAAATATTTTTATTTGACCTAAAATTTATAGATTTTAAAAGGTCCATGGAGATAACAATCAGGGAAGAACGTGGAACATAGCTAGACTCCAAAGATTGAACTGCTGAGCTCCTGTATTTTCGTTTTGGTTTTCAATTGTGGACTGCATGGAAGAATTCTTATGGTTATACCAAAATGCCCCATAAGGTCAAATATGAGAATTGTTCCCACCTCGCTAGATTTCTATTCACAATCTAAATCTTGCGACTTTATTTGTGGCAAGAAAGAATCGTGTTTGGATGCTGTGGATGTTGTTTGAGGTCAAAAATGGGCTGGGGCAAATATGGGTAAGTTGTGCAAGACATTATATTAGTGAGGGCATTCAGTAGATGCAGTGAACATGCTGAAACATGTAAATTAACCAGTTCAGGATGTCAGTCTTATATAATTGATTTGACATCCACTGTCATTTTGGACGTCAACATTCCAGCCAGTACCATCTCTTAACCTTGCACATCTGAACATGAGTTCATTGTCAGAAAGCACCCTTCCAGCACTATTTAAGGGATGTTCAAGTACTCTGACTCTAAGTATGTATCTACCTAAGTGAATATAAAGTCCTAGTCCTTAACTCCCAGGTAGGGAAGGACTGTAGGCAGTCTGAGAGGGGGGTTAGGTGGGTGGTGGAAAAGGGAAATATCCTGACTGAGGGGCTGAGGTGTGTCTATTTTAATGCCAGGAGTGTAATAAATAAGGTAGATGAGCTTAGGGCGTGGATTGCTGCTTGGGAGTGTGATGTGGTGGCCATTACAGAGACTTGGTTGTCTCAGAGACAGGACTGGGTACTTCAGGTACCAGGATTCAGATGCTTCAGGAGGGACAGGGATGGGGACAAAGAGGTGATAGTGTGGCATTGTTGATCAGAGACAGTGTCATGGCTGCAGAGAAGATGGTGGAGGGAATGTCTACCGAGTCCCTGTGGGTGGAAGTTAGGAACAGCAAAGGGTCGATAACTTTGCTGGGTGTATTCTATAGGTCTCCCAATAGCGACAGGGAAGTTGAGGTGCAGATAGGGAAACAGATCCTAGACAGATGTAGAAATAACAGGGTTGTCGTGATGGGAGATTTCAATTTCCCAAACATCGAGTGGAATATCCCAAGGGTAAGGGGTTTGGATGGGGAGGAGTTTGTTAGGTGTGTTCAGGAAGGTTTCCTGACACAGTACGTGAAAAAGCCTACAAGAGGAGAGGCTGTACTTGACCTGGTGCTAGCTAATGAGCCAGGACAGGTGTTGGATCTCACAGTAGGTGCGCATCTTGAGAATGGAGATCATAATTCTATCTCTTTCATGATAGCAATGGAAAGAGATAGGATCAGGCAAGCTAGGAAGGTGTTTGTCTGGAGTAAGGGGAAATATGAAAACATTAGGCAGGTAATTGGATGTATAAACTGGAAGGAGGCGTTCTTGGGGAAGAGTACAGAAGGAAAGTGGTGGATATTCAAGGAATGTTTGTCTGGGGCTCTGCAAGACAACGTTCCGAGGAGACAAGGAGGTTTTGATAGGACGCGGGAACCGTGGTGCACGAAGGTTGTGGTGAAACTAGTTAGGAAGAAAAGAAAGGTGGATAAAAGGTTCAGAAAGCTAGGAGATATTAAGGATCTAGAGGAGTATAAGGTGTGTAGAAAGGAGCTTAAAAAGGAAATTAGGAGAGCCAGAAGGGGCCATGAGATGGCATTGGTGGGTAAGATTAAGGAGAATCCCAAGGCCTTCTACAAATATGTGAAAAGTAAAAGGATGAGAAGAGAAGGGATAGGGCCTATAAAAGGTGAAGGGGGAAAAGTCTGTGTGAATCCGGAAGAAATGGCAGAGGTGCTTAACGAGTACTTTGCCTCGGTATTCACGGTGAAAAGTGAGCTGGGAGGTTATACTGCAGGTTTGAGGCAAATGGAAAAGATTGAGTATGTGGATGTTAGGAAAGAGGATGTGTTAGACCTGTTAAATTCTATCAAGATAGACAAGTCGCCGGGACCGGATGGGATGTACCCCAGGTAATTGTGGGAGATGAGGGAAGTGGTTGCAGAGCCCCTGGCGATGATATTTGCGTCGTTCATGGAAACGGGAGAGGTTCCGGAGGATTGGAGGATTGTGGATGTGGTTCCTATCTTTAAGAAAGGGAACAAGAATAGTCCAGGAAATTACCGACTGGTGAGTCTGACTTCAGAGGTTGGTAAGCTGATGGAGAGGCTTCTGAGGGATAAGATTTATGAACATTTGGAGAAGTTTAGACTGATCAGAAATAGTCAGCATGGTTTTGTCAAGGGCAGGTCATGCCTTACGAGCCTAGTTGAGTTCTTCAAAAATGTGACTGAACACAATGACGAAGGAAGGGCGGTGGACGTAGTGTACATGGACTTTAGCAAGGCATTTGATAAGGTCCCCAATGCAAGACTTCTGGAGAAGGTGAGAGGGCATGGGATCCAAGGGGCTTTGGCCTCGTGGATCCAGAACTGGCTTGCTGGCAGAAGGCAGAGAGTGGTTGTGGATGGGTCTTGTTCTGCATGGAGGTCGGTAACCAGTGGAGTGCCCCAGGGATCTGTTCTGGGATCCCTGCTGTTTGTCATTTTCATAAATGACCTGGATGAGGAAGTGGAGGGATGGGTTAGTAAGTTCGCCAACGATACAAAGGTCGGTGGTGTTGTGGATGGTCTGGAGGGATGCCAAAAGTTGCAGCGGGACGTAGACAGGATGCAAGACTGGGCGGAGAAGTGGAAGATGGACTTCAATGCGGATAAAAGGGTAGTGGTCCATTTTGGCAGGAATAATGGGATGAAGGAGTACAACATAAGGGGTAGAAGTGTTGTAGAGCAGAAGGATCTCGGGGTCCAGGTCCATAGGACTCTTAAATCGGCCTCGCAGGTGGAGGAAGTAGTCAAGAAGGCGTATGGTGTACTGGCCTTCATTAATCGAGTTTAGGAGTCAGGAAGTAATGATGCAGCCCTATAAGACTCTTGTCAGACCCCACTTGGAGTATTGTGCGCAGTTCTGGTCGCCTCACTATACGAAGGATGTAGAGGCTATTGAGAGAGTGCAGAGGAGATTTACAAGGATGTTGCCTGGATTGGGAGGCAGGCCTTATGAAGATAGGCTGAGGGAGCTGGGACTCTTCTCACTGGAGAGACATAGGTTGAGAGGTGACCTGATAGAGGTTTATAAAATGTTGAGAGGAGTAGATAGGGTGGACTCTTGGAAACTATTTCCCCGAGCTGAAATGCACTATGAGAGGACACAGATTTAAGGTGCAGGGCAGCAAATACATGTTAGAGGTAAATTTTTCACTCAGAGGGTGGTGAGTGAATGGAAACGGCTGCCGTCGGAGGTGGTTGAGGCAAACTCGCTGGGATCTTTTAAAAGACTTCTGGATGAGTATATGGAAACGAATGGGATTGGAGGTTATAGATAGGTCTGTGGATTGGTAGATATAGATGTGATCGGCACAACACGTGGGCCGAAGGGCCTGTTTGTGCTGTATTGTTCTATGTTAACAAACCACTCTTTGTGTTATAATGAGAGAAAATCCCAAGGCAAAGTAATATTAAAAGGAAAAGGGCAGACATTTGATTTTGCAAAAAGTACAGAGGAATTAAACTCCTAACTTTGCGATGGAGCAAAAGTCATGCACCAGAGACTCAGAAAAATAGTGAAAACATAAAAGAACTGGGAACAGGAATAGGCAATTCAGCCTCTTGAGCCTGTTCCACCATTCAGTGCGATCATGGCTGATCTTGTCTCAGCCTCAACTTCACTTTTCTGCCCTATAACCCTTCAACCCACTGCTAATTAAAAATCTGTATATCTCCTCCGTAAATTTACTCAATGACCCGGCATCCACCACACTCTAGGGTTGTGAATTCCAGATTCACAACCCTTTAAAAGAAAGAATTTCTCCTCATCTCTGTTTTAAATCTGTCACTTTTTATCTTAAAACTGTGACCTCTCATGAACTCAGCTTAGATTTATGCCCGGAAGAAGTACAATCAATCCCATTTCTGGTTTATGACAAGTGATTGAGAAGCATTGGGAGTGCAACATGAAGAATTATATTCAATCGGGCTGGAGAGGGCTTATGACTAATTGTCTAGGGAGGAAGTATGGAGATGTGCTGGAATTCATGGAGCCCCTGAGAAGTACATAGAGTGTGCAGGAAGACTGTCAGACAAGAATCGTGCGGCGCAGGCTCTTTGGGCCAAAGGGTCTGTTTCCTGTGCTGTATTGTTCTTTGTTCTTTGTATTAAGAAGCAACAAGTGAAAGTTTTGAAGCCTAAGTTGGATTGGCACTGAGCCCTTTCCTCTTCTTGATTGCCGTGGAAATTCTAACTGAGAAAGTGAGAAAGGAAATATCATGATCAATAATGTTTGCAGAAAGCATTTAGGTGGAGAGGCTGAAAATATGACCAGGTATCTGAAGAAAATTGCTGGAAGGCAAGGGTTTGAAGATCAGTAAACTAAAGGCCCAATTTCTGGACTGTCAGTTTGAGCCTAGGAAAGATGGTTAGAGTGGAAAGATTATTGCCAGGATTTTCTGGCCACACTCGCCCTAAAACTGGAAAATCCTGCTCGAGGTCAACCGATCTTTGCCATGAGGTTAACGATTGCTCCGGTTCCTATGGTAGATGGGATGAGAAAATTCCCCTCATGAAAATGAGTAGCTTCAAGTAGCTTCAGTGGCGGCAAGAAAATGGAAGAATGGAAATGGAAATTAAACAACTCATTAGCTCTGATTGGATAATTGGAAGAAATAACATGGCGTATACTTTCTGGTCTGAAAACATGTTTTGAGACCAAAAGAGAAAATGCTGGAAAATCCAGCAGTGTCTATAAAGAGAGAAAAGAGCTAATGTTTCAAGCCCAGATGTCCCTTTGTGAAAGATAAAAGGCATGGAAAATGGATGAGGGAATGAAAGATGAACCAGAGCCAAGGGGAAAGGCTAGAAGGTGCTAATCGCAATCCATCGACAGAATAGAAGATGTGAATGGCTAAACAGCAAAGAAGCTGAAATCAGAAGGTAATCCCTGACAGATGAAGAAGCGGAGGGAGGAGAGGAGATGGGTAGGAGAGAGGTAAATTAGAAAGAGAGGAAAGAGTCGGGAGGAAATAAAAATAAAGAAAGACAGTAAAAGAAATAAAAAATAGAGGACAGTTAAAAATTAAATAAAATGAGAACAAAGGGGTTGAGATGGGATAGAGTTAATCATCTGAAATTATTGAATTCGTTGTTGAGACTGGAAGGCTGTAATATGCCTAGGTGGAAGATGAGATGCTGTTCCTCCAGTTTGTGTTGAACTTCACTGGAACATTGTGTTTTGGTAAGCACTCATTATAATTAAGCAGCGTTTTACTTGCACCTCTTTCAATTTGGTCTGTTGCATTTACTGCTCTATTTTGGAGAGACCAAATGTAAGCTGGACAATCACTTTGTTGAGCACTTTCAGTCTGTATACAATCAGGACTCTGACCTTCCCATTGCTTGCCACTTTAACACATGATCCTGCTCCCATGCCCACATGTCTGTTCTTGGTCTGCTGCAATGGATGGGTACATGGGACTGGGCTATTATAGCTATTATTGAAACATGGCTAATGGAGGGGCAGGACTGGTGCTTCAATGTTCCACAATACAAATGCTTTAGGAAAGATAGGACAGGAGGTAAGAGAGGAGGCATTTTTTTTATTCATCTGTGGCACATGGACTGCACTGGCTAGCTAGCATTTGTTGTCCAAGGGCAGTTGAGAGTCAACCACATTACAGTAGCTCTGGAATCACACGTAAGACAGGCTGTGTGAGGACGGCAGATTTCCTTCCCTGAAAGAACTTAATGAACCAGATGGCTTTCGCGAACAATTGACAATGCCAAGACAATAAGAGAGAAAATAGAAAAAAACTACTTACCAGTCACTAGCCAATCACTTACCTGCTGGCAATGATGGCATGACTTGATTTCTTTCAACTCTCATCTGCCCTCAAGTCTCCCTCGCAGGTCTGCATCTCCAGTCCTCCTGAAGATGAGCACTTCTTTTCCCTCAGCACCAAATTCCCAATCAGCTCTAAATTACTGAAACCCTCACTCTGTCTGAAACTCATTCAGGCTGCAGTCTTTCTCTATCTTGCGCAAGCTCAGTGATAGAGTTTCAGTATTATTCTGATGTCTTTCTGATTTATGCTGGTTGTTGATCCTCAATTTGCAGCTGCCTTTTCTGCTTTGTTCTCTGGTCTTTTTCATTCATAACCAGTAAGTGTATCGCCCCCATCCCTCTTTGATTTCATCCTTTAGTGAATGTACATTTCCCACACCTTTTGTTAACCTGTCTGTTGGAGCTGCTATCCTGAAGATATATTTTTGTCCTTCTTTTGAATCCAGACTTTTATATATTTTTTGATGGCCAGAGCTCTTTCTCCAGCAAGGATTCCTTTATGATTTTTATACTGGTTATCTTCTTTGAGCTGACTGTTTCCATGTCACTGTTCTCACATGATTATAAATCTGATTAATATTTTGGAACATAAGCCTTGCATTTATTTGTGCCTTTTACAACCTTGATTTATCCCAAAAAGCTTTACCATCAATGAGGTGCTTTTGAAGTGCACTTGTACTGTAGTATGTGTAGAGCAGGAACTGTGGCAGTTGCTATTCACTTTAGCTCAAGATAACAATCCAAATGTTTTTAATGTTCCATCTGTTATTCTTCATTTTCAGTTATATAGTTAAACAGCATTATGATAAAATATTTGTATGGTGGTTTGAAAATATCCATTTATATTGCAGGCTGCTGTGCATTTATTCCTTACCTCAGGGACATTCCTTGAATGCAGATTAGTTGATTTGTTTTTTCACAGTGGTTTATTGTGTAATCAAATACAAGTACTTGAAAAAGTCTCACTGGCTAAAGATATTTTAATTAAGCATTAAGTAAATCTTTCTTGTTCCATAAAGAGTGAAGCATCATTTTAATTACTGCAATAACATGTCAAAACAGTTCAAATTATATTAAGTGTTTGAAAACAAATGCAAAGAGGTTTCCCTAGCATTTTGCCTTGAAAACACTAGCCATTTATTGCAGTCTTTTGCATTGTCCAAGTGCAGCTTTCACTTAACATTGGTATTCACTGCTACCTGAGAATCAAATGCCCAGATATATCTGTGACAGAAATTTGATTGTCTTAGGTTATGTAGCTATTGATGTTCTGTTATTCTATCCAATTCCATAGTAGGCAACTCAGCTGTAAATTGTTCACTTTTTGTCAGTTTGCAAATCAGGAAAAATGAATGAATGGATAGCAGTAACATTAGAATAACCTTAAATATTCACTTATTGCACCAGTGCGTACCACACAAAATGCACTGCAACTTGCTAAACATGCTTCGACAGTGACTTCCAACCCACAACCTACACTACCTAGAGCAACAAAGGCAGCAGGGGCATTGGAATACCACCTAGTCGCACTCAGTCCTGACTTGGAAATACATCGCAGTTCCTTAACTGTTGCAGGGTCAAAATCAAATAAGACAGCTTGGTGTTTCTGGCCTGGATCATATCACCAGTCTGCTCCTACTTCACCACACCCCGATCTTCTGAGCCTAGCTTCTTCAGAAATATGGTGTGCGCTGTCCCACGAAAGAGGTGGGGGGGGGCGGGATAGAAAACAAGATATGCTCCCTTTTTATGGCCATGATGTGGAGATGCCAGTGTTGGACTGGGATATACACAGTAAGAAGTCTGACAACACCAGGTTTGAGTCCAACCGATTTATTTGGTAGTAAACTCACAAGCATTCGATGTTCCCCTCTTCTTCAGGTGAATGAAGAGGGGAATCTCAAAAGCTTGTGAGTTTACTATCAAATAAATCGGTTGGGCTTAAACCTGGTGTTGTTAGACTTCTTACCCTTTTTATGGGACCAGCTACTATAAGGGAAGTTTAATTATCCAGCGTGAATATTAATGAATGTGAATGGATGAATGAATTAATGGGTAAGGTAAGTGGTTGTCAGTAAGGTGGTAGCTTGATGAGGTGGCAGTGTATATTCAATCTATGGTAATATAGAGGGGGGTGGGGGCGGATATCTGTCTGATTCCACAGACAGCTGAACATAGGTTAAGTGTCTCTTCACTGGGACAGGAATAGAATGAGAATTGGCATTGGCCTGACGCAACTTTCCAAAAGATCCAGAAGATTAGAAAAGTATTTTACCAGAGTAAAGTGACTTGGTGCCAAACACCTCCGGATTGAATCTTGAACTTTTGATTTTTTATTTTTACCTCAGCTAAAAATACTGGCATTGTCCTCTGAGGATTTAAATAAAGCATGCATAACATGATCATTATGAAAGGTAATTGGTGAGTGCAATCAGGGAAAGATGATAGAGAAGCATAGAGAAACAGGTTGCCAGCTTAAAGTTCTTGCCTGTCAGAATGATAATTGTGTACTTTCTGCACACAGTGCACAACATTTCAGGAGACTGGAGCGTATGTCTGCAGGCATATCTTCAGCTTTTAATTTAACCCATTCTTCCCCTACTTCAAGTGAATGAGGGGCTGCATCAAAAATAACAGAAACACCATCAAATGGACAAGCTTGAAGGCTGTTGGAATGCAGTTGAACGTGTTTGCTGTTACATGACTTATATTTAATTATTTCATGAGAACATGGGAATAGATTTAGGCCTTTTACCCCTACAGCCTCTTTCATTGTTCAATGTGACAATGACTGATACGTAACCTAATTCCATATATTCACTTTCTCCTTATATGCCTTACTACCTTTCAGTCTCAAGCTTTAAAATTTATAATTTAGAATATAGAACATTACAGCGCAGTGCTCTCAAAGTTACGCTGACCTGTGAAACCAATCTAAAGCCCATCTAATCTACACTATTCCAATATCATCCATACGTTCAGCCAATGACCTTTTAAATGCCTGTAATGTTGGCGAGTCCACTACTGTTGCAGGCAGGGCATTCCACACTCTTACTATTCTCTGAGTAAAGAGCCTCCCTCTGACATCTGTCCTGTATCTATCGCCCCTCAATTTAAAGCTGTGTCCCCTTGTGCTAGTAATCTCCATTCAAGGAAAAATGTCCACCCCATCTAATCCTCTGATCATGTCATATGCCTCTATTAAGTCACCTCTTAACCTTCTTCTGTCTAACGAAAACAGCCTCAAATCTCTCAGCCTTTCTTCATAAGACCTTCCCACCATATCAGGCAACATCCTGGTAAATTTCCTCTGCACCCTTTCCAATGCTTCCACATCCTTCCTATAATGCGGCAACCAGAACTGTTCGCAATACTCCAAGTGCAGTCACATCAGAGTTTTGTATAGCTTCAAAAATGACCTCATGGCTCCTAAACACAATCCCTCTACCAATAAAAGCTAACACACTGTACGCCTTCCTAACAACCCTATCAATCTGGGTGCCAACTTTTAGGGATCTATGCACATGGACACCAAGATCTCTCTGCCCATCTCCACTACCAAGTAACTTACCATTAGCCCAGTACTCTGTATCCCTGTAACTCCTTCCAAAGTGAATCACTTCACATTTTTCTGCATTAAACTCCATTTGCCACCTCTTAGCCCTGCTCTGCAGTTTATCAATGTCCCTCTGTAACCTGTAACATCCTTCTGCACTGTCTACAACTCCACAGACTTTAGTGTCATCAGCAAATTTACTAACCCATTCTTCTACGCCCTCATCTACGTCATTTATAAAAATGACATACAGCAGTGGCCCCAAAACAGATTCTTGTGGTACATCACTAATAACTGAACTCCAGGATGAACATTTCCCATCAACTATCACTCTCTGTCTTCTTAAAGCTAGCCAATTTATGATCTACATTGCTAAACCACCCTCAATCCCATGCCTCCATATCTTCTGCAGTAGCTCACAGTGGGAAACCTTTACTGAAATTCAAATGCACCACATCAACTGCTTTACCCTCATCCATCTCTTTGGTCCCCTTTTCAAAGAACTCAATAAGGTTTGTGAGGCACGACCTATTCTTCACAAAAGCGTGTTGACTATCCCTAATCAAATTCCTTTCTAGATGATTATAAATCCTATCTCTTATAATCGTTTCCAAAACTTTGCCCACAACAGATGTAAGGCTCACTGGTCTGTAATTACCAGGATTGTTTCTACTCCCCTTCTTGAATAAGGGGGCAACACTTGTTATCCTCTCATCTTCTAGCACTATTCCTGTAGTCAGTGATGACCTAAAGATCAAAGCCAAAGGCTCTGCAATTTCCTGCCTAGCCTCCCAAGAATCCTGAGATAAATCCCATCCGGCCCAGAGGACTTATCTATTTTCATACTTTCCAGAATTGCCAGCACCTCCTCCTTATGAACCTCAATCCCGTCTAGTCTAATAGCCTGTATCTCAGTATTCTCCTTAACAACATTGTCTTTTCCCTTTGTGAAAAATGGCTTCAAGTTTTTCTACTGTCTACTTTTTATCTGGCATCAATTGCTATTTGCAGAAGAGAGTTTAAAATTTACATGATATTTTGTGTGTTAAGTGTTTCCTGATTTCATTCCTACAAAGATTGGCTCTAATTTCTGGCTCTATGTGGGGAGTAATATTTGGGTTGGTTGGGATTAATGTATTTGACAGGTAGTCAGGTCAGTTTGGGAGTTATTCATTGTATTTGATCGAGATGTCAGTTTACGAAAGGATATATTGGCCTTGGAGGGAGTGCAGGGGAAGATTCACTAGGCCGATACCGGAGATGAGGGGGTTAGCCTATGAGGAGAGATTGAATAGACTGGGTCTTTACTCGTTCGAGTTTAGAAGGCTGAGGGGGGATCTTAAAGAGATATATAAGATAATGAAGGGGCTAGATAGGATAGAGGTAGAGAGATTCTTCCTGCTTCGAAAGAATAGCAGAACTAGAGAGCACAGCCTCAAAATAAGGGGGGGCAGTTTTTCAGATCAGATTTGAGGAGAAATTTCTTCATTAAAGGGTGGTGAATCTCTGGAATTCTCTGTCCATCGAAGTGGTGGAGGCTACCTTGCTGAATATATTAAGTCATGGTTAGATAGATTTCTGATAGACAAAGGAATTAAGGGTTATGGGGAGAAAGCGGGAAAGTGGAACTGATCCACTTTGGATCAGCCATGGCCTATTTCTTATGTTCTTAATTCTGGAATTACCCAGAAATAAGACTAGGATTTTTCTGTATAACTATTCAGGTAAGTAATTACAGATTTGTTACAGTGCAGGAGGAGGTCACTTGGCCTATCATGTCTACACTAGCTCTGTAAATAAGCATTATGACTTAGTGTTGTTCTCCTGCCTTTTCCTTGCACCCCAACACGTTGTTTATTTTCCACTCATCATCTAATGCTTTCTCGAATGCCTCAACTAAATCTGCCTCCACCATAATTCCAAACAGAGCATTCCGTCACATTTGCTTCTTTTGCAAATCACTTAAATTGATGCCCTCTCATTCTTGATTCTTTTCTGAGCGGGAGCAGTTTCTTCCTATCTACTCTTTCCAGCTCCCTCAGATGTTCCTTTTGAACATCCCAATGAAATCTCCTCAGCATTCTTCTCTCCAAGGAAAACTGACTCAACCTCTATTGTAATAACTGAATTTTTGCATTCCTGGAACCATTTTTGTAAACTTGCACTCACTCCAATGTGTTCACATCCTTCTGGTGCCCAGAACTGTACACAATGCTCCAGCTGTGGTCTAATTGATGTTGTATAAGTTCAGTATAACCTCCTTGCTCTTAAACTCTGTTCATTAATAAAGTTCTGAATACTATATACTTCATTAATTCTCCATCTGTCCTGCCATCTTTAGTGATCTATGCACATATAGACCCAGTTCCCTCTACTCCAGCACTCCCTTAAGAATTTTATCCTTTATTTTATATACTCTCTCCTTGTTCTTTCTGCCAAAATGAACCACCCATATTGAACTTTGTTTGTCACCTATCTGCCCACTTCACCAACTTGAAACTATGCTCTGCACACCAAGCTGTAGATCATTAATATATGTCAGGAAAAGCAAAGGTCCTAATACTGACTTCCTGGGGAACAGCACTAAAAATATCCACTTACCATTACTATCTGATTCTTATTATTCTATCAAATTTGTATCTACATTGCTACTGTAAATCTGCTGGTCTTCCTAATCGCTAGCTGTACCTGCATACTAACCTTCTGTGATTCATTTACCAGGACATTTAGATCACTGAGTTCTGCAACCCCTCTCCTTTAAATAGCATATTACTTTCCTATTCTTCCTGCCAAAGCGGTCAAGTTAACTTTTTCCCACAGTAAGCTCCATCTGCCAAATCTTTGCACACTAATTCACTCAATCATTTATCCCTTTGTAGAATCTTTATCTGCTCTTGACAACTTTCTTTTCTTTCTATCTTGTTGTCATCAACAATTCAGCTGCCATTCATTCAGTTCCTTTATCCAAGTCATTGAGTCATAGAGATTTACAGCATGGAAACAGGCCCTTCAGTCCAACTTGTCCATGTCGCCCTTTCTTTTTTAAAGCCCCTAAGCTATTCCCAGTTGCCCGCATTCAGCCCATATCCCTCTATACCCATCATACCCATGTAACTGTCTAAATGCTCTTTAAAAGACAAAATTGTACCCGCCTCTGCTACTATCTGTGGCAGCTTGTTCCAGATACTCACCATTCCTTATGTGAAAAAAATTGCCCCTCTGGGCACTCTCACATTAAACCTACGCCCTCTGGTTTTGGACTCCCCTACCTTTGGGAAAAGATATTAACTATCTAGCTGATCTGTGCCCCTCATTATTTTATAGATTTCTATAAGATCACCCCTCAGCCTCCTATGCTCCAGAAAAGTCCCAATCTTTCCAGCCTCTCCTTATAAATCAATCCCTCAAGTTCTGGTAGCATCCTAGTAAATCTTTTCTGCACTCTTTCTAGTTTAATAATATCCTTTCTATAATAGAGTGAGCAGAACTGTACATAGTATTCCAAGTATGTCTGTACCAATGTCTTGTATAACTTCTGTATTCAATGTTCTGACTGACCTGTGACTTCACTTTCAAGGAGCTATGAACACGTACCCCTAGATCTCTTTCTGTAACTTTTCCCAATGCCTTATCATTAACTGAGCAAGTCCTGTCCTGGTTCAGTCTACCAAAATGCATCACCTCACATTTGTCTAAATTAAACTCCATCTGCCATTTGTCAGCCCATTGGCCCAATTGATCAAGATCCTGTTGCAATTGGAGATAACGTTCTTCACTGTCCACCATGCCACCAATCTTAGTGTTATCTGCAAACTATACTAACCATGCCTCCTATATTCTCATTCAAATCATTAATATAAATGATAAATAACAGTGGACCCAGTACTGAACCCTGAGGCACACCACTGGTCACAAGCCTCCAGTTTGAAAAACAACCCTCTACAACCCCACCCTAAGAAGCCAATTTTGTATCCATTTAGGTATCTCAACCTGGATCCTGTGAGATTTAACCTTATGCAACAACCTACCATGCGGTACCCTGTCAAAGGCCAGCTAAAGTCCATAATAGACAACATGAACTGCACTGCCCTCATCTATCTTCTTGGTTATCCCTTTAAAAAACTCAGTCAAATTTGTGAGACATGAGTTTCCGCTGATAAATCCATGCTGACTGTCATTAATCAGTCCTTGTGTCTCTAAATGCCTGTAGATCCTGCCTCTCAAAATACCTTTCAATAATTTACCCACTACAAATTGATATAGATTGTATATAGTTGAGATCCCTGTGGCACTCCAAACCTGCTATAGCTTACCACACTGAAAAGGACTGTTATCCCTGCTCTGTTAACCCGTGAGAGTTTTTCTCTGTAGCAACCTTTGATGTGGTACCTTATCAAATACCTTTCCGAAATCAAATGCATCATATCTGCAGGTTTCCCCTTATTTGTGTTTCATTATTACATCCTCAAAGAACTCTAATTTTTTAATAAAATACCATTTTTTTGTCTTCTTGATCCCATTATGGTTTTCTCAGGATTCTGCTGTACCTTCCTTACTTAAAAGATTCATGCAATTTCCTTCTGACAGATGTTGGGTGAACTGGCCCATAGATTTCTGCTTTTTGCCTCCCTCCTTTCTTGAAAAAGTGACAGTTATCTAATAACTGGGAAGCAGAATATATCTTGAGGTACTTTATACTGTGAGGTGACAGGGTGAGGGAGAGAAATTAGAAATATAGATTCAAATGAGCACCAAGCTGTAGATAGAGAAATTAGGAGGGCGACTGAAAGATTTGATGAAATGGTGGCTTTGAAGATTTTTAAATATAATATGGGGCGAAGGCTCCAGAAAGTAGGACTCAGGAGATTTAACGCCCTGCTGTTAGTACTTGGACTAAGAACTGCAAAAACTGCAGTTGGAAAACCAGCAGGTGCATGAGGAAGAAATTTGCAGATATTGGATGAGGTGAGAATATGGATGGAGCCAACGATTTAAGAAAAAATCGTAGCCATGACATATATTGCATTGCAACTGAAGAGTGTAAAGAAGGATGAGGGAGGGATCGAATTGAAACTTATAAAATTCTGAGAGATCTGGATAGAGTGATGTGGAAAGGATGTTTCCACTAGTGAGAGAGACTAGAACCAAAGGGCACAACCTCAGATTGAAGCAACGCTGCCTTAAAACTGAGATGATGAGGAATTTCTTCAGCCAGTTGATGGTGAATCTGTGGAACTGATTGCTACAGAGAGTCGTGGAGGCCAGGACATTGAATGTCTTTAAGACAGAGATAGAGAGGTCCTTGATCAATAAGAGAATCAAAGGTTACTGGGAGAAGACAGGAGAATGGGGATGAGAATCATATCAACCATGATCAAATGGCTGCACAGACTCGATGGGCCAAATGGACTAATTCTGCTCTTATATTTTATGATTTTATAATTTTTCATCATAACTTTAGAACAAAAACAGTGGAAAATTATTTGAAAACAAAATCCGTATTAGATGGATAGAGAAACATTAAAGATTTCTAACTGGCGAAATGTTCGTCTGGAGCCCTGGAAAACAAAAGTGTTCTTAGTAAGATAATCACTTTTGAAAAAAAAAATTAAATTATGTAATAGAAATCAGTTAAACTAATAACTTTTTTGGTTAAAATGCAAAAATAACTTCTGTAATCTGTAACAATACATAGACCAAGAAGAATTCAGATCAATTTTGACAGTAAACAAATACATTTTTAACACCATACTCTCAGTTCAGTTTTTACTTGCTGGAATGTATAAATGTTCTGTAGTGGAAGAATATTTTATGGAAGAGTTTAATAAATTTAGAATAATTGTTCCTGATTAGATATGTCTACTATTTCTGAATGCAAAATTCCAGCTCATGTGCATTTTAAAGCTACTTGCTCAGAATGTGGTATTACATTTTAAAGCTATAAAACTATTTTGTGTGCTGGATAATTTTATAAGTGTTACAGCAGTTGTATACCATATGCAGGTTAAATAAACAATATTAAACAAAATATTCTGTAAAGTAAGTAGAGTGGCACAGCTTATTAGTTCCCCAGCATATGGACAAAGTGGCCTAACCAATGTTCCCTTGCAGATGTGTAAAAATACAGAATGTACTGCACAGGCAACAATCAGGCTGTGCACATCATTGGTCCCAAACCTGGTTCCCTGCTGCTCTCCCACTTATGAGTTCAGGATGAGGTTGCGTCTTCTGAACACACAGTAGGTGTTACACGCAGAGACATAAATTTTGATTTTGTCTGATATGGTAAAATGGGTGTTATAACTGTCAGCAGCCATTACACACTTCTTCTGATTTTAACAGCCATTGAAATCAATTGCAAATTGAGAGAGATGACCCATTTGCCAACTTCCTTTTTACTCCACTGAAATGTCAAGATCTACTAGACTGATGGAAGAGTTAGTCAGAATGCTCTCTCATTTACAGGTTCACAATATATAATTAAATTAGGGGGAAAGCGAGCTCATATAACTTCTACTTTTTCTGTATTTTTCAGGTACACCTTTTCATGATGAGCAAACATTTGACCTCAAGCACGTTCTGAAGGGCATTGACCCTAGCATTCCATTGGTGTTCGTCAGTGGCAACCATGATATAGGAAACGCTCCCACCCCAGACACAATTTCCGAATATTGCAAGAGCTGGGGAGATGATTACTTCGGTTTCTGGGTTGGGGGAGTGTTATTCCTTGTGCTGAACTCTCAGTTTTTTCAAGATGCTTCCAATTGCTCTGAACTAAAAGAAGCCCATGACCTGTGGTTGGATCACCAACTTGCTGCTGCTAAACAGTCGAAAAGCAAACATGTGATTGTGTTCCAACACATCCCTCTATTTCTCCAGAGTCCTGACGAGGAGAATGACTATTTTAACCTGGAAAAGTCAAAACGGCTGGCTCTTTTGCAGAAATTTGAAAAAGCAGGTATTTTGTTTTTTGTGTAGCATCTATTATTACATTCATTCACTAATAAGCTAGAAAAGACTTCAGTTCTGAAAAATCTGAATGAAGATGTTTCCTCTTTGGTTGTGCAAAATTTACACTGTTCTTGAAGTGCACGCCATCATTTATAGGTGGAAATGTTCATCTCTCCTGTGCAAGCTCTTTGCTTGACTGAGCTGCACAGTGGCACAATGGTTAGCACTGCTGTCTCAGCCCCAGGGACCTGAGTTCAATTCCCTGTTTGGGTCACTATTTGTATGGAGTCTGTATGTTCTCCCCACATCTGCATGGGTTTCCTTTGGGTGTTCCAGTTATTTTCTATAGTCCAAAAAACGTACTGGTTAGATGCATCGGCCATGCTAAATTCTCTTTCAGTGTACCCAAACAGACACCGGAGTATGGCAACTAGGGGATTTTCATAGTAAATTCATTGCAGTGTTAATGTAAGTCTACTTGTGACACTCATTAAAAAAAACCTAAGGATCCGGACCAGAAATGCCCAAAATGTCAAAGTCCCGCCCCAGGCTGGGATTTCCCATCTTTTCATGAGCATGGCTGGAATTGGGAAAATTTGGTTTTAGAGCGTTTGAGGGCTTAATGTAAAGTAGTTGCTAGACACTTAATATTTGGGATTGATTTCCCATGAAAAGAACTGCTTTGAACAAAAGAAAAACGATGTGTCCAGCTTGTGATATGTTAATTTGAAAAAAAAATCCTTATGATCTGGAGACTTGTTTTTGCAACAATTTATGAAAAACAGATCAGTGAAGAGACCAGATTGGGTCAGATCAGCAGGAACAAAGAGCATTGATGAAGACCTGATTAATAGTAAGTGGTTAAAATGCATTTGAGACAAATGGACAAGGCTGCTAGGTTTGTACAAAGTAACATAAAATTTGATAGTCTTGTTAATTTAAAGTTTAAAGAAAAGGAAGGTAAATCTGAATAAAGACTCATGACTTATGAGCAGATTCTTTAATGGATTTGGGTCTGCTGGGAACTAGAATAACTTTAAAACTAATGTAAATTTAATGAAGTTGTTGCCAGCACAGGACAGCAGAAGCTATAAAAGCCACTGTATATATGATATCACTACCTTCCGCTAAAGGAACAGCGGGGAATCACAGCACACTGGTAATAATGATTTCCCCCAACTGGGCATTATATTGATTTTTGTGGACCAGACTGTCTGCTAGATTCCATTTTACTTGCTGTCTTAGGATTTATTTGAGATAGTATTTGATTATTATTCCCAAGATGACTACTTTCATCTTTTACAGCATCCCAGAACCATTCTGTCCACACCAACATAGTTGTAAATTATAACAAGATTTCAATTAATTACCTAATCTTTTGCACATTCAGAGAAAAGACAGGTGAAAATTATAGTGCAGTACTTTGGAAATCTTAATGCATTGAAATATAGGGTAAAGGTATCCACTATCCACTGAGTGACATGAGTTACACAAAGGTGCACATTGAAGACACTTTGCTAACAGCTGAAACAGTATGAGTTATTTCAGATGCTGTTGGTTGGAAAGACTAAAATGGTTTGTTCCTTGGATTTAATTGATAGCATTTTAATTGGCAAAAAACATTCAGTGCAGATTTTAAAAACCATTCACACCTATGACATATTATTTGAAATCTGTTTCCTCACTGAGCACTACGTACATATATGATACAATTTTATTCATGCTGAGAAATCTCTACTTCCAAGTGCTAATAAAATTGTTGATTTTAATACTCGATGAAAAAGAGTTTGAAATTGATTATGAGTGTATTTATGAAATGAATGAACAAAAAGTAACATCATTCTTTGCATCAAAAGTTAACACACAAATCTGTGGGTAGGCGGAATTGACAGATTTCATCCAATCTACCAGTTCAATGTTTCATATGAAATGGAAATTAACATATTTTGAATATTATGTTCTTGGGTTGACTTTGATATTTCTCTCCCATGTATTTGTTAGAAAAACACTGAGGGCCAGTTGGGATAGTGCAAAGTATTAATTGGACTGCACTTTAAAAAATACTTTTGGATTCATTGTAATTTATACCTTCAAGGTATCTTGTTACATAAGACATCAAAATCATAAAAGAAAAACACATAGCTGTGTACCATACACCAAGTGAATACCGTACTTCTAACTTTTTCTACTTATCTCCCACTCACAGCCCGTCGTACTCACCCCCTCTCACTCCTTGTAATACTACATTCTGCACCCTTTCCTTCTCTATAAACGGTCTGCTTTGTCTGTATAATACGCAAGAAACAATACTTCTCAATGTACAGTAAGAAGTGTGACAATAATAAATCAAATCAAAAATCAAATCTCCTGTTCTCCATCCTTCCTGCTTGCCAATCTTCCCACTTGCCACTTCTTTCATCTTTCTTTCCTCTTGCTGACCATTTCCTTTTCCCAAACCCTAGTTGTGAGCAAGGGAGTTAAAGGGGCAAATGAAAGAGAAACATTAAATGGGAGGGAAGGAGCAAGTTGGGGGAGACAGCAAGTGGGAGAGAGGTGGCTAGCAGGAAGACTGGAAAGTGGGACAGAAGCAGTGAAAGGGAGTGAGGCAGCAGATGGGAGATAGGTGGTGAGATAGCCATAGGAAAGACAAGTGCAAGCAGGGTAATAAATATCACTGGTTTAGTATATAATTGTTGTGACGGTCTAATTTCTACTTTCTTCATAACTTACAGGTTTTCTTTTTAAAATGTTTCTAATGTTAATGTTTATTTGCATTTAGTAATATCTAGAAATGGACAAGCCAGTCGTCAAGAGATAGTTACAAAAATAAAACCATTGTAATCCTGTTATGAAACTCTCTATTCATCACACTGTTTTACTGCCTGAATGTTTGTACACATTGCGGTTAAGTATTTGCCATTTTTCATTCTGTGTTAATATTTATTTAATTACAAATTAAAATATCAATTGTTTTGTTCTTTAAATTTTTTGCACTGTAGCACAATAGCCTCCATTTCATTAAATGTTTATGATATAACACACATTTCTGAGGTTAAAGCATAGAAAATGCAAGATTTGTAATGATGGAGAAAGAGTCCACTTAGAGAAATTGCTGGTAGCATATTGAAAAGAGATGGAAATAAAAATTTCAAATCAACAATGATTGGCAGAAAATAAATTCTGAGGGATAAATGAGGAACTTTGCAAACTCAGTCCAATCTGATAAGTTTATGTTTAACTTTGAAATTTAAAGTAATAAATCCAAAGGGGAGGATCAAATTTATTTTCTTTTTCCACTATTCCCAACAAGAAATTTGTGTTCATCCTAGTACAATTTTCCTTGGAATCCCTATTGTGCAGAAGAACCATTCGGTCCATTAAGTCTGCATTAATCCTCCAAAGTAGCATTCTACGTAAACCTAATCCCCCACCCTAACCTCGCACATTGATCATGGTCAATTCATCTAATCTGCACATCTTAGGCAGTAAGGGATAATATAGCATTGCCAGTTCACCCAACCTGCACATATTTGGATTGTGGAAGAAATCTGGACATCAGAGAAAACCCATGCAGACATGGAGAACATGCAGACTCCACACAATCTCCACGCAATCAGCCACCCAAGGCTGGTATTGAACATGGGTTCCTGGCACTGTGAGGCAGCAGTACTAGCCATGGGTGACATGCAATGTTAAAATCATTCTCTGATGTGTGTACTGGCACTAAATTGAAACTTTCTATAGATACTGAAATTTATTTATGATGTGTTGAAAACATACACTAATGCTAATATATTGTGATGGAGTTTGATCCTTTTGGCATTATCTGACTGAATAGATACTACTTTCATTTGTACTACTACAATTCAACATTCAATTAAATATGAGGAAGTATTCTTGATTTATAGGCAGCATGTATTCATATATCTTTTTCAGTCTTGCACAAAGTAGTAACCACTGTTTTCAATTGTATGACTATTTGAGGATGATGTGCAATGATTTGATTTATTATTTTCACATATTGTACACTGAAAAATATTGTTTCTTGCACACTATACAGACAAAGCATACCATTCATAGAAAAGGAAACGAGAGTGCAGAATATAGTGTTACAGTCATAGCTAGGGTGTAGAGAAAGATCAGCTTAGTACAAGGTAAGTCCATTCAAAAGTCTGATGGCAGCTGTTTTTGAATCAGTTGGTACGTGACCTCAGTCTTTTGCATCTTTTTCTCAACGGAGGAGAGAATGTCCAGGATGCATGATGTCCTTAATTATGCCGGTTGCTTTTCTGAGGCAGAGAGAAGTGTAGACAGAGTCAATGGATGGGAGGTTGGTTTGGAAATTGGGCCACATTTATGACCTTTTGTAGTTTCTTGCAGTTTTGGGCAGAGGAGCAGCCATACCAAGATGTGATACAACCGGAAAGAATGCTTTCCCCAGTGCATCTGTAAAAATTGATGAGAGTCATAGCTGATATGCCAAATGCCCTTAGTCTTCCGAGAAAATAGGGGTGTTGGTTGACGTTCTTAACTATATTGTTGGCATGGGGGGACCAGGACAGATTGTTGATGATCTGGACACCTAAAAACTTTCAGTTATTTCTATTTTATTCCCATTGATGAAGGTGGGCATGTTCTCCACAGGCTTCCTGAAGTTAATGACATTTCATTTTGTTGACATTGAAAAAGAGATTATTGTCACCGCACTGTTTCACCAGATTCTCTATCTCATTCCCGTACTCTGTCTCATCATTGTTTGAAATCCTGAGTTATGGACAGGGATTGGTTGGTTACACTATGGTTAGCAATGCTGCCTCATTGTGCCAAGGACCTGGGTTTAATTTCAGCCTCAGGTCCTCCTCATTCTGAGTGGGTTTCCTCCGGGTGTTCCAGTTTCCTCCCGCATTCCAAAGATGTACGTTTAGATTGATTAGCCACGCTAAATTGCCTCTTATTGTCAGAAAGACTAGCTGGGTAAATACATGGAGTTATGGGGATAGGGCCAGGGTGGGATTGTTGTCAGTGCAGGCTGAATGGGTCAAATGGCCTCCTTCCGTATTGTTGTTATTCAATGATTATATGAAAGAGAACTGAAACCTTTATTTCCTTCCCTTTCTGTAATCAGTGTGTATTTTTAAAAGGAAGAGATGTGTGTTTCTTAACTTCTGAGTGAACAATTTGAAAGGCCAGCAGCAAGCTTTCTATGAGTTTATAAAGAGAAATAGTTATTTCGGTGTCTGTCGTGAATGTCTAATGCTATGTTTCATTACTCACCATTCATACATACGTGCGCACACACTCGAAAAAAATTGTCGATTAAAATAATACATTTTTGTAAGTTATAAACATAAGATAGCTCGTAATTTACATGATTGGCTAGTTTTGACAAAAGCGTGCATAGAACTCCTTGTGAAGAAGGCATTTTTACTCCTACAGTCCAGGTGGATTCAGCAGTTGGAGTTGTATATCAGAATTATAGGTTTTCGAGAAGAGATGGATTTTGAGCAGATTATTAAGTCAGTTACTTGAAGTTTCATCAGAATATAGAAAATATGAATTGGAGTAAGCCATTCAGCCTCTTGAGCCCGCCATACCTTTCAACTAAAAGATGGCTGATCTTTTACCTCAGGACAATTTTCCCGTCATATCCCCACATGCTTTGATATATTAAATATCTAAAAACGTATTGATCTGTGTCTTGAACATACTCAATGATTGAGCCTCTGGAGACCTGTGGAAGTTTCATGCCTTTGTGTGGTCCAAACTGCACTCTACATTCAGCCATTGGAGGTCAGAGTTGCTCCGATAGGAAAGACTTAAAAGTCTGGGATGAACTAAAGATGAATATAACAGATTTTTTTCTTAAGTTCATAAGCACACATTATTTTAAAGACATTGATTTCCCCCTGTGGTCCATCCATTACCTTTTTTTAAGCTAACCATTGAATCCAGATAGGTCTTAGTTGATGAGATTTCCATAAGCCTTATTAAATGCATAATGGATGAAATTCTCAAGGTAGTCCAGGAGCTACATCAGACACACTCTCTAGGCAAATCTGTGAGGATCATTTGTTCCTCTGAATCATGTTTTGATCCAAATTTCAGCTCAATCTGCTTGACTTTCTGTCTGGCTATTGGAATTTTAGGCCCAAAGTAGTTCATCACATAAGAGCTTTGACAGTCAAATTCCAGTCAACAGCAATTTTATTTTAACAATGTTGCATTGTAGGAGGAATTCCTGCTTCATCCAAATACACAAAAAAAGGAAATTTCCTTTATTAAATATAAATTTTGCATCATAATGGAATGGCATTTTATATTGGGTCAAATTCCTGGAATTCCCTCCCTTGCAGCACAGTGAATGTATCTACATCATATAGACAGCAGTAGTTCAATAAGACAGCTCACCACTACCAACTTTTCAAGGGTAATTAGGGGCCCTAATACCACTAGTCCTTGATCTTGTAATGCATCAGTCTCCAACTCTTGCTGATGAACAAATCCTTACACCCGATGTCCAGCAAGTTTCAGTCATCCTGAAGGCCATCGTTTCTTGACTTGACGGTTTCTAGCCGCAGTTGATGTTTGTCTAGGTATGTGCCCCTGGGAGCATAGAATCTTGTGTTAGAGCTGCTGAGAATGACACTTAACAAAAAGCACTGCATTTTTTTCTTGAAAAATGTAAATTATTCCAAATGGTTTTGTATTCTTCACTCTAAAGCATTTGTAGCTAAATTGCCAAGCTTGATTCACTAGTAGAGTTACCATGTTTGCATGGATGTGTCCCTGAAATGACTTGCCAATGTGGCAGTGTGTGTATTTCAGTAACATCACTTGGAGATTAGTCGTTGCTAAATTGCTGGTATTTCTTCCAAAATGCTAGCAACTTATTTCTATGTTGATGAGAGCTGAATCGTTTGCTGCAGGAAATGGTGTATGGTGATGACTTTATGAAGATTTTGCATTTCCAGGGATAAGTTAATTGTTATCTTCATTAAAAGTTCAATTATAAAACCTTATTATCTACATTTGGAAAATTATGCCTAAATTTGTCTAATGACTAGGTTTTGTTTTATTGATACTTTTTCAACAAATTGTCAGCATCTCACAAATAAATTAACATAGTGAAAATTGCATAACCCATTTATGTAGTTGGTGAATTATGTAGCAAGATAATACATTAATCACAATTATACCTTAAAGTTCAAAAATGAATATCTTTGGAGCAAATTTTAAACCAAATACTGTTGCTTTGGGAATAGTATGGTATACAAGTGTAGAATCTCACACTGTGACCCTAAAATAGATGCCAATATGTTGGTAGTGAAGTTATTTGAAGCAGCAGTGTTAAAACTACTAGTAATTAAAGAGGCTGTTTCTGTATATCCATTTTAGGTCCTTCATATTTGCTTCTCCATTCTCAGAATCATTGGTTTCTTCTGTGCTGTAAAATTTATTGAGCTCATTCTGCCCTGGCTACCATACCTGAAAGAGGTTTTCTCTTTCCATAAATATTTTTCAATGTTTCCATTCCAAATATGTATTCACAGTCTTTGTGATAATAGTGTGCTATTGCTATGAATATTTTGTTTTTATATTTAAGGAAACCATTTTAAAGTTAAGTTTTTGTTTTACAGGTAGTCGGAATGTCTATGGGGGATGTAGGTCAAAGACTGGGAAAGCAGGATAATTATTCACTTTAACTATGTAATGTTTACTAAAGAGAGAACTAGTGGACTTTAGTTTACAAAAAGAAAGTTTCCTGAGGTTTTTGATTAAAGGAATACAGGGTGGGTTTTGATCAACAGGATTTTGTGACAAAGTGGTTGGGGAGGAGTTGACTATGTAGCAGAGAAAAAACAGCTTCTGAGTTCTACATAGAACATAGAACATTACAGCGTAGAACAGGCCCTTTGGCCTTCAATGTTGCACCGACCAATTAAGAAAAAGCAATGACCCTCTAACCTAAACCATTCCCTTTTCATCCATAAACTTATCTACTAACCTCTTAAATACCCCCAAACTTGGCGCATCTACAACTGCAGCAGGCAGGGCATTCCATACCCTTAGCACCCTCTGGGTAAAGAACCTACCTCTGACATCCATCCTATAACTACCACCCTTTAATTTAAAGCTATGTCCCCTCGTGCTAGCTTTCTCCATCCTAGGAAAAAGGCTATCACTGTCCACCCTATCTAAACCTCTAATCATCTTATATGTTTCAATAAGGTCTCCTCTTAGCCTCCTTCTTTCTAACGAAAACAACCTCAAATCCCTCAGCCTCTCCTCATAAGACCTGCCCTCCATACCAGGCAACATCCTGGTAAACCTCCTCTGTACCCTCTCCAATGCCTCCACATCTTTCTTATAATGCGGGGACCAGAACTGCACACAATACTCCAAGTGCGGCCGCACTAGAGTTTTGTACAGTTGCAACATGACGTTGCGGCTCCGAAATTCAATCCCCCTACCAATAAAAGCTAAGACTCCGTATGCCTTCTTAACAACCTTATCGACTTGATTGCCAACTTTCAGGGATCTATGCACATATACACCAAGATCCCTCTGTTCATCAACACTATTAAGAGTTCTAATAGTGTTGATGAACAGAGGGATCTTGGTGTATATGTGCATAGATCCCTGAAAGTTGGCAATCAAGTCGATTGCCAACAAACTCTGGCTGGAGTTTGTTTAAAGACAGAGATCTTCAACCTGCTCTCTCCACAAAATCTCTGAAAGTTTCAAGGCTGTTTACATCTAGCAAGTATATTTATGGTTTAAAGTAGTTTTTGAGCATGTAAGAAGAATGCTGCTTATTTGGAGCTGAAATAGAGATAAGTTAGAAATTAGAGTTGTCTCTTTTCATAAGAACATAAGAAATAGGAGCAGGAGTAGGCTATACAGCCCCTCGAGTCTGCCCCACCATTCAATAAGATGATGGCTGATCTGTAGTGGTTCAGTACCACTTTCCCGCTTTCTCCCCGTAACCCTTAATTCCCTTGTCAATTAAAAACCTATCCACTCTTGACTTGAACATATTCAGCGAGGAAGCCTCCACCACCTCATCAGGCAGAGAATCCCAAAGATTCACCACCCTTTGCATGAGGAAACTCCTCCGCAACTCCAATATGAACCACGCCTCCTTAATCTTGAGGCTGTGTCCTCTAGTCCTGCTATCTTTGCTAAGCGGGAAGAGCCTCTGCCCTATCCATCCCCTTCATTATCTTATACGTATCTATAAGATCCCCTCTCAGCCTTCCAAACTCCAAAGAATACAAACCTAGCCTATTCAGTCTCTCCTCATAATCCAACGCCCTCATCTAGGTATCAGCCTAGTAAACCTTCTCTGCACCCCCTCCAAGGCCAATATATCCTTCCTCGAATGCGGCGACCAAAACTGCACACAGTACTCCAGCTGTGGCCTCACCAGCACCCTATACAGCTGTAACAGAACCTCCCTACTTTTATATTCTATCCCCCAGCTATAAAGGCCCACATTGCATTCGCCTTCTTAATCACCTGCTGCACCTGCATACTATGTGTTTGCAATTCGTGCACAAGGACCCCCAGGTCCCTCTGCATCGTCGCACGCTGCAGCTTTTCTCCACTTAAATAGTAGTCCTTCCTACCATTATTCTTACCAAAGTGGATAATCTCACACTTAATAATGTTTAAATATTGTTCAATGGACAATAGCTAAACTGCTTCATTTATAGTTAGTATTATTTAATAAGTCGTTTTAGCAGAATTAATTCTGGAGTGAAGCATTCTACCCTCACATTTATGCTAAAGTAGAGCCTTTTAATTATACCTAATTTGGTATTCTGATCCAGGTCCCTAATATTTTATTAGACGTGATTATTAATTCTGATTCCATAACTCTCCGAACAACAAGCAGAATGCAAATTATTGTAGCTGAAGTAAAAGAAAATTATTGTAGCTGAAGTAAAAGAAAATGCTGGAAGACTCAGCAGGTCTGGCAGCATCTGTGCAGAGAGAAGCAGAGTTAAAGTTTCAGCTCCTGGCCTTTCATTACCATTCATCCTAATTTTGTGTCAGCTGCAAATTAATGTGTGCCTACACTTCGAAAAGAGGAGGGGGAGAGAGCGGGAGAAAGAGTGATAGTTTTAATACTGACCCTTGGTGTGTATCCCTTCAATCTGAAAATATTGATTTACTCTTGAAATTAATGAGGTCCAATATGGATGAACTTTCAATCTTAGCAATCCAATGTCCTATGTCCATGTGCCCAAAAATGGATGCATCTGAATTAGTAGGCCAGTGAATTGAAAACATATTTTTCATTATTAATCATTCTCCTGGTTTAAACGTATAATTAAATATTTGAGGTAAATGCAAGCAACAGTTAAATTGTGGGTGTGAATATTCCAGTCTGTGGATATTTAAGGTTGTTTAGATTATATGATGATAAATACAGTAGCTAGAATTGTTTAAATCTACTGTTTCAACATATGCAAATGAATTCTCTACTCCTGTTCCTAGTTCTTATGTTCTTAACATCTGCAGCCATTCGGGAGTTCCTTGAATCTCTTGGAGAGTTTTACAGTGACAAACAATTAACTCTTTTGTAACTCAGTCCCTCCCTTCCTCACTACCACTACCACTTCTGCATCACCACACCTGCACCATGCAATGCAGAGAATGATTTTATTCTTCAACAGATTGGGCTTCTCGAAGTTTGACAGCAATTAGACAGTCAGGTTTAACTATATAATTGAATAAACTTATACAGATGTTGATTAAACAATATTGTGTTTTGTTACAGTTCAGTTTTTGTGTCTGACACAGCATTACTGTTGCATTATGCACACCGTTATAACAAATTGTTATTACAGATGTTCTCTATCCATTTTAAATAGAGTTGGTGAGATAGTTATTCTGCTGGCTATTGATCCAACAGACTAGGTCTGGGGATATAGGTTCAAATCCCACCATGGCAGTTGGTGGAATTTAAATTCAATTAATAAATCCAAAATAGCTAGTTAAGTAATGGTGACCAAGGAAACTCATCAAATGTTGTAAAAACCCATCTGTTTACTAATATCTTTTAGGAGAAGAAATCTACCATCTTTATTTGACTGGCCTATCTGTGACTCCAGATCCACAACAATATGGTTGACTCTTAATTGCTGTCTCTGAAATGATGTAGCAAGCCACTCAGTTCAAGGGCACTAGGGATGGGCAACAAATGCTGACCTTGCCAATGATGCCCATAATCCTATGAAAGAATCAAAAAAAGACTTCCAGTTTACTGGGGATAACTACGAATATAACCAATTCTGACATTTCTTTTTACATGTAACATTTTTTTCTAGTACGTTAAGCTATCCTGTTTGCATTTGGGTCAATGACTTGCCCTCTATAATACCCTTTTGATTGCATGATGTAGGAGCATCCTCTGGATGCTGAATTATGAATTATGAAGCTGAATTACAAAATACTGGTATGATAATACTATGTCTTTAAGAAATGTATTATTGTATCATGTTTCTTGTGAAGGGAATGTTTTAAACTTCAGCTCTGATTGCAGTGCAGATTTGCTTGCTCTAGGCAGCCCACTGCTGAGAAGCATAATTGATCCTAGATATTGGGTGTTTATTTTAATCTGACTAATGTAGTTTTGATTATTTTTGTGTGTTGTTCCCTGGGGTTTCAGAGTAAAGTTTAATTAGGTTGATTGACAAGAGTGCATCGTGTGCTAATGGGAGGAGCTAGGCTTACAGAGGAGAAAAGGCAGACAGTTTCTATTTGGATTTTGTGAGAAACAGCAAGTTTCTATCTCTCTTTGGTGATTGAAGTATGGGACTTGCCAGAAAATAGGTATCTCTCGTCAGAGGTGTTAAAAAGCTTGAATACTGGCAACCCTGGTAAGTCTGTGTGTTCAAAAATTTCTGTCCATTATTTAAGCTATGTTGTGAGTGTTACATATAGACAGAAGATGAGTGAAGACCGTCTTCAAAGAATAGACAGTTTGGATTCATTGACAAACGAGCGCTATCAGATACAATAAATTAAATATGAAATGTGTTTCCATCCCAAGAAACACTGCCTTGTGATTCAGTTTTCCCAAAAAACTGAATTTTGACCAGTTCCTTACTCCACACAAGCAAGGAATTCTCAAGAAGCCTGCTCTTTAGGCTGCAGAGCTGTTATTCACTTGAGATCACTTCTAAAGTTAACAGCTACTTTAGTTGATTTTCCAAATTTGTGTAGACTGTATCAAAAACAAATCAGGTGAAGTAATCGGTGGAGATTTCTCTGTTTCAGTGGTTTGCTTGGATCAGTTGATGCGAATCATGCCAGATGGAATCACTACTGTATGTACTTGTAACATGCCTCAATTCTACCAGGATCTGCATAATAGATTACCAGACCTCTCCACCAGTACTTGGACTTCTGCATCAATGCTTATTTTTCAAATTGCTTTTAAATTACAAGAACACTTTCCTTAAATCCCAAGGTTCATGTCATTTTCATTGTTTCTTCAAGTTGTTAACAGTTTCTTTGCTGAATGCAAATGACCTTACTTATTTCTTTGCTGAATGCAACAGTTTAAATACAGCAACCAGAGCTCAGAAGCAGCTAGAAGATAAAGTGATAGCAGGGATAGGGAAAAGCTCACAGTATGTTCAG
Organism: Sphyrna mokarran; assembly: GCA_024679065.1. NCBI lineage: Eukaryota > Metazoa > Chordata > Chondrichthyes > Carcharhiniformes > Carcharhinidae > Sphyrna > Sphyrna mokarran. Next base: position 51,108,843 of record JAGIQG010000018.1, read on the forward strand.
CAACTTTCACAATCTCAGGGCAGCTGTTCTGTCAGGCACAGGGAAGAGGAAAACCCAGAGCAAAAGATTATTAATTGGCTATATAAAGTGCAGAACTTGAAGCAACAGACCACGCTAATTGTGTAATTAAAGAAATGAGATGAGCCAATTCCTGCCAAGGTGAGAAATGGCCAAGCATTTTGCTGATGAATATAAGCAAACAGGAAAAAAAAATGTGCTTCCTTAATTCAACACAATGCAGTATCCTCGTTATAGCATGTAGGCTCTATTTCATTATGAACAGGCTAAATTGCCTTCACTTAAGAGTTAATTGTCTTATTCTGTTGAAGATATGAAACGTATCCCAGCTGTAATTGAATTTCAAGTCATGAGCTATGTAAAGTGCGTGGGAGGGCAATTGCATCAAGCTTGAGAAATTTGTGAAAATTTTATCAATGTCTGTCTGTCACTTGAAATTAGTGAGCATGACGAAGGTTGTCTTTTTGACTTTGCTGTTTTCTACTTTGCTTTACCTGATGAGTGTGGCTCCAATTTTTAATATCACTGGATCCAGTAATAAGAAATTAATCAAAACAGGAGAAATAAATATTGAAAAATGTCTAGACAATAGTGATCATAACATAAGATTTGAAAAAATAATTGAGCAAGATATAAGTAAGGCAAAAAATAACTAATTGAAAAAAAACAAATTTTGTTGGGATGAGAATGCAACTAGGGAAGTAAATTGGAAAAAGAAAATGACAAGCAACATAAATGATCAATGGGACATTTTTAAAATCGTGATCAGTAGAGTTCAGGAGAAATATATTCTGCTAAAGAACAAGAAGGAACGTAGCTAGTAATGAAAAAGCATGAAGATATATAGAGTTGAGGGTGAAATTGAAACTAAAAAATGTTATATACTAACTATGTAGTAGATAAATGATAACAGTATTGTATATGCACCTGCAGAGAAGGGACAGGTAAGTGGGTTGAGTAACTTTTCGAATAGAGCTAGTGCAAACAATGAACCAAATGCCTTTTAAAAAATTCATTCATGGGATGTGAACATTGTTGGTTAGGCCAGCATTTATTGCCCATCTCTAAGCTGTCATCTTGAACTGCTCCAGTCCAGCTCATGTGAGTATAAGCACAGTGCTGTAGGGGAGTGACTTGGAAGGGAACTTTTAGTGTTGTTTCCATTTGTCTGCTGCCCTTGTCTTTTTAGATAGTAGTGGTCATGGGTTTGGAAGGTACTGACCAAGGAAACTTGGTGCGTTCCTGTGGTGCACCTTGTAGATGATACACGCTTGCTATGCTGCACTGGTGGTGGAGGGAGTGAATGTCTGTGGATGGGGTGCCAATCTAGTGGACTGCTTTACTCTAGATTGTGTCAATCTTGTATGTTGGAGCTGCATTAATCAAGTGAAGTCGGAAGCGTTCCATCACACTCCTGTCCTGTGCTTTGTAGATGGTGGACAACCTTCGGTTAGTCAGAAAGTGAGTTACTCTCCATAGGATTCCTAGCCTCTGACTTGCTCTTGTAGCCAATATGTACATGGCTAATCTAGTTCCATTCCTGGTTAATGGTAAGACCCATTTGTTGTTCATGGGGAATTCAGCAATGGTAATGCTGAGGTCAAGGCGTTGATGATTAGATTCTCTCTTGTTGTAGAATGTTATTGCCTGGTACTTGGGCGGCACAAATGTTACTTGTCACTTGCCAGTCCAAACCTGGTTATTGTCCAGGTCTTGCTGCATTTGGACACTGTCTCAGTATCTGAGGAGTTGTGAATTGGGCAATCATCAGCAATACCAGTATATGTGACAGTAATAAATCAAAAAATGCTTTTATGTAGCTTCTTTCACAACTCCAGGATATTCATGACCAGTGAAATACTGTTGTGATGAAGGGAGAACTGACGTCTAATTACCTGGTGTTTTCTTTTCTGATGGTGTGGATTGGGGGCTGAATATTTTCCAGTTAAAAAGGCAGGTCTGGCTTAATACTTAAAATATTGCATCCAACAGTGAAACACTCCCTTCATGCTTAAGTCTCTGGCGTGGGGCTTGAACTCAAGATTTTCTGATTCAAATATGGGAATGCTTCTGAAAAAGGAGGCTACATCACATGGTTAGACCATAAATTTATAGTTCTGATTATGGAAACTTTATATCAAGTTTAGTTCTTGGATATTTTATGAAAAATGACAGCCTATTGTCTAACCTCCTTTTGAAGCTTTGTCCAAAGAACTACTGTACAATTTAGTTTTGTTTCACTTCTGTATATTCATACAGCAGAATTAACAGTCAGTATTCAAGATGCATATTTAGGAATCTCATACTTAAACATGGAGGATTAATAATGCAAATTCCATTACACTATAATAAATCATCTGAATGTATTTGTTAACTAAGGAAAATAGAATGTGTTAATAACTTGACAAAAATCCAAGAATGAGTGCAGCTCATGTGATTAGATTTGATTTGATTTATTATTGTCAAGTGTATTAACATACAGAGAAAAGTATTGTTTCTTGTGTGGTATGGAGACAAAGCATACTGTTCATAGAAAGAAACAAGAGAGTGCAGAATGTAGCATTACAGTCATAGCAAGGAAAGAGAAAGATCAACTTAGTGCAAGGAAAATCCATTAAAAATCTGACAGCAGCAGTTGAAGAAGCTGTTCTTGAGTCAGTTGGTACATGACTTCAGACTTTTGTATCTTTTTCTTGATAGAAGAAGGTGGAAGAGAGAGTGTTGTCCTTAATTATGCTGACTGCTTTGCCGAAACACAGGAAAGTGTAGTCAGTCAATGGATTATAAGATATGTAATTATAATAGGTAATTTACTTTATTGCTATGCATCTGTTCTTCCCACTGCTAACAGGAGGAAACAGAAACTATAAAACCTAGGTTTATGAGCACAGTGGACAAGTGAGTAAAACTAAAAGATGCTGGAAATCCTCAGCAGGTCAGGCAGCATCTGTGGAGAGAGAAACCGGTTATTGACCTGAAATATTAACTTTAATCTGAATTAGAAATGGAATAGGTCTTGAGCAAGCAGTGGGTGGGACAAAGGCAAAAGGAAGGTCTGTCAGCTGAGGAACAGCACGTCAGTTTTCAATTAGGCACTTTACAACTGCTAGATTCATCATTAAACTCAAACCATAATCTTTGTTCCATTTTGTTTCTTTCTCTTTGTTTTCAGTTTTTCTCTTATTTTTGCTTTCCCACAGCAGAACAGCTATCCTCGGCACATTTTTCTCTACTTTTTCCGTAGATGCTGTCAGACCCAGTGGGTGGGATTTTACGGCTTTGCTCATCCCAATACCGTAAAATCCCGTCCAAAATCATTTCCACAGTCCACCCCTCTCCTCCAATTCTAGTGGTGGATGGGGCGGTAAAATTCTAGCTCTGTTTTTCCAATATTTTGTTTTTATTTCTTGCCCCATCACTAATCCTGTTGATCCTGTAAAACTAACTCATGTTATTTAATCTTTCCTGTGTTACACTTTATCACAGATCGTCCTTTTGTCCCACCCACTCGTCCCTAGCTCAAAACCCATTTCTAACTTTTCCTAGTTTTGATGAAAGATTGCCAACCTAAAACATTAATTGTTCTTTAATTGCTGCCTGACCGTGGGTGGCACAGTGGTTAGTGCTGCTGCCTCACAGCACCAAGGACCTGGATTCAATTCCCAGCTTGGGTCACTGTGAGTATGGAGTTTACACATTCTCCCAGTGTCTTGGTGGGTTTCCTCCACGTGTTCCTGTTTCCTTCCACATTCTGAAAGATGTGCTTGTCAGGTGCATTGGTCCGAACAGGCGGAAGAATGAGATGACTAGGAGAATTTCACAGTAACTTCGTTGCAGTGTTAATGTAAGCGTTAATAAAAAAAATTTTTACCTCCTGAGTATTTCCAACACTTTCTGGTTTTATTTCAGATTTCCAGCCTTTACAGTATTTGGCTTTCAGGTTTGAAATGTGAGGATCTGATTCTGAGATAGGGCCCTGTGATTCATGGAGCATAGGATTCTGAGTTACTGAGCGTACTCACTGATAGATAATTGCATTCAAATACAATGGCCATAAATTATTAACAAAACTTCTCTGATCCTGTTTTTTATCTGCTCAATGTACACAAGTTTTTCAAGTTCTGAATTAGTTCAGAGAAAAAGCTATATGTCAAAGAAACAAATAAACTGTTGAGTAGAGAAACCGGATAACTAATATAATCAGTTTTGACACTGATTAGCAAATGTCTCCTTTTTTTGGAATACCCAGCATATGAAGAAAACACATGCTGTGATTTGCATTTTGACTATTTTGTAGTCATATGAGCAAGCAATATAACCTATTGCTTTCCATTTACAGAATCCTCAAATTAATATTAGTGTAAAATTCTACCAAATGCATCTCAGTTTGTGAGGTTAAATTGAAACGTAGTTTGGTTCCCAAAACTGCTGGATTCTAGCTCACAGCACTGATTAGCAAACGTGCATTGCCACGTATTGCTGCAAGTTAAATCTACTCAGATAGTAGATGCTTAACTTTAAATAAATAGCATTAAATTTCCTGTTTGTCTTTTAAGTTATCAAAGGATTCAGATTAATTAAATGCCACTGTGATTTAGTGATCATTAGTTGGAGCAATTGTCGTAAATTTGGATCAGTCTCCAACATTTATCTGCATTAGAGGGAGAGTCGCTAATAGTGAGAATTGTGCTGGTATTAAAATTATAGGGCAAGATTTTTTGCACAACCCACTGCATGTTTTGCAGGGGTGGAGGCAGCCAGTGATAGGATGAAATCATAGAACCCCTGCAGCGCAGAAGAAGCCATTTGGTCCATTGACCATTTGGTCCATTGCATCAGTTCTGCAAAAGAGCATTTTACCCAGGCCCTATCCCCCTAATTCAATGTAATTACTCTGCTAATACCCCTAACCTACACCTCTTTGGACACAAAGTGGCAATTTAGCATGGCCAATCAACCGAACCTGCATATCATTGGACTTTGGGAGGGAACCAGAGCACCCGGAGGAAACCCACGCAGATACGGGAAGAATATGCAAACTCCACACAGTCATCCAAAGCTGTAATTGAATTTGGGACCATGGTGCTGTGAGGCAACAGTGCTAACCACTGTGTCACCCCAGATCATCTGGTCTTGCTGCTGCCAACGGGGTTTCCCATTGAATTCATCCGTCACTGCCAGGAAACCTGTGACAGGGAGTGAGCCATCAGCTGGACCAGAACATCCCTATATAGGAACTTGGTGAGACCACATTTGGAATATTGTGTGTGGTTCTGGTCACATCACTATAAGAAGGATGTGGAAGTATTGGAGAGAGTGCAGAGAAGATTTATCACATTGCTAAAGGAAAGGTGGAGGAAGCTGGGGTGTTTCTCTTTAGAGTAGAAGAGGATGAAAGACGACTTAATAAAGGTTTGTAAGATGATGAGGGGGATAGGTAGAGTGGACGTTCAGAGACTATTTCCTTGGATGGATGTAGCAGTTACTAGGGGGCATAACTATAAGTTTCATGGTGAGAGATAGATTCTTTACTCAGAGTGGTTGGGGTGTGGAATGCACTTCCTGCTGTGATAGTGGAATTGGACACTTTAGGAACTTTCAAGCAGTTATTGGATAGGCACATGGAGCACACCAGGATGGTAGGGAGTGGGAGAGCTTGATCTTGGGTTAGGACATAGCTTGGCACAACATCAAGGGCCGGAGGGCCTGTACTGTGCTGTACTGTTTTATGTTCTATCCCGCCACCATGAACGGCTAGAAAGTTCCATCCACGGTTGTGTTGCCTTAGGTTTGAAGGGCTTAATATCAAGTGTGGAAACCATATTTTGCTTGATTACAGTGATCAATTTTACCGATACCACATTTGCTGATATGTCTGCTATGATAGCTCAGCAAAACCTCATAAAATAATCATGGTTGATTGTTTCCATGGAAACATAGCTTTAAATTTTCAGATGTGGTTCCCGTAGTCTTGTTCTTTCTGCACTTGCCTTGTCAAATTGGCATCAAGGGGGATTATTATGGTGGTACAAATGCAATGACACCAATTAGAATTGCTCTGAATTGGTGACTGGGGGGCAATAAACTGCCACAGTCATGATTAGAGATATTTTATCTATATGCAAGAATGCCTTATTTATAGAAAGCTCAAAGCCCAGACTTTGGAGGGCAATTATATAGATCAGCAATATGATTTGTTTTGCCTGTGTTCAACATACAATATCAGAAAATTACACATCGAAAAGCATGCTACAATTTTGTATGGGAAAAGGTGAAACAAAAAAATCATCCCCCTACAAATCCCCTCCAAGCGGCCGCACTTGGAGTATTGTGTACAGTTCTGGTCGCCACATTATAAGAAGGATGTGGAGACATTGGAGAGGGTGCAGAGGAGGTTTACCAGGATGTGGCCTGGTATGGAGGGAAGGTCTTATGAGGAGAGGCTGAGGGATTTGAGGTTGTTTTCATTAGAAAGAAGGAGGCTAAGAGGAGATCTTACTGAAACATATAAGATGATCAGAGGTTTAGATAGGGTGGACAGTGATAGCCTTTTTCCTCGGATGGAGAAAGCTAGCACGAGGGGACATAGCTTTAAATTAAGGGGTGGTAGTTATAAGACGGATGTCAGAGGTAGGTTCTTTACCCAGAGGGTGGTAAGGGTATGGAATGCCCTGCCTGCTGCAGTTGTAGATGCGCCAGGTTTGGGGGCGCTTAAGAGGTCAGTGGATAGGTTTATGGATGAAAAGGGAATGGTTTAGGTTAGAGGGTCATTGCTTTTTCTTAATTGGTCGGCGCAACATCGAGGGCCGAAGGTTCTGTTCTGTGCTGTAATGTTCTATGTTCTAAATCATCTCCTGTCGTATAGTACATGACCAGCTAGTCAAGAATATTTTATTTCAGTCACTTAATGCATTGTCAAATGGAATAGTACTGGTTATAATCAACAAACAAAGAACACAAGATTACAACACAGGAACAGACCCTTCAGCCCTCCAAGTCTGCATCGACCATGCTGCCTGACTTAACTAAAACTCTCTACCCTTCCAGGGACCATATTGCTCGATTCCCATCTCAATCATGTACTTGTCAAGACTCCCCTTTAAAAGTCATTACTGAATCCGCTTCTACTATCTTCCCCGGCAATGAGTTCCAGGCATCCACTACGCTCTAAAAATCTGCAGAGGTCCCAGCACTGATCCCTGAGGGACACCACTTGTCATAGCCCTCCATTCAGAAATGCACCTTTCCACTGATACCCTCTGTCTTTGTTCGAGCCAATTTTGGATCCACCTTGCCAGCTCACCTCTGATCCCATGCAATTTCATCTTCTGCACCAATCTGCCATGAAGATCCTTGTCAAAGTCTTACTGAGGTTACTTACCGATGTAGGGGGGAGGTATATGATAAAGGGTAGATCTATTAAGAGTATAGAAACGCAGAGGGACCTGGGGGTGCAGGTGAACAAGTATCTGAAGGTGGCAGAGCAAGTGGAGAAGGTTGTGAAGAAAGCATATAGTATGCTAGCCTTTATAGGAAGGGGTATAGAGTACAAGAGCTGGCCTTTAATGTTGCAGTTGTATAAAACGCTGGTTAGGCCTCATTTGGAATACTGCGTCCAGTTCTGGTCGCCTAACTACCGGAAGGATGTGGAGACTCTGGAGAGAGTGCGGAGGAGGTTTACCAGGATGCTGCCTGGTATGGAAGGTCTGAGTTACAAGGAGAGATTAGGCAAATTGGGACTGTTTTCCTTAGAAAGACGTAGACTTAGAGGAGATCTAATAGAGGTGTACAAGATTATGAGGGGTATAGATAGAGTAAACAGGGTTAAGCTTTTTCCTAGGATGGACTCGAATAGCACGAGGGGTCACGGGCTTAGGGTGAGGGAGGTAAGGTATAATTTGGATGTTAGAGGGAGTTTTTTCACACAGAGGGTGGTGGGGGTATGGAATGCGCTGCCAAGTAAAGTGGTGCAGGCAGGCACTCTGGAGTTATTTAAGAAATACTTAGATGGGCACATGAACAGAATGGGAATGGAGGGTTATAGAAAACTGATTTAAAATAGGGATCATGAGCCTTGGGAGTCCCTGGGAAGTGTGTAAATAGATGATGATATTGATGTAATTGTTTTTATCCTACAGGTGCTTTGGTCCACCTTGTTGTCTAATGAGGGGCATACACGCGATGGGTCGTGAGAGGACTGCTCTTGGATCTTTTTTGAGAGTATCCTACTGCTTCACATCGTTAGTGTATGCTTGACCTGGACCATCTGATGGGCAACACGACAGCACAGTGACTATCGCTGTGCTGTGCAGATACATGGATTTGGGCCTGTGTCTGTGGGAGTTTGCGCATTCTCCCCGTGCTTGCGTGGATTTTCTCCGGGAGCTCTGGTTTCCTCCCACATCCCAAAGATGTGCTCTTAGGCTAATTGGCAAAACAAATTCTCCCTAAATTGTCTCAATTTTGGTTTTTAATCCATAGATCTATAAACATGGACAGGGATCACGTGTAGAAGCGGGAACATCGAGGCGGCGGCGTGGGCTCATTGGGCCGAAGGGCCTGTTTCCCGTGCTGTTTTGTTCTTTGTTCTTTGTTGAAGTCCATGTAGACAACATTCATTGCCTTACCATCATCAATCATCTTCGTCACTTCCTCAAAAAACTTGATCAAGTTTGTGAGACATGACCTCCCCTTCGCAAAACGATGTTGTGTCTCACTAATATGTCCACTTATGTCCAAGTGGGAGTAAATCCTGTCTCAAAGAATCCCCTCCAATAATTTCCCTACCACTGATGTACTGGCCTGTAATTACCTGGATTATTCTTGCTATCTTTCTTAAACAAGGGGACAACATTGGCTATTTTCTAATCCTCTGGGACCACCCCTGTAGGCAGTGAGAATACAAAGATTTCTTTTAAGGCCTCAGCAATTTCCTCCCTTGCCTCTCTCAGTATTCTGGGGTATATCCCATCATCCGCCCTGGAGACTTGTCTACTTTAATGTTTCTCAAGAACCCCAATCCCACCTCCTTCTTGATCTCAACATGACTCAAACTACCTACACATCCCTTCCTGGACTCATCATCTACCAAGTCCTTTTTGGTGAATACTGATGCAAAGTACTCATTTAATTCCTCACCTGTTTCCTCTGTCTGCACACACAGATTCCCTCCCTTGTTCTTCAAAGGGCCAACCCTCTCCCTGGCTATCTTCTTGGGATTTTCCTTAATCCTGCTGGCCTGTGTTTTTTTCATGACCCCTTTTAGACCTTCTTATATGAGCATGTACACTAGCAAACCTCCCAGCCCATGGGCCTGATAGCCCATCTCCCCCAACAGTATCCAAAGTGGTATACTTGACAGAGAGGGGGATGACCACAGTGGATTCCTGCACTGACTGCCTGCCCCTTCTAGCAGTCACCCATCTATCTGCCTGCACTTTCGGTGTGATCATGTCTCTAAAGCTCCTACCTATGACATTTTCCGTCTCCTTCATGCTTCTAAGTGTATCCAAGTACTGCTCCAACTTATCCATGCGTTTTGTAAGGGGATGCAATTGGGTGCACTTCCTGCAGACATAGTTGTCCGAGATCCTGGAACTCCTACATCTCACAAGTGCAGCACTTAATCCACTGACCGACATTTTGAGCACCAGTTAAATTATTTGAAAAAATTTATAAAACTCTTATCTTCACTTCAGCTTTGTAACATCTATGTTAATTGGTTCTTCGAATGTTGCATCAAATTTCTGAAGCTCCCTTGTCCTGGAACTTTCAAAAAACCTCTGCAGAATGAAAGGGAAAGAGACACTGCTGCCTTTGTCAGCTTCTGGCAGCAGCAGAAAACAAAACTAAAACTAGAATGTTCTATGGGGAAAAAGTTGTTCTCAGTCACTTGACATAACCTGTCAATCAACCCCAGTGAAGCTCCACTCAGTAATCAATTAAAATCACAGAACACTGCATTAGTTCAGATTAAAATCAACATTGCTTCAATTATCCTGCTTCAACAACAGTAAATCTACTGATGAACCATGAAACCATTGCAGATTGTTATAAAAACACATCTGATTCACTAGTGTTCCTTAAGGAAGGAAATCTACCGTCCTTACCCGATCTGCTCCAGATACAAGCAATGTGGTTGACTGTTAATTGGGGACGCCATGATCTAGTGAGATTATCACTAAACTATTAATCCAGAAACTCAGCTAATGCTCCAAGTTTGAATCCCACTATGGTATGCGGTGGAATTTGAGTTCAATAAAAAATATCTTGAACTAATCTACTGATGACTGTGAAACCATTTGACGATTGTCGGAAAAATGCATCTGATTTGCTAATGTCCTTCAGGGAAGGAAATCTGCCGTCCTTCCCTTGTCTGGCCTACATGTGACTCTAGAGCCACAGCAATGTGGTTGATCCTCAACTGCCCTCTGAACAAGGGAATTAGGGATAGACATAAAATGCTGACCATTCTTACAAATGAATGAAAAAAAAAGTCCTTAGAGAATGACAATAAATGAGAGCCCAGCCACATCCCATAAACAAAAAGGCCAGGTCTGGGAAAGGACCAGTAAATTAAAATGGCAAGTGAACAGAAACTCGGGATCATGTTTCAGAAGAGGGAAGGTTGAAGGACATGATGAGATGAGATAAGTTCACCTAAGGCCAAGTAATTTCTATGCTCCTAACAAGCTGTTAAACATTCTAATTAAATTCCATTGTTAATTTCAACACTTGATTAATCTTGTTGATTACAAATTCTGATTGGATTATTTCAATGAAGGCTGTATATTTACACTAATTGATACCCTACATACATACTCATGTTTCACATCTTCTAATATCTGCAATATTACCATATTTTTTCCATGTCAAAAATTCTAGCTGCTATTTTCTATTGTTCCTTTGAATACTATCTCCTTTCTCCTTGTGTCCACATAGCTTGATTATCAGCAAGTATTGTGGTACAAGTCTACCCTCTTCCAATTTGTTTATGGATAGTACAAATAGATAATCCAGACAAGATTCTGAAATGGTGTATTGAAGGATACAGCTCACAACTTTAACTGAAGTAGATTTTATATTCTTGTGAAACATTTTGACAATGATTACAGATTTTGAAATTCATACAGTGACTTAAAACATCATAACTGAGGAAATTGACATCCAATGAAAACAGAAATGATTTTGTTTTAAAGTTAGAATACAAAGAAACTGAAGCATATTTTGTATCAGCATTAACTACATGAAGTTGAGAACACTTAAAATTTGTTCTGTTACGGCATGCCAAGAGTAACACCAGGAGACACCTAAATAGTGCCAAGCAAACCAAAGTATTAAAGTGTAGCTTCCATTTATAAAGCACTGTTTTGTTGGGTAGATATAGTGGAACCAGCACCATACGTGGATTACGTAAAAGAATTTGATATGGTGCCACACAAAAGGTTGCTGGACAAGGTAAGGTAAGTTGGGGTAATGTCTTAGAATGGATAGACAATTGATTAATGGACAGAAAGCAAAAAATAGGCATAAACACAGCATTTTCAAATTGAATGGCTTGACCGCCACATGCATCACCTCTGGGACCTCAACTATTTATAATCTTTTACTAATGATGTAGCTGAAGAGACAGAGTATGGTATAAAGTCAGTTGGATGTTTCAGGGACAGGACTGGGTACTACAGGTCCCGTGATTCAGATCCTTCAGGAAGGACAGGGAGGGAGGCAAAAGAGGTGGTGGAGTGGCACTGTTGATCAGGGACAGCGTCATGGCTGCAGAGAAGGTGGATACCGAGGAGGGAATGTCTACGGAGTCTCTGTGAGTGGAAGTTAGGAATAGCAAAGGGTCGGTGATGTTGCTGGGTGTATTCTATAGGCCGCCCTATAGTGACAGGGAAGTTGAAGTGCAGATAGGGAAACAGATACTGGAGAGATGTAGAAATAACAGAGTTGTTGTGATGGGAGACTTCAATTTCCCAAACATCGACTGGAATATCCCAAGGGTTTGGATGGGGAGGAGTTTGTTAGGTGTGTTCAGGAGGGTTTCCTGACACAGCACGTGGACAAGCCTACAAGAGGAGAGGCTGTACTGGACCTGGTACTAGCTAATGAACCGGGACAGGTGATGGATCTCTCGGTAGGAGAGCATCTTGGGGATGGAGATCATAATTCTATCTCCTTCACCCTTGCATTGGAAAAGGATAGGATCAGGCAGGCTAGGAAGGTGTTTGTCTGGAATAAGGGGAAATATGAAGACATTAGGCAGATGTTGGGGCGAATAAACTGGAAGGAGGTGTTCTTGGGGAAAAGCACAGAAGGAAGGTGGCAGATATTCAAGGAATGCTTGTCTGGAGCTTTGCACGACAACGTTCCGGTGAGACAAGGAGGTTTTGGTAGGAGAACCGTGGTGCACGAAGGCTGTGGTGAACATAGGAAGAAAAGAAAGGTGTATAAAAGGTTCAAAGAGCTAGGAGATGTTGGGGATCTAGAGAAGTATAAGGCTTATAGAAGAGAGCTTAAAAAGGAAATTAGGAGAGCCAGAAGGGGTCATGAGGAAGGCCTTGGCTGGTAGGATTAAGGAGAATCCCAAGGCCTTCTACAAATATGTGAAAAGTAAAAGGATGAGAAGAGAAGGGATAGGACCTATAAAAGGTGGAGGGGGAAAAGTCTGTATGGAACCGGAAGAAATGGCAGAGGTGCTTAATGAGTACTTTGCCTCAATATTCACGGTGGAAAGTGATCTGGGAGGATGCACTACAAGTTTGCGGCAGACTGAAAAGATTGAGTATGTAGATATTAAGGAAGCGGATGTGTTCGAACTTTTAAATGCTATCAAGATAGACAAGTCTCCGGGACCAGATGGGATGTACCCCAGGTTATTGTGGGAGGTGAGGGATGTCATTGCAGAGCCCTTGGCGATGATCTTTGCATCGTCGATGGAGACGGGAGAGGTTCCGGAGGATTGGAGGATTGCGGATGTGGTCCCTATTTTCAAGAAAAGGAACAGGGATAGTCCTGGAAATTACCGACCGGTGAGTCTGACCTCAGTGGTTGGTAAGCTGATGGAGAGGCTTCTGAGGGACAAGATTTACGAGCATTTGGAGAAGTTTAGGTTGATTAGAAATAGTCAACATGGTTTTGTAAAAGGCAGGTAGTGCCTTACGAGCTTAATTGAGTTCTTCGAAAATGTGACTGAACACATTGGCGAAGGAAGAACAGTGGACGTGGTGTACATGGACTTCAGCAAGGCATTTGACAAGGTCCCACATGCAAGACTTCTTGAGAAGGGGAGAGGCCATGGGATCCAAGGGGCTTTGGCCTTGTGGATCCAGAACTGGCTTGCCTGCAGGAGGCAGAGGGTGGTTGTGGATGGCTCTTTTTCTGCATGGAGGTCGGTCACCAGTGGAGTGCCCAGGGATCTGTTCTAGGACCCTTGCTGTTTGTCATTTTCATAAATGACCTGGATGAGGAAGTGGAGGGATGGGTGAGTAGGTTCGCCGATGACACGAAGGTCGGTGGTGTTGTGGATGGTCTGGAGGGATGTCAGAAGTTGCAGCATGACATCAACAGGATGCAAGACTGGGCGGAGAAGTGGCTGATGGACTTCAACGCGGATAAATGTGTTGTGGTCCATTTTGGCAGATCCAACGGGATGAATGAGTACACTATCAAAGGTAGGAGTCTTAGCTGTGTGGAAGAGCAGAGGGATCTTGGGGTCTGGGTCCATAAGACTCTCAAATCGGCCTCCCAGGTGGAGGATGTGGTTAAGAAAGCTTACGGTGTACTGGCCTTCATTCATTGAGGGATTGAGTTCAGGAGTCAGGAAGTAATGCTGCAGCTTTATAGGACCCTTGTCAGACCACACTTGGAGTACTTTGTGTAGTTCTGGTCGCCTCACTATAGGAAGGACGTGGAAGCTATTGAAAGGGTGCAGAGGAGATTTACAAGGATGTTGCCTGGATTGGGAGGCATGCCGTATGAAGACAGTTTGAGGGAGCTGGGACTGTTCTCCCTGGAGAGACGAAGGTTGAGAGGCGACCTGATAGAGGTTTACAAGATGTTGAGAGGATTAGATAGGGTGGACTCTCAGAGACTATTTCCCAGGGCTGAAATGGTCGCGACGAGAGGGCACAGATTTAAGGTGCAGGGAAGCAAGTACAGAGGGGATGCTAGGGGAAAGATTTTCACTCAGAGGGTGGTGAGTGAATGGAATCGGCTGCCGTCGGTGGTGGTCGAGGCAAACTCACTGGGGTCTTTTAAAAGACTTCTGGATGAGTATATGGGATCCAATGGGATTGTGGGTATAGATAGGTCTATGGCTGGGTAGGTTTTTGATGTGTTCGGCACAACTTGTGGGCCGAAGGGCCTGTTTGTGCTGTAGTGTTCTATGTTCTATGAAATGTAGCCTGCACTTTTCTGTGTGTCCCTGTAACTTATTTCGCTAAGGCAACCCGCCATTGGCCAGTAAGGCTGAGTAAATTCAACCTGTATTCTCTGGAGTTTCGAAGAATGAGAAGCAATTTCATTAGGGTTAGGGTTAACATTGAAAGAACATTGGGTACATACTCAGAGATTGTTCCTACTGACTGGGGAATCTAAAACATAGTGACACAGTCCCACAATAAGGGACTGATTGTTTAGGACTGAGATGAGAAAATTTGCTTCACTCAAAGGCTCATGAATCTTTGGAGTTCTATGCCCCAGAGACTTGCAGATGTTCCGTTATTTGATACATTTAACACTGATAGATATTTGATCTCTCAGGGATCAAGGGATGTGGGGAGCAGGAGGGAAAGTGGGCTTGAAGCCTGAGATCAGCCTGACTATATTAAATGAGGATCAGGGTAAACAGACCAAATTGAGCTTATATTTCACTATTTCTCAATTTGAGCTTCAATTGTTGTGCATTTTATCAGAGTCTAACACAGAATGACATTAATATTACAGTCTATGCCTTCAATCAGATCAATATTAACTTCAATGGCCATAATTTTACCAGACCGCCCACCACGAGAATTGAAGTGGGCAAGGGGCAGGTAATTTGAAGGTCAATTGAACTCAGGCGAGGTTTTAAGTTTCAGGATGAGCGAGGCCATAAAATCCCACCTATCATCTTGAACGTGGTGTTACAAGGAACCTAGACTTAGAATTCAGGGGAAAGGAAATTATGTAAGAGCAACAGGAATACAGAGAAACCCAGATAACAAATAAATTAGTTTAATAGGAAACAACTAAGACCCTCTGTTTTTAAAAATGCAATTTTTTAATAAAAAGAATTTTAATGAAAATCTGAATTTTCTTAAATGACCAATTAAGTATGAGTAGTTTCTTTATGACCGTTGCTACTTGATTAATGGAAGAAAATGTCACACTGAAAACACAGATTAATGTCAAAAATGACCTGTGACCGAAACACATGTAGGACTAAACAGCTTAATTAGAGCTAAATTTAAACCCATCCATCATCTGATCATGACTGGAGTTTAAAAAATTACTATTTATGGAATGTATGAGGAGATGAGCAATAAGGTGATCAATTTCCTTAAATTAGATCTGAAAAGATTTGGTTTACTGTAGTGGTATAGAACTTTCCTGTTGTGCCGTTTTACCAGGAATGAACAGCATCATTTATTTGACAATAATTCTCATTAGAAAAAATTCAATTGTGTATTGTGACAACAAAGAACATAACAAAACTCCAATTGAAATTCAGCAACCTGATGCTAAAATATGAAGTTCTTGCAAATCATGTCCGTGTATCTGATTAGTCAGAACCTTTCAAGATTATGGGTGTCACTGGAGGTTGCAGAGCCATTTATGCTGTGGTTTAAAGTAGTGCCAATTTAAGACTGAGATGAGGAGAGGATTGAGAGTCTTTGGAACTCCTTGCCACAGGGAGTTGTGGGGGCAGAGTCCTTGTATATATTTAAAACTGAAGTGAATAGATTTTGATCAGCAAGGGAATCAAGGGTTACAGGGAAAGGGCAGGGAAGTGAACGCAAGGAATGTCAGATTAGCCATGAACCTATTGAATGGCAGAGTAGGCTCAAGGGTCCATCACGTTCACCATAGCTGCTAGACCTGGGTTTGCAGCAGGTGGTAAAGAAACCAACAAGATGCAAAGATATACTTAACCTCATCCTCACTAACCTGCCTGCTGCAGATGCATCTGTCCATGACCATATTGGTAGGAGTGACCACTGCACAGTGCTTGTGGAGACTAAGTCTTGTCTTGTTGAGGATACCTTCCATTGTGTTGTGTAGCACTACCACCATGCTAAATGGGATAGACTTCAAACAGATCTAGCAAGTCAAGACAGGGCATCCATGAGGCACTGTGGGCCATTAACAGCAACAGAATTTTGTACTAGTATAGAATTTTTAATGTCATGTTTTAGCATTTCCCCACACTACTGTTAACGGCAAGCGATAGGATCAACCTGTTCGATGAAGAGAGCGGATGGCATACCAGGAGTAACACCAGGTGACACCTAAAAATGAGGAGTCAACCTGGGCTGAAAGATGGCAAGTAATGAACAAATATTTCTCTTCGGTATTCACGTAGGGAGACATAAATGTAGTTGTGGAGAACACTGGGATACAGGCTTGTAAACTGGAAAGTATTGAAATAGATAAGAAGGAGGTGTTAGATATTCTTGAGGGTTTGAAAGTACATAAGTCCCCTGGGCCGGATGGGATTTACCCTAGGATTCTCTGGGAGGCAAGAGAAGAGATTGCAGAGCCTTTGGCTCTGATCTTCAAGTCGTCGTTGATTACAGGTATAGTGCCAGAAGACTGGAGGATAGCGAATGTTGTCCCATTGTTCAAGAAGGGGAATAGAGACTATCCTGGGAATTATAGACTAGTGAGTCTTACTTCTGTTGTGGACAAAGTTTTGGAAAGAATTATTAGGGATAGGATTTATAGTTATTTAGAGAGAAATGAATTGATTGGGGATAGTCAGCATGGTTTTGTGAAGGGTAGGTCATGCCTCACAAACCTTATTGAGTTTTTTGAAAAAGTGACCAAAGAGGTGGATGGGGGTAAGGCAGTTGATGTGGTATATATGGACTTTAGTAAGGCGTTAGATAAGGTGGCCCATGGAAGGCTTCTGCAGAAAATGCAGATGTATGGGATACAGGGTGATTTAGCTAATTGGATTAGGAATTGGCTAGCAGATAGAAGACAGAGGGTGGTGGTTGATGGGGGATATTCATCGTGGAGTTCGGTTACTAGTGGTGTACCTCAGGGATCTGTTTTGGGGCCCCTGCTGTTGTAATTTTTATAAATGATCTGGATGAGGGTATTGAAGGATGGATTAGTAAATTTGCAGATGACACTAAAGTCGGTGGAGTGGTAGATAGTGAAGAGGGGTGTTATAGTTTGCAGAGAGACTTGGACAAGTTGCAGAGCTGGACTGAGAGGTGGCAAATGGAGTTTAATGTGGAAAAGTGTGAGGTAATTCACTTTGGCAGAAATAACAAATGTATAGAGTATAGGGCTAATGGTAGGACTCTTAATAGTGTTGACGAACAGAGGGATCTCGGTGTATATGTGCATAGATCCCTGAAAGTTGGCAATCAAGTTGATAAGGTTGTTAAGAAGGCGTATGGAGCCTTGGCTTTTATTGGTGGGGGATTGAATTTCAGAGCCGCAACGTCATGTTGCAACTGTACAAAAGTCTGGTGCAGCCGCACTTGGAGTATTGTGTACAGTTCTGGTTGCCACATTATAAGAAAGATGTGGAGGCATTGGAGAGGGTACAAAGGAGGTTCACCAGGATGTTGCCAGTTATGGAGGGAAGGTCTTATGAGGAGAGGCTGAGGGATTTGAGGTTGTTTTCATTAGAAAGAAGGCGGCTAAGAGGAGACCTTATTGAGGCATATAAGATGATCAGAGGATTAGACAGGGTGGACAGTGATAGCCTTTTTCCTCGGATGCAGAAAGCTAGCACGAAGGGACATAGCTTTAAATTAAGGTGTGGTTGTTATACGACGGATGTTGGAGGTAGGTTCTTTCCCCAGAGGGTGGTAAGGGTATGGAATGCCCTGCCTGCAGCAGTTGTAGATGCGCCAAGTTTGGGGGCGTTTAAGTGCTCAGTGGATAGGCTTATGGATGAAAAGGGAATAGTTTAGGTTAGAGGGTCATTGCTTTTTCTTAATTGGTTGGCGCAACATTGAGGGCCAAAGGGCCTGTTCTGCGCTGTAATTTCTATGTTCTAATATTCATGCCACACAAGTGCCAGGAAATGACCATCGCCCTTTGATATTCAATGACATTACCATCACTGAATCCTCCACTATCAACATGCTGGGGGTTACCATTGACCAGAAACGGAACTGAATTAGCCAGATACTGCAGCTGCCAGCAAGGATGGAGAATTTGGCACTCAGTCAAATTCACTGCAGTGGGACCAGAGAATCCCACTGATATGAATGGCTGAAGAATCCAAAATTAGGAATCCTGCAGTGATTAACTGACTCCTGATCCCTAAAATCTATCCATCACTACAAGTCAGGAGTGTAATGGAATACTCTCCAATTGCCTGGATTAGTGCAGCTCCAACAACACTTCAAGAACCCTCCCAGACCAAGCAGCCTGCTTGATTGCTACCCTTTCCACAAATACTGAATCCCTCTACCACTGATGAACAGTGGCAGCAATATATACCATCTACAAGATGCACTGCAGGAACTTACCAAGGTTCCTTACTCATACCCTTCCATACCCATGACCACTATCATTTAAAAGGACAAGAACGGCAGATGCCTGGGAGCACCACTATCTGGAAGTTCCCTTCCTAGTCACTCACCATCCTGACCTAGAAATATATTATGTTCCTTCACTGGGTTAAAATCCTGGAACTCCCCCCCTAACAGCACTGTGGGTGTAGCTACACCTCAGGGACTGTAGCAATTCAAGAAGATAGCTCACCACTACCTTCTTGAGGCCAATTAGAGATGGGTAATAAATGCTGGTGTAGCCAGCAATTCCCTCATCCTGTAAATGAATATAAACATACATGTCTCAATTCTATAATCTAGACATTTCCACCTTCTAACCACCAGGATGCAAAGGATTTTGTGAATTACACTAAAACTAGTGACAATATATTAACCAATGGTCCATCACCAGTAAGCTGTGGTGTTGCTCATGAACCCTTGGATAAGCCGACCCAACAGTTTTTGGGAGGAAAGAAGCAGAATTCACGAGATTAGATTGTGAGCCAGAGCATTGAAGATGAAAATGCCAGGGTAGAATTGCTGCTGGGACTGAGGTGACAACAAGTGTGGGAATGGAGTAAAGAGTAGGATAAGTTCTGAGTGGAAATGTGTAACACCTAATTACAGTACCTTAAAAGACTTGCTGAAGAAAAAACTGACTGAATAGATATTTGGAATAGAATTTATGCTCATCATCAGGATTATGGGGCTGACTAATGGTAATATCAGTGTGTTGAGGATTGTTTTAATATTTGTATTTATGAAAATGACTTTCTATTAAGCCACTCTTGTGTATCAAATAATATTGTGTTTGTTTATTTAGCATTTGTGAGAAAAGAATATCAGAATAGTTAGGACTTCCTAAAATTTAAAGATAGTCATGAAGATGTTAATAACATATACAGCGAGATGCTCTTTGTTTCACTCTAACCTGAGTAGTAATTGTTGGATCAAATGCTTTTTTAACAAACATCTGGTTGTAAAATCATTCTAGTGGTCACAGTTTGAGAATATTTTGTTGATTTCAACAAAAACTTAATTGTCACCTTTCAAAAATATTTTGTTTCTGGAGGGCAAAATGACCTGGCTAGTTATTATACTTAGCTGTCAAATATTCCCTTTAGAATACCAGAGAAAAATTATAAATCTATGACTGAAAGCTGCTAATGATTCTGCCAAAGCAAAATCAGGTCAGGTCTAACTATCTGAAGTTTATTTTCTCTCATGAGAGAATCTCACAAATTTGCTGTAATTGATGAGACTGTTTGCCATTCAAGTTTGTGAAAAAGCTGAAGGTAGGTGTATTTATTTTTTAATAAACAGTGAAGTTTTAGAAAGGAACAATTTATGTAGTGTCTTCAATGCATTAAGATATCCCACAGTGTTTCACAGGAGTATTAAAAGAAAAATATGACTGAACTACATAAGGAGAAAAGTTGGTCAAGTGGGAGCTGGATGTGGCCCTTGTGGCTAAAGGGATCAATAGATAAGGTGAGGAAGTGAGAGTGTGATACTGAAAATATATGATCAGCCATGATTATACTGAATAGCGATACAGCATTGAAGGCTGAATGGCCTACTCTTGCACCTGTTTTCTATGTTTCTTTGATTCCTGAGAATTGAACTGTCCGGTAGCAATTCCAGTTTAAGACCATACTCAGTGACATTTCTTCATACAACAGTAAAGGTTGAATTCTGAAACAGGAGCAAAAGGAACCCCTCCCAAGGGTATTCTGTAAAGTAGATTTGCCACATCCCTCCAGTATCTAGAGCATAAATTAAACAAGCCACCAGTATATTGCAGCTAATCTGACGTGATTCCAATGGGCTAGTTTCCATTGCTGAGCTAATGGTGACCCAATAGTTTTTTCTTGTATCAAGACTAAGCTAATGTTATTGAAGCACCCTACTGGAACTGTTAGAGCTTTATACTCATGACAATCAAAAGACAACAGAAATTGTAACCTCTCAAGTCTTAATCTGATTTATATGTTCATAACACATGCCTCTAATTTTTTTTTGCACTAGGTAAGACTTATGTCTTGACTATTCCAATTAACTTCTCCTGGTTCCCATAAATTTATGGTCATCCAAAACTCTGCTACCCATATCATTACTTGCACCTAGTTCCTTATTACCACTCTGCTTACTGACCTACATTAGCTCCCATTAGGCAATGTTTTGATTTTAATATTTTCATCCTAAGTTTCAAATCCCCCCATAACATGGTCTCCCTGTTATCTCCTCCAAGATATCACCTTAAGCATCCTTGATTTAAATCACTGCACCATTGGTAGTTGCACCCTCAGTTGCATAAGCCCTAAACGCAAATTCCTTCCCCACACCCCTCTGTATCTCTTTCCTCCTTTAAGGCACTCCTTCAAACTTATCTCATTGACCAACTTTTCTCCTTATGTAGTTCAGTCATAATTTCCTTTTAATACTCCTGTGAAACACTGTGGGATATCTTATTGCATTGAAGACACTACATAAATTGTTCCTTTCTAAAACTTTACTGTTTATTAAAAAATAAATACACCTACCTTCAGCTTTTTCACAAACTTGAATGATATTAATGAAGGTGATGCCTAAGGCCTAATTTGAAGTGTGCCTCATGCCTGTGTCTTTGAGTGTACATTCTCAAATTTCAAACTGGTTCCCAGTGTTTACCAGCTATTTTGGCCATTGACTGTGAATTGATCATTGAATACATTCAAAGTGGAGATAGATTTGTAGTCTGTCAGGTAATCAAAGATATTGAAGAACAGGTGGGAAAGTGGAGTTGGAGCCAAAGGCCAACATAATTGTATTCGATGATGGAGCAGGTTTGATATGCTTTAGAATCCATCCTGCTCCTGTTTCTTCGAGTTTTATGAAGTCATGATGTGGAAATGCCATGTTGGACTGGGGTGGGCACTGTAAGAAGTCTCATAATACCAGGTTAAAGTCCAACAAGTTTATTTGATATCACAAGCTTTTGGATCACTGCTCATTCATCAAGACTCACCTGATGAAGGAGTAGCACTCTGAAAGTTCATGATACCAAATAAACCTCTTGGACTTTAATTAGATGTTGTGAGACTTCTTAGTATTCTTATGAAGGAGTAGTCAATGTGTAGCTATGGAAGCAATTCAGCATTTTCTCTATAATTTTAATCAATTTCCTCAAAATTATATTCAAAGTGTTCTCATTTAAAATCTTAAAGTATAAATTTATGGAGCATATTTTTATAAGCAATATATTGGAAACTAGGCAGCATGATGGTCTTTGGCTCCAACTCTACTTTCCCACCTGCTCCTCAATTTCTCTTGATTTACCTGAGAGACCACAAATCTGCCTATCTCTGCCTTGAATGTATTCAATGATCATTTCACAATCAATGGCCAAAATAACTGGTAAACACTGAGAACCAGCTTGAAACAGTGATTAGCACTGTTGCCTCACAGTGCCAGGGACCCGGTTGGATTCCTGGCTTGGGTCACTTGGGCCTGTGTAGAGTCTACACATTCTCTCCATGTTTGCATTGGTTTCCTCTGGGTGCTTTGGTTTTCTGTCAGCTCAAAAATATGCAGGTTAGATGGATTGGCCATGTATGTTGCCCCTTAGAGTTAGGGGGAGTAGCTAGGCTAAATACGTGGTTTTGTGGGGTTAGGGCCTGGGTGGGATTGTGGCTGGTGCAGACTTGTTGGGCTGAATGTCCTCCCTCTGCACTGTAAGGATGCTATGATAAACCAAATTTGACATGCAGGATCTATGTGACTGCAATAACGTTTTAAAAGTCTATGATTTAAATTACAATTTTATAAGAGTAATCTTTGTAGGTCAGTGTTTGCAACTTGTTGGCCTATATCTGAATATTGCCTGGTAGCTCTGACATGCATCATTATAATGTGCTTTGAAAGGCTATGCATGGCATGAATCAATTATAGCCTCCTAGTCTTCCTGGATTCACTACAGTTTGCCTATTGCCACAACAGGTCCACAGCAGGCACCATCTCCCTGGCCCTGCATTGAACCCTGGAATACCTAGATATCAAGGATATCTATGACAAACTCCTATTTATTGATTACAACTCAGCCTTCAACACCATTATTCCCATGAAACTCATCTCCAAACTCTGTGACCTGGGCCTCAGAACCTTCCTCTACAACTAGGTCCTGAACTTCCTAACTCACAGACTGTAATCAGTAAGGAAAGGCAATAACACCTCTTCCACAATCATCCTGAACATTGATGCTCCACAAGGCTGTGTTCTCAGCCCCCTACTATACTCCTTATACACCTATGACTGTGTGACCAAATTTCCTTCCAGTTCAATTTTCACGTTTGCTGATGACACCACCATATTGGGTCAGATCTCAAACAATGACAAGATAGAGAATCTGGTGAATTGGTGCAGCGACAATAATCTCTTCCTCAATGTCAACAAAATGAAGAGATTGTCCTCATTGATGTAGATAGAGGCATATTCTCCACAAAGTAGATGTGGTCAAAAGCTTCAAGTTTTTGGTTTTAAATCACCAACAATCCATCCTAGTCCCCCCATTCTGACACTACAGTTAAGAAAGCCCAACAATGCCTCAGAAGACTGAGGAAATTTGGTGTGTCAGTTACAACTCTCACCAACTTTTACAGATGCACCATAGAAAGTGTTCTTTCTGGTTGTATCACAGTTTCCTTGCAGGTCTTATGAGGAGAGGCTGAGGGATTTGAGGTTGTTTTCATTAGAAAGAAGGCGGCTAAGAGGAGACCTTATTGAAACGTGCAAGATGATTAGAGGTTTAGATAGGGTCGACAGTGATAGCCTTTTTCCTCGCGTGGAGAAAGCTAGCATGAGGGGACATAGCTTTAAATTAAGGGGTGGTAGTTATAGGATGGATGTCAGAGGTAGGTTCTTTACCCAGAGGGTGGTAAGGGTATGGAATGCCCTGCCTGCTGCAGTTGTAGATGCGCCAAGTTTGGGGGCGTTTAAGAGGTCCGTGGATAGGTTTATAGATGAAAAGGGAATGGTTTAGGTTAGAGGGTCATTGCTTTTTCTTAATTGGCCGGCGCAACATCGAGGGCCGAAGGGCCTGTTCTGCACTGTTATGTTCTATGTTCTAAAACCGCAAGGAACTACAAAAGGTCATGAATGTAGCCCAGTCCATTGTGCAAACCAAAATGATGCCTCATCAAAGCAGCCAGCATAATTAAGGACCCCACGCACCCCGGACATTCTGTCTTCCATCATCTTCCGTCGGGAAAAAGATACAAAAGTCTGAGGTCATGCACCAACTAACTCAAGAACAGCTTTTTCCCTGCTGCTGTCAGACTTTTGAATGGACTTACTTTGTATTAAGTTGATCTTTGTCTACACCCTAGCTACAACTGTAACATCACATTCTATACACGCTCATTTCCTTCTCTATTAACGGAATGCTTTGTATAGTGTGCAAGAAACAATACTTTTCACTGTATGTTAATACATGTGACAATAATAAATCAAATCAAAGTAAACAGAGTTTACTTGAATATATTGTGTAGAAAAGTGTAATTTATAATTGGAATCTTGTTACTTTTCTAAAATATAAGTAACAACAATAGGGCTTTCCTTTATTTGCAACATCTGTCGAGTTTGAACAGTTAAAACTTAACAATCTGCAAAAACGTGAACACTGACAGATGGTGGTTTTCCATTTTGTACTTTTCGTAAACTAAATTGCTCAATTATTTGAAAGCGATTGCAAACTTTCTACAATTCTCTCCATGACTGCACTACTACCTCATTCCAAGACTGGAGCCAGTGCAGTCTGCCTTCTATTCCACTTATACACATGTCAATGAAGATGAAAGTAAGGGAAAAATCCAATTCAGCTTGGCATTTCACTCTATTATGGCCTCATAAATAATTTTCACACTTTTTAAAAGATGCACATATTTGAGGAAGGTCAAGCAGTATGGGACCAATTCAGGATTGTTAACAAATGTGAGAAATTAAGTTCCTTGAAGTTTGCTGCACCCACAATAACAGAATTAATTTTTTTGTGCTCAAAGGAAGTATTGTAAATTGTAATCTTGGCTACTTAAGCCTAAATTTGTTTATTAATTTGCATCCCATTAATGGGCATCTTGTTAATGGGAACATGCAACACCAAACTGCCAGAAGGACCATTTAGATGCAAAACGTTATCTGTTTTCTCTCTTCACAGATGCCAGATCTGCTGAGTCTATCCAGCATTTTCTGTTTTTATTCAGTATGTGAAACAATCACTTGGTTAGAGATTAATTAATTTCCTCTAGATCTAATAATGTTCACTTGATGGATATTATTAGAAAAAAGCATTTTCTTCACCATGGAGGGGGTTTATTCATTAAGAGATTTCCACATGACTGGCATTTTTTCAGTTTATTCCTAGATTGCCATTTTAACAAAATTGTAACTTGTTTATTTATCTTTATGACTTTAAAATTCAGTGTAGATTGGAACATTTTATGCTGACTAAATGCTTCTCTATGTGCTGATACTTTTAAATAATTATTTCATAGGATGTGGGAGCCATTGGCTCGGGCATCATTTAATTATCCATCCCTGATTGCCCTCGAACTGAATGGCCATCATATAATCAACCATTTTCCTGAGAATCTGGAGTCACATGTAGGCCAGACCAGGCCAGAACAGCAGATTTTCTTCCCTAAAGAACATTCATGGAATTCAAACCCATCACTCTGGGTCTCTGGATTACTAATCTAATGAAAATACCATTCCATCACTGTCTTTCCTATTGACTGAAATGCTGACCTCTTTACATATTAAATCCCCCATACTTCCACTGTATTGTGAAAAGATCAGCATTTTCTCAGTTTAAGACTCAAGTCTATGCTACATCTTAATGAGTTAAAGGCCAATTAAGTACAATTTTTTTAAAATTACTTTTGGAATAAATGCAAAAATGTCAATCATGTTAGGTCTTCTGGCCAGATTGTAAGAATCAGAGCATAAAACCTCTTGTAAAACATTTGTAGACTGCATAGTCCGAAGTATACATACAAATAATAAAGGGAACATAGTAAAGTGTAATCATGCAGTGGTCATAGGGGATTCAATAATTAGGGAGAGACAGGAATTTCTTCAACCACCAATGGAAGTCTTGCATGATATGTTGCTTTTTTGGTACCAAGGTAAAAGACATCACTGAATTGGTGCAGAATAATTTACGTAGAGAAGGGAACTTCCAGAAGGCATGGTCCATATTCGAACCAACATCATGGAAAGGGAAAGGATTGAAGTCCAGTAGATAGAGTTTCTAGATGTAAGAAGGAAATTAAAGATCAGAAGCTCAGAGATTGTAATTCCTGGCTAACTTGCAGGACTACAAGCTAGTGAGCATCAGAGCAGTAAGATAAAACTACTTGATGCTTGGCTGAAGAAAAAGTGCAGCAAGGATGGATTGGTGAGGCATTGGAACCAATTTCAATACCAAGAGAAAGCTGTACTGGATGAATACTTTGCAACTCAACTAGGCAGGGACCAATATCAGGCAGGTTAACTAATATAGCAACAGGGGAACCCAGGATGAAATATTAGAGGAAATGCAGGATGCACAAAGGTCTAGGAGAGATGAACAGCATTTGAATAAAGTGTAGTTAAGAAATTGAATGGATCAGACGTAAGGGAAATACAAGGCAAGCTAACATGGTTGTATTGGTGCAACCATGGTTGTATAGGCACAAGTGACAATGGCATCAGCTGAGATCTGAATTGAAGAAGGGAAGAAATAGGTACTTTCTATTCTTGGCTGCAAAGTATTCAGGAAAGTTAGGGAAGGAAAAAGAATACAGCACTAGAAAGGGACGATGTACTTGAAGGTTCAAGGACAGAATCTAGTTAGTTAGAATGAATTAAGAATTGAGAAGCTTTTATGATGTTAGATGTATACATAGTCTACCAAATAGTAGAAATATAAGAAAGAAGAGCTAATTTGCAAGCAAATTGCAAAGAAAAGTGAGTAGGATAGTGATCATTGGAAGACCCTGTTATCCTAATGCAGACTAGGAAACTAAAGGAATGTGTGCAAGAAAGTTTCTTAATCATTGTGATGTGCCTAATAAGGGAGGAGGATGTGAAAGAAGTACAGGGAAGAACTGAAAAAGGAAATAAAGAGATCATCTATGTGAATAGCTTAATGGGCAACACCAATATCTTTATAAACAAATAAACAGTGAAAATGTAGTCATACGAAAGGTAGGATTAATAAGAAACCAAAAAGTAGAACTTATGGAGACAGAAGGCATGGCTGTGGTACTAAATGAGTACTTGGCATTTGTCTTCACTATAGAGGAGGATGTTATCTATGTCACAATAAAGGAAGTAGTAGCAGAAAGATTTGAATAGGATAGCAATGTATAGAAATGCCAAAAAAGTTGGCAATGCTCAAAGTGCTACCAGATCCAAATCAGTTTTTTCCTAAATGTTGAAGGAGGAGCTAGTGGAAATTGCAAAGACTTTGACCACAATCTTTCTCCTTAGATATTGGAATGGACCAGAGGATTGGATGACAGCAAATGTTGCACCCCAAGAAGAATAAATTCAAATTACAAGCCAATTGGCCAAACATTGGTGGTAGGGAAATCTGTAGAGACATTAACCCAAGACACAATTAACTAGCTGTTGTAAAAATATAGATTAATAAGTAAATCAGTATGGATTTGTAAAGAGCAAATTGTGTTCAATTAACTTCATTAAGTTTTTTGAAGTACAGAGAGGTTTAGTGGATGATGTGCCATGTGGACATTTTAAAGGTTTTTAACAAAATTTTGAATAATAGGGTTGTTAGCAGGATTGAAGCTTCTGGGCTGCATGGTTATGAAATTGGCTAAAAGAGTGTAGTGGTGAAGGTTGTTTTTCAGATTGGAAGGAAATGTAAGTGGTATCGTCCAAGGATTGGTACATTTGCAATCCTCCAGTCCTCTGGGACCTCACCTGTGTTCAAAGAAGAGACAAAGATTTGCGTCAGAGGCCCAGCAATGTCATCCCTCACCTCCCTTAGCAGCCTGGGATAAATACCATCAGGCCCCGGAGCTTTATAAGTCTTTATGCTACCTAAAAGCCCCAACACTTCTTCCCTCGTAATGATTATTTCCTTTAACGGGTCCTCAAAATCCTCAAATTTACTCTATCAAGACACAATTAGATTTTGAACTAAATCAAATCTCTTCTGAACTCTCTACTGTAAGATAACAGCCTTAATTTCTCTAGCATCTCCACATAGCCGAGATCTTTTATCTCTGTTACCATACAAGCAAATCATCTCTCCATCCTTTCCGAGGCCTTAACATTCTTAGGAAGAATGGTGTTCAGAATTGGACATAATGTTCCAGCTGAGGAATAGCGTGTAATCTATAAAGGTAGAATGTAATTTCCTCAACTTTTTAATTTATTGCTCTATTTATAAAGTCAAGAATTCTGCATTTTTTTTTTACAGCCTCCTCAACTTTTCCACCAGCTTCAATGATTGGATTTCTTGGTTTCTGCACCCATTTAAAATAGAACCATTCAGTTAATATACAATAAGGAGATTCAATCTACCAATATGAATTACTTCACACGTTAAATTTCATCTGCATGTGCATGACCATTTCAACAGCCTCTCTACTACCCTTCTCGTTGTTTATTACATTTCTCAAGTTTCATGTTATCCACAGTTTGAATTCATGCCTTGTATGTCTAAGTCCAGGTTATCAATATATATCAAAAACAATAGTAATCTCAATACCAATCCTTGGACGATACCACTGTACATTTCCTTCCGATCTGAAAAACAACCTTCACCACTACACTCTTTTAGCCAATTTCATAACCATGCAGCCCAGAAGCTTCAATCCTGCTAACAACCCTATTATTCAAAATTTTGTTAAAAACCTTTAAAATGTCCACATGGCACATCATCCACTAAACCTCTCTGTACTTCAAAAAACTTAATGAAGTTAATTGAACACAATTTGCTCTTTACAAATCCATACTGATTTACTTATTAATCTATATTTTTACAACAGCTAGTTAATTGTGTCTTGGGTTAATGTCTCTACAGATTTCCCTACCACCAATGTTTGGCCAATTGGCTTGTAATTTGAATTTATTCTTCTTGGGGTGCAACATTTGCTGTCATCCAATCCTCTGGTCCATTCCAATATCTAAGGAGAAAGATTGTGGTCAAAGTCTTTGCAATTTCCACTAGCTCCTCCTTCAACATTTAGGAAATATCTGATTTGGATCTGGTAGCACTTTGAGCATTGCCAACTTTTAAAAAGTTGTTTAAAAAGGTCAGAGGGATAACCCAGGAAACTATAGGCCGGTGAGCTTGACTTCAGTTATGGGTAAGCTAATGGAGAGGATCCTCAGGGACAGGATGTGTGAGCATCTGGAGCGCTGCGATCTGATCAGGGATACGCAGCATGGCTTCGTTAAGGGGAGGTCGTGCCTTACGAATCTAGTGGAATTTTTTGAAGAGGTGACAAAAACGGTTGATGAAGGACAAGCCGTTGATGTCGTCTACATGGATTTCAGTAAGGCGTTTGACAAGGTTCCCCATGGTAGGCTGATAAAAAAGGTGAAGGCGCATGGGATACAGGGCCAGGTATGTAGATGGGTTGAGAACTGGCTTGGGAGGAGGAGACAGCGGGTAGTAGTGGAAGGCTCTTTTTCCAACTGGAGGTCAGTCACTAGTGGTGTGCCACAGGGCTCAGTACTAGGACCTCTTCTATTTGTGATTTATATAAATGACTTGGAAGAGGGGTAGGTGGTGTGATCAGCAAATTTGCTGATGACACTAAGATACTTGGATTGGCGGGGACTGAGGAGCAGTGCCAGGCAATACAACAGACATTGATAGGCTGGTAGATTGGGCAGATAGATGGCAAATGGAATTTAATCCGGATAAATGCGAGGTGATGCATTTTGGCCGGAATACTGTAGAGGGGAGTTATAGGATAAAAGGTAAAACTATCCGGAGTATAGAGACGCAGAGAGACCTGGGGGTGCAGGTTCACAAGTCTCTGAAGGTGGCAGTACAGGTGGAAAAGGTGATAAAGAAAGCGTATGGTATGTTAGCCTTCATAGGAAGGGGTATAGAATACAAGAGTAGGAGTTTGATGTTGCAAGTGTATAGAACGTTGGTTAGGCCTCACTTGGAGTACTGCATCCAGTTCTGGTCGCTGTACTACCGGAAGGATGTGGAGGCCCTGGAGAGAGTGCAGAGGAGATTTACCAGGATGCTGCCTGGTATGGAAGGGCTGTCTTACGAGGAAAGATTGAAAACACTGGGGTTGTTTTCCCTTGAAAGACGTCGGCTGAGAGGGGATCTATTAGAGGTATATAAGATTATGAGGGGTATAGATAGAGTAAATGGTGGTAAGCTTTTTCCACCATTAGATTCGGATAGAACGAGGGGTCACGGCCTTAGGGTGAGGGGGGCTATGTATAAGACTAATATTAGAGGGCATTTTTTCACACAAAGGGTAGTGCGGGTGTGGAATGCACTACCGAGTAAGGTGGTGGGAGCAGGCACGCTAGGGTTGTTTAAGGGTCTCTTGGACAGCCACATGAGCAGTCTGCAGATAGAGGGATATATGAGGACTGTTTAAATACTTTAATTGTTTCCACAGGCTATTCGGTCCACCTTGTTGACCAACAAGGTGCATGCATTCGGCAGGTCTTGCAAGGGCTGCTCCTGGAGGTTACTTCAGGAGTGGCCTAGTGCTTCACGTCGTTAGTGTATGCTTAAACTGGACCATCAGATGGGCAACATGACAGCTCAGAGACTATCGCTGTTGCTGTGCAGACACATGGATTTGGGCCTGTGTCTGCGGGAGTTTGTGCGTTCTCCCCGTGGTTGCGTGGGTTTTTTCTGGGTGCTCCGGTTTCCTCCCACATCCCAAAAATGTGCTCTTAGGCTGATTGGGTAACAAATTGTCCCTATGTTGGTCTCTATATGTCATTAAGATGTTAGGATGGCGGCGCGGGCTCGTTGGGCCGAAGGGCCTGTTTCCCGTTCTTTGTTGTTCTAAATAGGAGAAACTATCTCCAAAAGTTTCCAAAATAACCAAGGAAGTTAGATTTGGGTAACTTGCAAAGGGGAAAAAAAACAATTTACATGGCAAGTTGTTGTAATCCAGAAAATGCAGATGGTGGAAGCAGATTCACAAATAACTTCTAAAAAGGAAGTGAATAAATACTTAAGAAAAATTCTGGACTTAGGAAGGAGTAGCGGAGTGAGACAAATTGGATAACTCTTTCAGAAAGCTGTCTCAGAATAATGGGCTGAATATCTTCCATCAATGCTGTATCATTCCATGATCTCTATGATTTACCATCTAGAATCATTCTTCTGTGACACAGAATGCACCAGAATTTCCCACACACTATCTCTGAGCAGCTGTTTTCATCAATAAGTGTAGAGTGCTGTGTAAGCCATAGATCTGTAACAAAATCCAGCTAAGCTATTTGTTTTGACAGTTACTTTTAAGATTTTCATATAAAGAACGCTTTTGGATGCCTATCGAAGACTACACAATCTTATTACATGGATGGAAATTAGTTTTTCTTTACAAATATATATCAAATTGCCCTTTGAAAGTTTCTTATTCTCCTTTCAGGCAGTGAATTTCAAGTCTGTTGGATGAACCAAATGCTAAAAGCCCCTCCCATTCACAAAACATCCTGGCCACAAATTTATGGCCTTTTTGAAGCTTGGTCAGAAACAGAAGAATCGGAGCCTGGGTAGGTCATTCGTCCCTTGAACTGCTTCACCCAAAACACACCAGGCGCATAAAATCTAGCCTAATCTATACAAATTCATAGATGCATCTATTTTTAAAGAGGAAGATATTATGACTGAGATTTAAAGAGATCTTTTGCACATATGGATCCAAACCTGTTACACATGAAAGAACAAAAAATATTCTGATTTACCATGCCATTAAAGAAACTAAGCTGTGAGATGGAAGTGCAAGGCTGCCTGCTTTTTTGTGACATTTATGTATGCCTGCACTAACTGCAAGAGTGAAAATGCTTCTTTTCCCCTGTGATTCTCCACATGGTGCCTTCTGCATCTCAGTTGTGTTTTCAGGATGTACAGCAGGAAAGATATGTGGCAAGAAGAAGGAATTTAAAGGCTAATACATTTAACCTATTTAAATCTCACATATATATCTCATAATGGTTTGACTACATGTCAATGACAGACAAATGGAAAAAGATATGAGGCTGTCTTTTTCAGTTGAATAACTCATTTTGAGTGAAAGGAGAAATCCAGGGATAACAGGAAATAATTGACATAAATTAGAATTGAAGAATGAAAAATATATTCTGAAAGAAATATTAACATTCATGTCCTTGAACCATGTGAACCTGCTAAAACTTAGCAGGTTTAATAACAGTATAATATGCTTTTTTTAATTTCAGTCATTTTGATATAACCAACTATGGCACAAGAATATTCTATGTCATTTACAACTGAATTGCAAATAAATTTGATTCCTAAAGCAGGGCAGAAATAAAGCTAATTAAGTTTGAGCTGAAAGCGATGACCTTTTAGCTTCTTATTAATTTATTAATTTAAAATTTTGATGTATTGAGGGAACTTAAGTCCACACTCATAACACCAAGGGGATTTAAAAGGCTGTGGTTTTGTTAGAGAAATAATCCGAAGCTAAACTGGGATCCATTTACTCCTGTGATGTGATTAGGCATTGTATTACGAGTACAAAACCCTGGTAGACATGAATTTATTTGAAAGGGAGTATATGTAGTTGCAACGCCTCCTGGGTAAGATTGCATAACTTCTGGTCAAGTAATTTTAGTTTAATTTGTGCTCACATGAATGTCATTTAAATTCAATATCTGACAGTAAAACTAGATAGTTAAGCAGCTTGAGCCAACAAACCTTGAAAAGATAACCAGCCAACATGCCCCTGAATTGTTTGTTACAGCAATTGCATACTTGGTAAATGTGCCCATTGCAAAATGAGTACAACGTTCAAAGAGCAGAGAGAACGCTGTAACAAAACATTAGAACGTGGAAAGCATACAAATGAAAATAGCCTGCTTCGATTTCTATGACCTACACATCCTTAAAGATTTAATGCCTTAAAGATTTAAATTACATCTGCTTTTAATCTTTGTTTTGAATACAAAACAAAGTTACTTCTGCTGGTAAGTTGCAGTCCCAAGTCCCAAAACAATCTTGGAAAAAGTTTTCATGAATAGTCAATAATCACACCCGTATCCTTTGCAAACAGAGACTCATTTATTGTGATTGCATACTTTCTGTTTCAATATGTTTCATCTACCTTGAAAGACAACTGCAATTACACTGTGCAAGTTGCCTATCTCTTTGCTAAAGCTATTAATCTCAATTACACCAGTTGCAGTGGTTGACATTTTAGGCAGATTTCCTATGCTTTGATGACCTGTCATTCCTGAAGAGCAACTGAAAATTGGGATGGAAGTAAATAAATGGAGGACGTGCACTTGGAATCATTTATTTTAAAATGCAGTTTTGGTTTGACTGCATTCTCGTAATCAAATTTCTGTCTCCACAAGTTACGCATAATATGATTTCTTACTCATGACTAGATTATAGAGTGTTTACCAGATTCATTTTTGGGTATGTAGACAACTTGAGGGTCTGAGTTTCATGCCATTTCCACTGGAAATCATGAAACTTTTCCTACATTTCTAAACTGGATTGCACAACTGAAGCTTAATTTAAAAGTTTAGCTCACTGAGTAGTTACTTCTGGGCATGTGCTTATTGATTATGTAAGCTTGCCTGTAACCCTAAGCAGTTTAATGTCCAGTATCTTGTATCACTCACTTGATGTAAAGGTAGTTCATAGATTTTTATAAAATGTCCTTGTGCATATATGAAACAATGACAAAATTATCAAGTGGAATTTTTCCAGAGTGTCAAGCACTGATGGAAAACTGGCATGTAACTCTCTAGCTGCACAGCTGAGTTTTTGGTCCAGATTGGCAGGCACTCTTGGGGGGAAAAAAGTAACGAGTAGACCGGGCTTATGCCATCAATCTGGTGAGGCAGGTCCTAATAGAGCTCGCCAGGCAGCCTCACAGAAATCGGAGCACCATCTTTAAACAGTGCCCCAATCAGCACAGAGAGTAACTGCGTCCTCCCACCCCAGTGAACATGGAGGACTTCACCCTCTCACAAGTGTCGGAGCTTCTCCCCTCCCCCCCACTCCCCCACTCCACCACTGTTGCACAAGCATCGGGACACTGCCCACCCCTGAATGGCAACATCAGAGTTCTACTAAGCCCCAAGTGCTAACATTAGAGGTGACCCATCTCTCAGGGCATTCTTCCTTCCTACAACCACAGTCTCAGGGGCACTCTCCACTCTCATTGATTCCCCCCCACCACCATCACCCCATCCATGAAGCTGCCCAGAGGGCAGCTGGCACTGCTAGGTTATCAGCGCTCACCTGACAATGCTCACTTCTGCCAGGGGCAGGGCCAGGATACTATCTGGGCATATCTCTTCCGGGGGAGGGGGGGGGTGCGGCACATCACTGATCTCGCTGAGGGCAAATGCAGGCACTAAATTGCTTCCATCATATTTAAGATAAGAATGACATGGCTCATCTACATCTCTCAGTAAAATGCTCAGCAAACACTTTTTCATGGCACTCACAAAGATCTTGAACAGCTTAGCTATCCACTCACCAGTGACATTAGAAAATCTGTTCTTAAGAACTGAGACTTTGCAGTCAGCAATAGAGCAAAGGCATTCACAGCTGACCTCGCTGAGAGATCTAACCATGTGGCAAGAACCTGGTGTATAATGAATTGCAGCATTCTCAAAAGGGAATTTCAGAGTTTATTTGGTTATTAGTGTCACAAATAAGCTTATCTTAACACTGTAATCAAGTTACTGTGAAAAGCCTCTATGAATTTCCAATGTGGAGATGCAGTTTTGCCACCCAGATGTCCAAGCATTCAACCATACTCAGGAATTCTCACAGCCAGCCGGGTAATGAAAATTATTGATAATCAAATCACCTTTCAAAAGTTCTACACAAAGTAAAGGCTGAAATGTACACAAGTTGAAAATAGCAGAAATATCATTAGAGAAATTTAAAATTTCCTTCAACTTTTAAAACAAAATCTATTTTCAGAAACCTACTAATTAACCATATTGGAGATAGTTGGTAAGATAAGTTTTTCTGCAGTGAAGCATTCAGTGAGGGTCATACCAACAACTTCAGGATTCTTGTGTTCTCTGCTTGCACTATATCCTGAAGTGTCAGTCAGATTCAGAGTGGTAACAGCAGCAGCGAACAGGAACAGTTCATGGTTTTTTTTTGACAATGAATCTTCTGGCCCCACAATCTTCAGGACTTTATTTGCACTTAATACATGAATTTGCATTTATAAGATAGCTTAAATGTTGTAAAGTGTTCCATGATGGCTCCACAACAATCTAATCAAATTATGACATGTTTGGCTGATTGAGAGGAATGTTTGTGTCATTGTAACATTAGCACAGTTTTTCTCAAAGATAAAAATTTGTCTGGACCTGTGCGGTTGTTAATAAAAATCATTACTTTAAATAGATGTAACAAACACAGATGGCACAATGGTTAGTACTGCTGCCTCAAAACACCAGAGTTTAATTCCCAGTTTGGGTCACTGTGTGGAGTTTGTACGTTCTTTTCATGTCTGCATGAACAACATAGAGGAATCTACGAGGAATGGATGATATTGGAATAGTTTAGGTTAGAGGATCCACTGGCCGGCACATCATTGAGGGCCAAAGGGCCTGTACTCTGCTGTCCTGTTCTAGGTACTCTGGTTCTCTCTCACAGTTTGAAAGATGTGCTGGTTAAGTGAATTGGCTCGAACAGGCTCTGGATCATAGTGAGTCTGGGATTTTCACAGTAACTTCATTGCAGTATTAATGTAAGCCTACTTGTGACTAATAAATATTTAAAACATTTTAATCTCCTTTGGAGTTTGCATCTTCTCTTCGAGTTTGGATGGATTTTCTACGGGTACTCCAGTTTCCTCCCACAATCCAAAGGTGTGCAATTTAGGTGGATTGGTCATGCTAAATTGCTCCTTAGTGTCCAAAGATGTGTAGGTTAGATGGATTAGCCATGGTAAATGCAAGGGGTTACGGGGATATGGTAGGAGGATGGGCCTGGATAAGATACTCTTTCAGAGAGTCAGTGTAGACTCAGTGAGCTGAATGACCTCCTTCTGCACTGTATGGATTCCATGACACAATTCTACAGAAGCTTTTTAGTGTAGTATATCCATCGTTGCATGGCCTTTCCCTCTGCTGGAAAGGCAGACAATGACAGTATTTAAAAACCAAAGAGAAATTAGATACATAACATGAGCTTTTTATATAACTATGCTATCTTTTCAAACTGGTTGATACAATTTTATACCAAGATAAGTTGTGATAATTGTACAACCTCAAGTGCCAGTGGAACCAACCTGGGAAATATAACATGGGAAATTGGAATTTTAGCAATGCTGGATAGCAGCAGCTCCTGAACAGAACTGCTTCCTGACTGACTCCTGTTCCTTGCTGCTGTGACAACGTTGCTGGAGGGCAAAGATTATATATCAATTGATGTTTTTGTTTAGTGTAGTAGACTGATTATATTTCTTAAAGATATTCTGCATCTAATGCAAATTAATTGAATAATTGGTGTTTTTGGATAATGTAGTAGACTGATTATATTTCTTAATGAGATATTCCACATCAAGTGCAAATTATCTGTACAATAAATAGGTACAAATGAAGCTTTTAACAGACTGCACTTTGTTTAGCAAAGTAGCTATCCCTCCTTTCTGGTGATTGTCTTTTGACAGAATATCTGGGAAAATATGTCTATATTTTGATCTGTAAAAGAAAATTTTATGTAAAATTGAGCCAGCTTCATTCAGCACACTCTGTATAATTGCAAAGTAGCTTTCTGTCAAGAGTGCCTATCTGTTCTGGCCACAAACAGGTTGAGCAGCTGAAATATTCATGCATATGTCTTACAAGACAAATATCCTATAAAGTCATAAGTTTGACTCAAATATTGTGAACTTCTGGATTAAACTGCAAGGTTACGGAACGTTTTCCAATAGAAACTGTCTGTTTGGGGACAGAATACATAGACGATGCTGGAGCAAGAACAAGCAATGAAAATGGTATACTAATAAAGAAGGGGATTTGATAAATTTGTGCCTATGATCCCAAGCTCACCAGACTTTACAGAAGTAATTTTTAATGAGAAAGGCTACATGAAGCAAAGGACATTGTAATTTAGTGGGAAGGTTTATCCAGATACACTTCATTGTAAGTGAGTTAAGTCGGAAAAAAGCAGGTACTTACCTATTTGTATAATAAAACCATTTGCAATAATAAGCTCACAGGCTAAATTGATATAAATTGTATCCCATCAATTTTCTGAATGTATGTTCCTTACGACATACATTAAAAATTAATTTGTTGAAGAATTAAAATTAGTTAAAGAGGTAATGAGATGTATTTAACAATAGATTACATCCCTCAGTGCCAACACTAATTAGTTTCTTATTGTGGGGATCGGCTTAGATTGTTTATGTTTTAAATATTCATTTTATAAGAAAACTAATCCCAGTAATTACTATGTAAGGTCACCTCTACAAAACATGTAAAATATTTTATGCAAATTATGCCATGACATGCAACATAAAATATTTAACAAGAAATATAATCCTAGCATTTTTTCTCTTTTTTTTCCTCATTTGCTGTGTCTTGGAAGATAGGTGACAGGGGAGAAATCTACTAGCAATAGGTTTTCACCACTTGGGCAGTAATTTGGGTGAGTGGTTTGCCCATCTGCTTTAGAACATGCCCAATTGATTTCACATTACCGTCTGGTCAGTGAAGGAAACAATTTATCTCTGAAAGTTGCTAGGCTGCGGTAAAGAAGATTATTTCGTGAAGGCCAAGGAAGATACATTATTTTGCTGATCTTTCTCACTAATTTACTCCCTAGTCTTTACTGAAGTGTGGACTGAAGTATGGTACACAAATGCTAGTTGTCAGTTGACAGTCCACCTTTATTTCCATTATTCAAGTGAGCTTTAATAATGATGGTCACCGGAATATTCAATTATGTAGACCCTAATTGAGGCAGATCTTGTCAACAACTGATAGCCACATATATGGGCTTCCAGCCGGTTTCAATCATCAGATGGTGATCAGAAATGTGAACGCAGGTTGGTCTTCCACTCCCTAAGACAGGGCTGCAGAAGCGAATTCACATAGAATCCTACAGCAGAGAAGGAGACTCTTCAGCCCACCGAGTATTGTAGCAATATTATAACCGTAGCCTCAATTGTGATCAGTTAGTTATTTTTTTCCTGGCCTGTGTCATTCAGCAGTTTACCAAATAGACTTGTTAGGCTAGCATTTAATCTAAAAATATTCTGGAGACCTGGGTTTGATTCCTGCCATGGCAGGTGCTGGGATTTGAATTCAATAAAAAAAAATATCTGATCATATAAGAATTGTCAATTGTTGGAGAAATTCATTTAATTCACTTTAGGGAAGGAAATCTACTATCCTTACCTGGTCTGACCTACATATGATGCCAGAGCCAAAGTAATGTGGTTGACTCTCAACTCGGGCAACCAGGAATGGGCAATAAATACTGGCCAGCTAGTGACTCCCATGTCTTGCAAATGAGTAAAATTTTAAAAAGGATTTAATGTAAAGACAGTGCTAAGGGTAAGAATGCTCACCTTTTATTGCAATTCTGATAGCAACTATAGATTTTGCTGTGTTATATGCTTTATTCCTTTATAAGGTCCACAAAATAGCATCTCATCTCCTGGCTTCCCATTCATCCATATACTGAACAGCATGAGCTTCCTGTTGTTGCATTGTAACTACGATGTAGCTACAAGCTAAATCACCATCGAAAGTTAAGGTTTGGTTTTGTCAGTAATAAATCAGCAACCTGTCTGAAAATAAACTTCTACACACATGAAGATCTATTTGTTGACAATTTTAAAACAAAATAATTAATTTAAATTTTAAAAATCTTTTACTTTTTGTCTGCTCGTTTGTCTTGTTCTTAATCTCATCTTTCCTTCGCTCTCGATCATTTATTTTTCGCATCTAATTTTTACTGAGTCCAATATTCTGACTACACATTAATGACTTTTCTATTAGATTTATTAAGGAGATATATCATTGCTTGTACTAGTCATATATGATGTCCCATTTGCAAAAATGTGCCATGATGTCCTATTTGCAAAAATGTGCCATGATGTCCCATTTGCAAAAATGTGTCTTTGTTCTTGGAAATTAAATGGGAAAAAGCATAGAGCTCAACTTGTCCATGCCGTCCCTTTTTTTTAACCACTAAACTAGTCCCAGTTGCCCACGTTTGGCCCATATCCCTCTACAGCCATCTTACTCATATAATTGTGTAAATGCTTTTTAAAAGACAAAATTGTACCCGCCTCTACTATTGCCTCTGGCAGCTTCTTCCAGACACTCACCATCCTCTGTGTGAAAAAATTGCTCACTGTACCCTTTTGTATCTGTTCCCCCAGCATATCTAACAAATAATGGGCATCATACATTACTGATTACAGTGAAGTTTAGTCTGTTTTTGGAGCCAGGGTAAGGGGCTTTCACCAGGCATTTTTTTTCCCCTAAATTATCATAGACTTTAAGTTGGTCACCCAATCAAAATGCTCCTTATTAATTATTTGTTTTTTTTATTCTAAATCATACTGGCAGTGTATATTTGATTTTGCATTGCTATCGTGAATTCTTAGTGTGCCCAGGTTTCGTGGCACAATAGTGAGAGTAGCTACATGGAATGTCAAATCATCGAATAAGCTGACTAAACGCCATAAAATGTTATCAAGCTGAATAAATTGAAATGTCAAATGGAATTACCACAGAACTGCCTTGAGTGACACTGAATAGCAGAAAATCCCAAAATCCAAAATTGTTCAATGAAGTTCTGTTAAAATTTTCATTCTACGTTGGTTCTTTTATTTAATTCAAGTGATGAAGAATTTTTTGATCAATGACTTGTGCTGTAAGCTAACCTTCAGGCTGGGTATATAAACAAACAAATTAGGCTGAATATGAATATGTAAACAATTTTTCATGTGATCTCTGGTAAGATTACATTTATCGGAATGTTAGAAAAAAGAAAAATGCAAATAAATTATAAGATTAATAATCAATTATGAACTATTTTAGAAAAGAAAATATGTACTTGAGAAATCATTTTTCATTCTTTTGTCAACTGTATGTGGGCAGCACGGTGACGCAGTGGTTGGCATTGCTGCCTCACAGCTTCTGGGACCTGGGTTCAATTCCCAGCTTGGGTCATTGTCTGTGTGGAGTTTGCACATTATCCCTGTGTCTGGATGGGTTTCCTCCGGGTGCTCCGGTTTCTTCCCAACAGTCCAAAATTGTGCGGGTTAGGTTGATTGGCCATGCTAACTTTTCCACTCGTGTCAAGAGATTAGCAGCTTAAATATATGGAGTTACGGGAATAGGACCAAGGTGGCACAGCGGGTGCAGACTGAATGATCTCCTTCTGCACTGTATGGATTTTATGAACTATTTAAATTTGATATTTATCTGAAATAAATAATCTGTGGTTCTCTTAGATTAAATGTCAAAGAACAAGATAGTGGTGAGGTGAGCTACCTCAGTGTGGGAATGCCTTTGCACTGACTGTCAGGTTTTCCAATTTCTATTTAACTCTTGTATCTCTCTTCCTTGATTAATGGTGATTTGTCCCATTAATATCTTAATGTTTCCATCACTTGGCTGTGGCAGTTTGATACGTTATTCTTCCAATGTCCTTATGGTTGTGTTATATATTTGTGTGTATGTATTGTTATATATATATATGTGTGTGTATATCAAGTCATTTTTAATCTTGTATTTACACACTTTTTTTCAATTTTGAAGAAGGCCGCACATTGCTGATCTTTTGCATCTGTCTATTATTTTCCCTATTATTATTCCCCATTGTTGCTCTTATCAATTTCTGATGATCCAGTCCCGCCCATCACAGGAATCATTTTGGGCAGGATGAAAAATTTGGCAGACCATTTAAAAGCCCATTGACCTAGGACTGGAATTTCCAACCTTGGGCAGGCATAGTTGGAAAAGTCAAAGATTCCTGAGTATTGTTTTATAGAGAGCTGTTTGACTCACAATCACTCCCCCTCTACTGCCCCATTCCCCAAAGAGAAACATAACTGCCAACACATTCATTCCCAAATTGAGTAAAGTTTTTATTTGCTTTATTATTGTTATGTGTATTAGTATACAGTGAAAAGTATTGTTTCTTGCACACTATACAGACAAACCATACTATTCATTTGAGAAGGAAAAAGTATCTCACGCAGGACTGACAAGGAGGTAACATTTAAAGCACTGGTGGCTGATAGAACTATAAGTGTGAATGAACTTGTTACTAGTATATTTTCTCCCCTTCTCAGGGCAGCGAAATAAATTGCTGAAAGAATTAACTTTACCACAACAGGCTATCATTCTGTTCTGCCACATTATCAACCAAGTGATGAACTTGAAAATTGACCCTTGAATAAAGGGTCAAATTTTTCCCCAAACCAACATTGCTTCTTTGTACACTTAGTAGTAATATTGGAGGTGCTCCCCACTATTTCTCATTTACATACTGCTCCTGGACCACAGTATCAGTAAACAACATTAGCTGACGATATTAGTTCTACCTCACCACTGCCTCCCTCAACTTAGAGCCAGTGGAGTAATTATCAGACTGTCTAACATCCAGTGCTGCATGAGTAGCTCCAGCTGTAAGGAAGGCCAAAGCAATAGCTGTTGGGCCCCACTGCAAAATCCATTCCCTAGCACTGATGCCTTTCCTCTCACTGGAGTATTTTAAGATTAAACCATACTTATTTGTAACCTGCAGATGGGCTTCCTATCGCACATCCATGCCATCAATAAGACCACCTATTTCCAACTCTATA
Organism: Sphyrna mokarran; assembly: GCA_024679065.1. NCBI lineage: Eukaryota > Metazoa > Chordata > Chondrichthyes > Carcharhiniformes > Carcharhinidae > Sphyrna > Sphyrna mokarran. The sequence goes on from JAGIQG010000018.1 coordinate 51,150,625, forward strand.
ATATTGTCTAACTCCAACCCTGCCTCAGCTTATCTGCTGCTGAAACCTGAATTCATTCCCTTTGTTACTATAGATATTACTATTCCTTATTGGTCTCCTACACTCTATCCTCTGTAAGAAATTTATTTATTTATTGATTGATTAGTGACAAGTAGGTTTACATTAACACTGCAATGAAGTCACTGTGAAATTCCCCTAGTCGCCACATTCCAGCACCTGTTCCATCAATGCACCTAATTAATGCGCATCTTTCAAACAGTGGAAGGAAACCAGAGCACCTGCAGGAAACCCATGCAAACATAGGGAGAATGTGCAGACTCCGCACAAGACAGTGACCCAAGCCAGGAATTGAACCCAGGTCCCTGGCGCTATGAAGCAGCAGTGCTAACCACTGTGCCACCAGCTCTGTTGTTTATATTCTTATCCATATAAAGTTATGCTTATGCTGTGCCTGTGAACTTGCATGCCTCCGCTTAAGCAACGGCTTGACTTTAAAATTCTCATTCTTACTTTCAGATCTGTCCATGGCCTTGCTCCCTTCCTATCATCTGTGGAGGCCCAGAACGCTCAGATATCTGCACTCCTTTAAAATCTAGTTTTTGCAGCAGCCCAATGTTAACTGCTCCATCGTTGATTGGGCAATACTTTGAGCTACCTCAGCTGTAAGCTCTGGAATTCCCTCTCTTCACCATTCCACCTCTCCCTTCTTTTAAGATGTTCTTTAAGACTTGGACATCTGCTGTAATATTGCTTCATGTGGTTTATTCTCAAATTTTGCTTATAGTGTTCTAATGAAATAGCTTGAGAAAATTTGTTACGTTAAAAGGCATTTGTTCATATGCTGTCTTCAGCAATCGTGAAAGAAAGCAAACATTAAACAAATACTGACCGCTTATTATCTGCAGTTGTTGCAGTTTATGAAACCTCAGCATATGTCTTTCATGTAGCAGTTAGCTGTGTAACATTTGGGATCAGCATAGTAAAGCTTTCCCCAAGGTCTGAGCACACATTGATATCAGCTCGGAGCCTTACTTCATCCTGTAAAAACCAAAGGGAAAATATGTTGTGGACAAGAAAACACCAATTGGTCTGTAAAGAAATTGTTGCAAATTAAATTCACAGAGTAGATTCCTCCAGAAATTCTTGAGTTCTCAGTTTCCACTCACTGAAATCCAGTGCAGCACAGTGGCGACTAAGCATAACTACAAACATGTATCTAATACATTTACTGCCAGTCTTTGAGAACTCAAATTCTTTATGTGATTGTTGTAGAGACTGAATGCTCAAAAATTTTAGCAGCTGTATGACTGTCAAAGGGAGTGGAATTGAGAAGTCAAATGCATTATTATGTTGTTATACTGACTGATTGATTTTTTTTTAAATATATTTGTTCCAGGTGTAAAGGCTGTCTTTTCTGGCCACTATCATCAGAATGCCGGTGGTATGTTTAACAATCTGGATATGGTGGTGACTTCAGCTATAGGCTGCCAGTTGGGAAAGGACAAGCACGGTGTGCGGATAGTGGTAGTGACAGAGGAGAAGATCCATCACAAGTACATCAATTTGGATGAACTAAGTGATCTTACAGTTAAAGAGGTGATTTCAGACCTTTTTGATGTAAGTGTTCTGAATCCCTGCCTTTAATAAAACATTGTGAGAAGAGGCTGTTTAATCAATGCACGTAAGGCTCATCACAGGATAAGTGACATTAGTGGATACATTCACGTATTTGGTAAAGTCCATGATATAATCATAGTGAATTAGAAAGGTTTCTCCTACATTAAACTGGAAGCGCCAATATATGTGGATTTTAGCAGATCAACTGTGTACATTTTTCTACATATTTAGGTATATTTCTGTTATCTCATGAAGTTATACACATAATCTTGAAACTTTTGTAGCATTATTTTCGCTACTATCTGTGGGAATGTTTTACCAGCTGTCTCTGCTTTAATGCAGGATCTGTACTCAAACTGTATATTATCTGAACATGTTGAAATATCTGACATAATAAAAGAAATGTAAACACAAAGACCAAACATGCTTCCCTTAATTAACAAAAATTCTAATAAGGATTTTGTTTTTGAAATCTTCATGGCTGGGCTAATTAACAATTATAGCAACAGTTTTGCAATGTAAGACACAGTTCGCAGGATTTCACCTATGGTGAATTTTAATTATCACTTCAAAAGCTCGCTGATGGGCAGACACTTTGCTGTGTGTTTGACCAAGGTGTTAATTAGGTGTCACTGTGCTAACAAGACAGCTTGGACCCATCACTACTTTCATTTCATTCTTGTCATGCAAAGAATAGGCACTCTCAAGAACAGTACAATCTTTAAACAATCCTACTGACTGGAGGTTTACAGCATGGAAACAGGCCCTTCGGCCCAACTTGTCTATGCCACCTGGGTTTTACCACTAAGCTAGTCCCAATTGACCATGTTTGGCCCATATCCCTTTATACCCATCGTACCCATGTAATTATCTAAATGCTTTTTAAAAGACAAAGTTGTACCCATTTCTACTACTGCCTCGACAACTTGTTCCAGTCACTCACCATCCTCTGTGTGAAAAAATTGCCTCACTGCACTCTTCTGTATGTCTCCCCTTTCACCTTAAACTTATGCCTTCTAGTTTTAGATTCCTCCACCTTCGGTGAAAAGATGTTGACTATCTAGCCGATCTATGCCCCTCATTATTTTATAGTCCAATTTATTGGAAATTAATGGGTAACTGGGATTAAGATCAGCACAACTTTCAAAATTCAAGAAACTTTAACGTCAGTCATTTCAAGAGAATATGAATTTTTGTATTAAGAGCACGGAATGTAAAATTGATAAGATAGCTAAATGATAATTTTTCAAAATAGACAGATTTGGTCTTTAGTTCAATTGAATTGTACTATCTAAAGGAACATATGTTTGAATGGGGTTAATGGAGTATTATCACATTGCAATCTTGCTGTTACTTATTCATTATTACTTGCTGTCTTAAGACACATACTGTCCAGCCTATGCCTGATCTGAACAGCCAATCATGCACAAGTAAGCTATAGAGAGGCACCTTGCTTCAGATCATTTATTCTAACAAATGGCACACAAATCATTCAAATGGACAAACATTGCAATGTTTTAATATGAAAACTGAAGGTTAGCACATTATCTTGTTCTTTGGTTAATAAAGTTTGAGAAGAAATATTGTAAATGGGGCCGCAAGTCTTTTGTTGAAGTTGACAAGATGCAGAAGCCCAAAACTGAATATTTCATGCTTTCTTAAACCCAGCATTCACTGTCAGAAGAAGTGGATTTAGGTTTTAGGCTTGAATATTATATAAATTTTGCTTTGAAATCCCACTTCTGGGACATTCGACTGGATATTACCACAGGGATGGGTAGACATTGGGATGGTGCTTTGAGTTTGGGGAAACTCCACAAGAATGGGTTTCCCTACAAGTCCTGACAAGTTTAACAGCAGGACATGATAAGCATTTTTTTATTTTGATTTCCTGGCTGCAGCCAGCCAGCCAGTTTGAAAAGCAGACGCTGTCAGAGAGAAGGAGAAGAGAGAGAGACCATAAACTCTGAAATTGTAGAGAGGTTGGAGGTGGGGTTGGTGTGGAAAATAAGAGGCCTTTTGTCAGAGATTGGGAAAAATCAGATTCCGAGGCATACTGAGCACCAAAGAAAGGCCAAGATGATACCTGATCAATGGATGAGGGAAGAGTTAGGCAGCTGAGCAAATAATTAGGAACCAGTAGGTAAATGGCAAGGCACTTTTCTCCTCAGTCCGAAAGTTCTTACCTTCTTTTAGTTGCTGATTTTTCCAAGGCTGGAAATCCAGTCAAGGTTAAGTTCAAAATGAAGAATTAAAAATGAGACATTCATAGAATCATAGACTCTCTACAGTGCAGAAGGAGACCATTTGGCCTATCAACTCTGCACCGACAATCATCCCAGCCAGGCCCTATCCTCCTAACCCTGCTTAACCCCCTAAACAAATGGCCAATCGGCCCAACTTACTCATCTTTGGACTGTGGGAGGAAACCAGAGCGCCCGGAGGAAAATCACAAAGATACACCTGAGTGGGTTGGGGACAAGTTTCTGCACCATAGACCTCCTATCTCATCCATGGCTGGGGTTCTCTGGTGCTGCTGTGGTGAATAGAGTTTTGGCAGAGTGCCAAATTCTCCATTCTCATTGGCGGGGGGCACACAGGTGAGATCAAAGAATCCCGTCCTTAATATTGTAACATCCCACCCAACCCAAACCCATCTGTTTTTGGGGGTTGAAATTCCCCCATTAAATGGCCTTCCAATTTTGACTACTGCACCAGGGCCTGAAGACAGCTTTACTCTATGCTTTTCAGAGTCATTCATATGGGCAGTATGGTGGCGCAATGGTTAACACTACTGCCTCACAGTGTCAGGAACCTGGGCTCAATTCCTGACTTGAGTCACTGTCTGTTGAGTTTTCTCATTTTCCCTGTGCCTGCAGGGGTTTCGTCCAGGTGTTCCAGTTTTCCTCCCACAGTCTGAAAGACTGGATGAGTGCATAGACCTGAACCAGTACCAGACTGTGGTGACTCAGGGAATTTTACAGTAACTTCATTGCAGTGTTAATGTAAGCCTTCCTTGTGACTAATAAATAAAGTTTAACTCATTCTTTGTCAGTTGATGACAGGTCTTAATCATGTACACAGTGCAATATGTAACAAGAGCTTCACTGACATCTATACCTGAAATCACAAACATTTCAGCCCCAGCAGCCAGTTTTATTTAACTAGATTGAGTATCTGGTGCTGATTGTTGACAGTGATCTCAAATGGAAGACAATATTTCAAACATATCAAGTTACAGAATTTTCACATTCCTATGACTATTGTTCCATACTGAGCTTGTTGACATTCCTAGTATGTCATGTGTGCCCTGCCTGAAAGGCAGGTGCTTGGCTAATTGTCCACTGATTCTTCCTCCTGAGACTTCCTTCGGCAGTTCTGTCAGCAATGGTTGAATTACCATTCTGCTGTCAGTGGCAGAGTGAGGAGCTAGATCCCAAAGTCCACTGTGGCCAGAATAGGAATCAAACTGAGCTGTTGCCATTATTCTGACCCATTTAGAACATAGAACATAGAACATTACAGCACAGAACAGGCCCTTCGGCCTTCGATGTTGCGCCGACCAATATAAAAAGCAATGCCCCTCCAAACTAAACCATTCCCTTCTCTTCCATATACTTATCAACTAACCTCTTAAACGCCACCAAACTGGCGCATCTACAACTGCTGCAGGCAGGGCATTCCACTCCCGAACCACCCTTTGGGTAAAGAACCTACCTCTGATATCCGTCCTATAACTATCACCCCTTAATTTAAAGCTGTGTCCCCTCGTGCTAGCTTTCTCCATCCTAGGAAAAAGGCTATCACTGTCCACCCTATCTAAACCTCTAATCATCTTATATGTTTCGATTAGGTCCCCTCTTAGCCGCCTCCTTTCTAACGAAAACAACCTCAAATCCCTCAGCCTCTCTTCATAAGACCTGCCCTCCATACCAGGCAACATCTGGTAAACCTCCTCTGTACCCTCTCCAATGCCTCCACATCTTTCTTATAATGTGGGGACCAGAACTGCACACAATACTCCAAGTGCGGCCGCACTAGAGTTTTGTACAGTTGCAACATGACGTTGCAGCTCCGAAATTCAATCCCTCTACCAATAAAAGCCAAGACTCCATATGCCTTCCTAACAACCTTCTCAACCTGACTGCCTACTTTCAGGGATCTATGCACATACACACCAAGATCCCTCTGTTCATCTAGACTACTAAGAATCCTACCATTTGCCCTATACTCTACACATTTATTATTTCTGCCATAGTGCATTACCTCACACTTTTCCACATTAAACTCCATTTGCCACCTCTCGGCCCAGCTCTGCAACTTGTCCAAGTCCCTCTGCAAACTATAACACCCATCTTCACTATCTACCACTCCACCGACTTTAGTGTCATCTGCAAATTTACTAATCCATCCTTCAATACCCTCATCCAGATCATTTATAAAAATTACAAACAGCAGGGGCCCCAAAACAGACCCCTGAGGTACACCACTTGTCACCGAACTCCACGATGAATATCTCCCATCAACCACCACCCTCTGTCTTCTATCTGCTAGCCAATTCCTAACCCAATTAGCTAAATCACCCTCTATCCCATACATCTGCATTTTCTGCAGAAGCCTTCCATGGGCCACCTTATCAAACGCCTTACTAAAGTCCATATATACCACATCAACCGCCTTACCCCCATCCACCTCCTTAGTCACTTTTTCAAAAAACTCAATGAGGTTAGTAAGGCACGACCTACCCTTCACAAAACCATGCTGACTATCTCCAATCAATTCATTACTCTCTAAATAACTATAAATCCTATCCCTCATTATTCTCTCCAACACTTTGCCCACCACAGAAGTAAGACTCACTGGCCTATAATTCCCTGGAAGGTCTCTCTTCCCCTTCTTGAACAACGGGACCACATTCGCTATCCTCCAGTCCTCCGGAACCACACCCGTAACCAACGACGACCTGAAGATCAGAGCCAGAGGCTCTGCAATCTCCTCTCTTGCCTCCCAGAGAATCCTAGGGTAAATCCCGTCCGGCCCAGGGGACTTATCCAACTTCAAACCCTCGAGAATATCTAGCACATCCTCCCTATCTACTTCGATACCTTCCAGTTTGCTACCCTGTACCTCAGTGTTCTCCATAACTACATTTACATCACCCTGCGTGAATACCGAAGAGAAATATTTATTCAGTACCTCTCCAATCTCCTCAGGCTCCACGCACAACTTCCCACTGCTGTCTATGACTGGCCCTAATCTTGCCCTAACCAATCTTCTATTCTTAACATATCTAAAGAAAGCTTTAGGATTCTCCCTAATCCTATCAGCCAAAGTCTTCTCGTGTAAGTCTTCTTGAGCTAACTGGCCTCCCCTACTCGTTATACTTATAGTAATTTACACATGGCTTATCACATTACATCATTTTATTAGGAAATGTTACTTTTTAAAAGAAAAATATTTACATTTTCCTTATTTATTCATTCATGAGACATCTGTCTCTGGCTAGCCAGTATTTATTGCCCATCAAAAATTACCCAAGGGCAGCATTGCTGTGGCTCTGGAGTCACATGTAAGTCAGATCAGGTAACAATGGCAGATTTCCTTCCCTAAAGGATATTAGTGCATCAAATGGGTTTTTCCAACAATTGACGATGCTTATATGATCAAAGATATTTTTTATTGAATTCAAATTCCAGCACCTGCTGTGATAGGATTCAAACCCAGGTCCCCAGAATATTAAGATTAAATGCTAGCCCAACAGTTTGGTAAACTGCTGAATGACACAGAAAAGAAAATTATCTGATCCCAATGGTTTCATGGTCATCAAATTCTTAATTCCAGAATCTACCATCTTCTGTAATGGGATTTGAACCAGGGTCCCCAGGACACTAACTGAGTTTCTGGATCCAGTCCTCTAGCAATAATACCACTAGGTCATCACCTCTCCACAGAAATGGGTCATTCAGCCCAATCAGTCCCACTGTTTATGCTCCAAACAAACCACATTTCCTCAAAGCCCAGTCACAGAATTCTCCTGGGCAGCGTAGCAAAGTGGTTAGCACTGCTAGCTCACAGCACTAGGGACCCAAGTTCAATTCCCAGCTTGGGTCACTGTCTGCACGCTCTCCCTGCGTCTGTGTGGGTTTCTTCCAGGTGCTCCAGTTTCCTCTCACAGTCCAAAAGAGGTGCATTGGCCATGCTAAATTCTCCCTCAGTGTATCCAAACAGGTGCTGCAGAGTGGCAACTAGGGGGGTTTTCACAGTAACTTCTTTGCAGTGTTAATGTGAGCCTACTTGTGATACTCGTAAATAACTTCTTCAAAAAACTTTTTCTATTTCTTTCACCCCCATGTATGTATCTTATTTCCTCTTAAAGACATCAATACTGTTACCCTGAAATACACCATGGGGCAGAAGTTCCCCATGTATTTCATTTGAAGCGTAAGGAGTGAGCATTGCTTGAAAATGTTGTAAAGAATCTGTAAAGCCTGACACAGTTATACCATAAACCCCAATCCCCATTTAAATTAAGAATACTAAATTAACTTATTTTTCTATTTATCTGTTCTAGACACAGCAATCCAATGGTAATGTCCCCATTGCAGGAATCAACTATCTCCTGCATTCCTTTCCTCCAACCTAGTCTTGACTCAGTGTCAACTCATCCGGCGAACTTACCAACTGTACAATGTGGGAAGATGAAAGAACTTGTTTTAATGACTGGGGGCCAAGATTGTGACATCAATACAACTGAGATGCAGTATTATTTGTCATTTTTCTAGCCTGCTCCCAGTAGTGAAAGAGTGGGACTGAAAAACTGAGACCATTTTCAGTAGGAACAGGATGATTAAGAGAAGATCAAATAGTGATCATAAAACCAGGCATATAATAAAAAACACTATTTCTATAGCTCAGTTGATACCGGGCTGAGGGAGGAGGGGGTATTAACCCTCAACAGAACATGAGAGCCACGGAGTTTATATTGAGGATTTAAAAGAAAAGAAATACTTGCATCTATACAAACATATTAGGACATCCAAAAGTGCTTTACATCCATTCAATATTTTCAATTATTGTTGTAATGTGGCCACCAATTGGCACACAACAGGTTTCCATTAACAGCAAGGTGCTAATGACTAGTTACTGTGATTTAGTGAGGTTGGTTACATTGGGGAGAACACTTCTGCTTGCCTTCCAAATACCACCATTAGATCTTTGATGTCCGCCTGCGAGATCAGGTGAGATTTCAGTTTAGTGCCTTCTAAGTTTACTATCTCACCTGAAAAACACTTGTTATGGCATGGCAGCCTAGAAATGGGATCACTTCCAAATTGTGGAATCTGATGGTGGTAGGGCCAAATTCTGTGGGCACACTGGAATTATGAGGACAGAATCAGCAAGCTATGGGCACCACTCACAGCCAGAGGGGAAGCTCACCAGCAGCAGAAGAGCAGCAAAGTAGTCCCAGTTGTCTGGAGGAAGATGAGTGGGCCAGCTATAGATTTAATATAGAGATAGAGAAATAATCTTGCTCCTCCTAGCCCCATAATAAGGTAGGTAATAAAACAGTAAATATTCCTTTTTGTACAGCAGCTTTCAATGATTCTGTAACACCAATTTAGTAGAATCATAGAGTCATTACAGTGCAAAAGGGGAGCTAGTCAGCCCATCGAATCTCACTGACCACAATCCCACTCAGGCCCTATCCTCATAACCCCATGCATTTACCCTGGCTAGTTCTCTCTGATGCTAAGAGGTCATTTAGCATGGGCAATCCACCTAACCCACACATGTTTGGACTGTGCAAGAGGAAACCCATGCAGACACGGGGAGAATGTGCAAGCTCTGTACAGACAGTGACTCAAGTCGGGTATTGAACATGAGTTTACCAGATCCCTGCGAGGCAGCAGTGCCAGCCACTGTGCCAAGTACCTGAAAAATACTATCCATTCCCTTCCCCCTACTCACATCCCATGGTGTCATCACCCATAACCCTGGTTTTCCAGGATCTTGAAAAAGGATTTATGCCTAATTTGAAGATAAAGTTTATTTATTAATTACAATAAGGCTCACAGTTACACTGCAATGAAGTCAGGCCAATGCACCTAACCAGCACATCTTTCAGACTGAGAAAGGAAACTGGAGCACCCGGAGGAAACCCATGCTGACACGAGGCGAACATGCAGACTCCACGCAGCCAGTGACTCAAGCCAGGAATCGAACCAGAGTCCCTGGTGCTGTGAGATAGCAGTATTTGCCACTGTGCTGCCAGAGGGAGTGATGACCGTTTTGTACATAAACCCTGGACATCCACTCACCAAGTTGCTGAACCCGAGACAGTGGGCAAGTCACTTCTGGTGTGAAATTAACATGATGAGAATATCATCCTTTGTATTTGGCTTTCAACATCTTACTGGATCCAGGATTTAGCCCTTCCTGTCTGCAAATAAGTCCCTTAGATTAACCATCAATGATGGATGGGTGGCCAGAACCCAGCTCTTTGTAGCATGAACCAATCTCTAGGCTGGAAACATCTACTTGAAACAGTGGTGGAAGCAGAATCTAAGTGCCTTTCACAATCCTAAAGCTTACTAACCTTAATACAATATCCACAGACAGTTGGATATTTAGTCCATGTTTCTATATTCAAGCTGTGGCTAGATATATCAGTTAGGGTGAATGGGATCAAAGACCAATGGGATAAAGTAGGATTAGGCTATTGAGTTGGATGATCAGCCATGATCAAAATGAATGATTGTTGTTGTCACAGCAGGTCTCCAAGTTCTCTCTTTCCTGTACTCTGTCTTTATTTGAGACCCATTACAGTGGTGTCATTAGCAAACTTGAAAATCAAATTGGAGGGGAATTTGACCACATAGTCATAGGTGTATAAGGAGTATAGGAGGGGGTTGAGAACACAGCCTTGTGGGGTACCACTGTTGAGGATGATCTTGGAGGAGGTGTCGTTGCGTATCCTTACTGATTGCGGTCTGTGAGTTCGGAAGTTCAGGATCCAGTCGCAGAGGGAGGAGCCGAGGTCCAGGCCGTGGAATTTGGAGACGTATCTATCATTGGTAAGATCTGCATTTATTGCCCACTCTTTTAGATTTAAGGTCAAGGATAATGATAAAATTTTCCAAACTAAATTAAAACTTAAATGATTTGAAATGTATGTTTTTAATATATTTAATGCTCCTTTCTTCCTCTTGAGACTTCGAGTGAGTTAATTTTCTACCCGATTCTTCTTTGAACACAATTTCAAATTCCAATCTGTGATACAAATTAGTGGCTCCTGCTGTTTCTCCACTACCTGCCTGTCAACTTGGTAAACTGTGCAGACACAAGTGTCCACATAGACTTAATATGACAATTGATTTCCAAGAAGTCAGTTAAAAAAAACTCTGCATTTATATAGTGTCTTTCAAACTTCAGAATGTCCCAAGCACCTCACAGCCAATGGAAGTACTTTTTGTAAGTTTAGGAAATGTACATATTTACATATGATAAATGTTTACTAACATCAATTAAATAAATGATTAGGTTATCAGATCGAGGTGCTCATTGAGAGATTCAGGATGCCAGGATGAAATCCAATGTTCTTCTCCATCTACTGCCATGGAGTCTTGTTCATCCATTTGAGATGGCAGCTGAGATCTCACTTTAATACATGTACTCACCTAACGAAGGAGCAGTGCTCCGAAAGCTCATGCTACCAAATAAACCTGTTGAACTTTAACTTAGTATTGTGAGACTTCTTACTATGCCCATTCCAATCCAACGCCGGCAACTCCACATCATCGTTTTAATGTGTCATTCAAATAACAGCACTTTTGATAGTGTAACACTCCCTCAGTATCCCACTGAAGTGTTAGCCTAGATCATGTGCTCAGGCCTCAAGTGGGACTAGAATCACAATCCTCTGACTCAGACATCAGAATGCCAAAGCTGCAATTAATTAATGTTTGTGAATTGCCCGTGTTTCAGAGACTGTATATTATCCTGTGTTTCAAAGACTGTGAACTGCCCCACGTTTAAGAGATTATGAAGTGTCTAGTGTTTTAGATACTGAGTATTGCTCCGTGTTTCAGAGTCTGTGAATTGTCCTGTTTCAGACTGTGTAGTGTCCCATCTTTCAAAGACTGTGAATTGCCCCATGTTTAAGAGACTGTGTATTGTCCTGTGTTTCAGAGACTATGTATTGCCCCATGTTCAGAGGCTGTACATTGCCCTGTGTTTCAAACTCTGTGAATTGCCTTGTGTTTAAGAGACTGTATATTGTCTTCTATTTCAGAGACTGTGTATTGTCTTCTATTTCAAAGAGACTGGGAATTGTTCTGTATTTCAGAGACAATGTACTGTCCTGTGTTTCAGAGACTGTGATTTGTTCCATATATCAGAGGGAGCCTGTGTATTATCCTGTGTTTCAAAAAAGACCGTGTATTGTCCTGTGTTTCAGAGAGAGGCTGTGTATTGTCCTGTGTTTCAGAGAGAGACTGTGAATTGCCCTGTTTTTAGGAGACTGTATATTGCCCCGTGTTTCAGACACTCTGTGCTTTAGAACTGTGTATTGCCCTGTGTTTGGAAGAGAGGCTGTGTATTGTCCACTGTTTCTGAGAGAGAGACTGTGAATTATCCCGTGTTTCAGAGATTGTGCATTGCATCATGTTTCACAGAGAGACTGTATGCCTCAGATACAAACGGCTACAGCTTGCCATAGATTGTGGGCAATGGAACCAGCTTTCACACAGTATTTATAATGAAGTGTATTAGTGCTTGATCCCTTTCCAAGAATCTGCCGTTTATTACATATTTAGGTGATAAGGAATCTAATCAATGTTTCCGTACACACCTTAATATTTGTTCATTTCATTGAAAGCATCTTTTTAATGATGTGCCATTATTCATTACTGTCTCTCTCTGGCAATGAAAATCAATGTTACAAATATGAAGTCTCACTTCTTCAGGTTTTAATTGCTACTGCAGATTTTAAAAATATACCATAAGGCCATAAGACATGTGTATAAGATTATGAGGGGTATAGACAGAGTAAACAGGGTTAAGCTTTTTCCTAGGATGGACTCAAATAGCACAAGGAGTCATGGACTTAGGGTGAGGAGGGTAAGGTATAATTTGGATGCTAGAGGGAGTTTTTTCACACAGAGGGTGGTGGGGGTATGGAATGCGCTGTCAAGTAAAGTGGTGGAGGCAGGTACTCTGGAGTTATTTAAGAAACACTTAGATGGGTACATGAACAGAATGGGAATGGAGGGGTATAGAAAACTGATTTAAAATAGGGATCATGAGCCTTGGGAGTCCCTGGGAAGTGTGTAAATAGATAATGATATTGATGTACTTGATTTTATCCTACAGGTGCTTTGGTCCACCTTGTTGTCTAACGAGGGGCATACACGCGATGGGTCGTGAGACGGCTGCTCTTGGATTTTTTGAGAGTATCCTAGTGCTTCACATCGTTAGTGTATGCTTGACCTGGACCATTTGATGGGCAACACAACAGCTCAGTGACTATCGCTGTGCTGTGCAGATACATGAATTTGGGCCTGCGTCTGTGGGAGTTTGCGCATTCTCCCCGTGCTTGCGTGGGTTTTTCCGGGTACTCCGGTTTCCTCCCACATCCCAAAGATGTGCTCTTAGGCAAATTGGCAAAACAAATTTGCCGAGTAAGGTGGTGGGAGCAGGCACGCTGGGGCTGTTTAAGGGTCTCTTGGACAGCCACATGAGCGGTATGCAGATAGAGGGATATATTAGGACTGTTTAACTACGGCTTTTTTCCACAGGTAATTCGGTCCATAATTTGAGCACGCATTCGGCAGGTGGTGCGGGTACAGCTCTTGGATGTTGATTCATGGGTTGCCTGGTACCTCATGTCGTATATGAGTGCTTTATGTGGACCACCTGAAGGGCACCATGACAGCTCAGAGACTATCGATGTGGCTGTGCAGACACTTGGAATTGGGCCGGTGTCTGCGGGAGTTTGCGCGTTCTCCCCGTGGTTGCGTGGGTTTTCTCCGGGCACTCCGGTTTCCTCCCACAACCCAAAAATTCGCTCTTAGGCTGATTGGGTAACAAATTGTCCCTATGGTGAAAATTTTCCAAATTAGGATTAATATATATACTATTATATAGGACTATTAAAATAGGATAATGATTTGGTATTACGGTGGCGCGGGCTCGTTGGGCCGAAGGGCCTGTTTCCCGTGCTGTGTGCTTTAAAAAAAAAAAAAAATTCTCCCTAAATTGTCTCAAATTTGGTTTTTAATCCATAGATCTATAAATATAGACAGGGATCGCGGGTAGAGGTGGGAACATCGGGATGGCGGTGCAGGCTCGTTGGGCCTGTTTCCTGTGCTGTTTGTTCTTTGACATAGGAGCAGAATTAGGCCACTTGGCCCATCGAGTCTGCTCTGTCAATCATGGCTGATATTTTTCTCATTCCCATTCTCCTGCCCTTTTTCCATAACCCCTGATCCCCTTATTAATCAAGAACCTATCTATCTATCTCTGTCTTAATGACCTAAAATTTAAAATCTTAATTTTTTCTTTCTTGATTTAATTTTTATTTCTGTCTGATTTGACATTGAATACAGCCATACTAATTTAAACTTTATTCTCAGTCCTGAGCACCATTCATTTCATAATCTTTCAATCTGATTATGCAATTTTTACAGGAGATATTTGAGAAATTTGGTTTGTTCTCGTGGGAATAATGGAGGTTGAGGGACAACCTGATGGAAGTCTACAAGATTATGGGGTGCACGGACAGAGTAAATAGTCAGAAGCTTTATCACAGGGTATAAGAGTCAATTACTTGGGGAACAGGTTTAAGGTGCGAGGGACAATGTTTAAAGGAGATGTACAAGGCAAGTTTTTACACAGAGAATGGTAGATGCCTGGAACTTGTTGCCGGACATGGTAGTGACTTCTAAAGGGCATCTTGACAAATACATGAATAGGATGGGATATGACCCTGGAAGGGTAGGAGGTTATAGCTCAGTTGGGCAGCATGGTTGGTGCATGCTTGGAGGGCTGAAGGGCCTGTTCCTGTGAACAAAAAACAAAGAACAAAACAGCACGGGAAACAGGCCCTTCGGCCCAACGAGCCCGCGCCGCCACCCTGATGTTCCCATCTCTACCCGCGATCCCTGTCCATGTTTATAGATCTATGGATTAAAAACCAAATTTGAGACAATTTAGGGAGAATTTGTTTTGCCAATTAGCCTAAGAGCTGTGCTGTAACTTTTGTTCTTTGGTGTTTGGTAGATTGGTTACCGTGTTTATTCAGGTTCTGAGAATTTCTCTCACTGCTATTGTTATCAGCTCCACTCACAGCAATGTGAAGCAACAGCAAATGGCAAATCCTAAACTTGCAAGGCTGAGTCTAGCAGCAGATACCATTAGCTTCAGTCCGACAAGCAAATTGTGGGCTAACCTTTTTGCTCACCAGATCATTGAGGGCTTCTAGTTTTTAGGTGTCCAGACACCAGCAACCTGTCCTGATCCCTCCATGCGGATGCTATAGTTAAGAAAGCCCACCAATGCCTCTACATTCTTGGAAGACTAAAGAATTGGTGTGTCACAAGAACTCTCACCAACTTTTATTGATGCACCATAGAAAGCATTCTTTCTGGTTGTATCACAGCTTGGTATGGGCTCCTGCTCTGCCCAAAACTGCAAAGAACTACAATGGGCCATGAATGTAGCCCAAACACACAAATGTGTGTTTGTCCATCACACAAACCAGCCTCCCATCCACTGACTCTGTCTACGCATCCTGCTACCTCAGAAAAGCAGCCAGCATAATTAAGGGCCCCATGCACTCCAGATATACTCTTTTCCACCTTATTCCGTCAGATGAAAGGTCTGAGATCACATATGAACCAACTCAAGAACCTCGCATTATGTTGATCTTTTTCTATATCCTGTAACACTACATTCTATACCCTCTCCTTTCCTTCTTCCCATGTACTCTTTGAATGCTATGCTTCGTTTATATAATGCACAAGAAAATACTTTTCATTGCATTCTAATACACGTGACAATAATAAATGAAATTTTCTCCTGCTCCTGTTTCTTGGATTCCTATATTAATCTAGATTGTGATCCTTCCCTCCTTATTTTGGTGTAATCTCATTTTAGTGCAATTT
Organism: Sphyrna mokarran; assembly: GCA_024679065.1. Lineage (NCBI taxonomy): Eukaryota > Metazoa > Chordata > Chondrichthyes > Carcharhiniformes > Carcharhinidae > Sphyrna > Sphyrna mokarran. The sequence goes on from JAGIQG010000018.1 coordinate 51,166,404, forward strand.
TAACCAGTTTATAATCCGTGTTATTCATTTAGCTGAGGAGCAGATGTTCTGAATATACACAGCATTTTACAGCATATGAATTATATTATTTAGTGAACATGATATTCAAATAAAATGCAAGTCTGGTCCTGATGATTTGCAACTGCAGTTTATCCGTCTTCTTGTCTAACAGAGACATACATCATTATGTGCTGTGGACATTAATTTATAATGGATCCAATTCTGTCACTAGGTTAGAATCAATATAGTGCAGAAGGAGGCCATTCGGCCTATTGAGTCTACACTGACTGACAGAGTATCTCAGGGTACAGTGGTCGGCATTGCTGCCTCCCAACATCAGGGACCCAGGTTTGATTCCCGGCTTGGGTCACAGTCTGTGTAGAGTTTGCATGTTCTCCTGATGTCTGCATGGGTTTCCTCCAGATGCTCCAGTTTCCTCCCACAGTCTTGTGACCATGATGTCTTGGTTAGGTGCATTTATCCAAACGGGCATCATAGTGTGGTGACTAGAGGCATTTCACAGTAACCTCATTGCAGTATTAATGTAAGCCTTACTTCTGACTCATAAATAAACTTTACTTTCGCTCACTCAGGCCCTCTCCTTCACCCTATTCCCATAAACATTTACCATGGCTACTTCATCTAACTTGCACATCTTTGGACCGTGACATGAGCACTTAATCTTGGCTTGTTCCTAGTACAGTATTGAGAGGATGTAACACTTAGAATCATAGGAGCTCAAGAGGGAGGCCATTTGGCCCATCGAACCTCAACTTCACAACAATCCCACCTAGACCTTATCCCCATAACTCCACGCATTTACCCTAGCAAGTCCTCCTGACTAAGGGGCAATTTAGCATGGCCAGTGTACCTAACCCACACATCTTTCAGAGACAGAGGGAGGAAACTGAGCACCTGAATGTCTGTGAGGAGTCTGCACAGTCACCCAAGGCCAAAATTGAACCCGGTCACTGGCACTGTGAAGCTGCAGTGCTAACCACTGTGGCACCGTGCCAACTGGTTCTACCAACAGATAGGATGGTAACCATCCCTAATAATCAATGCAGCTGAAGGGAATGTAATTAAAACCTCTGATGATTCAGAAATTGCAACTGATTAATATTCTGATTAGTTAAACTGATAGAATCAGAGAACACTACTGCACAGAAACAGGCACTTTGGCCATTCTTGTCTGTGCTGAACCATTTTTCCGCCTAGTCCTACTGATCTGCACTTAGACCATATCCCTCCACACCCTCTCATCCACGGACCTGTCCAAGTTTTTCTTAAATGTTAAAAGTGAGCCCCCATTTACCACTTTATGGATTTTAGTAAGGCATGTGACAAAGTCCCTCATGGGAGGTTAGTTGAGAAGGTCAAGGCTAATGGGATACAAGGACAGGTAGCTAGATGGATAAGTAACTGGCTTGGTAACAAGAGATAGAGAGTAATAGTGGAAGGGTGTTTCTCTAGCTGGAGGTCGGTCACTAGTGGTGTGCCGCAGGGCTCGGTACTGGGGCCTCTTCTATTTGTAATATATATAAATGACTTGGAAGAGGGAGTAAGTGGAGTGATCAGCAAGTTTGCAGACGATACAAAGCTGGCTGGACTTGCGGATAGTGAGGAGCATTGTCAGATGATGCAGCAGGACGTAGATAGGCTGGTAGTTTGGGCAGACAGATGGCAGATGGAATTCAATCCTGATAAATGTGAGGTGATGCATTTCGGGAGAAAGAATGTAGAGGGGAGGTATATGATAAAGGGTAGACCTATTAAGAGTATAGAAACGCAGAGGGACCTGGGGGTGCAGGTGAATAAGTCTCTGAAGGTGGCAGAGCAAGTGGAGAAGGTTGTGAAGAAAGCATATAGTATGCTAGCCTTTATAGGAAGGGTATAGAGTACAAGAGCTGGCCTTTAATGTTGCAGTTGTATAAAACGTTGGTTAGACCTCATTTGGAATACTGCGTCCAGTTCTGGTCGCCTTACTACCGGGAGGACGTGGAGACTCTGGAGAGAGTGCAGAGGAGGTTTACCAGGATGCTGCCTGGTATGGAAGGTCTGAGTTACGAGGAGAGGTTAGGCAAATTGGGACTGTTTTCCTTAGAAAGACATAGACTTAGAGGAGATCTAATAGAGGTGTACAAGATTATGAGGGGTATAGATAGAGTAAACAGGGTTAAGCTTTTTCCTAGGATGGACTCAAATAGCACGAGGGGTCACGGGCTTAGGGTGAGGGGGGTAAGGTATAATTTGGATGCTAGAGGGAGTTTTTTCACACAGAGGGTGGTGGGGGTATGGAATGCACTGCCAAGTAAAGTGGTGGAGGCAGGTACTCTGGAGTTATTTAAGAAATACTTAGATGGGCACATGAACAGAATGGGAATGGAGGGGTATAGAAAACTGATTTAAAATAGGGATCATGAGCCTTGGGAATCCCTGGGAAGTGTGTAAATAAATGATATTGATGTACTTGTTTTTATCCTACAGGTGCTTTGGTCCACCTTGTTGTCTAACAACAGGCATACACGCGATGGGTCGTGAGACGGCTGCTCTTGGATTTTTTGAGAGTATCCTAGTGCTTCACATAGTTAGTGTATGCTTGACCTGGACCATTTGATGGGCAACACGACAGCTCACTGACTATCGCTGTGCTGTGCGGATACATGGATTTGGGCCTGCGTCTGTGGGAGTTTGCACATTCTCCCCATGCTTGCGTGGGTTTTCTCCAGGTACTCTGGTTTCCCCCCACATCCCAAAGATGTGCTCTTAGGCTAATTGGCAAAAGAAATTCTCCCTAAATTGTCTCAAATTTGGGTTTTTAATCCATAGATCTATAAATATGGACAGGGATCGCGGGTAGAGGTGGCAACATTGGGGTGGCAGCGCGGGCTCGTTGGGCTGAAGGGCCTTTTTCCCATGCTGTTTTGTTCTTTGTTTATTCAGCAGCTCATTCCATGCTCCCAGCACTCTGTGTGAAGAACCCTCCCTTAATATTTCCTTAAACTTTTCTCCCTTCACTTTTAACTCATGTCCTCTAGTTGTTTTTTCCCCTCGCCTCAGTGGAAAAAGCCCGCTTGCATTCACTTTAAATACACCCACCATAATTTTACACACCTCTATCAAATCTCCCCTCATTCTTCTACACTTCAGGGAATAAAGTCCTAACCTAGTCAACCTTCCTTTGTAACTCAGTTTCTCAGCAATATCCTTGTAAACCTTCTCTGCACTCTTTCAACCTTATTAATATCCTTCATTAGGTGACCAATACTCTAAATTCGGCCTCACCAATGTCTTATACAAATTTACCTCATGATATTCTAAGTTTCTGAGACAAAATTACTAAAGTCAATGTGTAGACTTGGTAACATAAGCCTAGGCGTCATTAAAAAATGCTGCGTAAAAATATAATTAGAAAAAAAGAGAAAAGCTTCTGCAGTGTCTCAGTTGATAAATATACTGCGCAACAGAGGCACGCAGGCCAGGAAGATCACTGATTCAATGTCAGCTCTGATGCATTAGCTGAACCCAGCTCAGTGGGAATGCTACAATTGATGTTACTGTCCTAAATTAGAGAAGAGAAAAAAAAATGAACTGGTGACTGCTGCTGTAAGTAACAAAAGACTGATAATTCAACAACTGATCATTATTTTTCTCCCGTAAAGTTAAGGGCCAGAGCTAGCCTCTGCTCTGATGACCCTCTGGCAGAATAGTCCATCGACATTCATTAAGCAAGTAAATGTATGATAAGGCATCTGGCTGAGTAACAGACCATAAGACATAGGGAATAGCATTAGGCCACTCGGCCCATCAAGTCCACTCCACCATTCAATCATGGCTGATACGTTTCTCATCCCCATACTCCTGCCTTCTCCCCATAACCCCTGATCCCCTCTTTAATAAGAACCTGTAAGTAGTCTCACAATACCAGGTTAAAGTCCTACAGGTTTATTTGGTAGCATGAACTTGTAGTGTTGTCCCTTCAAAGTGGCAATATTCTGAAAGCTCGTGCTACCAAATAAACCCATTGGACTTTAACCTGGTGTTGTGGGACTACTTCCTGCACGTACCCTATCCAATGCCAGTAACTCCAAATCATAATCAAGAACCTATCTATCTCTGTCTTAAAAACACTCAATGACCTGGCCTCCACAGTCTTCTGCGCCAAAGAGTTCCACAGATTCTTCTTTGGCTAAAGAAATTCTTCCTCATCTCTGTTTTAAAGGATTGTCCTTCCAGTCTGAGGTTCTGCCCTCTGGTTCTAGTTTCTCCTACTAGTGGAAATATTTTCTCCACTCTACCCAGGCCTCACAGTATGCTATAATTCAATAAAATTTCCCTCATCCGTCCAAACTCCGAGTACAGACCCAGAGACTTTAACCGTTCCTCATACGACAAGCTCTTCATTCCAGGGGTCATTCTTGTGGACCTCTTTTGGCCCTTTCCAAGGTGAGCACACTTTCCTTAGATAGGGGGCCCAATACTGCACACAATAGTCCAAATGGGGTCTGTCTGGCCAGAGTCTTATACAATCTCAGAAGTACATCGCTGCTCTTGTATTCCAGCCCTATACAGTTGACAACCACTGGTAGGAAGGGAAGATACATTAGATTCTTGAAAACAGAACTGTTGAGTGAGGAGGAAGATTTAAACAGCACCAATAAAGCATACTATACTCAGAATGTCAATTTCTAAAGATAATATTTTGGAACACTAACATGAAGCTAACACAGATGGCTAAAAAAACCTCAGCTGAACTTCTGTTATCAAACATTCCTGCCAAATCAGTTGGAAATTGTACGTTATCTCATTCAGATTTCTGACGCTGATTCTATTTTTTCCAATTCTTTGTTCACACAATACTACTTAAGAGCCAAGTCTATACATAGATTTTGGTTGTTTTGTTACATAAATTCATAACATTTTTTTCAGACAAGCATCAAGATTTATACAATGGCGAGTAATTAATACGGAAGTCAGATCTATTCGTTTCCTGAACTGTGTCATGAGGGAACTGCTTTGTACGTTTAAAGTGCTCCCGTGTGTTGTAAAGTTGTACGTACAACTGCAACCCTAATTATAAAGGGTTCTAATTACATCATCACTCAGAACACATTAGTCACGTTGAACAATAGAATTAAATTGTAAATAATACCAGTGAACGCTCAGGGGGGGAAGTTCTGTCGCATTACAGATTTACCTCAATATAAATTAACCCAACCTTGTGACACATTTTCCAACGTGCAATCTCAGTGGAAGTTCCAAGAGACAAATCCATCCCTGTAATTTTCATGTTAAGATTAGCCTTGTTAGCAATGAGTAGCTGATGTAGATTGGGGTTTTTCAGCTCATGCAGTGCGAGTTCCCTAATGATTAATTCAAACAAAATTAAAACATATCACGTCCCACTGTGTAAAAATGGAAAAGCAACTCACCCCAGCCTCCTCTATTCAAAACAAGGTTCTTTCTTGTACAATGAACCCCAAGTTCTTTTGGAATATTTATATAATGGACATCTTATCAAAATGACAATAGATTGAAAATCCGTCAAGAACCACCTACATCATTTGTTTAGCTTTTTAATCAATCTTTTCTTACTCTTAGTAATTGAAGATTTGCCAACAACGCTCACCTCTGGTTTCATAGAACCATAGAATTCCTGCGGTGCAGAAGGAGGCCATTTGGCCCATTGAGTCTGCACCAACCACAATCCCCAGGTCCTATTCTCTCAACCCCATACAGTCCCCCTGACACTAAGGGGCAATTTAGCATGGCCAATACACCTAACCTGCACATCTTTGGATTGGTTTAGTGTTTTTTTTGGATTTTGTCCAGAAGATGTTGCATTAAAAACTCAAAATAATAACATCAATATTTAACTAGGGAGGGAGAATGCAAGCTTGTTTGTATAGTGGGGTTCATAAGAATGAGGCGGGGAGTGGATCTCATAGAAACCTATAAAATTCTAACAGGATTAGACAGGGTAGATGCAAGGAGGATGTCCAGAACCAGGGGTCACAGTCTGAAGATTCAGGGTTGACCATTTAGGACAGCGATGAGGACAAATGTCCTCACCTGGAGGGTGGTCAGCCTGTGGAATTCATTACCACAGAAAGTAGTTGAGGCCAAAACATTCAATTTTTACAAGAAGATATAACTTGAAGCAAAGGGGATCAAGGGAAAGGCAGGATCAAACTATTGAGTTAGATAATCAATCATGATTATAATGAATGGCAGAGCAGGTTCGAAGGACTGAATGTCTTCTTCCTGCTCCTATTTTCTAAGTTTCGATGTATGGGGTCTGGGGAACAAAATACCAGGGGGCAAGGTGATTCTGCTGAGTTTAACGACACAACCTCATCAGAATGCTTTTCTTCCATTTCCCACCTGGAAGAAGGTTTGCTGGTTGATGAATGGGAAAGCTGTGGTAGAGCACCACAACTGGGGACAGTCCCTAGAAAAGATCAGGATCAATAGGGTCTGGCAAGGAAGTGGTCCTGGAAAAGACTGGCGTTTGTGGAGGGTGGGGGAGCAGTAGATTGATTGGGGGCAGAAGAATTTCTTGATGATGGGAAGAGTGGTAGAAAGCACCTCTGCTGGGCCTGACCCACAAGCAGGGCTACAAAAACTACTGACTTGCTATTTCCCCCTGCAGCTGGATTTCCCAAATTACAGGGAAATGGTTCAGATTTTTATTTCAGATCACTATTAACATATTAGGAAAGAAGACTTATTGCAACACCATTATGACAGATTTATATCACCAGAGTTTTCACCCTTCCCCACCTCAGCTGCCTGTTGTGAGGGTGGAAATTCCAGCTCCCCCACCCATGTGTTACAATTAATCAAAATAACTGATGAAAACAATGCACTGGATAGGAAAGGACAGAATATTCTGACAGTGCATGAGATAATGTTTTAATCTAAAAATACACAAGGGGGCTGGAAAGGAGGGCATGGCGTTCTTGAGAATAAACAAACTAACAGTCATGCCACCCAAGCAATATCTCCAACAGTGACCATCTCCAACAATATCCTTGACATTCATTGGCATCAACAGCACTGAATCCCCCACCATCAATATTGTTGAAGCTACCAACAGTAACACTAACTGGATTAGCCATGATGAAAGCAAATTACTGCAGATGCTGGAATCCAAAATCAAAAGAGAAAATGCTGAAAAATTTCAGCAGCTCTGACAGCATCTGTAAAGAGAGAAAAAGAGCTGACATTTCAAGTCCAGCCAGTCTTTGACAAAGGGTCATTTAGAGGCGAAACATCAGCTCTTTTCTCTTCTTACAGATGCTGCCAAACCTGCTGAGATTTTCCAGCATTTTCTCTTTTGGTTTCAGCCATATAATTACTTTGGCCACAAGGATAGGTCAGAGGTTGAGAATTTTGAGGCAAGTAACTCATGTCCCGACTCCCCAAAGTCCATTCAGCATCCACAAGGCACAATTCAGGAGTCTGATCTGCTTTCCAATTACAGTCAAAAACTTTGAAATTATTTGAAACAAACTAACCTGTTTGCTGAGCACCCTATATCATCTTAAACATTTTCTACCAGTAATAAACATTTTCTAACAGTACATGTTGAACCTCTCAGTTGCAATTCAGTAATAGAAAATGGTGCTAGACCTGCTTCTCCATAAAGTCACTTTGTTCTCTTTAACAATTCCACATACACATCTCTACACCCAGTGCCCTCTGTCACCCCATTATATATCCCGGTGAGCACTAGTAAACAATTAAGCTATTAATTAGCTATTAATTTATAGACAAATTAGCTATAAAGTTGAGAAGTTGGAGTTAACCCATTCCTAATCATACAGACACAATGTAATTGACAACACCCAATAAATTAAGCATCTGAGCAACACAAATTTGCAGTGCTCCCAAAGGTGGAGGAACAAACAGATTAAACACCATTGATGACACATGGCAGAATCTCAAACCCAACAAAGTGAGGCAAAACCCCGAAAGATTTTCCCTTCGTTGATGTTGGGATAGTTTCTGACTATCGGTTTGTCTGTAGTCTTCTTACTAATCTAAGGCATGCTTTATCCAAGTGTTTCAATTACAATTTTAGCCATCTAGAAGATGCATGCAGCAACACACCAAGCTTCTAAATCCATGACCTCAGCCACATGGAAGGACAAGAACAGAAATTTGGAACCTTCTCACCTGCAAGTTTCTTTCAAACCACTCACCAGTAGATGTGGAAATAGTTTGCCACTCCTTCACTATTGTTGGGTCAAAATCGTAGCACTCCCTTGTTAATATCTATACGCGTGTACCATAAAACTATAATACTTGGGAGCAGAATTAGCCCATTCGACCCTTCGAGTCTGCTCTGCCATTCAATTATGGTGATATTTCTCTCATACCCATTCTCCTGCCTTTTCCTCATTACCCCCAATCTGCTTATTAAGTAGGGACCTATCTATCGTTGTCTTAAAGACACTCAATGACCTGACCTCCACAGCCTTCTGCAGCAAAGGATTCCACAGATTCACCGCTCTCTGGCTGAAAAAATTCCTCCTCCTAAAAGAACAAAGAACAAAACAGCACGGGGAAACAGGCCGTTCGGCTCAACGAACCCGCGCTGCCACCCTGATGTTCCCATTTCCACCCATGATCCCTGTCAATGTTTATAGAAGTCTGCATTGGAACCAAATTTGTGAGACAAGTGAATTCTCCTGTCAGTTACAGGAATTGAAAGGGATCTTCTCACACCTGCAGCTTCTTAGAGAGAGAAAAGGGAATCTCTTCTCCAAAATGGGTGCTGTTGTGATTTGGAAACCTGTAGGGTGTTTCTGGGGTATGGAGATTAAAGTGACCAGGTCATTTCACAGTGTTCATAACCTACAGGCCAGAATGAAGACATTTATCAAAGGGCTGCCTGAAATCACCAAGCCAAAAATGATAAGTTTCCCAGAGTTGGAAGGAGCAGTCTAGCAACAAGGCGCCCATCCTGGGGATTTGTGCCTAGATCAACCTCTCGTCCCCTCAGTCCGAGCCTCAGGACCTGTGGAGGAACTCTTCCTCTGCAGCCTGTTAGTGGCAGAGGGGCACATGGGCACTGACTGCACTTAGCTCCTTGACTCCCCACTCCCCACATCCCCAGCTTGGCCTCCACCACACCAGGTCTATAATGCACAGGACTGGCACCAAAGCCCACCTGGTGCAGATCCCACTGGGGGGGGTGAATGGTGGGGATTGAATGGAGGGGTAATGGGAGACTTTGAATTGGGCTTCAAGCCTGCTGACTACATTCAAATGGGCAGTTCATTGGCTTCCATTCCCATCCAGATGGAACCTGAGTGGGACCAGTGGGGTGGCCAAGGTTAATGGTTTGTCGCCCAATACGAATACTGCTTTAACCTCGACATCTGATGCAGCAAGCCATGGGGAACCCCACCCGCAGCATTGAACATAGAACATAAAACATAGAACAATACAGCACAAACAGGCCCTTCGGCCCACGAGTTGCACCGATCACATCTACCAATTCACAGACCTATCTATAACCTCCTATCCTATTCTTTTCCATATACTCATCCAGAAGTCTCTTAAAAGACCCCAGTGAGTTTGCCTCAACAACCTCCGACGGCAGTCGGTTCCATTCACTCACCACCCTCTGAGTGAAAAAACTACCCCTGACATCTCCTTTGTATTTGCTTCCCTGCACCTTAAATCTGTGTCCTCTCGTAGTGACCATTTCAGCTCGGGGAAATAGTCTCTGAGCGTCCACCCTATCTATTCCTCTCAACATTTTATAAACCTCTATCAGGTCGCCTCTCAACCTACGTCTCTCCAGTGAGAAGAGTCCCAGCTCCCTCAACCTATCTTCATAAGGCCTGCCTCCCAATCCAGGCAGCAACCTTGTAAATCTCCTCTGAACCCTCTCAGTAGCCTCTACATCCTTCCTATAATGAGGCAACCAGAACTGCGCACAATACTCCAACTGGGGGCTGACAAGAGTCTTATAGAGCTACATCATTACCTCCTGACTCCTAAACGCTATTCCTCAATTAACGAAGGCCAGTACACCGTATGCCTTCTTGACCACTTCCTCCACCTGCGAGGCTGATTTAAGAGTCCTATGGACCCGGACCCTGAGATCCTTCTGCTCTACAACACAGCTAAGACTCCTACCCCTTATATTGTACTCCTTCATCCCATTATTCCTGCCAAAATGGACCACTACGCATTTATCTGCGTTGAAGTCCATCTGCCACTTCTCCGCCCAGTCTTGCATCCTGTCTATGTCCTGCTGCAACTTTTGGTATCCCTCCAGACCACCCACAACACCACCGACCTCTGTATCGTCGGCGAACTTGCTAACCCATCCCTCCACTTCCTCATCCAGGTCATTTATGAAAATGACAAACAGCAGGGGTCCCAGAACAGATCCCTGGGCACTCCACTGGTTACCGACCTCCATGCAGAACAAGACCCATCCACAACCACTCTCTGCCTTCTGCCGGCAAGCCAGTTCTGGATCCACGAGGCCAAAGCCCTTGGATCCCATGCCCTCTCACCTTCTCCAGAAGCCTTGCATGGGGGACCTTATCAAACGCCTTGCTAAAGTCCACGTACACTACGTCCACTGCCCTTCCTTCATCAATGTGTTCAGTCACATTTTCGAAGAACTCAACTAGGCTCGTAAGGCATGACCTGCCCTTGACAAAACCATGCTGACTATTTCTAATCAGTCCAAACTTCTCCAAATATTCATATATCTTATCCCTCAGAAGCCTCTCCATCAGCTTACCAGCCACTGAAGTCAAACTCACCAGTCGGTAATTTCCTGGACTATCCCTGTTCCCTTTCTTAAAGATAGGAACCACATCTGCAATCCTCCAATCCTCCGGAACCTCTCCTGTTTCCATGGACGACGCAAAGATCATCGCCAGGGGCTCTGCAACCACTTCCCTCACCTCCCACAATAACCTGGGGTTCATCCCATCCGGTCCCGGCGACTTGTCTATCTTGATAGAATTTAACAGGTCTAACACATCCTCCTTCCTAACATCCACATACTCAATCTTTTCAGTCTGCCGCAAACCTGCAGTGCAATCTCCCAGTTCACTTTCCACCGTGAATACCGAGGCAAAGTACTCGTTAAGCACCTCTGTCATTTCTTCCAGATTCACACAGACTTTTCCCCCTTCACCTTTTATAGGCCCTATCCCTTCTCTTCTCATCCTTTTACTTTTCACATATTTGTAGAAGGCCTTGGGATTCTCCTTAATCTTCCCTGCCAAGGCCTTCTCATGACCCTTTCTGGCTCTCCTAATTTCCTTTTTAAGTTCCCTTCTACATACCTTATACTCCTCTAGATCCCTAACATCCCCTAGCTCTCTGAACCTTTTATATACCATTTTTTTCTTCCTAACTAGGTTCACCACTACCTTCATGCACCACGGTTCCCGTGTCCTACCTGAACCTCCTTGACTCCTCGGGATGTTGTCTTGCAGTGCCCTAGACAAAAATTCCTTGAAAAAACGCCACTTCCCTTCTGTACTGTTCCCCAAGAACACCTCCTTCCAGTTTATGCGTCCAATTACCTGCCTAATGTTTTCATATTTCCCCTTACTCCAGACATACACCTTCCTAGCCTGCCTGATCCTATCTCTTTCCATCGCTATCATGAAAGAGATAGAATTATGATCCCCATTCCCAAGATGCGCACCTACCGTGAGATCCGACACCTGCCCTGGCTCATTAGCTAGCACCAGGTCAAGTACAGCCTCCCCTCTCGTAGGCTTTTCCACGTACTGTGTCAGGAAACCTTCCTGAACACACCTAACAAACTCCACACTGTCCAAACCCCTTACCCTTAGGATATTCCAGTCGATGTTTGGGAAATTGAAATCTCCCATCACGAAAACCCTGTTACAGATGGGGCCTATGATTAGCCCCATCTGTATATTTTGAAGGAGTTAGATATAGTTCATGGGTGAAGGCGTTGAAAGGAAGACAGAATCAGCCGCAATCAAAATGAATGGTGAGCAGGCTTGAAGGGCCGAATGACCTCCTCCTGCATTTCCATATCATAATATGATCTCTAATTTGAGACCCAGGAGAGATCAGCCATGATCTGGGTGAATAACTGAGCAGACTCAAAGGGCCGACTTCTGCTCCCAGTTCCTATGTTCCTCTGCTCCTGAATTAAAAATAAAGTTAGTACCAAAAAAAAACTAGAATCTTGGTCTCATCTGTTCCTGAGTAACACAAAAATCCAAATAAACACTGGAGAATAAAGCTAAGAGTTAAATGTCATGACTGGGAATTCTGGCCATTCCAAAGATTAATCTCCCATTTCTCTGGCAGTCAGAAATGCTGGAGGAAGAGAATTATCTCTTTCTTGGTTGCAGTTTTACTCTGCAATTGTTTTTATAGTTCTCTAACACAGCAGGAATTGGATTAATTGCCCAGTTTCTCATCCCAGCAAAATAATATGGGAAATAAATTTACAGAGTTCAATGGTAAGTTTCCCAATTAGGCTGCTGGCTTCATTCACAATATCACTGGAATGTGGGTAAAGAAGCATGGTTAGCACTGCTGCCCCACAGTGCCAGGGACCTAGGTTCGATTGCCGAGTTGGGTCACTGTCTCCGTGGAGTTTGTATGTTCTCCCCATGTCGGCGTGGGTTTCCTCTGGGTATTCCGGTTTCTTCTCACAGTCTGAAAAATGTGCAGGTTACAGGCATTGACCTGAACATGTGCTAGAGTGTGGTAATTAGGGGAATTTCACAGTAACTTCAGTGCAGTGTTAATGCAAGCCTACTTGTGACTAATTAATAAACTTTTACTTGACTTCAAATTTTCAAACAGCTCAGAAGTTGAAGAAATCAGTGCTAGCTTACCGACATTTATAAAAAATGTTTACTTATTTGTGTCACAAGTAGGCTTACATTAACACTGCAATGAAGTTACTGTGAAAATCCCCTAATCACCACACTCTAGTTCTTATTTGGATACGCTGAAGGAGAATTTAGCATGGTCAATGCGTCTAACCAGCATGTCTTTTGAACTGTGGGAGGAAACTGGAGCACCCAGAGTAAACCTACACAGACATGGAGAGAATGTGCAAACTCCACACTGACAGTGACCCAAGTTGGGAATCGAACTCAGGTTCCTGGCGCCATGAGGCAGCAGCGCTAACCACTATTGCAGACATTGAGATGTGAATTTTCCAGTTCAGAATCAGAGTGGGCAGGGGGGTGGGGGGGGTGGAGATGTTCTATGGAAAGTCTGTTGCCCTTGGACCGGATTATCCTCTTTCAGGGCCAGTATGGCTGGAGAATCCCACCCTTAGTGTCTTGGATTTTCAGGTGAGATTGTAACAATGATATGTGAGTGAAAATGCTTGCATTCTCCACCCTCACCAGCATTCCTGATGATTCCATTCTTTACCTGCACAAGAGTGCAGCACTGTGCACAAACATGACCTTTGGAGTGAAAGAGAAAAATCTGTCTGCAGTGCACATTTCTTCACACAGTTAAAACAAGAATTTAACAGCTGCTTTCATGGAGAATGCAGACGTGACATTCTGCTATTTGCTCAAAGGAAAACACATTAAAATGTAATTAAGGTTTAGTGAATATTTCAGGTTCTGCACTTCATTATGCTTTTCATTTAAATGATTAAGCAGCAATTTTTAAAACTCTGCTATCGGAATCTTATTACAAGAACAATCAAGTGCATGTAACATAGCTACCAACAATCACTTTGCACTATCATAATCTGAATATCAATGGGCAACTGTCTAATGACCCCAATACTTTGCTTCTCAGTAAAATTGTTTGCATTAGTTCAGTCTGAGCTGCTTGCAGTGTCTAATTTACCAGTGCCAACCCTTCATTGCTGAAATTCACCACAGGTAGTGCCTTGCTTATTTTACTTTTTATTTCATCAGATAAATCATACAGATACTTCCCGACTAGTGCATCACCAGACAGCCTATTGTCATGACTGCACTTCAGCAGGGGCAGCAGTGAGTCCCAGGCTCCTTTATTAATCATGCAGCTTCTCTCCTTCATTCACCCTGTGGTACTTTTACATTTTATTCTGAAATTGCACCACTTTCAGCAGCAGAAAATATCTTGAGGTGGTTAACAGGCAATGAAAGTAACAGGGCAATTCAGAAAGAGAACAGGAGCAGGGAGGGAAACTTCTAAGTTGAATTGAAGTCTATTCAAGGACATTGATATCTCAGTAGGTGATCAGGAGACTAAAGTCTATATGCTGAATGAAGCTGCCTCACAAGGAAATCCTTTAGCTGATGGCCCATGTTGTGTGTATAAAATACCTGAATGATCCTTTATTTTTACACTGTTTCAAATGGTTGAAGAATAAAATTGTTTTCTTTGGAGTAGAGAAGGCTGAGGGGGGAACATGATTGAGATGTATAAGATTATGGGTGGCATGGACAGGGTGAGTAGGGAGCAGTTGTTACCCTGGGTTGAGAGATCAGTGACGAGAGGGGCAGGAGGTTCAGAGGGGATTTGAGAAAAGATTTTTTTACTTAGAGAGTGGTGGAAATCTAGCATGCACTGCCTGGGAAGGTGGAGGCCAGAAACCTCACAACGTCTAAAAAAATATTTGGATTGAGCATTGAAACAGCATTACATTCAAGGATATGGAACAAGTGCAGGAAAATGGGATTAGTTCTCTTATAGTGGTAGTTATTGTTGGTGCAGACTCGATGGGCTGGATGGCCTTTTCTGCAGTGTGTGACTCTTGGGGTGGGATTTTCCAGTCATACTCACCCCAAAATCAGAAACTCCCACCCAAAGTCAACAGACCTTCACATGATCTGCCCCCTGCCCGCTAGCATTCCTGTGGTGGGCAGGACAGGAAATTCTAGTGATAACTCTGTGAAGTTAGCCGTATATCTCTAAATGACATCAATAGGTAGTGGGGGAGGGAGATTTATGATAACCTCTGAATGGAGCAGGTTTGATAGGTGGAGATATTTTGACACTATCTTCTTCTAAGAAAGAATCCACTCATTTAACTGCTTTTTGTGTGGTTTTATGATGATTACTGATTATGTTGTGTGAAAGTTAAACATGATATTGGCCGGAACTCTAACACTTTGCCCGCCATGGAACCGGCATGGATGAGGGATCAAGAATGGAATCTCCTTTGACTTTGGACAGGA
Source organism: Sphyrna mokarran (assembly GCA_024679065.1). Lineage (NCBI taxonomy): Eukaryota > Metazoa > Chordata > Chondrichthyes > Carcharhiniformes > Carcharhinidae > Sphyrna > Sphyrna mokarran. The sequence continues at coordinate 51,181,577 of JAGIQG010000018.1, forward strand.
ATTCCCAGTCTCTCCAGAACAAGACTGCAAAGTGTCACCCAAGTTGGGTTCACTAGGTAAATCTCAGAAAGACTGCAAGTTTAGCTGAGTAATAATCTTAGAAAAATAGGAAATATGTTCATCAGAAAGCATTGGTGCCTTACAAATGATAATATTTAACATCATAGAGTCATAGAGGTTTACAGCATGGAAACAGGCCCTTCAGCCCAACTTGCCCATGCCACCTTTTTTTTAAAAACCCCAAAGCTGATCCCAATTGCCCGCATTTAGCCCATATCCCTCAATACCCATCCTACTCATGTAACTATCTAAATGCTTTTTAAAAGATAAAGTTGTACCTACCTCCTACTACTACCTCTGGCAGCTTGTTCCAGACACTCACCACGCACTGTGTGAAAATATTGCCCTTCTGGATACTTTCATATCTCTCCCCTCTCACCTTAAACCTATGCCTTCTAGTTTTAGACTCCCCTATCTTTGGGAAAAGATATTGACTATCTAGCTGATGTATACTCCTCGTTCTTTTATAAACCTCTACAATATTACCCTTCAGCCTCCTACACTCCAGAAGAAAAAAATCTCAGTCTATCCAGCCTCTCCTTATAACTCAATCCATCAGGTCCTGGTAGAACCCTAGTAAATCTTTTCTGCACTCTTTCTAGTTTAACAATATCCTTTCTATAATAGGGTGACCAGAATTGCACACAGTATTCCAAGTGTGGCCTCACCAATGTCCCGTACAACCTCAATAAGACATCCCAACTCCTGTGTTCAAAGTTCTGACTGATGAAACCAAGCATGCCGAATGCCTTCTTCACAACTCTGTCTACCTGTGACTCCACTTTGAAGGAGCTATGAACATGGACCCCTAGATCTCTTTTTTTCTGTAACTGTCCGCAATGTCCTACTATTAATTAAACCAAGGCAGCTTAATATCATCATAACTTCCGAAAACTTGACCATCTTTCACAATGAGCACAAATACAAGATAATGGAAACTGAAGGAAAATATATGCTTTCCACAAACCCAAACTTGAACATTGTTTACTTTCTATTGGAACATGAATGAAAAATAATAAAGTTAAAACCAATTTAACTAGAGAAATTACATCATATTAATGCACAGTATGCATCATGCAAACAAATGTAGTACAGAACAACAAAATGAAGCCAGTTCCCACAGGACTGGTGATAATTATAACACATATGGCTCAGAATTTGTTGAATACGTATGTAGGTTTCCTTAATATACATTTAATGATTCATGAAACATTGATATGTTTGCATTGAAAGCTATTTAAATTGTACTTTTAAAACTGAAGTATGTCAAGGTGTATTTTCAGTAATCATATTCAGTTTGGCACTTCTGCAAATCTGGAGGAAAATTGTCATCCAGTATCTGACATCAGTTGTAGTAAAAATGGAAATGAATTTGGTCCCGTTTTGAAACTCATCATACCAAACTTTCTTTTACTCAATTTAAGAAAACACAAGTAGTGTTACATTGATAGATCCAGTCAATAAACAGGTTTAGTGTACACATTATCCAAACAACAGATAGCATTTCCATCTCAGTTTGATAAGATGATGACTGAGTAATACTTCCAGCAACCTTGCAATTTTCCAGTGAAGAAATCAAATTCCTCGACAGAATTTTATTGCTTAATGGTTTTGATTTTGAGAAAAAAGGTAAAATGTTTGCTAGAGAAGTTTCTAATTAAAAATGCCCCAAGTGTAAAGTTGGGTGTAAAGTTTAAAGACACAACAGTACAGTGTAGGATTTCCCAAAGGCGCGTTGAAACTGCAATTTAAAATAAATCTGCCAAAACTGGAAATCAGTCAGAAGTCTCACAACACCAAGTCCAGCAGGTTTATTTGGTATCATGAGCTTTTGGATTGCTGCTCCTTCATCAGGTGAGTATTAAACCTGAGGAAGGAGCGTTGCTCTGAAAGCTCATGATTCCAAATAAACTTGTTGGACTTTAACCTGGTGTTCTGAGACTTTTTACAGTGTTTACCCCAGTCCAACTCTGGCATTGCCGCATCAATGTTGGGAATAAAAGCAGAAAATGCCAGGTGCAGCTGGTTGGTCAGAATCTGTGAAAAGGAAGTTAGTGCTTCAAGATCGCGTCTGCAAAAAAAAATCTGAAATGTTCCCCCACCTTTCTGTCTGTCTAGCATTCTTTGCATATCTCCTCACATTCTTTTACACATTTTTCAGAGAAAAAAAACATTCAAAGCAGTTGAATGTAGAGATAAATGGCATTATAATAATGTCTTGAGTTGACGGCACCTGAGTGAAATTGGCATTTACCATCATAAATCCGAATTCACCCATAATTTCACACCGAACACGGAGTCACCCATTTCCTCCCAACTGATAACTACTCAGAAAATGAAACAAAATTAAAAATAATAAAAATAATAATAATACATCCAGACATATGCTTCCCCCATCAAGAGATTTCTCAGAAGCATCTTTGTTTTCGTAAATAATAATAACATTCACAAGAATGATCCCTGGAATGAAGAGCTTGTTGTATGAGGAATGGTTGAGGACTCTGCTTCTGTACTTTTTGGAGTTTAGAAGGATGAGGGGGGATCTTATTGAATTATACAATTCTGCAAAGCCTGCATAGAGTGGACGTGGAGAGTATTTTCTACTAATAAGGAAAACTAGAACCAGAGAGCACAACCTCAGGCTAAAACAGGAATAGGAAGAATTTCTTCAGCCAGGGAGTGGTGAATCTGTGGAACTCTTTGCCACAAGAGGCTGTGGAGGTCAGGTCACTGAGTGTCTTTAAGACAGAGATAGATCAGTTCTTGATTAATAAGGGGATCAGGGCTTAGAACATAGAACACTACAGCACAAACAAGCCCTTCGGCCCACAAGTTGCACTGATCATACCTACCTACCAGGCCTATCTATATCCCTCAATCCCATTAAATCCCATGTACATCCATCAATCCCATGGTTTATGGGGAAAAGGCAGGAGATTGTGGATGAGAAAAATATCAGCTATGATTGAATGGTGGAGCAGACTCAATGGGCCGAGTGGCTTAATTCTGCTCTTATATAGTCTTATAATAAACAAAATTAAATTCTATTATATTGTATTATAGCATTATGTAACATTCCAGCAACCTGGCCTCAGGTTCAGAGTAAATTTGCACCAGCATCAACACAGCAGTTGTCTGTTCATTTATGGTTAGCCTCAGAAACAGAACAATGGCAAAATATTAAGGTGACAGTGGGAAGTACATTGGGTGGGATTTCTGGCTGTGTTCGGCCTGAAACTGGAAAATCCCGTCCAGGATCAACGAACCTTCCCACAGTCCACCCTTCACCCGCTCCGATTCCTGTGGCAGGCGGAATGGGAAACTTCACTCCATTATATTTGATTAATTTAGGAGCTGTGATGGTTACAAAAAGTTGCATTCTTTGACATTAAGTACTGCTGTTAATGTGAAATTTTAACAGGAATACCAGGATCAGATAAATAAGAATGATTTTTCTTTAAAAGTGAGTGACAGAAAACGGGCTCAACTCCATTCGAGAAACATCAAAATCTCAGTGCAAACTTTTTTTTCATGGTTAACGAAATGGTGAGGAGTTGGCAAGGTGACGCAGTGGTTAGCATTGCTGCCTCACAGGGATCCGGGTTTGATTCCCAGTTTGGGTCACTGTGCAGAGTTTGTATATTCTCCCTGTGTTTCCTCAAGTTTCCTCCCACAGTCTGAAAGACGTGCTGGTTAGGTGGGTTGGCCATGCTAAATTGTCCTTTAGTGGCTAAAGATCTGTTAGTTGGGTGGCTTAGCTACAGGAAATGTGTAGGGATACGGGGATAGAGTGGGGAAGAGGGCCTGGGTAAGATACTCTGTCAGAGTTGGTGTTGACTCAATGGGCTGAGTTATTCTGGAGGGAATCAATAGTCTATAAACACTGGCATGGAGTGTAATTAAAATAAACCCTTTTAGTGGTGAGCAGAATTTAACAATGCAACACCACTGAGATTAATTTTGCAAGTTACCTATTTCATTATTAAGTTATTGATACTTTGATATGATCGACCAATAAATATTGTAAATATCTGGAGAAAAAATATTCTCTCAGCTTATTTCAATTTCATTTTTTTCTAACATCTTTTATTTTCCACGATTTTAAATGTCTTAAAATCACCAACAAAATAAAGAAAAGTGGGACATTAAAAAGAGTTCTGAGCATCAAGCATTTCCCAAGTCAGCATGATTTGAAATTTCCTCCAGAAAGTCTAATTCGTTGGTAGTCAGTTGCATTCAGAAGCTGCAGGCATCCAACTGAAAGGTGACATGGACATTGAGGACCAGAGGAAAATCTAGACTGTGTTGCAAATTCAAGAATGTTCCCAATAGCGAGAGACAAGCAGAGAATGTGTGACATCATGAATGTAAAGTGATTGCTGCCAGAGAGTGCAATTAGCCGTAAACATTTGATTTATTTTAACACCCATTGGGACAATTGGCTGGAAATCATTAGCATTAGTAACTGGAAGCTGTGCACAGCTTAATAAATCTGATTAAGTGTTAACAGTAACTTTTCTTTTAAAAAAGAATATTTATTCAAAGTAGACTCATAAATATACAGTCCAATGCTGATGAAGCTTACAAACAACCCAGTCTACTCTTGCTTTTATGCTCCTGGTAAGAGAGCAATTTTTCTGCTCCATATGTGCCTTTTAACTTGTTCTGTGAAGATATGGAGATAGACAAACTCAACAGGGGGCAGAACACTCAACGAGCCACCATTCAGTGCTGCTAGAAAACTAACAACATTTAAACCTTTTTAGAACATCCAATGAATGAGTCTTTCTTGGTGATCGAGTGTCTCTGGATCAGTCCCCCAACCGGTCATTAATTTCACTGAAGTGAACAGTTTAAATGTGAAATACATAAAGTTCTTCCTTGTTACTGAGTTGAGAAGGCAGCACAAATCATCCATCTCTGTAATTGCATGAAAAATGGCAAGTTACACTACAGGTTATTAAGACAGAGCTGGAGGGAATATTCGGAACAGAAGGGCCATCCTTTAGATTTTCCTTGCCCTTGAACGATACTACAGTCAGTATTGAATTTTAGCAAGGCGAATGGATATGTGAAATGTCACAAGCTAACCTATTAGAGATTTACTAAAAGTTCCATTAGTGCATAAATGACTACTTTATAAAGATGACCTACTGAAAGTATAACACAAAATTCAGCACCTTTTATTTAATCATGATCATGCACATTTATTAATTATTCTTAAGTTTGTTTTGTGGTCCCAGAGGCAAAGTAAGCACTTGTAAGGACATCTCATTAATTTCTGGCACAACTAACGTTTAACCCTTGAATTGAGAGAGTCCTGATTATATACACTTCCACTGTTAAAAAGTTACATTGCAATGTTTCCCAGAACACATTTTGGTCCATATAGCATATGTCTTATGAATGGCCTAGCCAGAAGCAGCTGTAATGAAACAGTTTTCTCAATGCATTTCTAATATAAAAAAATTAAACTTTTAACAGCAGTGCTACATTCTCCAATCACTGACAGAATAGAGATTAATCTGTTTAATATCATGTCTAATCTGCTTCACATACAACTGAACAGATGCTAACGCAGAAGCCAATGGCTTCCACTTCTTCCTAAGTAATTAATCAAAATTAAAAAGTGTGTGCAGCAAATGTCAGCATGTTCAATGTTTGCTTTCTCTTCATCTCTCTGTCACTGGAATAAGTTTGTATTCATTGATAGGGCATCTAATTCAGTGGGTAAGGACACTCACAAACCTGTTGGATGATGAATGCAAAATAGGATGGAAGATGATAGGTAGGTTTTGGTGAAAATAGATGAAAGAAGTTTGGACGTTACAGTGCTAGATAAATGGACTGGTGGATTGCTGTGGCTGAAGTGGGCTGTTAAAAGTGCTGCCGATTGATAGCGTGGAGCTGAATGAAGAACAGTGAGGCTGGTTACAGTATGAACAATGAGGCTATTAAATGTGGCTTGGTTAGGAAACTCATGGAATTTGGGGACTGCAAGGAGCAATAAAGGAGCAGAAGGTGATAAAAGTCTTTGCAGCAATTCCAGCACGCATGTTAACTAAAGTGAATTGTGATTGGGTCTTGGTGATTAAAATACTTTAAAAAAAAGCTTTGAAGCAGAAAGATTAAACATTTAATATCACAGCAAAGATGGGATTGAAGCAGAAAAGTATTTTCTTTGTGTTGCAATTCATGCTATTCACATTTACAATGTAAACTTTCAGAGAAACAGTCATTACAACCAAGGTATTTTTTGGTGGAATCTCTAAAAGCACAATGGTGAGGAAAGTGGCTTTGGGCTCCAGCATTTGATCACAGAGGGAGAATTACAATGAACCTCATAAAAACATCAACCTGAAAGAATCAGTACACTGAGTCTAAAATAACCTCAACAAACAATATTGCTTTCAGAAACTGATATTGGCAGAATTACATTTTAAGCTGTTCTTGAATTATTTTGCTTTCCAAATAATGATAAGGCTACTGTGTCTGACTTTGGGAAAAAAAAATCCTCCTTGTCGATGCTCTCAGATTGTAAGGGAAGGATTTGGTTGCAGACAGTAAAGTTTATCCAACTGTGGAGCCCAAGGCATGTCCTCGGAACTGTGACTCATGCACTGAGTTGAACTAACAGTTACTGATGTGATTCTCAACACTGTGTTCCCTCACCACCCCCCAACTGTAAATTTAAGTATAAAGACAATATTATCTTACAAAAAATTTGAGATGCTATTGTTAGTATCTGTGTGTTCGGTTGATCATTATTTGTATATAAGAAGCATTGTTCCTGCTCTGCTCGAGTTGATGTAACTTACATCTATGTTATATAGAAAGGTTTGACACTCCTGTCCTGCAATCATTTCATAATTTGTGACAATGGAAATTTGCAAATGGTCAAAGAAAATTGCTTAAGGAACCAAATTTAGGAATTAAATGGAGAGATTAGAATCAGGTAGCTGTAAAACATTTCAGTATGAGAATTGTGTGCACTTTACATAAAAAACAGTTTCTGAATAAATCAATTTCCAGTTCATATTGCACTTACTGTCACTGCCAGAATAAAACTTCAATTTTTCTTTTCAGATGGGCGAGAGAGAAACAGCAACAAGCACTTCTCAATCTCAACAGATTATATCTGGCTTGAAACCTTTTCTCTTTGGCACTCACTGAATGAGTTTCCGGTGTCTAAATGGTTTGAAATGCAGCTACAGTGTTTGTGTAAACGGGTGCAGGAACAGTTTATTCTACCAGATATTGTCGATAGACAAAGGAGTCGTCATTTACCAAGCTCAACAAGCAAACACCAAGAAGCTGCCGTGGTGTTGATGCTCGGGTCATTAGAAATCCGCGGCAAAAAGAATTACCAAATAAATTTTCCAATTGTGCCACCACAGTAAATAATGAATGCAGATTGTAAACATTTCAATCGGTGCAAGTGACAAGGAATCTTATCTGATACTGGTGTCTCTTTAAAGCAAATATGCATATTCCAAATTACCAACATTGTAGGGCCCATGAGAATGTGACATTATCATTTCCCCTGAAGTAACACTGTAGCTCTCTATCTTCCTCTGCTGCGGACTGAAGAGTTATCTGATATTTCAATTAAAGGGTGGTTATGAAGAGTGCTGGAACCTTTAGTAAGTTCACAGGTCATAGGTCGCCACTCTGAGGCTCAGGATTCCGCATCTCCCTGTGGTGAGTTGTGTTCAATCTAGAAAATTTAGAGATGCCCTTTGACCTTGTCTTATTTGCAGCATCCCCCGTTGGCTGTACGTCACTGTAGATATAAAAACAATAGTTAATTAGTTTATTGAAAAATTGCAAGAGGTTTACTAACCTGAACTCACGATGAACCACAGATTGAAGAGGATGTGGCAACTACAAGGAAAATATTTGTCTCTCTTAATTATTTCAATTATTTGGTGGCACAATGGTTAACACTGCTGCCCTACAGCACTAGGGACGCAGGTTCGACCGGCTGGTTTGGGTCATTGTTTACGTGGAGTTTGCACATTCTCCCCATATCTGCGTGGGCTCCGGTTTCTTCCCACATTATGAAAGAGGTGTTGGTCAGGCACATTGACCCGAACAGGTGCCAGAGTGTGGCAACTCGCGTAATTTCACAGTAACTTCACTGCAGTGTTAATGTAAGCCTAGTAGTGACACTAATAAATAAATTTCAGAAGTTTACAACTGAACATTCTCAGCACTTTACTGGGTTTTGGAGACTCGCAGTCTGTTCACTGTTAAAACACAAGCTGTTGCTATTGTTTCCATGCATGAAGATCGTGCATCATCTTCCTAATAAAACAATCTGGACCTCCTTTAGTCTCAAACAATCCACCAGGTTTACTGTCAAACAAGCTTCAGAACAGGTAATTAATAAACTTTAACTTTTCAGTTCAGAACACCGACATTTTGCAGCTACTTCTGTTCAGAACAAAACTTTAATAGAACATAGAACATTACAGCGCAGAACAGGCCCTTCGGCCCTCGATGTTGTGCCGACCAATTAAGAAAAAGCAATGCCCGTCTACCTAAACCAGTCCCTTTTCATCCATAAACTTATCTACTAACTGCTTAAACACCACCAAACTTGGCGCATCTACAACTGCAGCAGGCAGGGCATTCCATACCCTTACCACCCTCTGGGTAAAGAACCTACCTCTGACATCCGTCCTATAACTACCACCCTTAATTTAAAGCTATGTCCCCTCGTGCTAGCTTTCTCCATCCTAGGAAAAAGGCTATCACTGTCCACCCTATCTAAACCTCTAATAATCTTATATGTTTCAATAAGGTCTCCTCTTAGCCGCCTTCTTTCTAACGAAAACAACCTCAAATCCCTCAGCCTCTCTTCATAAGACCTGCCCTCCATACCAGGCAACATCCTGGTAAACCTCCTCTGCACCTCTCCAATGCCTCCACATCTTTCTTATAATGTGGGGACCAGAACTGTACACAATACTCCAAGTGCGGCCGCACTAGAGTTTTGTACAGTTGCAACATGACGTTGCAGCTCCGAAATTCAATCTCCCTACCAATAAAGGCCAAGACTCCGTGTGCCTTCTTAACAACCTTCTTGACAAGGCTCAAGGTGAAAGCATTGTGAAGCTAATCTGTAGGATTTAGCATCAACATTGCTTCTTGCTTTTGTGATGTTTTTAAATTGGCAGAGAGTCTTAATCAAGTTCACTAGGAACCAATATAAAGAAAGATTGACCTGGAAGGCTAGATAGATGAGTAAATTTAAATACCAGTCTACTCCTATGATAAACTGGAATAATTCTATCAATTATATTTTCTCAGTAAGTTTAACAAAGGCAAATATGAATTTAAAACCAGAACCATCAATCACATCTGGGTTTTTGATATGCAAAATAAGAGACTGATTTTGATGTATTACCTTCCCTCACCTGGGACATGGGTTTAATTATGTAACTGTCAATTTTACACAAAAGCACCTCAAACTGCACATTGCTAAGATTTACAGCTCCAAAGCTGTTTATAATGTATCCAGAGTGCACAGAATGGCTAACTGGCAATTCAAACTGGGTCACAAAGAAATTTCTAATCATTTAATAGATGCAATTCCAAAGCACCTGGCAAGAATGGAAGATTTGAACATTCGACATGATGACCAAAGAATTGCAACTGCAAACAGTGAAAACTGTAATCACCATCTTCATGTTGATATACTTTGCCCCACGCTATGAATTGGTCTTTATTTTCAAACAGAATCTATACTTTACACACTATACAATATCGCCAGGTTTATAGACATTCATCATTTTCTAGACTTCAAATTCAAAAGAAAGCAAATTTACAGTTCAGTCCCAGTCTAATTCAGATGAACTCTGGGAACACAGAACATCAATATTGTTATTGCTCCAACAATCTCAGAAAGTTCTTCCGTACTTCAGCAGAACAACACCAAGAGCTGCTGTCATCTTCAAAACCGTGGAATGAATCTTAACCAAAGAGGTACCGTGAGATGCGTATCAATGGGGTTGGACAAGGGGTGGGCAGTAAAACCACTCACAAGAGCCATGTTAGGTGGGCAGATTTTCATCAGGTTGAGGTCTCTGGTTTCAAAGCTTTGACCTTGGCTGGTGTGGGTTTTACCAAGGCCTTAGGAAGCCCAACAGCTAAAGAGAGGTTAGGACAGCTTTGGGGAGAAGATTGGAGCTTTTCCCCAAGAGGGCTTGGCACACAAATCCACTTCCTTGAGGTCAGGGATCTGAATCTCCTGGATCAGAACTACTCCTGGTTTCAAGGGTCTAAACCCCAGCAGCAACAGGCGACACAGCAACTGTGAACTCCTTCAGAGTAATTGCCACCTGACTAAGGAACTACTCTATCATGTTACAGCAAAAATGTTACATGTTGGGGAGTCACAACATGCAGTGAAACCTGAACTTCTCTCCATCCCCCTCACCATACAGTTTGCCCACTTAAGATCATGATGTGGAGATGCCGGTGTTGGACTGGGGTGGGCATAGTAAGAAGTCTCACAATGCCAGGTTAAAGACCTACAGTTGAGTTTGGCTGACTGTAACTCCAGGAATGATACCACATGTAGGGATACACAGCTTCCTCTGGGTTTTGTTTATAAGTAGAGCAAGAGGACAGCCTCACCCACTAAGTATTAAAAAGTATCAGGCGAAATGGCAGTAAAAATGAAAAACTTTGCATAACTATTTTGACCTGGTGAATAGGAGTAGATGTCTTATAGTGAGTACAGCAGAACTATCGTATCAGTTTTCAAAACATACATAAAAGTACCTGAATGGGATGTTGTGGTCCCTCCTCAGTAAAGTCTGACAACACCAATTTTAAATCCAACCGATTTAAATCTGCGAGCTTTCGGCCTTTGTGGCCTTCGTCAGGCGAATGAGGTGTTCTGGTCTCCCTCACGCCTGATGAAGGCCACAAAGGCCAAAAGCTCGCAGATTTACTATCAAATAAATCAGTTGGATTTAAAATTGGTGTTGTCAGACTTTACTGAGTTTACCCTCGTCCAACCCCGGCATCTCTACATCATGGTCCCTCCTGCCAGCAGGATTTTCCAGTCTTGCCAAAGTCAATGGACTTTTGAATAACTCGCCACATTTTACAGCCCCGCCTCCCCTGCGATGGGACTGTAAAATTCCATCCATGACTTTCTGAGCTAAATGATTCAGGGACTCAGCCTATCAAACTCAAGGATCCAATGCCATCCTTTTAAACACCATTGGTGAATTCACGTTCACTTGCTCTACTTACAAATAAAACCCAGAGAAAGTTGTGTGTGCGTAAATGTGGCATCATTCCTGGAGTTTTAGTCACCTAGTTTTCAAATGCAAGAATACAAAATATTCCACGTGGAGGGCTCACCCTTTGAGTATTAAAAAAGTACCATGTATGACAGTAAAAATGTTAAAAACTTTGTATAACTATTTTGACCTAGTGAGCAGAAAATACATGTTTTATGGTGAGTACAACAGAACTATTATATCAGTTTTCAATCATAAATCAAATTACCTAAATTTCTGGATGTACAAAACGAGGTATGGCCAGTTATCATGCCAAGACTAGCAGACTAGAACAAACCAGAGGCAATTTTGTTTTGAGAATCATAGAGGTTTACAGCATGGAAACAGGCCCTTCGGCCCAACTTGTCCATGACACCCTTCTTTTTTTAAACTCCTAAACTAATCCCAATTGCCCGCGTTTGGCCCATATCCCTCTATATCCATCTTATCCATGTAACTATCTAAATGCTTTTTAAACCTTTGCCCTCTAGTTTTAGACTCCCCTACCTTTGGGAAAAGATGTTGACTATCCCAGCTGATCTATGCCTCTGATTATTTTGTAGACATCTCTAAGATTGAAGATATTGTGTACATGGGAACAGCAATTAGTGCGAAATGCCAGTTGGCCTCTCATTGCTGACTCTCGGTTTTCTGGATTGATGACCCACTTCAGCTCTCGAGATAACAGTATTCGAAAAGAGGGTTCTCCTGTCTAATTGACAGTCTACCGCAATCGATGTTGCCAAAAACATGCACTGCAGGAATTCATCAAAATTCCTTAGGCTAGCACCTTCCATACCTATGACCACTACCATCTAGAAAGACAAGAGCAGCAGATACCTGGGAACACCACCAGTGCAAGGTCCTCTCCAAGTCACTCATTTGCAGCTTGGAAATATATCGCCATTCCTTCATTGTCACTGGGTTAAAAATCCTGGAACTCCCTCCCTAACAGCACCATGGAGTACACCTCAGGGACTACAGTGATTCAAAAAAACAGCTCACCAGCACTTCTCAAGGGGCAATTAGGGATGGGAAATAAATGCTGGTCTAGCCAGAGATGCCCACATCTAAAATAATAAATAAACAAATTAAGCAGTGTGAAAAACACTATAGAAATGTAAGATCCCCATTTCTCTTTGTTAGCCACGTTTTCTTTATTTTATGGGCTATCTAAAATCATTAAATATTTTACACCTGATCACAATTTCCTCATGTTTTCCCCATTTGAATTATTTCACTCCCATTCCATGCGTTATTCCTGAACTTGAGGATGGACAAACTCTCAGCTAAGTACCCCCACTTTAGACACTAAACAAATAAATAAATAAAGATAAATAGAAGTTGTTGGAAGGAATTGGCAAGCCTGCCAGCAACAGCAAGAAGAAAGGACAGTTTAATGCTCTGGGTATCGGTCCTCTGTCAGACCTGGCAACAATAAACAGGCTAAAAATAAACCGGACAGGAAATGAGAAGTGCCAGACGAGATATAAAAGCATCTTGGGTGGGCAATTGGAATGCAATAGAAAATCTGTCCAAGTGGAAAGAAAGCAATTGGGAAGCGAATGGGAGAAACTGCCACATTAATGGGGGAGACAAATACAAGTCTGTAGCTGTAAACACAATGTGGACTGGGATAAACACAAGAAGAAATCTCACAACACCAGGTTAAAGTCCAACAGGTTTACAGATTACAACACGTACAGGCAGCAGCTATTCTTGATTGAGACAGTGTTTGATGATCAGGCGAAAGATGGAAAGAATGGGGTTGGAATGGGTAGGGGGTTGCACTTTGTCCCACAGTTTATTTAATTTAGTTTAATTGTTTAAAAAGAGTTGGGACGGAAATGGGGATGTTTACATAAGGCTTAACGCTACAATGAAGTTACTGTGAAAATCCCCTAGCCTGGCACCTGCTCGGGTATACTGAAAGAGAATTTAGTGTAGCCAATGCACCTAGCCTGCACATCTTTTCAACTGCAAGAGGAAACTGAAGCATCCAGAGGAAACCCACGCAGACACGGGAAGAACATGCAGACTCCACATAGACAGTGACCCAAGCCGGGAATCGAACCCAAGTGCCTGGTGCTGTGAGGCATCAGAGATAACCACTGTGCTACCATGCTTGTCCAGATGGTCAGCTAAGGAATAATAGGATGGTACTTGTGATAAGTAGACATGTTGAGTAAAGCAATCAATCTGTATTTGATTTCAAAGTTGAGAGTATGTGCAGATTAAAACTCATTTTTGATTCGATTTGATTTTTTATTGTCACATGTATTAACATATAGGGAAAAGTATTGTTTCTTGTCGCCATATAAAGCATACCGTTCTTAGAGATGGTGCAGAATGTAGTGTTACAGTCAAAGCTAGAGTGTAGACAAAGATCAATTTAATGAGAAGTAAGTCCATTCAAAAGTCTAACAGCAGCAGGGAAGAAGCTGCTCTCGAGCCATTGGTACGTGACTCAGACTTTTGTATCTTTTTCCCGATGGAAGAAGTGGCACGATAGCACAGTGTTTAGCACTGCTGCTTCACAGCTCCAAGGACCTGGCTTTGATTCCCGGCTTGGGTCACTGTCTGTGTGGAGATTGTACATTCTCCTCATGCCTGCGTGGGTTTCCTCCCACAGTCCAAAGATGTACAGGTTAGATTGATTGGCCATGCTAAAAATGGCCCCTTAGTGTCCCGAGATGTGTAAATTAGAGGGATTAATGGATAAATGTGTAGGGATAAGGGGGTAGGGCTTGGGTGAGATTGTGGTTGGTGTAGACTCGCTGGGCCAGATGACCTCTTTCTATACTGTAGGGTTTCTATGATTATTCTATTCTATGAAGGTGAAAGAGGTGTAGACAGAGTCAATGGATGAAATCCATGCATCCTCAAGCCCCATATTCCTAGCAACAATGGACAATCTTTTCCCAGTCTGGATGGCAGTGCTGTATATAGTATATCCATTGAACTTTAAGAACGTGACTTATTTTAAAAGGATAATAATGCATTCAATTTGAGGATGGATTGATGATAAATCTTGCAATGGTAGGCAGTGTGGAGAATGTTCAAAATTAGATTTCTTGTAAGATTTCTACATCACTGTCAGCTTGTCAGTTTTTATAAATGCCATTTGTGTAGACAGTGCTTGTTAACACAATGAATAAAAAATGAATTTCAAGAAAAATACAAACCTTTCCCTGAAACAAAGCTGCTGAGATGGTGCTGCAGTGACTCATGGCTCCTGCGATTATCAACTTGACTCACTGAAGGAAATCAGCTTTTGCTTCTGCATGACGGTCTGCCTTTTGTGATCAGTTGTGTTCTTAGAAACTTCCTCTGCTTTCTTGGGATGCCTGTCAATGCTAGGTGGTCTTTATTTTGTTTGTTGATGGGGTGCGAGTAGAAAGGCCAGCATTTATTGCTCACCCCAGCTTAATGCTCTTCAGAAGGTGATGGTGAGCTGCTTTCTTTGTGACGGTGCAATCTATGTTTCAGTGAAGGGTCAGTTGCACTCTTGCCATTCCTGGTTCAAGTCCCATTATTCCAGGGCCTGAGCACAAAAATCTACATCACTGCTCCAGCGAAGCACTGAGAGGGTGCTGCACTCCCATAGGTGCTGTCTTTCAGATAAGATATTAAACTAAGGTTTGCTCGGGTGGATATAAAAGATTCCATGGCACTATCTTGAAGAGAAAGGGAGTCCTGCAATCCCTCAATCACTGTCACAATAAAATATAATAACTAGTTCTTATCACATTGCTGTCTGTGCAAATTAGCTACTGTGTTGCCTACATTATAACATTCACTACAGAGTTAGGGAGGAAAGTCATGGGCCATGGTATTTCTCCTGCTGAAAGAAATCCTACAACACCAGTTTAAAGTCCAAACAGGTTTATTTGTAGCAAAAGTCACAAGCTTTCGGGATAGCCTGTCCCTTCATCAGTGGCTGGGTGCTCTGATCAACCCCAATCCAACACCGGCATGTCCACATCATTTCTCCTGCTTCCAGGCCTGTTATTCTGCAACCCCTTTAACTCTTAATCATACGTGATATTTCCCCTCTTTCCCGGTTCACCATTTAATTCACAAAACAATCATAGAAAAGCTCTAGCAAATTGATGCTAGAAGTAAGAGGCCTTCTTCTGCCTGAGTGCATGGTGTTATTAAAACTGAAAGTCTATAGCGCCATGGTACTCACTACCTTCCTGTATGTCTGTAAAACGTGGACTGTGTATCGAAGGCATGCAAGACAGCTCAATCATTTGTCTTCGCAGAATATTACACATCAGATGGCAAGACAAACTACCAGACAGTCAAGTTCTCTCTGCAGCAAGTCGACCATCAGTCCACACACTGCTGATGAGAGCACAGACCCAATGGGCAGGTCATGTTATCCATATGTCAAATGAGCAAATATCCAAGCAGCTCCTTTTTGGGGAACTCTTGGCTGGAAGACGCTTGCATGGAGGGCAGAAGAAATATTACAACGACACGTTCAAGGCCTTCCTGAAGTCAACTGATGTAGACATAATCACCTGGGAAACGCTGGCACAAAACCACCCTATCTGGTGCTGCCTCATCCACAAAGGCTGTCAAGCTTATGAAGCGAGGTATATTGCTGAAGCATAACTTAAGCATGAGCTGCACAAGTCCAGAGCCACCAGCGCAACAACTACAGTTTCTACACAAGTCTGTCCAATATGTGCCAGAACATTCTGTGCCCGAATTGGCCTGATCAGTCATCTTTGGACACACCGCATCCAGCCTCAAAATGACTAATGGTGTCGAGGTCCTCATCGATGATGATAGATGAACAATAACAACAACAGCATATTTTTGAATATAATTATTTTATAGGGTGGTGTAATTGGATTCTATTTTATCAGTAATCTTACAAGATAGAAAAATCAAGTAATCCCTGAGGAACGAGTGGAATAATTGAACAACATAGATCCCCATTGTCAGTGAGAAGTGTTGGAGTCCTCATGTGTCTCTGAGCAACATAGCTTATAAGAGGCCCGAGGACAAAAACACAGTTTGTATCTACATTTCATTGATCAGCAAGTCTGAAAACTCTTGCTGATTGCAGTTTCTCGCTGCAATATATTTTCAATTTCTACTCTAGAACATCACTTTATCACGATTGTCACTAGCTCAAAGAAAACTCATAAAACGCACTAAGATAGAGTGAGGTATTAGACAAGTAGACAAAAACATAAGACTGAGGTCAATGGAAAGAATTTTTGAGAATTATGTGCAGTCTAAAACAGTGTTTCACTTTTACCCAATATGCAGTTCTGGCCTGGTCATTTTACTTGACAAAGCCTGCACACAATAAACTCCAATTCACTTCAAAATAAAAAGAAACCCAATTGTGATTCCATCTTTATTTGCAGGATCATTATGCATGACAAAGGCGATCCAGTCTAGTTCATCTAATCCATCCCAGAATAACATATGAACATACATATAAGGAAGAGGAGCACTTGGCTCCTCAATTTGATAATATTAGGGAGGGACCGATGGAAGTGGGGAGGTGTAGGGAACTGATAACCATTTCATAGAATCATAGAATCCAACAATGGAGAAGGAGGCCATTTAGCCCATCGGTTCTATACCAATCACAACCCCCCCAAGGTTCTATCCCCATAACCTCAGGTATTTACCCCTGACACTATGGGGCAATTTACCATTACCAATCAGTCTAAGCCGCACAACTTTGGACTGCAGGAAAAAACTCGAGCCCCTGGAGGAAACCCATGCAGATGTACGAGAATGTACAAACTCCACATAGACAGTGACCCAAACCAGGAATCAAACCCGGGTCCCTGGTGCTGTGAGGAAGCAGTGCTATTCACTGTGCCAACCATTTGACAACGCTTTCTACATTATATTAATGACTACAACGGCAAAGTAGTTAAATGGATATAAAGAAATTTGGGCAATCCTAAAAAATGATGTATAAATAAAGGCTTAGAGGCTTTCTCTTTCATTACAGCTGTACAGAGGAGGGAGAGTGACTGTAGCAATGTGAAAATGATGATTCTGAATGGATAATGAATCACAGAGCAATCAACAGATGTTAGGAATGTGGTTACAGAGAAATCACTATGTTTACAAAAAAAATTCATGAGTTGCTGCCATCTCTATGATGATGTTGTCATCTCAATGAAAACCACCTGTTATAAACTTTGGTTGAGGAAAAAAAAGATCTGAGCAGACATATAAATGAAATTCCTTTCTGAAAGTGGAGAGTTAGCGATAGCTCTGAGGACACAGAAGATGTATGAGAAAGAGAAGAGAACTTTTATTTTCTATTGGTAGACTAAAGCACACACTTCAGTTGGCTATTTTCAAACTTATTTCAAAGAAATAGATTTTTTTTCTCAGTTTTTTTTCCTTTTCCTGTATAGCTGCGTTGTCAAACCTGTGTTTCTGTAGATAATGAGAAAACGTCAGTAGCATATAAAGCAAATTGAAGACTCAAATGATCCGAGAAAGGATTTGAGTACATGCATTGAAACCTTCAGACTTTAGAGAGCAGAGATTAAAGAAAACAAACCACTCTGCCTGAAAGAAGCAGAATAAATCTGCAGCAAAGATTTATGTACTCACCTCAGATGGTGAAAAGTAATAATGGGATTTAAAGGGAATGGCTAAGGGTGCTTCAAATACTGACAATGAATTTTATATCTCAATTTAAAATGAAATTTGCCAAAATTACAGCTTTAGTCCTCTCTGATTAGATATTCTACCATCAATAACTCAGAACTAGCAATACATTTCCTAAAAGCATCAGGCGTAATTGTAAAGAGTCACAAATCATGAGGCTAGATTTCCAATCTCCGAAAATAGAAAAGTTCTTGCTGTTACAGTATCCGTATCTAGGAACATTGAGACCGGGCATGCGCCTGATTTTTATGAATTTTGTGTCCTCAGCCTAGTATGCATTCATGTTATATAAAATGAAATTTGAACAATAAAGAACCAAAGGGTTTCATTCAAGTTGTTATCTAGGACGATGGACTTGATTGTAGCTAGTTTTTGGGTCTTTGCCGATTTTGGAATGCTGGATAAGGAGTCCATACAAGGTCTGCCCATTCTCCCCGTGTCTGCGTGGGTTTCCTCCAGGTGCTCCGGTCTCCTCCCACAGTCCAATTATTAACATTTCTAAAGGACTTATTATTATGACGTTATAGGGATACGGTGGCACAGTGGATGGCAAGGCTGTTTCACAGTGCTAGGGACCTGGGTTTGATTCCCAGCTTGGGTCACTGTCTGTATGGGGACTGCCTGTTCTCCCCGTGTCTGCATGGGTTTCCTGCGGGTGCTCCCACAGTCTGAAAGACTTGCTGGTTAGGTGCATTGGCCATGTTAAGTTCTCCCTCAGTGTACCCAAACAGGCATCGGAGTGTGGCACCTAATGGATTTTCACAGTAACTTCATTGCAGTGTTAACGTAAGCCCACGTGACATTAATAAATAAATTTTAAAAAACTTACTTTCAAATGTCAATAAAATTAATTGTAGCCACTATAAAGTATTAAGCCATTGCTTTGTTAATCTGGTAAATCATTCTGCAACCTCACTAAAGTATCCCTTTGTTTCCAAACAACCAAATGGTACAAAATTTTTTTTTAAAATTGTCCAGTTCTATCCATTCTCTAATCTTATTCTAAACTGTAGGATTTAATCTAACACTTATTCCTTCTTTAAATTTTGAGAGTATTAAACAGAAGATTGGCAATGCATAAAAGTCATACTGTGTTTAGATACCAAATTATCTGATTGTGAGTTTTAAGTAATTAATTAACAGGAAGGAGGTTTCACCCAATGAATTTAATGAAACAATTAAAAGAAAATGCTCAGCCAGAGAAAATAAAGGAGCACTGGAGCTGCTACCTAATTGGCAACAATAATAATTCTGGTGGGCCATCTCAGGGATAAGTGTTTGGATCATTGGTGATCATAGATAAATAAACAGGAAGACACAATACAAACATGTTCTCCAAGTTTGCTGATTATGTGTTGATTATAACGTGTGTGATGATGCTATGCCTTTACAATATGCAGTTTAATTATATTTCTCTGCAGTTTTTTTCTCAAACAGGTCCTGGTAGTTTATTTTGGCACTGTAATGTCTCAGCCAACTGAATCAATATAATAGGCATCTTGTTTGTTTGTAATTTGGGCTTATGCAGCGTCCTGGTGTTTTACGACTTTTTACGGGTTGTTCGGTGGAGCACGGTTGACAAGTCAGGTACTGCCTTTGGACAGATTTCCCCCCCCAAAGGAAAAGTCCAAGGTTTTAGTCTCATTTTGTTCAGAAGCTGTCTGGGCTGCAGACTGAAGGAAGTGTTTCTGTCTTTCCCTGGTGTTGGAAATCCTGCTGTTGGTGGTTCGCTAGCTGGAAGCCAGAGGCAAGCAGTGTCTCTGTTTCTCTCTCTATCTCTCTTGTTCTCTCTCAAGATGTGCTGCAAGTTCCAGGGCTCAAAAGCCTCAATGTTTTAACTCAACACCCAAAGGACTAATTCATGGCAGATATTAAAAAAACAGCAAAAATGCAACATTACATGAGCATACTTGCTTTCTGTGCCAAATCTAGAACAGGGTGTATGTTTGTAGGGTTGTTTAATTTGGAACAGTACAGTTAGCTGCTAAGGTTTATACAATATTCTGGACGTTTTCTTGAATTGGTAAAAGTAACGCTGATTTTTCTTATTATAGCTGAACTGTGTTCTGAAATAAACTTTGTTTGTTAAAAACTCCCTAGTGGCTCACTTGAATCATACCCAAGTGAAATATCTATGTTCACCCTAATACTAAAATCAAATGTAAAAGTTATGATCTTCATAAAACATCTTGGAGTTTCTTACCTGGATCACAACACATGGAACAAGTTAATAAAGTACAGAAAGGATTTGGATACATTAAGGAGCTAGGGTGACAAGAGACAAGACATTTTTATAATGTGGATAAATTCAAAGTTATAGAACATAGAACATTACAGCACAGAACAGGCCCTTCGGCCTTCGATGCTGTGCCGACCAATTAGGAAAAAGCAATGACCCTCTAACCTAAACCATTCCCTTTTCATCCATAAACTTATCTACTAACCTCTTAAACGCCACCAAACTTGGCGCATCTACAACTGCAGCAGGCAGGGCATTCCATACCCTTATCACCCTCTGGGTAAAGAACCTATCTCTGACATCCGTCCTATAACTACCACCCCTTAATTTAAAGCTATGTCCCCTCGTGCTAGCTTTCTCCATCCTAGGAAAAAGGCTATCACTGTCCACCCTATCTAAACCTCTAATCATCTTATATGTTTCAATAAGGTCTCCTCTTAGCCGCCTCCTTTCTAACGAAAACAACCTCAAATCCCTCAGCCTCTCTTCATAAGACCTGCCCTCCATACCAGGCAACATCCTGGTAAACCTCCTCTGTACCCTCTCCAATGCCTCCACATCTTTCTTATAATGTGGGGACCAGAACTGCACACAATACTCCAAGTGCGGCCGCACTAGAGTTTTGTACAGTTGCAACATGACGTTGCGGCTCCGAAATTCAATCCCCCTACCAATAAAAGCTAAGACTCCATATGCCTTCTTAACAACCTTATCGACTTGACTGCCAACTTTCAGGGATCTATGCACACATACACCAAGATCCCTCTGTTCATCAACACTATTAAGAGTCCTACCATTAGCCCTATACTCTACACATTTGTTATTCCTGCCAAAGTGAATTACCTCACACTTTTCCGCATTAAACTCCATTTGCCACCTCTCGGCCCAGCTCTGCAACTTGTCCAAGTCTCTCTGCAAACTATAACACCCCTCTTCACTATCTACCACTCCTCCGACTTTGGTGTCATCTGCAAATTTACTAATCCATCCTTCAATACCCTCATCCAGATCATTTATAAAAATTACAAACAGCAGGGGCCCCAAAACAGATCCCTGAGGTACACCACTTGTAACCGAACTCTACGATGAATATCTCCCATCAACCACCACCCTCTGTCTTCTATCTGCTAGCCAATTCCTAATCCAATTAGCTAAATCACCCTCTATCCCATATATCTGCATTTTCTGCAGAAGCCTTCCATGGGCCACCTTATCGAACGCCTTACTAAAGTCCATATATACCACATCAACTGCCTTACCCCCATCCACCTCTTGGTCACTTTTTCAAAAAACTCAATAAGGTTAGTAAGGCACGACCTACCCTTCACAAAACCATGCTGACTATCCCCAATCAATTCATTTCTCTCTAAATAACTATAAATCCTATCCCTAATAATTCTTTCCAATACTTTGCCCACAACAGAAGTAAGACTCACTGGCCTATAATTCCCTGGAAAGTCCCTCTTCCCCTTCTTGAACAATGGGACCACATTCGCTATCCTCCAGTCTTCCGGAACTATACCCGTAACCAACGACGACCTGAAGATCAGAGCCAGAGGCTCTGCAATCGCCTCTCTCGCCTCCCAGAGAATCCGAGGGTAAATCCCGTCCAGCCCAGGGGACTTATCTAACTTCAAACCCTCAAGAATATCTAGCACATCCTCCTTATCTACTTCAATACTTTCCAATTTACAACTCTGTATCCCAGTGTTCTCCACAACTACATTTACATCTCCCTGCGTGAATACCGAAGAGAAATATTTGTTCAGTGCCTCTCCAATCTCTTCAGGCTTCACGCACAACTTCCCACTGCTGTCTATGACTGGCCCTAATCTTGCCCTAACCAATCTTCTATTCTTAACATATCTAAAGAAAGCTTTAGGATTCTCCTTGATCCTATCAGCCAAAGTCTTCTCGTGTCCCCTTTTAGCTCTCCTCAACTCACTCTTTAGCTCCCTCCTGACTAATCTATAGCTATCCAGTGCACTAACTGAGCCTTCAAGCCTCATCCTGACATAAGCCTCCTTTTTCCTTTTAACCAGCGAATTAACTTTTTTAGTACACCATGGTTCCCTTACTCAACCATTTCCTCCTTGTCTGACAGGGACATACTTATCAAGGACTCGCAGTAGCTGCTCCTTGAATAAGCTTCACATTTCAGATGTTCCCAGTCCCTGTAGTTTCCTAGTCCAACCTATGCACCCTAATTCCCTCCTTATAGCCTCATAATTACCGTTCCCCCAGCTATAACTACTGCCCCCAGCTTCATGCCTATCCCTATTCATCACTAAGGTGAATGTAATCAAATTGTGGTCACTATCACCAAAATGTTCACCAATGTTCAAGTCTAACACCTGGTCTGACTCATTGCCCAGCACCAAATCCAATGTAGCCTCACCTCTAGTTGGCCTATCTACATATTGAGTCAAAAAACCTTCCTGCACACTTTGTACAAAAACTGACCCCTCTAACAAGCTAGAGCTATAGCTATTCCAATCAATATTAGTAAAGTTAAAGTCCCCCATAACAATTACCCTATTACTTTCACTCCTGTCCAGAATCGACTTTGCAATCCTTTCCTCTACCCCTCTAGAACTTATGAGAATTGGAAATGCGAATAAGCAGGAATAATACAAGCTGGTTGGTATTAATTTGCACAAGTTAATGGGCAGAACTTGCAGTTTACTGAAACCAATGACACAGATAGATGTACGGCTAAATTTAAAAAAAAAACAAAGATTATTATGGCTATGTAACCAGAGAGACAGAACAGAAAACCAAGGAAAAGATTGCTGGGCCAAAATCCTGGGACCCTCTCCTCTACAATGCTGTGGGTACAACTATACCACATGTTTCAAGAAGACAGTTCTCAAGGGGCAATCAGGGATGAACAATAAATGCTGTCCTTGTCAGCAATGCCCACATTGATGATGTGGTATATAAACAGCATGGGATCACTCCCAGAACAAATTATGTACTAACTTAGATCAGCTTGCTGCAATGAGGTAGCCCAACCCTAGCAAGAGGGCTTCATGAAGATTAATTAAATTGGGATTCTGAATTAGTACTTGAGCAAAAAAAGGATACCATGATTTCTGGATATGTTTACACTGGGAAAAACATTCTTTTTTCACTGAGGTATTCAAAATTCAAGGGCACTTAGATAAACTGAACACCAGTAATAGGCTTAAAATCACAAACTTTACAACAATGGCACCCAGGCTTGAGTCAGAAGAGAGAAAGTGAGTAGAGGACAAAAATATAATAACGATACAGACCAGGTGGAGATCTGAGTCTCACCAGCTTTTACAAGTGCACCACAGAAAATATTTTTTTTTGGTTGTATCACAGCTTGGTGTGGCTTCTCCTCTGCCCAGGATTACAAGGAACTACAAAAAATTGTGAATGTAATACAATCCATCACGCAAACCAGCCTCTCATCCGTTGATTCTGTCGACACTTACTGCTGCCTCGGCAAAGCAGCCAACATAATTAAGGACCCCATCCCGAACATTCTCTCTTCCACCTTCTTCCTTTGGCAAAAAGATACAAAAGTCTGATGTCACGTAGCAACCAATTTGAGAACAGCTTCTTCCCTGCTGCTGTCAGGGACCTACCTTGCATTAAGTTGATCTTTCTCTACACCCTAGCTATGACTGTAACACTACATTTTGCACTCACTCGTTTCCTTTTCTATGAACAGTATGTTTTGTCTGTATAGTGCGCAAAAAACAGTACTTTTCACTGTATGTTAATATATGTGACAATAATAAATCAAATCAAACTAAAATAAATGGAAGAGATCAGAGGAATAAACATGGAGGGAACAGTATCAGCAAATTTAAAAAGGATCTGGGATAGATTTATTTTAACAGAGGGAAGGATTGAAGGATCCAAGAAAGTGAGTAGTATAAAACAACTTCAGACTGTCAATCACACACATATAGCTAACATATGAACTCCATACAGTGGGTAGTACAATGTATACTGAGCAATAAGGACACTACCCTGAATGGTGTAAGATTTCACCTCATGTCTAAAACATTCTAAATTTATGAAAAAAGCCATGGTTTAGCCTCAGGTGTGTTTGCAGCAAAGGTTCCTTTTCCCCCACCCCACACACCTCACTGTAGGAAATGTTTCCAACATTAGTGAATAAAGAAAATAAATCTTTCGCCAGCTTAAAAAATTAGCAGTTGTTTGAGACCTTGGGTCTTTCCATGTGCTGCTAATACGTCAAAGAATCATAGAATCTATAGTGCAGAAGGAGGCCATTTGGTCCATCAAGACTACTGACCACAATCCCACCTAGATCCTATCCCTACAACGCTATTGATTTACTCTGCTAATCCCATTGATACTAAGGGACAATTTAGCATAGCCAATCAACTTAACCCACACATCTTTGGACTATGGAGGAAATCAGAGCACTCAGAGGAAACCCACACAGACATGGGGAGAATGTGCAAGCTCAATGATTCAAGACCAGAATTGAACCCGGGTCCTTGGTGCTGATGAGACAAGCAGTGCTAAACACGGAGTTATATTTCACACAGGAAGGTCATCAGAGCATGGTAATTCCTGACCAGGTGGTTTGACTTCAGTTATAGGTGGGGTATTGGAAGGCAGTGTTAGAGAAAACTGGAAACACTTGGAGTGGGCAGCAGTGACTACAGAAACTCAATATGACTTTTGAAAATGCAGGTTCTGACTCACGAACTTCATTGAAATTTTCTGAAGCATGTTGAAGTTTATGTGCAATTATGTTGGATCTCCAAAGACTCTCACGCCCACAGCCTTCTTCCTGCAGAGGGGTTATTCATTGTGAGGGAGCAGTGGGGAGGATAAAAAATTGTTTACATTCTCCTGGGCAGAGACAGTAATTAAAGATAGCAGCTCTGTATGGGGTGCAGTCACTGGTACCATTCTATATGGAACGTGCTGTAACGTCTACTCTTCACCGTGCCTGTCAACTATTAAACAAAGAAATTCCACAGATACAGGTAACGTGAAGACATGCGCAGGAATTAGGAATATAGACAAAATAAAATGCAGACCGATTTAAATTCCATGGGAGAATAAAATTCACAAATGTCAGATGTTTACTAAGTTGAATAAATGTTGGGTGAAACATTTGTGTCGGAATCATTCCAATAGTGCATACTATTCACATTATAATGTTTCAGGCTGTGGAACAGGAGCAGGAGGGAATGGTGGGGAGGGTGGGGCAGGGTCTGCAGAGAATTATAGTTGATGAGACATCTAAGATTTATGGTTAGTATCACAAAGTGACAAAGAAAGCAAATACAATGCAAGAGTGTGTCGTTGGACCTGCTCAGTGTGGAACTGGAAACACAAAACCCAACTTTGTGCCCAACTTTGGTTCCCACAAACTTTCCTAAATAGGCTTACATTATTTCCCTATTTTTATTAGTTCTTGTGTGTGTTTGGTATGACACTACCATAAATCTGCTGTTGAGCATTATGAAGGAAAAAGACACACTCGATGTGGCCAGTTGCATAATATGCAAGTAACACTGAATCAAACATGATTAGCTAAACTGAATAGATCTATTTAAAATGTGGCAAATTTATTCATACTCTTTTGCTACTTATTATCAATAATAGCACAGCAGTAATCTTACTGGATGAGTAATCTGAGAGCCATGGACTAATGCTCTGGAGACATGAGTTCAAATCCCCCCCAAGGATGCTGTGAATTTAAATTCCATTAATTAATAGATACAAATATACAAACTGGGAACAGGAGTAAGCCACTTGGTCCCTTGAGCTTTCTGTGTTATTCAGTAAGATCATGGCTGACCTGATTGTGATCTCAACTCCATATCCACCTACTCTCGATAACCTTTGACTCCCTTGTTAATCAAGATTACTCCTGATTACACTTTATATCAAAAGGAGCCTCAGGCTGAGATGAACAGATTTCTGTCTATGCTTTCTGCTGTTGTTGATTTTCTTTCTCTGCCTGAAGTAGGTCTGCATGTCCACCATCTGCTCCGTACAATGTGGAAACATATCTCCCCCTCTCGCCCCTCAACATAAAGCAAACTATAGCAAATTGGGTCAATAAGGCAGGCAGGCAAATAAGGCGGACCTTCCATGAAAAGGCAAATCATTCTGTCTACTCATTTTACCTCTCTCCAGTAATTCTTGTCCCTCCTGTTAGTAAAAAAAATCTATGTAACTCAGCCTTGAATATATTCAAGACCCAACTTCTACTGGCCTCTGCGGAAGAGAATTCCAAAGACAAACACCTCTCTGAGAGAACGAATTCCTTTATCTTTGACAAAGCTTTGACAAAGGACCATCTTGACTTGAAACATCAGCCCTTTTCTCTCCTTACAGATGCTGCCAGACATGTTGAGATTCTCTTGCATTTTCTCTCTTTGTTTCAGATTCCAGCATCGCAGTAATTTGCTTTTATTATCTTCATCCTAAACCCAAGACCATTTATCTTCCAACTGTATTCCCACAGCTCTAGATTCCTCCACATGAGGAGACCCCAGAGAAATCTCTCCCTATATACTCTATTCAAAACACCCTCAATTTTGAATATCTTTATTAAAGTAACCTAAACTTCGAGAAACATCTCCAGCTTTTTGAGTCTCTTTAGTTGCTCATTTTTGAGATGATGTGGTGGAGGGAAAGAAGGTTAACAAGCAACACGTCAAAGAAAGAGTAAAAACATGTCATTGGGAGAACTACCTTTTATTTCCTAAGCGCATAAAAAAGTCACTCCTAATACGACCTAGCTTTTTAAACATTGTATTTTCTGAATGCACCAAGGGTTATAAAACGTGGCATATTTGCTAGAAGGTTAACTATTTGCACTCAAGTCTCAGATACAGTGACGATGGTTGAGGCATTTTTTGAGTGTAAAAATGTCATGACAGAATTGGACATTCACAGCTGAGCCAATGAATGCATAAACTCACAGGGAAAGCGAGATGAAGCACATCAGATAATGATGGAATAGATAATGATACAGAATATAGAACATAACACTGAGGAAAGTGTCTCTATTTTTAAATGCTTCCCTCTTAAGTATCAACTATAGTTTAGCTGGCATCACCCTTGTCTCCACTTGGAAGGTTGTAGATTCAAGCCCCCCACAAGAGACTAGAATCCACATTCTAGGCTAACACTCCTGTGCAGTATTGAAGGACTGCTGCACTGTCACAGAAGGTATGGCTGTTCGGAACAGAGATGAAAGCAAAGTCCTGACTTTCCTCTAATGTGGATGGAAACTTTTCCCAAAAACAGCAGGGGAATTCTCCACATTGTCCTCACTAATATTTTAGTCTTCAACTGACATCACAGAATAAGAAGATAGCCTCACTGTTGTATGTGGGATCCTGCTGAACACAAATTAGCTGCCGGTTTTTAAAAATTCTTCTATGGGATGTGGGTGTCACTAGCAAGGCCAGAGTTTGTTGGCCATCCCTAATTGCCCTTGAACTGAACAGCTTGCTAAGCCATTTCAGAAACTGGCACGGACTCGAAAAAATTAACTCTGTTTCTCTTTCCATACAGACACTGCCAGACCTGCTGAATCCTTGGATAATGGTGCGACATTTGTGATTTGCCAAACTGTTGGTAGCTTTCCCAAATCTCAGGAATGTTGGAAGATCACTTATTTAAGACCCTAAGCCTTGCCAGCAATTAGTTCAAATAGATTTCCCAGTGCCTTTCCCTTGATCATAGAATCAAAGAATCACTACAGTGCAGAAGAAGGCCATTTGGCCCATTGAATCTGCACCAATTCTCCAACAGAGCATTCCACACAGGCCCTATCCCCATAACACCCATATTTACCCCACTGATCCCCCTAACCTACACATCTTGGGGATGCAATTGGGGCAATTGAGCATGGCTAATCCACCTAACCTGCAGATCTTTGAACTGTGGGGGGAGGCAACCAGAGGAAACCCATGCAGACATGGGGAGAATGCAAACTCCACACAGGTAGTCACCCGAGGTTGGAACACGGGTCCCTGGTGCTGTGAGGCAGCAGTGCTAAGCACTGTGCCAGCTAGTGATGGTTTTAAATTCCTCATTCCCTTTTAGCCCCATGGTTTTCAAGCATTCTCGGGATTTTTTTTAATGTCTTCTGCAATGAAAACAAACAAAAAAAAAAATCGAGTGTTAGTTCATTTATGAGATCCCAAATCAAAAGCAAAAGAATTTTGTGCCTAAGCGAACACTATCTTCTCTGTGAAAGATACTGACCTGATGCGTTCACGGGAATCCACGCCTACTGATACATCTTTCAATGGAATCTTGACTCTTACTGAGCTGCACTTAACATGTATAAATATTAATAATTTAAATAGTTTGAAGCTGTGCTATGCAGTTCGATATATCAAAGATGAATAATTGAACAGGCATCACAGAATCTGTTTAAAGCAGTTGTCAGCTTGCTATACGTTCAGAAACATCCCCCAGAAGAACCAGGGCTGGGGTTAACACAGCAGGGATTCCGATCACATTCCAGTAGCAAAATCTTGCATGCATTATTTTCATTTTTTCAATGTTAATTTTATAAAACATGTGAATGAAAAAATTTTCTTTGATTCAATACATTTCCCCAGCTATACTTCCTAAAAAAAAAGTGCAGAAAATTAATATCAACTTCTAAGAAAATGGAAATGTGCCCATTTTAAAAGGTCAAATCAGATTTCAGCAAAATAAAAGGGAAAGGAGGTTATTTTGGTCTATTAAAACTTTAAAAATTCTTTTATTTTTTGTAGAATTGAGCAGAGTGATGTCTAAGGGTACACTAACCCAGCAAACAGAGATTTCCACACCTTAGCTCACAGTAATTAATGTAAATAAAAATTCTAAAATCCTATGATTTGTAGTTAAAAGTGTCCAAAGATCTGTTCATTTCCCTGAATTGCAAGTGTCATTTAGTCAAATTCCATGTATCAGCTTTTTTCAATTAGTAGCACACAGAGAATACTCAGCAATTAGAATTCTACACATTCACATGCTGTCTATATGAACATTTGAATTGGGAGCCCCTCCAGCCTGCTCTGTCATTCAATAAGATTGTGGCTGATCTGATTGTAACTCAACTCCACATTTCTGTCCACGCTGGTAACCTTTCACCCCCTGTTGTTGCAATTATACAATGGGCAGCACAGTGGCACGTGGTTAGCATTGTTGCCTCACAGCACCCAAGACCCAGTTTCGATTACTGGCTTGGATTACTGTCCACTGTGTGGAGTTTGCACTTTTTCCCCGCGTCTGTGTGGGTTTCCTTTGGTTTTCTCCTACAGTCCGAAAGATGTGCTGGTTAGGTGGACTGACCTGAACAGGCACCGGAGTATGGCAACTAGAGGAATTTCACAGTAACTTCATTGCAGTGGTAATGTAAGCCTTGCTTATGACAAATAAATAATAATTTAACTTTATACAGGGCCTACAATATTGTGTGCGGTTTTTGTCTTCTTCTCTGAGGAAGGATGTTCTTGCTCTCGAAGAAGTGCAGCGAAGATTTACCAGGCTGATTCCAGGGATAATGGGACTGATATATGAGGAGAGGTTGACTGGGTTAGGATTGTTTTCATTTGAATTTAGATGAATAAGTGGGTTCTCATAGAGACTTATAAAATTTTAACAGATGTAGATAGGATAGATGAAGGAAGGAGGCACCCAATAGCAGGGGTGTCCAGACCCAGAGGGGTCAAAGTCTGAGGATTTGGGGTAGACCATTTAGGACAGAGATGAGGAGACATTTCTTCACCCAAACAATGGTGAGCCATTCATTACCACAGGAAGCAATTGATGCCATAACACTGAATGTATTCAAGAGGCGGCTAGATATAGCACTTGGGGCGAACAGGAAAAAAAGTTATGGGAGAAAAGCAGGATTGGGCTATTGAGTTGGATGAGCAACCATCATTATGATGAATGGCGGAGTAGGCTCGAAGGCCAAATGGTCTCCTCTTTCTTCCATATTCTATGTTTCTATGTAAGAATCTATCAAGCTCTGCCTGAGAAATAGTCAAAGACTCTGCTTCCACTGTCTTTTGAGGAAGAAAATTCCAAAGACTCACCATCCTCTGAGGGGGAAAAGAATCTCCTTATTTCTATCACACATGAGCGATCTTTTATTTTTAAACAGTGACCCCTACTTTTTCCCTGAGAGAAAACATCCTTCCACATCCACCCTGTCAAAACCCCTCAGGATCTTAAAATCAAAATTCAATCAAAATTCTTCTAAACTCCAGCGGATACAAACCTAATTCGTCCAACCTTTACCCAATAAAATAACCCGCCCATTCCAGGTTTTATTGTAGTAAACTTTCTTTGAACTGTTTCTAACATATTTGCTTAAATAAGGAAACTAATATTGTACACAATACTCCAGGTGCGGTCTCATCAGTGTCCTGTACAAACTGAAATACAATCTTCTTCCTTTTGTAATTGATTCCCTCATAAACAATAACATTCTATTGGCTTTCCTAGTTATTGCTGTACTTGTATCGAAGTCTTTTGTGATCCATTCGCTAGGACACCCAGATCCTTGTGCACCTCAGAGTTCTGCAATCTCTCACTATATAGATAATATGCTTCTTTTTCATTCTTCCTCCCAAAATGGACAATTTCACATGCATCCACATTATACTCCATGTGCCACAATTTTGCCTACTCATTTCTTTTTAAAATTCACTTTTATGGATCTTGGCGTCATCAGCTAGCCCTACATTTAGTGCCCGTTCCTAACAGGCTTTGAGGTGCCTTTTTTGATTCATTCATGGGACACAGGCATTGCCAGCTGGCCAGCATTTATTGTCCATCCTTTGTTGCCCTTAGAGGGTCAATTACATTGCTGTGGCTCTGGAGTTGGCCAGAGCAGGTAAAGATGGCAGATTTCCTTCCCTAAAGGACATTAATGAACCAGATGGATTTTTCCAACAATCGACAATGGTTTCACAGTAAATTCTTAATTGAAATATTTTTGATTGAATTCAAATTCCGCCATCTGCCGTGTTGGGATTTGAACATGGGTCCCCAGAACATTAGTTGAATTTCTGGGTGGATAGTTTAGCGATAATATCGTAGGCCATCACCTCCCCTTCTTGAACCACAGCAGATGCTGCAGTGTAGGTACATCCACAATGCTATATGGGAGATAGGTCCAGGATTTTGACCCAGTGACATTGGAGGCTGCTCACGTTTTAAACTCACAGCCACTCCAGGATCTGTAGGGTTAATAGCCAGTAAGTAAGAAAAAGAAATGTATATAAAATTAAACAGGATCAAACCCTGCTGTGTAGCTAGTGTGTACAGTTCTTTTTTAAGAAGTCTCACCTATAATTCTTAGAGCTCTTGCCTGCAGTTCGCTGTGACATTGTGTGGAATTTATAACCGTGACTAATTTCTGCCATCTGACGTTAAAATACCATTATTTTTGCTACAAGGAATAGCGGCTGAAACAGTAAGTTTAGAAGGTGCACTTCTACATCTATATTTAGTAAATTGTTAGAAGAGAGCTTAAACGTCATAAGCATAACAAACTAGTTCAGTTTAATCCTTCTTGAAGCTGGTGCACACTTCTGATTACATATCCAACTATCATCCTCTCATACAACCGTTATCAAATTGCAGGGGAAACGTTAGTCTGAATGTTAAATAAGCTTGATCACTGTTCCCCCATTCCAGTTAAAATATCAACGTTCAGTGCACTCCTTGTTGGGCCAGAGATTGGTCCAATGGAAATGGGAATGAAAAGAGATAAGGGAGAGAAAAATGTAGTGAGAAAAAAATGTAAAGAAAGGAACTAAGTTAAAAATAGATGAGGGAATTTTAAGAGATAAAGAGAAAATTGAAAGGTGAAGAATGTAATCCCATAAACTGCACTTACTTGAGGGCCACAAAGAAAACTGAATGAATATCAAAACATGAAAATAAAACTAATCATCCCCAAAAAAAACCCAGAAGTAGGCATAGAGTCATCGAGTTTACAGCATGAGTCTTTGGTCCAACTTCTCTATGCTTAAGGGTTTTTAAAACTCTTAAGCTAATCCCAATTGCCTGCATTTGATCCCTATCCCTCTAAACCATCTTACCCATGTAATTATCTAAATAGTTTTTATCTTTTTTATAAGATAAAATTGTAGCACACTTCACTGCACAACATGTATCTAACATATAGCATATTTTGATTTATTATTGTCACATGTATTAGTATACAGTAAAAAGTATTGTTTCTTGCACACTATACAGACAAGCATACTGTTCATAGAGAAGGAAACAAAGGTGTGCAGAATGTAGGGTTACAGTTACAGCTAGGTGTCTAGAAAGATCAACTTAGTGCAAAGTAGGTCCAATCAAAAGTCTGACAGCAGCAGGAAAGAAGCTGTTCTTGAGTCAGTTCACACGTGTCCTCAGACTTCTGCATCTTCTTCTAGAGGGAAGGAAGTGGAAGAGAGAATGTCCAGGGTGTGTAGGGT
This sequence comes from Sphyrna mokarran, assembly GCA_024679065.1. Classification (NCBI taxonomy): domain Eukaryota; kingdom Metazoa; phylum Chordata; class Chondrichthyes; order Carcharhiniformes; family Carcharhinidae; genus Sphyrna; species Sphyrna mokarran. The sequence goes on from JAGIQG010000018.1 coordinate 51,214,324, forward strand.
CCTTAATTATGCTGGCTGCTTCAAGGAAGGATTTAAGGAAGGAATGGCTGATACAGAGAAGGTTCACTAAATTGGTCCCAGTGATGAAGGATTATCTGATGATAACAGGCAGAGTAATTTGGAACTGGATTCTCTGGAATTTAGAAGAAGGAGAGACAATTTTATTGAAACCTACAAGATTCTGAAGAGGTTTGATTGGGTGGGTGCTGACAGATTGTTTCCATAGACAGGAAATCTAACACAGTAAGAAGTCTGACAACATCAGGTTTAAATCTACATCAGGAAATTAAAATATGGGGGCACAGTCTCAGGATAAGGGGGTGGATCATTTAGGACTGAGATGAGAAGAAATGTCTTCACACAAAGGGTTGTGAATCTTTGGAATTCCCTATCCCAGAGGATTGTGGATGCTTCATCATTAAATACATTTAAGATTAGAATCGACAGATGTTTGCTCTCACAGGGAACAAAGGGATATGGGAATATGGGGAGGGGGCAGGAAAGGAGGTTTGAAGCTTCATTTCAGCCAGTCAGATATTGAATGGCCCATATTGTCTACTTCTGCTCCTATTTCTGCCGTTCCATATATAGATATCTCAGTCTAAAACATCAAGAGAGCACAGCAAGCAAGCATTTTCTGCCTATCACACCAAGTACGACATTCAAAATGTCTACATACTGTGCTTTGAAAGAAAGCATGAACAGGCAATTATTTGGTAAAAAAAACAATTCCAGGGCACTGGAAATATCTCAACACAGCAGGAAGATCATTTGTAATATGAGCTTTCTTGCCAATCACACGTTAAAACAATTAGCAAAGTCATGGTGCTGATCTGGAACCTGAACAACAATTAAACATTGATTGACTGATCCAGTATCAAATTAACAGTTTTTAGGCTCTCTGGAAAGGGACAAAGCATCATTTTAAAAGCAGAAAATTGATATAAATTTATCTCTCATCATATCACATGCATTAGAAATTGACAGGTCTAAGGTACAGTTGATAGCTGAGAAAGAAATGAGCTTTGGTTGGAAAACAGGAATTCCCACTTCCTTTTTTAAAAACAGATTTTTGGCTGGATGCCAGTGATTAACAATCATGTCTGAATGGTGGGCAAGGGAGACTTCAGAAAAGGCTGCAGCTGAAGATTAGATACGTTCTTGGGAATAGAAATTTGGGCTGGTAGGATGCATGGCATTAGGTGTGTGATTGACAGGTCAGATACGACCACAGGGAAGAGGAGATTGTGGAACAGGAATCAGAGTGGGCGAGTCAGAAGTCATGAAGATACCTGTAACAGGTAAACCTGGGCTGGGAAGAATCATTCTTCTTTCTCCAGGCCCTGAAGCAGAGCAGTAAAGGCACGCGATGGATAGATTCCTTCCTACCTTCATTTTACCTGATGTCATTTTTGAGATGGGTTTGAGATTTTAAAAATTGTTTCTCACCTGACGCCAAATCACCTGCTCTGGGGTTTTAAAATCCACTTCCAGGTGGATAACAATAGAAAATCATCCACTGTGGTGAGTGCTCAAAATTGAAAATACCAGAGGAACAATACATCTCCTCACACAGCAGCTGGAATCACCCTCATTGATAATGGATATATGCCTGCATTCCACTGGAGAATTAAAAATAGTCAGTGAAATCAGACTGGTCTGCCTATCTGAGATTCATGGAATCCCTACAGTGCAGAAGGAGGCCATTTGGCCCATCGAGGCTGCACTGACCACAATCCACCCAGGCCCAATCCCCATGACCCCTTGTATTTACCCTGCTAATGCCCCTATCACTATGGGGCAATTTAGCTTGACCAATTCACCTAAACCCGAGCAATCTTTAGAATCCAATGATAAACTGCTCAGTTGGAGCAACTTATTACAGCTAAAATGGGTACAATTAATGGGCAGTGGGATAACAATTCACAACACATGAATAACAAAAGAAGAAAAAATACAAATCTAATTTTTGGAGTATTTTCAATGGGTGTGTGTGTGTGTGTAGAGAATACATTTCCAAATGTTTGATAGGGCTAAATACAAAATCAGGCAATATGAAAAGCAAGAGTAGAATGGGGAATAGATGGGGAGGTGTGTAGGAAACATTCTTTGAAGGCTTTGGAAAATCAGAATAGCAGTGGTAAGGTGGAGTTTTGAACATGGAACATAGAACATTACAGCGAGTACAGATCCTTCAGCCTTCGATGTTGCGTCGACTAGTGGAACCAATCTAATGACTCTCTAACCTAAACTATTCCAATGTTATCCATATGCCTATCCACTGCTCATTTGAACACCCTTAACGTTGGCGAGTCCACAACTGCTGCAGGCAGGGCATTCCACGCCCTTACTACCCTCTGGGTAAAGAATCCACCTCTAACATCCGTCCTATAATTACCACTCCTTAATTTAAAGCTATGTCCCCTCGTGTTAGCCAGCACCATGCGAGGAAAAAGGTTCTCACTGTCCACCCTATCTACATACAAACTTTCAAATTCAGAGCAGGAGTAGACCATCTGGCCCCTTCAAGCCTGCTTCACAATTCAATAAGATCATGACTGATCTGATTGCAAACTCAACCGTACGTTCCTGCCGATTTGATTTTATTATTGTCACATGTATCAGCATACAGTGAAAAGTATTGTTTCTTGTGCACTATACAGACAAAGCATACTGTTCATAGAGAAGAAAACAAGACAGTGCCGAATGTAATGTTACAGTCACAGCTAGGGTGTAGAGAAAGATCAACTTAATGCGAGATAGGTCCATCCAAAAGTCTGACAGTAGCAGGGAAGAAGCTGTTCTTGTGTGGTTGGTACATAATCTCAGACTTTTGATCTTTTTCCCGAAGGAAGGCTCAATTTTCCGACAACCTTTCACCCCTTTATTAATCAAGAATCTATCTAGTTCTATCTTCAAAACATTCAAAGGTTCAGCTTCTTCTGTCTTTTGAGGAAGAGGGATTCAAAGACTTGTGTTCCTCTGAGAGAAAAATCTTTCCCCTTCTCTCGATCTTAATTAAATAACTGCTTATTTTTAAACAGTGACTCCTAGTTTGAGATTTTCCCATGAGCGGAAACATTCTCTCCATATGAACTCTGTCAGGACCCCTCACAACCTTAAAGATTTCAATTAAGTTGCCACTTACTCTTTAAAGTCCAGTACAGAAATCTAACCTGTCCAACCTTTGCTCATAAGACAATCTGTCTATTTCAGGTATGAGTCTAGTAAACCTTCTCTGAACCACCTCTCATACATTTACATTTACATATAGCTGGAATGTAGACATGCAGCAGTCAAGTTGTGCACAGCAAATGACCATAATATAATAATGCCTAGATAATCTGTTCCTGTGATTTTGGCTGAGGGGTAAGTATTGACCGTAACACAGGATAGAGCAAAATAGAGCATGGGATCCTCTACGTCAACTAGAAAGGGGAGACAGGGGCTCAGTTCAGTGTCTCAGCACAAAGACTGCATTTCTAACAGTGCAGCACTCCCTCAGTACCACACAAGAGTGTCAGCCTTGATTTGTGTTTATAAGTCCTAGAGCAGTACTCAAACACAGAATCCTCTGATTCACAGGTTAGTGGGCTACCAGCTGAGCTAACACTTAAAATTTATTAGTGAGTAAGCTTTGCTCTGTAGCAGTTGATGACGCCTTCCATCGTTCTGTGATGACTAGGAGGAAAATGAAAGGACAGCAATTAATTCCAGGATAGATTGGTCCTCTTTTTAGTCACTAAACCATCAATGAGCACATTTTAACCTCACCTGATAGATGCAAGTGGTCACAATTGTACTGGAATGGCTTGGTGATTGGAATAGATAACTCTGGTGCCTAAGTTAAAATTACAATAATGGATATTATGGTAATGGATATTGATATATAAGTCTCAGAACACCAGGTTTAAGTCCAACAGGTTTATTTGGAATCACGAGCTTTTGGAGTGCCTGATGAAGGAGCAGTGCTCTGAAAGCTTGTGATTCCCAATAAACCTGTTGGAATTTAACCTGGTGTTCTGAGACTTCTTACTGTGCCCACCCCAGTCCAAAGCTGATATCTCCACATTATATATATTGATAAAGGTTAATAACCTTCACTGTATCTGATGCCGACGAGCCACTTTTTAATATCATGTTGAATGAAATACGGGCTGGACACTGGCACTCATGACCATGGGGATTTGGGAGAAGCTGAATTAGATTTTTCATCTGGTGCTTTTGATTGAAGATGTTTATGAACATTTGAGCTTTTGTTTCTTGAATTTAAGAACTGAGCCGTGCCACAGCTGAGTGTGGTGATATTAATGAATCTTCTCCTCTCATTAGTTGCTAATGGCAATATTAAATATTAAATGGCTCTGCTGTTTTACTTATTCAGCACATTAAGAAAGATATCTACATATTTTGCCCCTGGTGTGCAGAATTCTTTGCATATCGAAGATTGATTTAGCATTCAACATGGATGAACATTTCTCAACCACAATACCGCGAACATGTTTCAAGAAACAATATCAAATGCCTGCACAGTAACTCTTGTTATTTTGCTGTAACATTCTGTTCCTGTATCCTGCTCCCTGACCTATCTATAATCTATGAGCCAAAACTCTCCGGGCAACCAGATCACTAATTAACAAATTCATGCTTCACCTAGTAAAAGGATATGAAAAGAATTCTTGATGAAAACACTAGCAACAGGAAACATACCAGAATACAGACAAGACAGGTGATGCAGTGACCCAGTAGGAAGGAGCACAAGTAACTGGACTGCTGGGAGCTAGATTTCATTACGCACACTGTTGACTTTCTCTTTGCAAGGTGGGAACAATAACTCCTGGGCTTTATCGATGTGCCACCTGGCAGGAAGTTTACAGTAGAACTGCTGAGGCATTTAGACATGTCAGTACGGCAGCAGGGCCAGAGGGGGCACAAACAAGAGGCTGCATCATAAAAAATACATTATAGGATGCTGATATCTATCGGAATTAGTTTAAATCAAGAGTACGCATTAATAATGATCAGCTTTATGGAGGGGCTGCCACTTTTTTTGTGAAAAGTGCTGTAAAATTGTACATGGTTTACAGAGAAAAATGCAAAGAATGAAGTTTTGCACAATTTCAGTAATCTGTTACTCTCAGAATTAAAATTGCAACCACTTGTGACATTGGCATGACAGAAAAAAGAACAAATTTTAAAAGCAATTAAATGCCTTTATGCTTTGCCGACTACAGATTAAATTCAGGTTCTGGTGCTGTAAACAATAGGTCATTGAATGTCCTGTGACATTTGAATGACCATTGTCCAAATTATGAGAGGCTTAGACAGAGTGGACAATTAGAGGCTTTTCTCCAGGGTGTAAGAGTCAATTATTAGGGGGCATAGGTTTAAGATGGGAGAGGCAAGGTCTAAAGGAGATGTATCAGGCAAGTTTTTTTACTCAGAGGGTGATGGGTGCTTGGAACTTGTTGTGGGGGAAGGTAGTGGAAACAGCTACGGTAGTGACTTTTAGGGGGTGTCTTAACAAATACATGAACGGGATGGGAATAGAGGGATATAGTTCCCGGTAGGGTAGAGGGTTTTAGTTCAGAGGGGCAGCATGGTTGGTGCAGGCTTGGAGGCAGAAGGGCCCGTTCCCGTGCTGTAATTTTCTTTGTTGAATTTGGTACATTCAGGGGACAACAGCAACTGACTGCATGTTTAGCCTGGAAGGAATTTCAGAAGCTAACTTATTCTGCATCAGTGTTTCTTTAGTGAGGGAACTCATCTCAGTCATAAGCGGCCAACTCCTTATCCTGAGACTACATGCTGGATTTTCAAGTGAGTAGGGTATGGCAGAACCACTACGATTTAAAGAGCACGGTTATATCAAATTCCCGTTTCAGATAAGTGGAGGCACGATAGAGTCAGGCATGCTGATTCTGGAAGCAGATCCTAGGTGGCGAGTGGTAAGGTAAACTGGTTAGAAGGCCAGGCTAATTTTCTGGAACTTTCTAGTACATTCTTACAAAAGCAGGAGGAAGAGGACCTGACACCAATGGAGAAGTTGACTATCAACATCATTGTGAGAGACATGGAACACAGCATTAGAGATGTCCATGTAAAATAGGATATTTGGAAAGCTTCCTTTCCACTTCCCTTTCATTTAACTCTCACCCACACTCAGCATAATGATGCATTGTGCTACCACACATTGCTAGCCTTTGCCACTACATAATAATCTCTGTTACTCTTCCTTTCGGTTGATAAGCTGCTTCAGATCTTGTACAAGTTTAGACTGAGGTGATGGACCATCCTGATAGTGCGCCATCATTCATTCTCATCTTTCCAATCATTAGCATAGAGATTGCGTGCTCCAGAAGTTAGGGAGCGGACAGCATTGGATGATTTGCATGTCAGCAGGAGAAACTGCGGTTGAAATGGTGGCCTTGGAAAGAGCTAGTCCTGGAAAATTCTCATCTTCGTTCTGTTGCAGAGAATATTCATGAAATATGGAATATTCATTCATGGAATATGGGTGTTGCCGACTTGGCCAACATTTATTGTCCACGCCGAATTGCCCATGAGAAGATGGCGGTGAGCTATCTTCTTGAAGTGCTGCTAGCCATGTGGTGTAGGTGCACCCATCGTGCTGTTAGGGAGGGAGCTCCAGGATTTTTGGCCCAGTGATAGTGAAGGAACAGTTTTTTTTTCCCAAATCGGTATGGCCAGTGGCTTGCAGAGAAACTTCTGGGTGGTGGTTCTCAGGTATCTGTCATCCTTGTCCTTTGAGAAGGTAATGGTTGTGGATTTGGAAAGTGCTGTCTAAGGAGCGTTGGTGAGTTCCTGCAAGGCATCTCGTAAATACTGCCACTGATGTTTGCTTGAGACCTGCAATTTCTAATTTATTCTACTACCTGCTGGGTGATACAAAAGATGGCAGACAAGCAGTTGCCACTGCCATTCTGCAGAGAAGCACAGAGTTTCAGTGTTTCCTTACAGGAATCTGTGGTATCACTGATGGTCTCTCAATGATGCTCATGAAGTAATGGGTTCAACCAGTGAGCCAGGGTAATGTTCTGGGGACCCGGGTTCAAATATTATCAGATGGTGAAATTTGAATTCAATAAAAATCTGGAATTCAATGTCTACTGATGACCATCATCGATTATCAGAAAAATCCATCTAGTTCATTAATGTCCTTTAGGGAAGGAAATCTATCATCCTTCTCGGGTCTGCCTTACATGTGACTCCAGAGCCACAGCAATGTGATTGACTCCCAATTACCTTCTGAAATGGCCTAGAAAGTTACTCAGTTCAAGGGCAATTAGGGATGAGCAATAAATGTTGGCCCAGCCAGCAACTCTCATATCCCATGAATGAATTAAAACAATATATCCTCTTTCAGAAATGAGTGAGGAGAGCTGGATCAAATTCTTTTTTTCCATATATCCAGACAACTTAATGGCAGGAACAGGGAAGAGGATCTGTTGCCAACCTCATGAAGACAACACAACCAGACAATCGTCAAGCTCCCTTGGCAATGCCAACACTGATGTCTGAAAGTTAGGCTGGCCAAGGCTGTCCTTGCCAGCTGCCAAATCACCGCAGTCTACAGCTGGGCTCACTCACAGGCCTATGACCTGGAGCTCAACAGCCTCAAACACTTGAGAAATCTTTGACTGAGCTACAACAGCATCACACCCCAGCAACTGGGCAAGCACTGGAGTACAAAGAAGAAGAAACCAAAAAAAGTACAGCACAGGAACAAGCCTTTTGGCCCTCCGAGCCTGCACCGATCATGCTGCCCAACTGAACCAAAACTATAAGCACTTATGGAGTCTATATCCTTCCATTCCCATCCCATTCATGTAATCATCTAGCAGTGTTACATATTAGAAAAATATATTTTTTAAAATATTTATACGCAGAGTTGCTTCCTGTAGGAATATGTGCTCATCTTATCAGTGCAAGCTTGGAGGGCCAGTTCTTGTGTTGTACTGATCTTTGTTCTTTCTTTATTCCCTGATTTCTACTCTGTGCATCTGCTTCTCAGCTCTCCATTGTCCAAACTTCATACTGTTCATAGAGTGTTACAGTCATAGCTAAGGTATAGACAAAGATCAATTTAATGCAAAATAGGTCTGACAGCAGCAGGGAAGAAGCTGTTCTTGAGTTGCTTGGTACATGACCTCAGGCTTTTTCATCCTTTTCCCAACAGAAGAAGGTGGAAGAGAGAATGTTCAGGGTGCATGGGGTCCTTAATTATGCTGGCTGCTTTTCCAAGACAGCAGGAAACGTAGACAGCCTCAATGGATGGGAGTTGATTTGCGTGATGGATTGGGTTACAGTCAGAACCTTTTGTAGTTTCTTGCAGTCTTGAGCAGAGCAGGAACCATACCAAGCTATGATATAACCAGGTAGAATGCTTTCTATAGTGCTTCTGATAAAAGTCGTAGTTGACATGCCAAATTTCCTTTGTCTTCCAAGAAAGTAGAGGCGATGGTGAGTTTTTTTAATTATAGTGTCGATAGAGGGGGACCAGGACAGATTCTTGATGATGTGGACACATAAAAACTTGAAGCACTCGAACCTTTCCAATCCATCCCCTTTGATTTAGACAGGTGCGTGCTCTCCTTTACACTTACTGAAGTTGATGACAATCTCCTTTGTGTTTTGTTGACATTGAGGGAGGGATTATTGTTGCTGCACCAGTTCACCAAATTCTCTATCTCACTCCTGTATTCTGTCCCATTATTGTTTGAGATCCGACTCACTACAGTGGTGTCATCAGCAAACTTGAAAATCTAACTGGAGAGGAGATTAAACAGCAAAAGAAGATGCTGACACAAGGTAAAAGGAGATTTTAATAGGACAACTAAAGAGACAAAAGACTAGTCCAAAAGAGATGTAAACAGGAAGAGAAGAATTATTGTTAATAGTTGCTGTCTGACAAATTGGGGACAGAAGTTATGGTCTGAAATTTTTGTATTCAATTTTACGCCCGGAAAGTTGAAAAGTGCAGATAGAAAGATGAGGTGCTGTGTCTTGAGTTTATTATGAGCATCACTGGAAAAGTCTAGGAAATCAATAGTATGTGGTTAAACATAAAAGCAGGTCAAGGAATTGAACTGCGGGTGACTGGAAGCTCAGGGTGACGCTTCCACATTGAATGAAGGCTTTTTTAAAATGTGCATCGTATCTGTCAGTAAGTCCAGATGTCTGACAGTGCACTGCCCTCCTGTACTGGGCTAGAAAACATTAACCATCAAGTCTTCAAACTCAATAAAATATCTGATATAAACTAAAAGCCGAATGCTTCGGAAACCTGCAGTGAAAACAGGAACTGCTGAAAAAGTTCAGGGCAGTGAGCTTCTGTGCAAAATTTTTATTTTTTTGCTTCAGAGCAATTCCCAGTTAATTACCAACACCACTTTCATTCTTTCTAACCCATTGTGGAGTCTATTTTCTCAGCGAACCTTGACACAAACCGAGAAATTGCACGTCGTTGAATGAAATGTGCAGGAGGGGGTGCCAGGAACAGCAGCAGGCATACCTAAAAATGTGGCACCAATCTGGTGAAGTTACAACTCAGGATGATTTGTGTGCCAAATCGCATAAGCAGCAAGTTGTAGACAGAGCTAAGCGTTCCACAACCAACAGATCAGATCTAAGCTCTGCAATCGTGCGACATCCAGCTGTGAATGGTGGTGGACAATTAAACAACTCACTGGAGGAGGAGGCTCCACAAATATTCCCAGCTTCACTGCTGGGGGATCTCAGCACATCATGCATAAGATGAGGCTGAAGCATTCATAGCAATCTTCAGCCAGAAGTGCCGAGTAGATGATCCATCTCAGCCTCCTCCAGTGGTACCCGGCATCACAGTTGCTAATCTGGGCTATGAAACAACAAGCATCGGGGTAGGGTTCTTAGAACTCATCCATTCCCGTCCCATTACAAATAAGAATGAAGAATTTGGCATTTCAGCCATAACTCCACTCACTGCAGAGGCATCGGATAATCCCAGTTATGAATAATGTCAGAGCTTTCCAGCACAATCTTCAGGCCAATCTGACACATTTCACTCCACTACCTGGAGGTTTCCTCCCAAGCCATTCACCATCCTGACATTGCTCCTTCATCATCCACAGAAAGCTCTTGCTACCAAATAAACCAGTTGGACCTTAAGCTGGTGTTGTGAGATGACTTACTGTGATCCCCCTCTGTCCAACGCTGGCAACTCCATATCATCCTGATTTGATTCCTTCACTGTTGCTGGGTCAAAATCCTAGAATTCCCTCTCTAGCAGCACTACATGGCACAGTGGTTAACACCAGTGCCAGGGACACGGGTTCAATTGGGTCACTGTGCAGAATCTGCACGTTCTCCCTGTATCTGCATGGGTTTCCTCTGGGTGCTCCAATTTCCTCCCATAGTCTGAAAGATGTGTGTTGGTTAGATGCATTGGCCATGCTAAATTTGCTCTCAGTGTACCCGAATAAGCACTGGAGTTTGGGGGCTAGGGGATTTTCACAGTAACTTCATTGCAGTGTAAATGTAAGCCTACTTGTGACAAAATAAATAAACAAAAAATGAGTAAAATAAAAATAGCGTCTCATCTTTCTGTTAAACATTTTGGAATCCTCAGTTTGGCCTTAAGAATAACCTTCAGAATTTCAAACCTGAAGATTAACTCCCACCTTCCTTGTGTTCAAGGGTGTTGGTAGCATCTAACGTATGGGAGAATGCATGGTGCTGTGGGGAAGGAGGTATTTCATTGCAACACCCTGGATGATGGACAGTCTGTATTCTTGCTCTCACCCTTGAAATCTGGATACAGTTAAAGTTTGTCTTCTTTGCACTTTCAGATCTTCTTTACGATGCCTTGCATCGGCCCCACTCTCATCCCTATGTCTCTGTTCTACTATGATGTATCTGTACCTTTCAGGAGACATATCTTAAACTGCTGTCAATCAGGACTACCTTGACAGGACAGGATGTATTCTTCCCATGGCTTGTATTCTGCAAGCAGTAACATTAGAGATCAGATGTATTATACATAATCTCCTAGTTAGCTCAATTTGTATATAAACTTTTCTTCAAATAAAGAACCCATAATATTATTTCACCAATCCTTGCCGTGTAACTTGTATGTCTTTGTTTAAGAAAGTAAGGGCCACCACCTCAGCTATATTTATTTATTTATTCGTATCACAAGTAGGCTTATGTTAACACTGCAATGAAGTTACTGTGAAAATCCCCGAGCCTGCTTAGGTAGAGGGAGAATTTAGCACAGACAATACATCTAACCAGCACGGCTTTCAGGCTTTGGGAGGAAATTGGAGTATCTGGAGGAAATTCTCGCAAAACACGGGGAGAAAATGCAGATTCCACTCAGAGAGTGACCCAAGCTGGGAATTGAACCCGGGTCCCTGATGCTGTGAAGCAGCAATGCTACCCACTGTGCCACTAAGCTTTCACATAACCTCCGCATCTTCTAGATTTCTTTCATTTTTCTTTGCTCTACTGTCTGGTGTTAAAATTATTTCAATCATTGAACCATCACTGCTTTTCCATTTAAGGATTGTGCAGCTCACTTTGCTTTTTTTGCACATCATTAACTTTGATCCACGCGTGTCAAAATATTATTCATCCAAATTTTTTTCAGACCAAATGAACACCCAAAATGTTAATTTGCCTGCTCTCACCACATAGGCCAACTGATCCATTGAGCATTCGCAGCATTTTCAGTTTTGGTTTAAACATTTCATACAAATAGAAGAGTATCTTTTTAGCATTTATTCCTCTTAAATATAAATGGATTATTTAATGACGCCCAATTCATCTATGGGATTATATATGACATAGTTTTTCTCATCTGCATCCTCTCTAACAATTTTGAATACTCATTTGTAAAGCCGTTGCATTTCATTGCTAACTGCTGCAGACAGCTTAAGAGGATTTAAGACAGTTTAGTTTTAATATAACGCGGTGTTACACATTGTCCTGACACAGAAGCAGCAAAATAACTCGGCAAATGAACAATCAATGTGGCACTTGGGACCCTTCTGATGCACACCGAGGGAGGAATAACCGCAGCTATAACTAGTGGACATGGATTTAGTCTAAGCCTTGATCATCCTCTATGTGTATTGCTCCTTGGAGGCTTAGCTACTGTCTGAATGTTGATGTAACTCAGCTCCATCGGTTTATCTGTCCCTCAGCCCCACAATCACTTCCTGCTGTCAGAATTTTGGTCCAAGATTAAGTAACGGATGAGTCAAACCTTTCTCCAGTTGAATATCAAAGCCATTCAATTTGGCTGCAACTCAAAATTTCATTCACCTGGCACTGTCTCTATTACTCTCTTGGGATAGTGATTCTGGCTGAACCAGACTGTGCAAGATGTTGGCATCTTCTTCAACTCCGAATCAAACTTCAAAGCCTACATTCTATCCATCACCAAAAGTGTTTATATTCCGCCCACGACATTTCACCTCAACCCAATTGCTTTCTTTCTCATGCTCTAGTCATCTTTAACTTCAGCTCTTCTATGCCCTTTTTCCATTACCGTCTGTCTTCAAATTATTAAAACTCAGGTGTCTACATTCTGTCTGCACTTGAATACAAATTGTGAAGGTAGCTAATTTTAAAAAAAGACTTTTTAATGGATACCTATTGCCACATGAGCTGTTGCTGATGACTGAAAAGAGACGATATTATTCCAGAAACTCAGCTAATGTTCTGGTGACTCCGGTTCAAATCCCGCCAAAAATACCTGGAATTAAGAATCTGCGGATGACCATGAAACCATTGTTAATTGTCGTAAAAACTCATCCGGTTCACTAAAGTCCTTTAGAGAAGGAAATAGAAACATAGCAGATATGTGCAGGAGGAGGCCATTCGGCCCTTTGAGCCTGCTCTGCCATTCACCACGATCATGGTTGATTATCCAACTCAATAGCCTACTCCTGCTTTCTCCCCATAACCTTTGATTCCCATTCGCTTCAAGTGCTACATCTAGCTATGTTTTGGCATCAACTACTTCTTGCGGTAATGAATTCATCTTTACCTGGTCTGCCCAAATGTGATTCCAAAGCCACAGCAATGTGGTTGACTCTCAACTGCCCTCAGGCAACTAGGGATGGGCAACAAATGCTGGACAGCCAGCGATGCCTGTGTCTCAGCTGGAAATCAGTCAGAATTCAGTGCGTATTGTATGTATACAAATAGCTTTGCCTTTTTCCAGTAAGCAAATAATCAACAAAGAAAGGATATGATTGTTCACAATGACAATGCTTTATCTGGTGCAGCATTATAGCTATAGTATTATAGACAGGGTGCATGACCATTAGGCAAAGCCTCGAAAGAAGAACTTAAATTTATACAGCATCTTTCATAACCTTAGGACATCATAAAGCCCTTTACTAATGATGTCTATTTTA